>OY763908.1:10183642-10819428 GCA_963667235.1 Nomada lathburiana
ATCTACACCAAATTTGGTGCTATTATATAATCTAATTGTCTCCGGTATACGGGTATCATTTTCTGCAACTCGTACGGAGTTATGCATTGAACTAAGAATCAGTACTTTTTTATTTGGTTTAGCTTTGTAAATTGTCAGAGTAGAATTATTTGAACGGTATAATTTTGTTGAGAAACGTGCTCTATTGTCATTTTTCTGTTTCGCCAATTTTGCTAGCTCCCTTCTATTTGCTCGAATTGTTCCAACAACCGTAGTTTTCTTTGCTAAAAGTTTTGTTACTAGGGACACGCTTGTACAAAAATTGTCCGTGGTTATGTTTCTTCCACATCCTGTATACGGTTCTACTAGTTCCAAAGTAACAAACTCTCCAAGCGGAACTGAAAGTTTCTCTCCTTTCATCTTTTCCCAAATACGGAAAGCCGTTTAATATATATAAGACTACAGTGAATCCTCGATATAAGCGAAAGCGTAGGGTCTGAACGTTCGATTATATCGTGTAGTTCCTACATTGTTTGAAATTTGCCGACAGCGTCGAACGTAGAAAAGGACAGCGAGTAAAGAAAGAGGACCGAGCAGCCAAGCCAGAACAAAATCCAGCGTATCGGTGAAATAACACTAATGCAAAGATGAAACTTTTTTATTTTATATTTTTTTTTTATCAAACTTTATCCAACAGTTTTGTGACATTTTTCTGATTAAAATGACACCAAACACTTTATATTTATAGTGCGTCCAGAGCTAAATGAAAAAAGTGGAGTGAGAGCGGCCGATTGATGCCGCCGATCGGCAGGGCCGTAGCGCCCTGCCGATGTTGCGTTCTAAGCAATAAGATGAGACGCTTATGAATTAATTTTTATTTACACTAATAGTTCAGTTACTACTAGTATAGCTATACATTTTATTCAATATTTTAAGTATTTGATAGAACTTTAATTCTTTGCGCAGTATTATCCTTGGTTTGTAGTACAGAAACCTCTTTCGAAATATAACGCTCATAGAGCTACCATGCCAATGCGACATCTTTTGTTTTAACGAACTCTAATGTTCCAAATATAGAGACAATGTTCTGGTCATTCCGTTTAAAACCACAAGCCAGGATAGCAGAGACTTCTATATACAATTTTATTTCCGTTACTATTTGTTATATTTAGACTCACATTTTGTACTTCATGACAAGTAAGGATACTTGTCACCTAGTACACTATTCTAATTAATACAAAAATTGTAACATCAGTATCTTTTTTAAAGTTAGAGATATCTATTTTGTAGGTGATCATGAGGAAATTTATTTAAATATCTGACGATTAAAACAAAAATACTTAATTATAAAGTATAACAACCACCTTCGGTCTCCCCGATATAATTATATCTTGTTAATTTATATATATTCTGTACATATTTGTACAGATATATGTATTATTCCTGAATATTTATTAATGGTTTTCAAACATAATAAATTGAACATTAATATACTTTGTTTTTTAATTATATGTAATAAATGCCTTACAATAAAGATCATGTTTGATCTCATTTTAATCGGAAGAATTTCAATAACATGTTTAAAAAAATTGGAAGTCGAAAAAACTAAGAATAAAAAAGTTAAACTGTCTTTTTATTATAGCATCGTTTTGCATTTGTGTAATCACACCGACACGGTGCCATTTAAATTTCTCGGCTGCCTCGGCTATCGTTCTATCCTTGTTTTTTCCTTTACAACCTAGCGACACCGACAAAAGCGAGCCGCGAACTTCGAGAAATTGGGGTCCGTTCTACTGACACTGCCTCAAACCATTTACACATTGATCAACAGTATATTGTATATGTGCACCCATTTCAAATTGGCATGGCACTGCCCTGCTCGGTTCGACGAGCGGTCGAGCTTTGTAGTTCGTTTAGTGGGGTGAGAAATCCCCACACCACTTTTTTCATTTAGCTCTGGACGCACTATACTGTACCATATTACATTGGGGTCCACGCATTAACACGTTCGCTTATATACAGTGACCGAAAAAAGTATTCATACACCACTATACGCTCTAATTTGGACAGTGGTAACTTGATGTGTAGGATATTATTTTAATCAGTAGATACATCAAAATGTAGGAAATTAACTCAGCTTTCAAATGATGTATATTTTATTAAGAGTTAAACATCTCATTACAAAGTACGAAACGAAATTCTTAATGAGTACAAATATCGGTGGGAAAAAAGTATTCATACAGTAGCTTCTTTTTTTAGTAAACAAACGAAATATACACGTGTGAACAAATTAATATTTTGTAGGATACCCTTTATTGTTTATAATGGCTTGTAATCGCCTGGGCATCGATGAAACCAAATTATTTGTTATATTTTCATCGATTTTTCCCCATTCTTGTATTAACGCATTCTTTAAATCATTTTTGTTCGAAACTGGGTATTTTCGTACACGGCGTTTTAATTCTTCCCATATATTTTCTATGGGATTAATATCGGGTGATTGTGGTGGTGTTTCTAGAACATGCGGCGTGTTATACAATAACCATTCTCTAACTAAATGAGATTTGTGTTTTGGATCGTTATCTTGTTGAAAATAATAACAATCTGATATATGAAATTTTTCAGCACCTTCCTTTAAATTTGATTTCAAAATATGCAGATAAACATATTTGTCCATTATTCCATGAATAAATTGTAAGTTGCCCACACCACCAGCATTCATACACCCCCATACCATAACACTACCACCGCCGTGTTTTACTGTGGGTTTTATATTTCGAATATTTAAAGCTGTTCCACTTTTTCTCCACACTAATTCCCGTCCATCCGACCACCAAACATTGAATTTACTTTCATCCGAAAAAATTACATGTTTCCAAAAATCTAATGGCTTATTTATATAGGTTTTAGCAAATATAAGTCTTTTTCCGATTTACCTTGCTAATATATGGTTTTCTCCTAGCAATCCGTGCAAAATATCCAGCTTCTTTAAGTCTATTAGATATTGTTTTCGAGCAAACCTGTTTTCCAGTAACTGCCTCCAATTCTTTCGCAATCGCAGGAGCGCTTTGGAAAGGATTTTCCTTTACTTTTCGTATTATAAATCTGTCATCCTTCTCATTTAATTTAGCCGGTCTTCCACTGCGACGCTTATTTTCGACAGTTTTTGATTCTTTATACTTATTAACAATGTATTGGATGGTGGCATGACTTTTGCCCACTGTTTCACCAATCTTTCGGAGAGATTTTCCACCCTCATGGAGCCTGATTATAATTTTTCTTTCTTCTACAGTTGTTTCTTTGCTTTTAGTACTCATTGTAACAATGTGACATTTGACTACCACGGAAAGCAAAGCACTAAATGAAATATCATCAAAATTAAGAAACAAAAGAATGTGCAAAATGGGATTCCCCTCATTCTATTCGTTTTAGTTCCGATTCTTTCATTAGATGGCAGCTGTATGAATACTTTCTTCCCACCCATATTTGTACTCATTAAGAATTTCGTTTCGTACTTTGTAATGAGATGTTTAACTCTTAATAAAATATACATCATTTGAAAGCTGAGTTAATTTCCTACATTTTGATGTATCTACTGATTAAAATAATATCCTACAAATCAAGTTACCACTGTCCAAACTAGAGCGTATAGTGGTGTATGAATACTTTTTTCGGTCACTGTAGTATACATACAGTCGTGGACTAGTTTGTTCATAACCAGGTATCGGTATTTTTTTAGGCGATATTAACCAGAAGAAATAAATTCACTCACGTGATCATTTCCATCTGTAGCAATAATACAGACCACTTGCTGTGTTATTTGTTACTCACTTTCATTCTACACGGATATTTTTCATCACGAAATATTATATTATTAAATTATAAATTTGTTTTAATTATTGTAAGCACAAATAATAAAGAATTTACATAATTTTAATTATAAGCTTTTTATACTTCATACTAGTGTAATTTGTAATATTCTGGCCACAGTATTGTTCTAAATGTGGGTAACAATTTGTTTCTCTAACTTATTAGGAACGATAATGAAAGATAATAAGTTATTAAAAGTCAATATTTTCCGAATTATGTAGTGTTTGGTCTCATTTTAATCAGAAAAATATCACAAATTTATCGGTAAAAGTTGTATCAAAAAGGGACTGAAAATAAAAATGTTAGGATCACATTGGTATGTTAAACAGTGTAGTGGGCCTTTGATCTTTGCCGATTGCTACGATCACAGCTTCTCTTTTCTTTTCACTGCCTATCCTTTTCTGTGGTCGAAACTTATTATTGTTAATTAAGGCAGTAAATATAGTCCAAATTATATCGTGTTTAGTGTCATTTTAATCAGAAATTTGCCAGCTATGCTATGTAAAAAGTGCATAAGAAAAGGATGAGAAATAGCAAAGTTTCATCGTTCAATTAGTATTAGCTCACCGATATACCCGAGCCCGGATCGCGTTACACTGATAGAGCCAAGGGAACTTTCTGACGCCTCGAGGGGTATACCCCTCAGTGGTGGGGATAAACTCTTCGCTTATATCGTGTAGAATTTTTTCGCTTATATCGAGGATTCACTGTATTATTATTTTTGGGAGGATAAAGCAAACGGAAATATGTTTCTCTGTAAACAAAGAAACGACAATTAAAGTTTACTATTATCACTTCTCTATCTACACTACTAATTCTGTTTATAATTTTTATCTTTGTATTTTGCACGAGTGCTCTATTGCGTAATGCCTGTATCTGTCTCTCCTCAATTCTTTTGTTAATCGCCGCCCCATCTATCGGTGATTAAAATATGAGGCGCGCGGAGCATGAGAAGCGCGACAAATCCAAAACTAAAGAAAGTATACTTTCTTTACATATATATTTAGCACTTACATCGGACGCTAACCAGAATTTTATATTTATATAAAATTGTCCGGTTTATTGGGCATCTACTGAGTGAATCTACACCGTGCTTTTGTTGGAAACAATTGTTCATCGATAGTCACATATGGTCCTGGTTTATAACAATTTTGACTGTTCTCAATGAATTTGTACCAAACTTCAGAAATCAAAACAAATTTATCGGTTTGTAAGCGTTGGCTTCGTTGATTTCTGTCGTCAAATCGAAGAAATCTCTGTAAGAGGGATTTTAATGAAAGTTGTACAATTCGTTTACTATGAGATATTTATCTATAATTGCTACAATACTACAATGATGTGGATTGTAATCGGTCTGCTCTAATCGATGGTTTCCCATAGAGTGTCGCTGCGCTGCATTCTTGCCCGCCAAGAAGGCGCGCCCCCGGTTCCACGACGCAGTGCCTTCAAGGGTCTGTTTTACGATCCCCCAAATGTTTACCGGTCCCGCTCACCTATCGGCCTCGTGGCGACATTTGCCAGATGAGTATCCGAGGCGCTCCAAAGCCTCGGGTTTTCTTAAGGCGGGTCCACACTTGTTACCTCGCCTCACACCGTTACCGGGATAAATACTTAGTCAAGTGGTCTGGAACAGGTTTGGGAGCAAATGGGAAGTTTTTCTTGCTTCCTCATATCGTTACTCGTTACTTGGTTCAGCTGATCGAGAAACTGTCGGTATTGTGACCCGCTCCAAAGGAGCCAATGAGCTGCCGTAGATGTGTGCACTCGTACTTGCGCCACTGCCAATGTGTTAGCTCCCCTATGAACAGCCGTAAATGTGTGAGCTCGTCTGTGCGGCGCTGTTCCTATGTATTGTAGACTGTTTAGTCTTGAGAAATAGGGCTCATTGGGCCTTGCCTATGAGATAGTCCAGACCCCCTTGGTGACGTAGGGCTGTTGCGAGTGCGTGCCGAGTTCGGCCCTCGGTCAGGTTTATGAGGCGGTCGAAACTAACGCAATTTTTGCGGAGTAATTTTTAGCCTTTCGACCATCTGAGTGCAGGATTTGGATGGTAAGGATTAGAATAAAAGAACACATGGTCAAGAGCCATGCAATTTCAATTGACACATCAGTTTCCCTTTTTTAATACAATTAACGCCATTAGTATTGATCGACAGATACGACAGAAATCAATGCCGCAATATATCAACAAAAAGTTCTTCGTGAAATATTTTTATAAGTATTTTTATATTTTTATAAATAATGAAGATTTATTATATACGACTTAGAAATTATTGTAATACTAGAATCATCAACTTTAATCAACCTAATCCGGCCAAAGGTAGCAAGAAATGATACAAATTTAAAGAAAGCTATAGCTATTCAAAAGCGGCTCAAGTAACTTCTTTGGAGCGGGTCACAATACCGACAGCGGATGTGGCAGCCGAACCAAGTAAAAAGTAACGCCATGAGGTATCAAGACAAACTTCACATTTCTTCCTAGACCTTTTCTAGACCACTTGACTAGGTAACAATCCCCGGTACGGTAACAAATGTGGACGCACTTTTACGTGCAGAAGAATAGGAAATGGGTCCCACACCGAACCTCGTTACCAAAAACTGAGGTAACGGGTGTCTGTAACGGGCCTAGGTAACAAGTGTGGACCCGCCTTAAGGGCCCCGACTCCAGGCGCCATGACATGTATGCGTGCACTCACACACATAAAGGAAAGCATGCAGGTATACACCATGCGCGAAAGAGAGGATCGATTTCGTAGAATCGATCCCTCGTCTCGATAATTGCATTAATGAAACTTTCGCGGGTATACCACACATGGGTAGACTTCACCACAGCCCGGTTGGTATGTTTGAACGCCAATAAATACATCATTCGTTCAGGAGAGCGCTATTTCGGAAACTGGCAAGCTTGAGACAGACATCGATGTAGGCAATAAGATGGCCGCAGCATCTTGACTCATTTCACGTTTCACAAATATTGAACGATTTAATGGTTTATTCACTGCTAAAACAACTTACCTGGCTTCCTTGAACTAGGGCAAGATCACAGAAATTCGATTTTTCACAATCTATCACTTCGGGAAAGCGGAGGAACAGTATTACGATTTGCACGCATGCGACGTAAGAATAGTTCAATGATTTTCCGTCGGAGGCGTTTATGACACATTTTAGCTAATTTGGCCAGGTTATCGTCAGAGTCGATAAAAATACAAATCAGTCGGTAAATGTAAGTTATAATTTCACACCACGAACGGCGGTTCATACGTGAATACGTGATGCGTGAACACAGACGCAAGTAAAACATAGTTGCCGCAACGTATCAAGACCTCTGTCACGCTGTGCCACATCTTTTTTTTTTTTTTTTTTAAACCCACCATCCATCCCTCTCATTCCTCCCCGCCGCGCTTTCGCATACAGGGTGGAATGCCCGGCACACCGACCCCGGGACGAGCTAATTTATTTATTCGCATATGGCGTCCTCATTTTTTATGTATGCAGCAGCATAACAGTCAATACAATAAATTACATAAGTTAGTACGATAAAATAAGTTAAAAAATAAATATAAGAAATAAATAATAAGAAAATAAATAACAATAATTAAAGGTAGAATAAATAACATAAAAATAAAGGAAGTCAAAAAGAATAAAATAAGGTTTGGGTCAGCCAAGGTATCGGCTTGGCTTAACTACACTGATCTAACTAAAGTAACCTAGAGAGTCCATGTTTGGCACGCCCGCTTCACTATCCTCCTGGGCCGTTTCCGTCCTCGGCTCCCGGGAGGAGGTTTCGGGCTTCACGTCCGGTGGGCGTATCTTCCGCGCGCCTCCGCTCTCGCCTTTCCTCCTCATTTTCCTTGCGGATTCTGTGGTCCATGGTAATTTTACAAAGCTCTTTAGCGCCGCCCAGGATTCCTTGCTTTTGTACGCCAGCCTGATAAGGTCCTGGGTAGTCAGGCGCGCCCCCAGGATCTCCTCCCCCTTTGCCCGTTCAGCGTTCCACCGTGGGCAGTTGAACAGCAGGTGTTCCGCATTGTCGGTCGGCTGGCTACAGTCCCAACACGCAGCGTTGTCGGCTTTGCCAATGCGGACCCTGTACTCGTTAAAAACCCCGTGCCCAGAGAGGAGTTGCGCCAAGTGGTGGTCAATGTCCCACTTGTCTTGCTCATCCAGCCATTCTCGGAGCTCCGGGAAGAGCCTCCTCGTCCAATTTCTTTCATCGAAGCTCTCCCACTCCTCCTTCCACATATTTATCATCTGCTCTTTCAGCATCTTTCTTCCCGCGATCCTATTGGCCGCGTTGGATGGGGTGCCCTCTCCCCTGGGCCTTCTAGTATCCCGGTACCGTCGGATCCTTTCTTTAACTTGAAAGTGTATGGGGAGCGTTTTCGCCAGCACACACCCCGCTTCATAAGCCACAGTACGGTAGCAGCAAGCCACCCGGAGCACGGGGATCTTATGTGCTCTTCTCAAGATCGCCATCTGGGTCGCCCTCTCCAGGACCGGGCATCCCCATAAAGGGGCCCCATACAGAGCCACTGATGTCCACACGGCCTCGTACAGTTTCCTGCACCTCTGTCCGGGCCCGCCGCAGTTCGGCAGCAGGGGGATCAAGGCCGACGGCCGTCGGGTGGCCTTGTTCACCGCCCTAGTGATGTGGCTGGTGTAAGATCGCTTGGAGTCAATGATCACCCCCAGGTATTTGATTTCGGCGTCCGCCGCTACCGTGCGGCCGTCCATGGTGAACTCCACTCGGCTGGGTACCCATTTTCTTGTGAGCAGTATCGCATTGGTCTTCTCCGGGCATATCTGAAGACCCTTATCCTTGAACCAATCCAGTATCAATGGGAGCATCATGCTGACACTTCTCTGCAGTTTTTCCAGGTACCGACCGGTCGTCAGCAACAAAAGATCGTCGGCGAACGCGATGAGGGTCGAGTTGTATCATTCAGTTTGGTGGCCCGTTGGGCCCTTCTCCTAAGTTTATTGGCGGTCTTCCTCAAGTCGGCAATCTCCTGCGTCCACCAATAACAGGTCTGGCTTCCCTTACGGGGAGCAGATTTACGCATCACCGACTCGCAAATGCCCTTCACCATTTCCGTATAGGCCTCGGGAAGGGGGAGATCGTCAGCTATTTCCCCTATTTGCTCGCCAAATATGCTCTCTCTAGCTACGTCGTAAGCCCGCGTCACCCGGGCTAGTATAACAATCCATGTCGCCGGGCTAGTATAACTGTTGTCTGTCGGCTGAAATTCATGGAGTAGTTAGTGATGGTCCGACGCTGTAAATTCTGCCAGAACTCTACTGTAGCACAGCCGTCTGTGAGCCTCGGTGCTAACTAGTACGCAATCTATCTTTGACGACCTCCCGTTTCGCTTGAAAGTCGCTCCCCCCGTAGAGTTTATCGGGCTCAGTCCCTTTTCGAGCGCCAGGTCCATCATAGCACCTCCCCTGGGGTCTAGCTTCCTGCTTCCCCACGCGGGGGATTTGGCGTTGAAGTCGCCTGCCAGGGCCACGTACTTCGTATGCCCCACCTCCCTCATTCCGATAGCCAGTCCGCTGACGAAGCCTAAGAAGGCCTCATGGCTGATATTTGGGGAGCAGTAACAGCTGCCCACTGTCCATTTTGTCGCCCGCAGCAGGACGAAACCCTCCCCCCGCGAGGACCTCCTTATGAGCTTCCTGGGCGCTGCCCGGTGGGGTGTATATAGCCGCGTCGCCCCGAGAGTCCGGCAGCCATCCTTCTAAGATCCGGTAAGGTTCAGAGATGCATACCACAACATCCCCCTTATACTGAGGAACTGACTTTGACAATAGCTCTTGTGCCAGTTTGCATCTGTTCAGATTGATCTGAAGTATTCGAATTTTCCTTGATGGTTTGCGGTTAGCCATTTACGCGCATTTTTCCTCTGTAGGCCGGGCAGTTAAGCGCCCCCGCCACGTGTCTCGTACTAGGCCCGTCCGGCCCCGCCCTGGAGCAAAGGACGCATCTCGGCGAGTTGGCGCAGGCCTCCATGCTGTGACCTTCCTGCCCGCATTTCCGGCAGAGGGCCATTCCTATCTCAAGATTACGGCAGTCGGCCCCCACGTGCCCTAATTGATGGCACCTGAAACACCTAAATAACCTCGGGGAGGATCCTCGCTCTGCAGACTACGAGTCCGACTTTAATCCTGCCCGATCTCAGTTCTCCAGTCATTTTTCTGGCGGGTATCCTCGTGATGGTCTCCCTCTCCCAGTCTCTTTCGGACTAGTTTGCCTACTTCCTCTGCTTTACCCTCCTGCCCGATCTCGATTAGCAGATGTCCGGTCCTGGTTTTACGCACCCCCTCCCCCCCTCACTCCTTTGGGGTGGGTCCTTAGGTCGCCCGCGATCGTACGGTATGTCTCGACGTACGTGGTCCCCTGCTCGATCTTTACAAGCACCGCCTCCGGTTTCGCCCTCCTCCACGGCTTCCTCTCTCTTCTCGGGATGTTTGCTTTTACGCCATCCTGGCGCTTTCCTGCGTCCGTCCCTCTGGCCAACGGCATCGTGTTTAAGCGAGGATAATGTTTAATTTTTGGTTATTCAATCGTAAGAAATAAACTAATAAATTGTTTAATAACTCTGTTCGATACTTTTATTCGTTATCCCAAAGGAATAAAATGTTTTCAGACTTATGAAAAACTTACCCATTCGTCCACTAATTAACCTGCTTAACATTGTGCGAATCCTGACCCAGCCAACGCTCAACTGCTGATGGCCGGGTCGGTGAACTCACTTCACTATCACTTTCATTGCACGGCCACTTTAATATCCAATGTAAGATTTTGAGATGGTGCCACAGGATTAATTGTTCCTACGTGTAACGAAGTTGGTCACTCACTGATGAATGAATTCGGTACTGTGCAATGAAAAGTTGATCTCACGCCCAAATCAAGATTTATTCACTATTCATTCGATCCGAACATCTCGGCGGTCGATACAAATCTGTACATGATTTGCCAAGCATTCGCTTCCACACGCACACAGACATGTTCGTTACTGTAGCCGACACGTCGTAGGACACGGGCAGTTGTAAATAAACAAACGCCGGTTAGTTGTTGATAGTTTCATTGGGAGGCTACGTCAATGCCCTAAAGTCATAATTCTATCTCACTTTGTCGCGATATGGTCGTCGTCGTTCCTTGTCACTGGCCATAGCCAATAACGATAGCGCGGGTGGTGCAGAAGAGGTGGTACAGAGTGAGAACGCAATATGCTGTCACTCGCCATCTCTCTGCGAACGCGCACAGTACGTGAGACAATACTACTGCGATAAAAGTTTGAGATTATAACTTGTTCATTTTCGGTCCGTTTTAAATGAAATTTTACCAAAGCGTTTGTTACTGTCCTGATTACAATGACACCATATGGTTTGGATAATTTTTACTTATGGTATTAATAATTTTATTCTCCTTTATTATTGTTTTCGCTAACAACTAGAATATGTGTAGTAGATATAACTCTTTTTCCACAAATGTATTTGGTGATGATCCCGTTGAAACTTTCTACGGTGTTTTTGTTACTGCTGTACAGCAAACTCTCGGCATGTGCCAACAATGGTCGAAGTATGTCTTTGATTTGTCCATACACTCCCATCTTCGTCAGTTCTGGAACAATGTTCACTTCATCCTTCATACTGCTTCTATCGCAAAAGTATTGAAGTTTTGAACACTTTGCGTGTTCACCAAAAACGTGACTAAGGACGTTGTGTATGGCGGCATACAAATTCTTAATCTTTTCTGCGATTGTCACATTCTGACTATATCTATATTCTGCGGCTTTCAGTATGTCCGCGCGCATTCGCCGAATACTAGTTTCCACGATTTTCCTCAACGGGCCAGGTGTTGTCTTCTTCACAATTTCCTTCATTTTTTTCCAAAAATTTCTTAGCAAATGATTAGTGCATTCTATTTTATTTACCCGAATCTGCGTTCGGTATGGGTCAGCATCTATAATTTTTTTATGTACACTGCTGTCCCCATCAGCAATCAACGTTGAGTAGACGAGTCAACGTTTTTCGACGCTGGTCTTGAATCCTTCGACTATAGCGTCGCTTTCCATCGCCGTTGATGCTTGATTCGTGCCCCAGTTTTTGAAGCATGTGTGGGTTCGGGGCTCTTCTGTCTTTTTTGCAGCACACCGACAAATCCTGCAAACTTTGTTCCTCACGCCGGTAAATAAAACCTTCTTGCTATGGTAACCAATTATTACGCCGATTCCAGACGCCGAATCGTACGTTCCAGTCCGGTAGGATCGTTTCATCCAGCTTCCATCGGCCACAACGGGGATGTGGGGTATGCCAAGTCCTTGAACAATATCGCCCCTTTCTATGGCCAAACGTTTCTCTTCCTCTGCCGCTGCTACCATTTCTTCCTCTGCAGCAACAATTAGCGGCTTCGCGATTTCATCGTGGTGCTTCCGAAATTCTTCTCTCGACATGGATGGTATGTCTATTGCTGTAAGGAACTCTTCCATGTGACTATAACTGCCTCCATTCAAAATTGTCCCAGCAACGGCACTCTGGTTTGTTTCCATTTTACTGCTTTCGTCAGGTTCACTGTGGATCTCACCTTTATATTGGCACATATCGCATTTTACTCTGAGGGTGGTTCTCAGGCCCGACCGTTTCATGCCGGTTATTTGCATGTGTCGTCTAATTCCACAGTCTTCCCTGTTCGTGCGGCGGCAGTAGTGCTCTATGACGGGGTCTCCCCGTTTATTGTTCAGCCACAGCCTACTCTAGTTCTAGCCGTGTTGAACAACGTGGCAACACCGCGTTTACCGATCGGGAGTCCTATTTTCAGTAATGGGAGTGTCGTACTTGCGATTACAATTAACGCTTGTTTTCATAGAAAATTATGTTAAAGTACACAATTCTTTATTAATTATGTCTGAGTAATATATAAATATTATAATTATGGTAAGTAGAAGTGATATTAAAGTATACTAATAGCTATAAATGTGGTATACATTTTGTGAACTCTCGCAATGGTTTGGTGATGTGATACATAAAATTGGAAATATTTTACAGTGGTTTTAAGAAAATATAAGTATGCAGCAAAATAGAATCATGTTTGAACTGAAACGCAACATGTGAAAATGAATGAAGTGATATATAAGTTAATAGAAACCTGAAATAGACAAAATTATTGATACGAAGTCAAAGAGGTTAAGTGAACACGGAAAGAGGTTGGATAATTAGTTACTGAAGGTAAGAGTTCTGCAGGTAATTATATAATCGTATTAAGGGATAACTGTGTAATTGTTGTAAATTTCCTCACCACGCGCGTTACCTTTTTTTATCACAATGGGTGATTCACCAATAGCCATGTCATCCTATTTTATAAAATAAAATAGAGCACCTTAAAAACATTTCTGTTTTTGTTCTCAGTAAAAGAAAATACAAATAAACTTTCAAATAAAAAACAATAAATTTTAGAATAGATAACAATAAATAAAATAATCTTGAATAATAATAAAGATAAAACAACACCCGCTGTAAAATAAAATAACTTTGACCGTTTAGGAGAAACAATAAATTCTAAAAAAACTATAAATTCTAGAATAGATAACAATAAATAAAATAATCTTCAACAATAATAAAAATGAAACAACAGGAACATAACTCTGACCCGTTTAGGAGAAAAAACGTGATAGATATTATTTTTATAAAACAAATAAATAAACCTTTCGTATAAACAGGAAAATAAAGTATTAAAATTTTCAACAATAAGAAATAATCTTGAATAATATTGGTAACAAAACGTACTCTGACATTCCCTTGAAATTCTGGTAATAAAACCTTCAATCTTGTGAAATAAAATTAGTAATACAAATATTATTATTATTATTATTATGGGACTTAACCGGGCGCTCAGTCCATCTGGACCTTTGTGCCCGGGTCTTCCGTGGCACAGGACCAAATGGCATGTACTTCGGCCTGGAAGACGGTCGGGTGGTCCCCCAATGTTATGGATACTTCCATTTTTGGGCTGTGGGTAGCGTTGCTCGCTTGCTTCGTCGGTATGGATGGTGGATGCAGGTAACGACGGGAAAAAGAGAGGAAAGGGAGAAGGTTGCGTTTCGTCCTAGGCCTGCTAGCGGACTCGTCAGTAAGGCGTACTAGCAGGCCCTGCCTTATACACAGGGATAGTAGGGAATGGTCGGATGTTATATATATAGCCGCGCGGACTTATATGACCACTTTCGGGAGCCGGATCGTCGTGCTCGTCCCCTAGTGGTGTATGTGGGAAGTGCCCCCACAGGGCTTTGACCGTATCCCCCCCCCCCCCCCCGTGCCTATGCTTGGCTTGGACCCGTCCGTGTACCAGACGAGTCCTCCCGGATCGAAGGGTTTTCTCCCTTCCATCCACTCTTCTCTTGTTGGGATTCTAATTTTGTATCCGGTGTGAAAGCGATAGATCGGCTGCCTGCGGTCGCCAGCGGCTTTTGGTGACATCAGTGAGACGTCTCCCTTGCGCAGCATACTCGCGTGGCCAGTCACGCCTTCTGTCCATAACTCGCTTTCCCTCAGCCTTAGGGCCGCCTTCCTAGCCGCTGCCTCTACTGCGATATGCAGTGGGTCGAGGCCCAGTAGGGTCCCCAGTGCTAGAGTCGGCGTCGTTCTGAAGGCACCAGATCAAGGCACCGGTGAATCCGATCTAGCATCCTCCGATTGGTCTTGAACTTCATCGCTGTCCACCAGACCACGGAGGCATAGGTTATTTGGGGTCTCAATCTGGCTGTATACATCCCTCTTACCACAATGGGCTTGATTCCCCCATAACGTCCAAACATTCTTCTACAGGCCCAGTAAGTTCTGATGGCTTTCTGTGCCTGTCCGTTTATGTGGCTCTTCCATGTAAGCCCACTATCCATGGTTATCCTTAGGTAGCGTGCCTCCATGGTTCTTCTGAGCCTTACGCCAAAGATGTAGGGTTCCTGTAAATAGTACTTCCTTTTTCTTCTGAAGAGCACCATTTCTGTCTAATCCGAGCCACACCGTCGACACTCCTTCTAGGCTTGCCACGATTTTCCGTGTTTGTAACATCTGGCGTATCCATTGAATAGTTATTTCGTCTACGCCGAAGTTCTCTGCTGCCTTGCAGATGGAGTCGAAACCGGTGTTGTCGAAGGCATCCTGGATGTCCAGCAACACTCCCAACACCGACTTCTTCCATTTCAGAGCCCTTCCCACCTTCCCAGTCAGTGTGTGGAGAGCCGTTTCCACGGATCTTCCAGCCATATAAGCATGCTGGCTGGTGTAGAGTAGTTTTATGCTTGGGGATGTCTCCCTTATATGTCTTTCCACCAGCCTCTCCAGGGTCTTTAACAGAAAGGATGTGAGGCTGGTGGGTCTGAAGGACTTGGCTGTTTCGTATGTATCCTTGCCCGGTTTGGGCAGGAACACCACTCAAGCCGTCCTCCATCCTTTGGGAATATATCCCAAGGCTATGCGTGATGGGAATATCTTAAGGCGGGTCCACTTGTTACCTAGGCCCGTTCCTGACACCCGTTACCTCATTTTTTGGTAACGAGGTTCGGTGTGGGACCCATTTCCTATTCCTCTGCACGTAAAAGTGCGTCTACGTTTGTTACCGTACCGGGGTTTGTTACCTAGTCAAGTGGTCTAGAAAAGGTCTAGGAGGAAATGTGAAGTGTGTCTTGATACCTCATGGCGTTACTTTTTACTTTGTTCGGCTATCACATCCGCTGTCAGTATTGTGACCCGCTCCAAAGAAGGTACTGAAGTCGCTTTTGAATAGTTATAGTTTTCTTTAAATTTGTATCTCTTCTGGCCCCCTTTGGCAGGATTAGGTTGATTAAAGTTGATGATTCTAGTATAACAATAATTTCTAAGTCGTATATAAGAAATCTTCATTATATATAAAAATATAAAAATACTTATAAAAATATTGCACGAAGAACTTTTTGTTGATATACTGCGGCATTGATTTCTATCGTGTCTGTCGATCAATACTAATAGCGTTAATTGTATTAAAAAAGGGAAACTGATGTGTCGATTGAAATTGCATGGCTCTTGACCATGTGTTCTTTTATTCTAATCCTTACCTTCTGAATCCTGCAATCAGATGGTCGAAAGGCTAAAAATTGCGTTAGTTTCGACCGCGTCATAAACCTGACCGAAGGCCGAACTCGGCACACACTCGCAACAGCCCTACGTCGCCAAGCGGGTCTGGACTATCTTATAGGCAAGGCCCAATAAGCGCTATCTCCGAAGACTAAACAGTTTCCAATACATAGGAACAGCGCCGCACAGACGAGTGCGCACATCTACGGCAGCTCACTGGCTCCTTTGGAGCGGGTCACAATACCGACAATTTCTCGACCAGCCGAACCATGTAACGAGTAACGATATGAGGAAGCAAGAAACACTCCACATTTTCTCCCAAACCTCTTCCAGACCACTTGCCTAGGTAATTATCCCGGTAACGGTATGAGTCGAGGTAACAAGCGTGGCCCCGCCTTTATAGACATATTTCACGATCTGTTGTAGGCCTTCTTGTAGTAGGGCTGGGAAAATTACGTCGGTTCCCGGGCTTTTAAACCTCTTAAAGGAGCCGAACGCCCATCTGTTTTTATTGTACGTGACAATTTCTGAGGCCACCCTCCAGCCCGCTGGCATTTTGATCGGTGGTGGCCGGTACTCTAGTTCCTGGCCTCTCTCCTCCCTTACCTTCGAGCCGGGGAAATGTACCTCCATTCGGGGTGACAGGACCTCCTCATGGTTTTCCGTCACTCTCCCGTTGCGTAGTCTCAGGCAGCCTAAACTGGGTTGTACGCCAATGCCTAGAACCTTTTGTAGCCTTGCCACAAGTGGTAGTGCCTCGGTTTCTTGGCAGAAGCTCCTCCAGGATTACCTTTTTGACCGCCTGATTTGATTTTTGTATTTTTGCTGGCTCTCTTTATATTTCGTCCAGTCTATTTCTAGCGCTGTCCGTTTGGCCCTGTTAAGTAGCTTTCTAGTCTCCCTTCGCAGGCGGTACAGTTCACCGCTCCACCAGGGGACTTTCGGGCTGTTCCTAGTGTTCCTTACCGGACAGGCTGCCTCGTATGCCTGAGTTATGGCGATCTGCAGTTCGCAGGCCGCTTTCTCATTCCATCCCACTGTCTCATATCTTTTGGTCTCCCGGAGCCTACCTTCTAGTTCCTGATTATACAGTTCCCAGTTGGTGGCCCTCGGGTTCCTAAAGACTGGGCCCGTGGTCATATTCCTTTTTGTCATTTGGAGTTGGATTTGACGGTGGTCAGACAGAGTTTCCTCATCGCTGACCCTCCATCCTTTGATCCACTGCGTCAGCCTAGTGTAATGTCTATTACCTCCTTCCTGTTGGCAATAATGAAAGTCGGACTGGTTCCCCTGTTCAGGATCTCCAGGTCCGTGGCGGAGAGATACTCCATTAGTGCCGTGGAACTTGTACGTTGGCACCCGTGAAAATGAACAATGCTGAACGGGGGAACTTGATACTTATTTTATTGCAAGCCGAACGATCCACTGCTTGTACAAAATACTCGCTGTTGTTGTTACACATATACAAAAAGTTCAATCATACCCATTTCATGGGTCGCGTCGATCACCATCGATCGCGTTCGGAAAATCATCCAATGGATGCGTTCGTAAATTGTACAACTGACATCATCGGAAATTTGAAATTTATTTTTTATTTCAGTTAAAGAACAAGAACTTGCCAATTTTGAAAATATATGTTTGAATCTAATATTCTTTTCTGCATGAATTGCTTCATCATATGAGATATGATAATTACAACCAGATAAAGGTCTATAATTTCTAAACCGCTTTTCTAATTTCTCAGTTGTAAATTTTCCTGCTAAAAGATAAGATATGTCAAAATTTTGAAGACAGTACTCTGTGAGTAGTAAAAGAACTGTAGTACTTTGATGCAGAGCCTTGAAAGTATCTAATGTTAAATGACCATTTGTCTCTAAGTTTTTCCTAGAATTTAACCGTGTTAAAAATTTCTTTAAAAATTCACATCTAAAATCATTAACATTCAAAATCGGTTTACAAAATTAATTTCTTTTCCTTTAGCCTTTTACATTACTTGAATTATTCACTATGTCCCACCAGTGCGAAATATTTCTAAAAAATTAACTGTATCTACATAATGGAAATCTTTCATTGCAGCTATTGTATGGGAAATATTATCAAGAAGAAAAACCTTTTGGCGATCGAAATTATTAGGATGTAATGATTTATATGTTAATTTATAGGCTTTCTTAGTAATTAAAAGTTTCTCGTAGTCGTAAACCGCACGTACATCATTAAATTTGGCCAATTTCAATTCGTTAGTATGAAAAGCAGTGAAAGTAAAAGTCTTATCCAAATTCTTTAAATTTAATGAAATATTTCTAATATTTATCAGAATATGTACAAAATCAAAAGACAAAAAAATAGTTTTATTAGGTTGTGTAGGATTAGAAAAATTGATGCCATTGTTGGATAATCGATTAAACATGTTTCTATTGATTCTATGATTATCTGTTACAATACATACTATTTCGGAACCACAATTTTGAACAGATTCTATAATTTGATAAACAATGTGCTGTTGCGCAGTCGATTGTGTTAGAGGGATTTCAGTGTGCAAATACCAACACGTTGTGCATTTTCCTTATGCTAACACGACTTTTATTGTATTGAGAATAACGATAAGTATAAAAGCAAAAGTGAACTTGTACATGTTCAAATTCTTCTACAAAGATAAATTGTTAAGTTGCTGTGTTACGCACTTCTTCGCACACGCATCGCCATACGCTCTATTGCTCATGCGCATTGCGACGAAACATTACGGTCTTTCACAATGGCTATCATTTCATCTCCTGTGATATTAACAACTGGTAATAATTTAATAATTTCCGAAAAACTTCCAAAAGCTGAACTTATCATAAATGCTAAAAGAGTTTTGGCTAATTAATTAGAATTTGCAGCACAACCTGCAAGTCTATTTGATCTATATTGTAATTTTGCAGAAATATAAATTTCACCAATTAATAAAATCATTACTCTTTCTCTATCAGTTAAATTTGAGGATATATTACGAAAATAATATTCGTTTTTTGCATCATTATCGGGTGTTAGATTCAAGTTTGATGAAAGATATTGTATGTAACGTTTGTGAGGTAGAATACAAAAATTTCTTAATAAGTTATATGCAGCCGAAGATTGGCTATACATATAATGAGAAGGCCATAATAATGGTGCATGAACTGTATCTATTTTTTTATTTTTTATTTGTCTTATTTGATCTATTATTATTTCAAGATTTTTAGTGTAAGGAAATTCAGCTGATTCTGTAATAATATATGCCTTATTGAGTTCTTCTAAGGACTTCTCCAGACGTTTCTCAATAAGACATATATCAGTGATAGAAGGTGTATGGTAGATAATTTCATATCGAGTTAGCAAATTCCGAATTTGTGACCATTGCGATAGTTTTCGGTTAATAGGTAATACCCACTTTAAATCATGAAATAATAATTCATTACCGTCTTGAAAACTTGTAATTTCATGTCGTCACTAATCACAATCTGTGTTTTAAGTACCAAGAAATCAGAAGTTTCACTACATAAAAGCATGCAAAAATAAATTTTTGAATTTGTTGTTTTAATGGTCCAACGGTTTGAAATTACAAGCGTTTCTTCATAATTGTTTATTAAACTTAGGAAATCACTAATTAAATCAAAATCAATAAATTCCCTAACTAAACTTTCATGGTGTTCAATTAGTGTTTCCCTGCGCTCTACAGGATCTTTTCTCTGCGGTAGCACATGTATTGTACGATAAGATGGTGAATTGGGAAAAATGGAAGATACTGCATCTTCCGTACGTCTTGGACATCTGAGCAAAACATCCGTTCACATGCCGTTAGGAGATAGAATACCCTGATACATTGGGATATCAGTTTCTGCAAAATGCAAACCACAAACTGCAGAATATTTTGCTGGTCCCCAATTTTTACGAGGAGTAGCAGCCACCCATTTTTTCCGCAATTGCTCATCTTTGGGGAATACAAATATAGAAATATAATTATTTTCATTCAGAATACTATCATAATTTCCCTTACAAATGGGAACACAACAACGCTGTGACATTATTAACCCTTTCGCTACGGCGGTTCAGTCCGCCGTAGCGCCACTCTTGAACGGGACCTCCCGCCGAAAGTGTGCACATTGCGCGTGGATAGTGTATTTTGGAAGAAAAGGGATTTTTCTTTAAAACAATATACTTATAATATCTACATAAGATATAAACTTATTTAATGGGTATAAAAAGGCTCATTAACAATTGAAAAAGTGAAGAAATAATATATAATATAGAGTAATAAAATAAAACATAATATATAATATATAGTGATTAATAATTGAATTCCGTATGGTATATTCTAAAACACGGATGCACGCACAACCCAACATCACATTCTTGGCATTGATATCGAGATTCTCGTCTCTTATCGCTTTTTGTACATACGACACACCTTCGCGATCCTTTTTTCCCGTTAATTTCATAAGGAGAAGGAAAATGTCTTCCGTTGAGTCGTGCTGACTAATTGTTTCCGGGTCTTATACAATGATTGCTTGATGGTTTGTGATATTTTTTCAAAATTTGGTCGATCAATTTTAATTGAAATTTTGCAATTGATAGTGTTTTACCCGTTTTTAATTTATATAAACAATATGAGTTCCACAGACACATGTCGATCATATGAAAGAAATACTTCTTGTACCATTTCATCGTTTTTTTTGTAGAATGTATGGTGCTGATGACCATGTCGGTCTTGTCCACAGCACCCATCAATTTATTGTATTCAAGTACACAAGATGGTTTCTGTACGATATTTTGTGTACTATACCGGTTTTTTACATCCACAAATTCTGCCTTATGTACTGTGGAGATCATCCAAACTTCTTTTTTGTCCTGCCATTTTATGGCTAATATATTTCCTGCCGAGCGAAAGCACGCTTCACCTTTTTTCAATTTTTCATTCATTTTCGGCATTCCTTTCCTTCTCTTTTTGACAGTGCCACACGCATCTGTATAATTTTTGTGCGAGACATCAAATAATGCGGGACTTGTATACCAGTTGCCCACGTAAAGAGTGTGGCCTTTACCCAGATATGGCTCTAGGAGAGACATTACAATGCTTCCCGATTTACCATAATCTTTACTTTCAGGCCCTATAGTGGTATCACCCCCCGTATAAACAATAAAGTCTTGGATGTAACCTGTCTTGCAGTCGCACAGAACAAACGATTTTAGGCCGAATCTATTTCTCTTCGATGGGATAAACATTTACAGTACGGCAGACAGTCTGCCTTTGTATAGTAGCAGACTCTCATCGATACATAAGTTAGAATAAGGGTAGAAGAAGTTCGAAAATGCTGCTCGTAACTCATCAATGATTTTTCGGATTTTACGTAATCGATCGGAACTGGATACTTGATTATCACTAAAGTATAACATTCATAGAAGTAAGAAGTACCGGTCCCTGCTCATTATATCGCTAAAAGTATCGCTTCTCAATAATTTATCTCTGCTCCAGTGTTCTGCCAATGATAGCCTTCTGTTGCGGGTCATCAAGAAACATATTGCGATAAAGCAGTATAGTTCACTTATATCTGTACCAGTTAATATTTCATTATTGTTTTTCTTTTGTTGCCAATAGCTGTTCGCTTTTTCAACAATGTACTCCATTAATTCTTCGCTCACAAATAATTGGAAATAGTCTACAATTTTCCACCGTATTTTTATCCCTGTTTGTATTCCGGAATTCCGTGGATTGAAATGGTGAACTTTGGGTTCGTTTTTTGCTGTTGTCCATACTATATTTGATACGGCCGCACTTTCCACGCAATTCTCTTCGATTTCCTCAGACTCTGAGGTATTTAATACTTTCAGACGTTTTTTTTTGCGAGGAACTATTTCTGATTCGCTTTCATTGCAGCTATCCAAATCAACTCTTAATCTATCCAAGTTGTACGCCAGTTGCAATTCTCTTGATGCCATTTTGTGAACGGCAAAACCTAAACACTTTATTTAAATGATAGTAACTTATAATACTTATAAGAAATGAGGATATTTTTAGACAGCAGGTGGACGTACCAATACAAAACTTCGCTGAATCGGTGTGACACCGCATACTACGACGATGCGTGTGAGGGTCCGTAAGGCGGGTCCACACTTGTTACCTAGGCCCATTACTGACACCCGTTACCTCAGTTTTTGGTAACGAGGTTCGGGGTTCGGGACCTATTTCCTATTCCTCTACACGTAAAAGTGCGTCTACGTTTGTTACCGTACCGGGGTCTGTTACCTAGTCAAGAGGTCTAGAAAAGGTCTAGAAAGAAATGTGAAGTGTGTCTTGATACCTCATGGCGTTACTTTTTACTTGCTTCGGCTGTCACATCCGCTGGCGGTATTGTGACCCGCTCCCAAGCAGGTACTGGAGTCGCTTTTGAATAGTTATAGTTTTCTTTAAATTTGTATCTTTTCTGGCCACCTTTGGCAGGATTAGGTTGATTAAAGTTGATGATTCTAGTATAACAATAATTTCTAAGTCGTATATAATAAATCTTAATTATTTATAAAAATATAAAAATACTTATAAAAATATTTCACGAAGAACTTTTTGTTGATATATTGCGGCATTGATTTCTGTCGTATCTGTCGATCAATACTAATGGCGTTAATTGTATTAAAAAAGGGAAACTGATGTGTCGATTGAAATTGCATGGCTCTTAACCATGTGTTCTTTTATTCTAATCCTTACCTTCTGAATCCTGCAATCAGATGGACGAAAGGCTAAAAATTACTCCGCAAAAATTGCGTTAGTTTCTCAGTTCCTCGATTCGCCGAACCAAGTAACGAGTAACGATATGAGGAAACAGGACACACTCCACATTTGTTCCCAAACCTCTTTCAGACCACTTGACTAGGTACTTACGTCGGTAACAGTGTGTGGAGCGGTAACAAGTGTGGACCCGCCTTAATATGACGCACGTGGCCCGCTTCCCTCCACTTGGCTGTGCTTGACCTATGTCAAGCAACAATAAGAGCCTTCTCTCATAAGCTGAAAAAATTATTTTAAAAGAAATTAATAAAATGATATATGTATATACATGAAGTACATCCAATATATGAATAAGATGTTCTATTGTTACAGACATTAACACTATTCCTACCGACACTTCACGTCTTTAGCACAACTTATATTATTTAATATAGAATGAAGATAATAGCCAATTTGACAGTATAAAAATATAGTTTCTTTTATTTAGGAGTATATACTGTATATTTTATTCGTTTTCACCGCATTTTTTACAAATAGGCTTCTCGATCATACATTTTCCACATACGTGCTTTTTACATTTTATACCGATTTTGTTACTTTTATTGTCTTTGCAATATCTTATTTGGCATGTTTTCCTTTCACGTGAACCTGTACTTGAATTTTTGACGGGCGTTTGTTGATTTTCTTTGCCCAGTTCTACCTCTATTTCATATTCAATGGCACGTTCTTCTGCCAATTGAAACAAAAATGCTTGCCTCGAAATTTTTTCTCCCGTGGTTTCTTTATATAAAACCCATGCATTTGTCGCGGCTAAATCTAAGATATTGAAAAATACCTGTAAAGGCCATCTCCGACTGTACGGAGTTATGCATTGAACTAAGAATCAGTACTTTTTTATTTGGTTTAGCTTTGTAAATTGTCAGAGTAGAATTATTTGAACGGTATAATTTTGTTGAGAAACGTGCTCTATTGTCATTTTTCTGTTTCGCCAATTTTGCTAGCTCCCTTCTATTTGCTCGAATTGTTCCAACAACCGTAGTTTTCTTTGCTAAAAGTTTTGTTACTAGAGACACGCTTGTAAAAAAATTCTCCGTGGTTATATTTCTTCCACATCCTGTATACGGTTCTACTAGTTTCAAAGTGACAAACTCTCCAAGCGGAACTGAAAGTTTCTCTCCTTTCATCTTTTCCCAAATACGGAAAGCCGTTTAATATATATAAGACTATTATTATTTTTGGGAGGATAAAGCAAACGGAAATATGTTTCTCTGTAAACAAAGGAAATTTTGTCTTCATTCGTTATTTAACAACAGTTATTTACACTATTTACAACCTTACCTGTAAACAAAGAAACGACAATTAAAGTTTACTATTATCACTTCTCTATCTACACTACTAATTCTGTTTATAATTTTTATCTTTGTATTTTGCACGTGTGCTCTATTGCGTAATGCCTGTATCTGTCTCTCCTCAATTCTTTTGTTAATCGCCGCCCCATCTATCGGTGATTAAAATATGAGGCGCGCGGAGCATGAGAAGCGCGACAAATCCAAAACTAAAGAAAGTATACTTTCTTTACATATATATTTAGCACTTACATCGGACGCTAACCAGAATTTTATATTTATATAAAATTGTCCGGTTTATTGGGCATCTACTGAGTGAATCTACACCTTGCTTTTGTTGGAAACAATTGTTCATCGATAGTCATATATGGTCCTGGTTTATAACAATTTTGACTGTTCTCAATGAATTTGTACCAAACTTCAGAAATCAAAGCAAATTTATCGGTTTGTAAGCGTTGGCTTCGTTGATTTCTGTCGTCAAATCGAATAAACCTCTGTAAGACGGATTTTAATGAAAGTTGTGCAATTCGTTTACTATGAGATATGTATCTATAATTGCTACAATACTACAATGATGTGGATTGTAATCGGTCTGCTCTAATCGATGGTTTCCCATAGAGTGTCGCTGCGCTGCATTCTTGCCCGCCAAGAAGGCGCGCCCCCGGTTCCACGACGCAGTGCCTTCAAGGGTCTGTTTTACGATCCCCCAAATGTTTACCGGTCCCGCTCACCTATCGGCCTCGTGGCGACATTTGCCAGATGAGTATCCGAGGCGCTCCAAAGCCTCGGGTTTTCTTAAGGCGGGTCCACACTTGTTACCTCGCCTCACACCGTTACCGGGATAAATACTTAGTCAAGTGGTCTGGAAGAGGTTTGGGAGCAAATGTGAAGTTTTACTTGCTTCCTCATATCGTTACTCGTTACTTGGTTCAGCTGATCGAGAAACTGTCGGCATTGTGACCCGCTCCAAAGGAGCCAGTGAGCTGCCGTAGATGTGTGCAATTGTACTTGCGCCACTGCCAATGTGTTAGCTCCCCTATGAACTGCCGTAAATGTGTGAACTCGTCTGTGCGGCGCTGTTCCTATGTATTGTAGACTGTTCAGTCTTGGGAGATAGGGCTCATTGGGCCTTGCCTATGAGATAGTCCAGACACCCTTGGCGACGTAGGGCTGTTGCGAGTGTGTGCCGAGTTCGGCCCTCGGTCAGGTTTATGACGCGGTCGAAACTAACGCAATTTTTGCGGAGTAATTTTTAGCATTTCGACCATCTGAGTGCAGGATTTGGAAGGTAAGGATTAGAATAAAAGAACACATGGTCAAGAGCCATGCAATTTTAATCGACACATCGGTTTCCCTTTTTTAATACAATTAACGCCATTAGTATTGATCGACAGATACGATAGAAATCAATGCCGCAATATATCAACAAAAAGTTCTTCGTGAAATATTTTTATAAGTATTTTTATATTTTTATAAATAATTAAGATTTATTATATACGACTTAGAAATTATTGTTATACTAGAATCATCAACTTTAATCAACCTAATCCGGCCAAAGGTAGCCAGAAATGATACAAATTTAAAGAAAGCTGTAGCCATTCAAAAGCGGCTCAAGTACCTTCTTTGGAGCGGGTCACCATACCGACAGCGGATGTGACAGCCGAACCAAGTAAAAAGTAACGCCATGAGGTATCAAGACACACTTCACATTTCTTCCAAGAGCTTTTCTAGACCACTTGACTAGGTAACAAACCCCGGTACGGTAACAAATGTGGACGCACTTTTACGTGCAGAAGAATAGGAAATGGGTCCCACACCGAACCTCGTTACCAAAAACTGAGGTAACGGGTGTCAGTAACGGGCCTAGGTAACAAGTGTGGACCCGCCTTAAGGTCCCCGACTCCAGGCGCCATGACCTGTATGCGTGCACTCACACACACAAAGGAAAGCATGCAGGTATACACCATGCGCGAAAGAGAGGCTCACTTCTGGAAAGCGGAGGAACAGTATTACGATTTGCACGCATCCGACGTAAGAATAGTTCAATGATTTTCCGTCGGAGGCGTTTTTGACACATTTTAGCTAATTTGGCCAGGTTATCGTCAGAGTCGATAAAAATACAAATCAGTCGGTAAATGTAAGTTATAATTTCACACCACGAACGGCGGTTCATACGTGAATACGTGATGCGTGAACACAGACGCAAGTAAAACATAGTTGCCGCAACGTATCAAGACCTCTGTCACGCTGTGCCACATCTTTTTTTTTTTTTTTTTTTAAACCCACCATCCATCCCTCTCATTCCTCCCCGCCGCGCTTTCGCATACAGGGTGGAATGCCCGGCACACCGACCCCGGGACGAGCTAATTTATTTATTCGCATATGGCGTCCTCATTTTTTATGTATGCAGCAGCATAACAGTCAATACAATAAATTACATAAGTTAGTACGATAAAATAAGTTAAAAAATAAATATAAGAAATAAATAATAAGAAAATAGATAACAATAATTAAAGGTCGAATAAATAACATAAAAATAAAGAAAGTCAAAAAGAATAAAATAAGGTTTGGGTCAGCCAAGGTACCGGCTTGGCTTAACTACAGTGATCTAACTAAAGTAACCTAGCGAGTCCATGTTTGGCACGCCCGCTTCATTATCCTCCTGGGCCGTTTCCGTCTTCGGCTCCCGGGAGGAGGTTTCGGGCTTCACGTCCGGTGGGCGTATCTTCCGCGCCCCTCCGCTCTCGCCTTTCCTCCTCATTTTCCTTGCGGATTCTGTGGTCAATGGTAATTCTAGCAAAGCTCTTTAGCGCCGCCCAGGATTCCTTGCTTTTGCACGCCAGCCTGATAAGGTCCTGGGCAGTCAGGCGCGCCCCCAGGATCTCCTCCCCCTTTGCCCGTTCAGCGTTCCACCGTGGGCAGTTCAACAGCAGGTGTTCCGCATTGGCGGTCGGCTGGCTACAGTCCCAACACGCAGCGTTGTCGGCTTTGCCAATGCGGACGCTGTACTCGTTAAAAACCCCGTGCCCAGAGAGGAGTTGCGCCAAGTGGTGGTCAATGTCCCACTTGCCTTGCTCATCCAGCCATTCTCGGAGCTCCGGGAAGAGCCTTCTCGTCCAATTTCTTTGATCGAAGCTCTCCCACTCCTCCTTCCACATATTTATCATCTGCTCCTTCAGCATATTTCTTCCCGCGATCCTATTGGCTGCGTAGGATGGGGTGCCCTCTCCCCTGGGCCTGCTAGTATCCCGGTACCGTCGGATCCTTTCTTTAACTTGAAAGTGTATGGGTAGCGTTTTCGCCAGCACACACGCCGCTTCATAAGCCACAGTACGCTAGCAGCAAGCCACCCGGAGCACGGGGACCTTATGTGCTCTTCTCAAGATCGCCATCTGGGTCGCCCTCTCCAGGACCGGGCATCCCCATAAAGGGGCCCCATACAGAGCCACTGATGTCCACACGGCCTCGTACAGTTTCCTGCACCTCTGTCCGGGCCCGCCGCAGTTCGGCAGCAGGGGGATCAAGGCCGACATCCGTCGGCTGGCCTTGTTCACCGCCCTAGTGATGTGGCTGGTGTAAGATCGCTTGGAGTCAATGATCACCCCCAGGTATTTGATTTCGGCGGCCGCCGCTACCGTGCTGCCGTCCATGGTGAACTCCACTCGGCTGGGTACCCATTTTCTTGTGAGCAGTATCGCATTGGTCTTCTCCGGGCATATCTGAAGACCCTTATCCTTGAACCACTCCAGTATCAATGGGAGCATCATGCTGACACTTCTCTGCAGTTTTTCCAGGTCCCGACCGGTCGTCAGCAACAAAAGATCGTCGGCGAACGCGATGAGGGTCGAGTTGTATCTCGTCAGTTGTAGAACTCCGTCATAGACTAGGTTCCAAAGTAGGGGTCCCAGAACGGATCCCTGCGGGACCCCAGCGTAAATGGGTACGACTTTCGTGCCTGTCTCCAGGTCCACCACGACCGCTCTCCCGTTGAGTTAATTCCTCAACACCCTTTGTAGGTACATCGGCATATTTCTGTTACGACACTCGTAGAGAACGCCGTCTCAGGGGAGGTTGTTAAACGCGTTTTTAACGTCGAACGTCATGGCGGCGCAGACCATGTTTCTCCGCCTGGCGTCCTCCACGACCTCGTTTAATTTATGTAGCGCATCGTGCGTGGACCTACCCTTCCTAAATCCATATTGCCTGGGGTGGAGGCCGCTCGGGCCCAGGAATGTCTCTATCCTTGCCTAACATACTCCCAGCCTTTGGAGAGTGCCGGGAGGATGCAGACTGGCCTGTAATCCGCAGGCACGGCGCCGGTCTTGTCCGGTTTTTTGAAGCAGACCAGTCGCGCCGTCTTCCACTCGGCCGGCACTCCCCCTGCCAGCGTTGCGGTGAATACCCTAGCTAGATCGCCTGGCGCACTAGCTGCCAGGATTTTGACGACGTTCGGTGGCATTTTATCAACCCCCACAGCCTTTTTAGCGTTGACTCTTTTCACCGCGGCGCGTATTTCGTCGGGCGATACGGGCGGTATTTCTTGGACCCCATAATTATCGCCCATCCCGATCTCGATCTCGACCCCTGGCCCCGTAGGGGGGGTTACGACGAACAGTGTCTCCACTATTTTGGCCTTCATTTCGTCGGGTATAGGGGTCGCTACCGTCCCCTTCAATCGTCGGGTTACTGCCCTGTACGGCTGCCCCCATGGATCGTTTTCCAGGGTCGCGCAAAACTCTCTCCATTTGAGCTCCTTGTTACCCCGTATTTCGATCCGTAGATTTTTTCTGGCTCTTCTGAACTCCTGATGAAGATCCTTCTTGTCCGGCCTATTCAGTTTGGGGGCCCGTTGGGCCCTTCTCCTAAGTTTATTGGCGGTCTTCCTCAAGTCGGCAATCTCCTGCGTCCACCAATAACAGGTCTGGCTTCCCTTACGGGGAGCGGATTTGCGCATAACCGACTCGCAACTGCCCTTCACCATTTCCGTATAGGCCTCGGGAAGGGGGAGATCGTCAGCTATTTCCCCTATTTGCTCGCCAAATAAGCTCTCTCTAGCTACGTCGTAAGCCCGCGTCACCCGCTCCTGATCAAGGTCCTTGAGCGAGTAGGTCCATGTCGCCGGGCTAGTATAACTGTTGCCTGTCGGGTGAAATTCATGGAGTAGATAGTGATGGTCCGACGTTGTAAATTCTGCCAGAACTCTACTGTAGCACAGCCGTCTGTGAGCCTCGGTGCTAACTAGTACGTAATCTATCTTTGACGACCTCCCGTTTCGCTCGAAAGTCGCTTCCCCCGTAGAGTTTATCGGGGTCAGTTCCTTTTCGAGCGCCAGATCCATCATAGCACCTCCCCTGGGGTCTAGCTTCCTGCTTCCCCACGCGGGGGATTTTTTCTCTGTAGGCCGGGCAGTTAAGCGCCCCCGCCAAGTACTAGGCCCGTCCGGCCCGCCCTGGAGCAAAGAACGCATCTCGGCGAGTTGGCGCAGGCCTCCATGCTGTGACCTTCCTGCCCGCATTTCCGGCAGAGGGCCATTCCTATCTAAAGATTACGTCAGTCGGCCCCCGCGTGCCCTAATTGATGGCACCTGAAACACCTAAATAACCTCGGGGAGGATCCTCGCTCTGCAGACTACGAGTCCGACTTTAATCCTGCCCGATCTCAGTTCTCCAGTCATTTTTCTGGCGGGTATCCTCGTGATGGTCTCCCTCTCCCAGTCTCTTTTAGACTAGTTTGCCTACTTCCTCTGCTTTACCCTCCTGCCCGATCTCGATTAGCAGATGTCCGGTCCTGGTTTTACGCCCCCCCCCCCCCCTCACTCCCTTGGGGTGGGTCCTGAGGTCGCCCGCGATTGTACGGTATGTCTCGACGTACGTGGTCCCCTGCTCGATCTTTACAAGCACCGCCTCCGGTTTCGCCCTCCTCCACGGCTTCCTCTCTCTTCTCGGGATGTTTGCTTTTACGCCATCCTGGCGCTTTCCTGCGTCCGTCCCTCTGGCCAACGGCATCGTTTTTAAGCGAGGATAATGTGTAATTTTTGGTTATTCAATCGTAAGAAATAAACTAATAAATTGTTTAATAACTCTGTTCGATACTTTTATTCGTTATCCCAAAGGAATAAAATGTTTTAAGACTTATGAAAAACTTACCCATTCGTCCACCAATTAACCTGCTTAACATTGTGCGAATCCTGACCCAGGCAACGCTCAACAGCTGATGGCCGGGTAGGTGAACTCACTTCACTATCACTTTCATTGCACGGCCACTTTAATATCCAATGTAAGATTTTGAGATGGTGCCACAGGATTAATTGTTCCTACGTGTAACGATGTTGGTCACTCACTGACGAATGAATTCGGTACTGTGCAATGAAAAGTTGATCTCACGCCCAAATCAAGATTTATTCACTATTCATTCGATCCGAACATCTCGGCGGTCGATACAAATCTGTACATGATTTGCCAAGCATTCGCTTCCACACGCACACACACATGTTCGTTTCTGTAGCCGACACGTCGTAGGACACAGGCAGTTGCAAATAAACAAACGCCGGTTAGTTGTTGACAGTTTCATTGGGAGGCTACGTCAATGCTCTAAAGTCATCATTCTATCTCACTTTGTCGCGATATGGTCGTTGTTGTCGTTCTTTGTCACTGGCCATAGCCAATAACGATAGCGCGTGTGGTGCAGAAGAGGTGGAACAGAGTGAGAACGCAATACGCTGTCACTCGCCAGCTCTCTGCGAACGCGCACAGTACGTGAGACAATACTACTGCGATAAAAGTTTGATATTAAAACATGTTCATTTTCGGTCCGTTTTAAATGAAATTTTACCAAAGCGTTTGTTACTGTCCTGATTACAATGACACCATATGGTTTGGATAATTTTTACTTATGGTATTAATAATTTTATTCTCCTTTATTATTGTTTTCGCTAACAACTAGAATATGTGTAGTAGATATAACTCTTTTTCCACAAATGTATTTGGTGATGATCCCGTTGAAACTTTCTACGGTGTTTTTGTTACTGCTGTCCAGCAAACTCTCGGCATGCGCGAACAATGGTCGAAGTATGTCTTTAATTTGTCCATACACTCCCATCTTCCTCAGTTCTGGAACAATGTTCTCTTCATCCTTCATACTGCTTCTATCGCAAAAGTATTGAAGTTTTGAACACTTTGCGTGTTCACCAAAAACGTGACTAAGGACGTTGTGTATGTCGGCATACAAATTCTTAATCTTTTCTGCGATTGTCACATTCTGACTATATCTATATTCTGCGGCTTTCAGTATGTCCGCGCGCATTCGCCGAATACTAGTTTCCACGATTTTCCTCAACGGGCCAGGTGTTGTCTTCTTCACAATTTCCTTCATTTTTTTACAAAAATTTCTTAGCAAATGATTAGTGCATTCTATTTTATTTACCCGAATCTGCGTTCGGTATGGGTCAGCATCTATAATTTTTTAATATACACTGCTGTCCCCATCAGCAATCAACGTTGAGTAGACGAGTCAACGTTTTTCGACGCTGGTCTTGAATCCTTCGACTATAGCGTCGCTTTCCATCACCGTTGGTGCTTGATTCGTGCCCCAGTTTTTGAAGCATGTGTGGGTTCGGGGCTCTTCTGTCTTTTTTGCAGCACACCGACAAATCCTGCAAACTTTGTTCCTCACGCCGATAAATAAAACCTACTTGGTATGGTAACTAATTATTACGCCGATTCCAGACGCCGAATCGTACGTTCCAGTCCGGTAGGATCGTTTCATCCAGCTTCCATCGGCCACAACGGGGATGTGGGGTATGCCAAGTCCTTGAACAATATCGCCCCTTTCTATGGCCAAACGTTTCTCTTCCTCTGCCGCTGCTACCATTTCTTCCTCTGCAGCAACAATTAGCGGCTTCGCGATTTCATCGTGATGCTTCCGGAATTCTTCTCTCGACATGGATGGTATGTCTATTGCTGTAAGGAACTCTTCCATGTGACTATAACTGCCTCCATTCAAAATTGTCCCAGCAACGGCACTCTGGTTTGTTTCCATTTTACTGCTTTCGTCAGGTTCACTGTGGATCTCACCTTTATATTGGCACATATCGCATTTTACTCTGAGGGTGGTTCTCAGGCCCGACCGTTTCATGCCGGTTATTTGCATGTGTCCAATTCCACAGTCTTCCCTGTTCGTGCGGCGGCAGTAGTGCTCTTTGACGGGGTCTCCCCGTTTATTGTTCAGCCACAGCCTACTCTAGTTCTAGCCGTGTTGAACAACGTGGCAACACCGCGTTTACCGATCGGGAGTCCTATTTTCAGTAGTGGGAGTGTCGTACTTGCGATTACAATTAACGCTTTTTTTCATAGAAAATTATGTTAAAGTACACAATTCTTTATTAATTATGTCTGAGTAATATATAAATATTATAATTATGGTAAGTAGAAGTGATATTAAAGTATACTAATAGCTATAAATGTGGTATACATTTTGTGGACTCTCGGAATGGTTTGGTGATGTGATACATAAAATTGGAAATATTTTACAGTGGTTTTAAGAAAATATAAGTATGCAGCAAAATAGAATCATGTTTGAACTGAAACGCAACATGTGAAAATGAATGAAGTGATATATAAGTTAATAGAAACCTGAAATAGACAAAATTATTGATACGAAGTCAAAGAGGTTAAGTGAACACGGAAAGAGGTTGGATAATTAGTTACTGAAGGTAAGAGTTCTGCAGGTAATTATAAAATCGTATTAAAGGATAACTTTGTAATTGTTGTAAATTTCCTCACCACGCGCGCTACCTTTTTTTATAATAATGGGTGGTTCACCAATAGCCATATCATCCTATTTTATAAAATAAAATAATTTTTTGAAAATAGAGCATGATAAAAACATTTCTGTTTTTGTTCTCAGTAAAAGAAAATGCAAATAAACTTTCAAATAAAAAAACAATAAATTCTAGAATAGATAACAATAAATAAAATAATCTTCAACAATAATAAAAATGAAACAACAGGAACATAACTCTGACCCGTTTAGGAGAAAAAACGGGATAGATATTATTTTTATAAAACAAATAAATAAACCTTTCGTATAAACAGAAAAATAAAGTATTAAAATTTTCAAGAATAAGAAATAATCTTGAATAATATTGGTAACAAAACGTACTCTGACATTCCCTTGAAATTCTGGCAATAAAACCTTCAATCTTGTGAAATAAAATTAGTAATACAAATATTATTATTATTATTATTATGGGACTTAACCGGGCGCTCAGTCCATCTGGACCTTTGTGCCCGGGTCTTCCGTGGCACAGGACCAAATGGCATGTACTTCGGCCTGGAAGACGGTCGGGTGGTCCCCCAATGTTATGGATACTTCCATTTTTGGGCTGTGGGTAGCGTTGCTCGCTTGCTTCGTCGGTATGGATGGTGGATGCAGGTAACGACGGGAAAAAGAGAGGAAAGGGAGAAGGTTGCGTTTCGTCCTAGGCCTGCTAGCGGACTCGTCAGTAAGGCGTACTAGCAGGCCCTGCCTTATACACAGGGATAGTAGGGAATGGTCGGATGTTATATATATAGCCGCGCGGACTTATATGACCACTTTCGGGAGCCGGATCGTCGTGCTCGTCCCCTAGTGGTGTATGTGGGAAGTGCCCCCACAGGGCTTTGACCGTATCCCCCCCCCCCCGTGCCTATGCTTGGCTTGGACCCGTCCGTGTACCAGACGAGTCCTCCCGGATCGAAGGGTTTTCTCCCTTCCATCCACTCTTCTCTTGTTGGGATTCTAATTTTGTATCCGGTGTGAAAGCGATAGATCGGCTGCCTGCGGTCGCCAGCGGCTTTTGGTGACATCAGTGAGACGTCTCCCTTGCGCAGCATACTCGCGTGGCCAGTCACGCCTTCTGTCCATAACTCGCTTTCCCTCAGCCTTAGGGCCGCCTTCCTAGCCGCTGCCTCTACTGCGATATGCAGTGGGTCGAGGCCCAGTAGGGTCCCCAGTGCTAGAGTCGGCGTCGTTCTGAAGGCACCAGATCAAGGCACCGGTGAATCCGATCTAGCATCCTCCGATTGGTCTTGAACTTCATCGCTGTCCACCAGACCACGGAGGCATAGGTTATTTGGGGTCTCAATCTGGCTGTATACATCCATCTTACCACAATGGGCTTGATTCCCCCATAACGTCCAAACATTCTTCTACAGGCCCAGTAAGTTCTGATGGCTTTCTGTGTTTGTCCGTTTATGGGGCTCTTCAATGTAAGCCCACTATCCATGGTTATCCTTAGGTAGCGTGCCTCCATGGTTCTTCTGAGACTTACGCCAAAGATGTAGGGTTCCTGTAAATAGTACTTCCTTTTTCTTCTGAAGAGCACCATTTCTGTCTAATCCGAGCCACACCGTCGACACTCCTTCTAAGCTTGCCACGATTTTCCGTGTTTGTAACATCTGGCGTATCCATTGAATAGTTATTTCGTCTACGCCGAAGTTCTCTGCTGCCTTGCAGATGGAGTCGAAACCGGTGTTGTCGAAGGCATCCTGGATGTCCAGCAACACTCCCAACACCGACTTCTTCCATTTCAGAGCCCCTTCCACCTTCCCAGTCAGTGTGTGGAGAGCCGTTTCCACGGATCTTCCAGCCATATAAGCATGCTGGCTGGTGTAGAGTAGTTTTATGCTTGGGGATGTCTCCCTTATATGTCTTTCCACCAGCCTCTCCAGGGTCTTTAACAGAAAGGATGTGAGGCTGATGGGTCTGAAGGACTTGGCTGTTTCGTATGTATCCTTGCCCGGTTTGGGCAGGAACACCACTCTAGCCGTCCTCCATCCTTTTGGAATATATCCCAAGGCTATGCATGATCAGAATATCTTAAGGCGGGTCCACTTGTTACCTAGGCCCGTTCCTGACACCCGTTACCTCATTTTTTGGTAACGAGGTTCGGTGTGGGACCCATTTCCTATTCCTCTGCACGTAAAAGTGCGTCTACGTTTGTTACCGTACCGGGGTTTGTTACCTAGTCAAGTGGTCTAGAAAAGGTCTAGGAGGAAATGTGAAGTGTGTCTTGATACCTCATGGCGTTACTTTTTACTTTGTTCGGCTATCACATCCGCTGTCAGTATTGTGACCCGCTCCAAAGAAGGAACTGAAGTCGCTTTTGAATAGTTATAGTTTTCTTTAAATTTGTATCTTTTCTGGCCCCCTTTGGCAGGATTAGGTTGATTAAAGTTGATGATTCTAGTATAACAATAATTTCTAAGTCGTATATAAGAAATCTTCATTATATATAAAAATATAAAAATACTTATAAAAATATTTCACGAAGAACTTTTTGTTGATATATTGCGGCATTGATTTCTGTCGTATCTGTCGATCAATACTAATGGCGTTAATTGTATTAAAAATGGGAAACTGATGTGTCGATTGAAATTGCATGGCTCTTGACCATGTGTTCTTTTATTCTAATCCTTACCTTCTGAATCCTGCAATCAGATGGTCGAAAGGCTAAAAATTACTCCGCAAGAATTGCGTTAGTTTCGACCGCGTCATAAACCTGACCGAAGGCCGAACTCGGCACACACTCGCAACAGCCCTACGTCGCCAAGCGGGTCTGGACTATCTTATAGGCAAGGCCCAATAAGCGCTATCTCCGAAGACTAAACAGTTTCCAATACATAGGAACAGCGCCGCACAGACGAGTGCGCACATCTACGGCAGCTCACTGGCTCCTTTGGATCGGGTCACAATACCGACAATTTCTCGATCAGCCGACCATGTAACGAGTAACGATATGAGGAAGCAAGAAACACTCCACATTTGCTTCCAAACCTCTTCCAGACCACTTGCCTAGGTAATGTGGAATAGGCGTCGCGGCGGCGCGCCGATCTCGAGGAACGTGCCACCGAATGGCTACCGATTGTGTTCTGTTTGATGCGTGAGAGAAAGAGAGTGAACGAATGCGTGTCTGTGTGTGAGAGAGAAAGAATGCGTGGAGGAAGCGTTTGGACGAATGTGAGGCAGATCGTGGAGAGACGTGTTAGAGGATAGTTTGTAACAGAGACGTTGGTAATAAATAATTAGACTAGAGCAAGAAAATTCCCACAGTAATTATCCCGGTAACGGTGTGAGTCGAGGTAAGAAGCGTGGACTCGCCTTTATAGACATATTTCACGATCTGGTGTAGGCCTTCTTGTAGTAGGGCTGGGAAAATTACGTCGGTTCCCGGGCTTTTAAACCTCTTAAAATATCCGACCGCCCATCTGATTTTATTGTACGTGACAATTTCTGAGGCCACCCTCCAGCCCGCTGGCATTTTGATCGGTGGTGGCCGGTACTCTAATTCCTGGCCTCTCTCCTCCCTTACCTTCGAGCCGGGGAAATGTACCTCCATTCGGGGTGACAGGACCTCCTCATGGTTTTCCGTCACTCTCCCGTTGTGTAGTCTCAGGCAGCCTAAACTGGGTTGTACGCCCATGCCTAGAACCTTTTGTAGCTTTGCCACAAGCGGTAGTGCCTCGGTTTCTTGGCAGAAGCTCCGCCAGGATTACCTTTTTGACCGCCTGATTTGATTTTTGTATTTTTGCTGACTCTCTTTATATTTGGTCCAGTCTATTTCTAGCGCTGTCCGTTTGGCCCTGTTAAGTAGCTTTCTAGTCTCCCTTCGCAGGCGGTACAGTTCACCGCTCCACCAGGGGACTTTCGGGCTATCCCTACTGTTCCTTACCGGACAGGCTGCCTCGTATGCCTGAGTTATGGCGATTTGCAGTTCGCAGGCCGCTTTCTCAGTCCATCCCACAGTCCCATATCTTTTGGTCTCCCGGAGCCTACCTTCTAGTTCCTGTTTATACAGTTCCCAGTTGGTGGCCCTCGGGTTCCTAAAGACTGGGCCCGTGGTCATATTCCTTTTTGTCATTTGGAGTTGGATTTGACGGTGGTCAGACAGAGTTTCCTCATCGCTGACCCTCCATCCTTTGATCCACTGCGTCAGCCTAGTGTAATGTCTATTACCTCCTTCCTGTTGGCAATAATGAAAGTCGGACTGGTTCCCCTGTTCAGGATCTCCAGGTCCGTGGCGGAGAGATACTCCATTAGTGCCGTGGAACTTGTACGTTGGCACCCGTGAAAATGAACAATGCTGAACGGGGGAACTTGATACTTATTTTATTGCAAGCCGAACGATCCACTGCTTGTACAAAATACTCGCTGTTGTTGTTACACATATACAAAAAGTTCAATCATACCCATTTCATGGGTCGCGTCGATCACCATCGATCGCGTTCGGAAAATCATCCAATGGATGCGTTCGTAAATTGTACAACTGACATCATCGGAAATTTGAAATTTATTTTTTATTTCAGTTAAAGAACAAGAACTTGCCAATTTTGAAAATATATGTTTGAATCTAATATTCTTTTCTGCATGAATTGCTTCATCATATGAGATATGATAATTACAACCAGATAAAGGTCTATAATTTCTAAACCGCTTTTCTAATTTCTCAGTTGTAAATTTTCCTGCTAAAAGATAAGATATGTCAAAATTTTGAAGACAGTACTCTGTGAGTAGTAAAAGAACTGTAGTACTTTGATGCAGAGCCTTGAAAGTATCTAATGTTAAATGACCATTTGTCTCTAAGTTTTTCCTAGAATTTAACCGTGTTAAAAATTTCTTTAAAAATTCACATCTAAAATCATTAACATTCAAAATCGGTTTACAAAATTAATTTCTTTTCCTTTAGCCTTTTACATTACTTGAATTATTCACTATGTCCCACCAGTGCGAAATATTTCTAAAAAATTAACTGTATCTACATAATGGAAATCTTTCATTGCAGCTATTGTATGGGAAATATTATCAAGAAGAAAAACCTTTTGGCGATCGAAATTATTAGGATGTAATGATTTATATGTTAATTTATAGGCTTTCTTAGTAATTAAAAGTTTCTCGTAGTCGTAAACCGCACGTACATCATTAAATTTGGCCAATTTCAATTCGTTAGTATGAAAAGCAGTGAAAGTAAAAGTCTTATCCAAATTCTTTAAATTTAATGAAATATTTCTAATATTTATCAGAATATGTACAAAATCAAAAGACAAAAAAATAGTTTTATTAGGTTGTGTAGGATTAGAAAAATTGATGCCATTGTTGGATAATCGATTAAACATGTTTCTATTGATTCTATGATTATCTGTTACAATACATACTATTTCGGAACCACAATTTTGAACAGATTCTATAATTTGATAAACAATGTGCTGTTGCGCAGTCGATTGTGTTAGAGGGATTTCAGTGTGCAAATACCAACACGTTGTGCATTTTCCTTATGCTAACACGACTTTTATTGTATTGAGAATAACGATAAGTATAAAAGCAAAAGTGAACTTGTACATGTTCAAATTCTTCTACAAAGATAAATTGTTAAGTTGCTGTGTTACGCACTTCTTCGCACACGCATCGCCATACGCTCTATTGCTCATGCGCATTGCGACGAAACATTACGGTCTTTCACAATGGCTATCATTTCATCTCCTGTGATATCAACAACTGGTAATAATTTAATAATTTCCGAAAAACTTCCAAAAGCTGAACTTATCATAAATGCTAAAAGAGTTTTGGCTAATTCATTAGAATTTGCAGCACAACCTGCAAGTCTATTTGATCTATATTGTAATTTTGCAGAAATATAAATTTCATCAATTAATAAAATCATTACTCTTTCTCTATCAGTTAAATTTGAGGATATATTACGAAAATAATATTCGTTTTTTGCATCATTATCGGGTGTTAGATTCAAGTTTGATGAAAGATATTGTATGTAACGTTTGTGAGGTAGAATACAAAAATTTCTTAATAAGTTATATGCAGCCGAAGATTGGCTATACATATAATGAGAAGGCCATAATAATGGTGCATGAACTGTATCTATTTTTTTATTTTTTATTTGTCTTATTTGATCTATTATTATTTCAAGATTTTTAGTGTAAGGAAATTCAGCTGATTCTGTAATAATATATGCCTTATTGAGTTCTTCTAAGGACTTCTCAAGATGTTTCTCAATAAGACATATATCAGTGATAGAAGGTGTATGGTAGATAATTTCATATCGAGTTAGCAAATTCCGAATTTGTGACCATTGCGATAGTTTTCGGTTAATAGGTAATACCCACTTTAAATCATGAAATAATAATTCATTACCGTCTTGAAAACTTGTAATTTCATGTCGTCACTAATCACAATCTGTGTTTTAAGTACCAAGAAATCAGAAGTTTCACTACATAAAAGCATGCAAAAATAAATTTTTGAATTTGTTGTTTTAATGGTCCAACGGTTTGAAATTACAAGCTTTTCTTCATAATTGTTTAGTAAACTTAGGAAATCACTAATTAAATCAAAATCAATAAATTCCCTAACTAAACTTTCATGGTTTTCAATTAGTGTTTCCCTGCGCTCTACAGGATCTTTTCTCTGCGGTAGCACATGTTTTGTACGATAAGATGGTGAATTGGGAAAAATGGAAGATACTGCATCTTCCGTACGTCTTGGACATCTCAGCAAAACATCCGTTCACATGCCGTTAGGAGATAGAATACCCTGATACATTGGGATATCAGTTTCTGCAAAATGCAAACCACAAACTGCAGAATATTTTGCTGGTCCCCAATGAACCCCATGGCACTTACCCCAGAACCTTGGAACATTGCAGTCGTTACTTTATAATCTCGAGCTTAATAATCTTGACATAAATATATAGACTACTATATCTAACAGACACATGGTCTAAAATATTGTACAGCATATACCATTGCTAAACATTCCTTTTCAGTAGCGGAATAATTCTTTTCCGCAGGATTTAAACTGCGAGAAGCATAAGCTATTGGTAAATCCTGGCCCACTTCTCCCTGATTCAAAACTGCGCCAATTGCAAAGTCTGAGGCATCAGTAGTGATAATGAATGGTTGACTGAAGTCGGGGTATTGCAGAATAGGTTCTTTACATAACTCATTTCGCAATAACTCAAAACTTCGTTGGTGTTTTTTGGTCCATTTGAAACGAATTCCTTTTCCGAGTAATTGAATTAACGGTTTTGCTTTGGCTGAATAATCCTGTATAAATCTGCGGTAATATCCAGTCAATCCCAAAAATTGTTGAATATTTTTTTGTGATGAACGTACAGGGAAATTTTTTACAGCTTGCAATTTCCTAGGGTCTGGTTTAACTCCATCTGATGGAACTATATGTCCCAGGTAGGTCACTTCCTTGCGAAGAAATTCGCACTTGCTGGTTTGAAGTGTAAGTCCATTGTCCCTCAATCGGTGTACTAACTTTTTGACTTTGATTTCATGTTCCCTGAGCGATGATGAATAAACTGCAGTGTCATCAAGGTACACGAATAATTCCGTTCCTTGCATCCCCGTGAGAATTTGATCCATAAGTCGTTGAAATGTGGTTGGTGCATTTTTCAACCCGAAAGGCATACGTACGAATTCATAATGCCCGTATGGTGTGGTAAAAGCAGTCTTCTCTTTGTCCCTTGGATTTATTTGAATTTGCTGAAATCCATTGGCCAAATCAAGTATTGAAAAATATTTTGCGCTTCCTATTTTATCAAAAATTTCTGTAATTTGTGGTATTGGATATTTGTCGCTGATGCAATGACCATGCGCCATTTCATTTCCCGTTTTCTTCGGTACAATCCATAAAGGAGAATTGTATGGTGAAACAGAAGGTTTGATGATTCCCTGTTGTAATAGCGTCCCCACTTGTCGATGGATTTCCTCTTGATGTATAGGAGGGTAACGGTATTGTCTGGTATTGACCGGAATATCATCCTTCACAAATATTGAATTATGAAAATGTGGTACTTTATCCAAATCATCTCCCGGCAGATAAAATCTGTCAGAAAATTCTTCAATAATATTCTGAATATGGCGTTGTTCTTCTGCGTTGAGGTGGTTGGTTCCCAAGGTGTCCCACTTTTTTTCTTTTTTTTTTTTTAGTTCGAGGAGGAGAAAATGCGTTTATACATACCCGGCCTATGCCGGGTTATGTGGGACTCTGCTGCCTAAGATGTCATGCGGGAACTACCCACTAAAAAACCCTCCTCTATCGCACCATCGCATAGGATACGCACCCTCGCCCCTCGGCCCTATACTACGGAATACGGGGGGGGGGGGGTCCCCCTCAACGGAGTATCCTCATTACTGCAGCGGCTCCTTGTTTGTTGGGGATTCCAACCAATGAGGGTTGCCGGCATCGGATGGGTGATTGACTGGGTGGACTCCCTGGTTGCAGCGCGAAGCCTGCTAGCTCTCAAGGGTCCGTCAAGAGTCTGATGAATGGGCGCCGCCTCTTCCTCCTGGGATGGTAAGAGGGGTCGCCCATTTTCTCTTTTTCCCTCTCCTCGTTCTCTCTGTCCTTCATCACCTTCGCCGCGAACAGCTGGAATGCTTTTCGCGTCAAAATGTTACGAGCCGGGGCTGTGGGCAACGCCTAGACCGGCGAGGTTGATATTACCCAAGGAATGCGGTTGAGAATTTCCTAGTAATGTGCGAGGACAAACCTGATGCGAGATCAGGGAGTCGCAGGAAATGTAAGTATTGTAGTTCAAGCGTGAATATATACATTCGTAGCAACAGAATGCGGATAATCAGACTCAGATTTATTACGGTACGTTCCATAGAACAACTTACCCTTTGCACTCCGAACCATTCTGGACGTTGGCTATCAGCTACTCAGCGCTACTTTGTGGCAGAAACGTGCATTTACAGACCCTCGTATTATTTAGAATAGTTTTGGAACCAACTAACGTATTATAATGATATTGGACTTATATGAATTGGTTGATATCGAGAAATGTATATTTGCAAAAAAAATCAATATTTTATCTTTTATAATTTTGTACAGTGTGATAAACCTTAAAACACTCCCCAATATGCATTGCAGGCTGATTTGTGCACGTTTGACAATAATAAGTCGTTTGACGCCTGCCACCAGGTGTTTTCCTGTCAGAACAAACAATGCAATCCCGTTTTCTTTGTCCCACATCGGGAATATGTAGTTTATTATCTAATCTATTGTCCGCAGAAGATGTGGATGGACGCGTTCTCGATTCACGAAAATCACCTCTCAACTGGTCAATGAGTGCCTTGACAAACTTGTGGTGCGTCATTGGCGTTTGATTATTTGTTTCTTTTGAGATGCGGTAAATAATGTAGGAGTTAATGACACACATTTCCAACCCCCCAAAAAATAACTTCCTCCACCATTTCAGCGACTTACGGAGAAAACAATACGTCGAAGCGTATTGATCCGCACGATCCACACCACCCATATTTGTCGTGTATTCTAAAACCATTTCAGGCTTATTGACTGTTACAACATGTCCACCGCGTAATGTTCTGCGGGTCGATTGCATTTGTGTGTTGTAATAATTAGTGAGCATTGTGATAATCCTTTTGTCTTTCCGCGCAAGAAGCGTAGTGCTATTCTTCCTGTATGCAACTGTTTTTTTTGTTGAAAATTTTGGTTTTTTTATTTCTGTAGGTACGCCTTTTCGGTTAACTTTTATGGTGCCAGTAAGATGACAATTCATCTTTAGCAATTCTTCTGCTAAGAGAATGCTGGTGTAGCACCTGTCAGTGTACATGTGGTATCCTCTTGCATCAGGAATTCTGTCTAACAACTTCTTATATAAATGTAGTGGAATCCTGGTGGTTACTGGAAGATCAGGCCGGGAAATGTTATCGGACGTTATGCTGCCATAATACGGAAGTATTGTAAATAAATATCCAGTTTTTGAATCCGCTAGCGCATATATGCGTATACCCCATTTCGTTGGCTTGTTCGGATTATAGGTGATAAATGCTATTCTGTCTTTGAATTTTTCAACAAATTCATCCACAGCGACTGCTTTATACGGTATGAAGTATTGTCTAAACTTGGCATCTATATATTCTAAATAATTGCTAACCTTTTGTATACGAGTTCTTATACAAACTCTTATACAAACTCTCCTTATCGCTCTTTTCAAGTGGCGCTGAGGGGACATCCGAGCGATATGCTAGAATTACGATGTCCCATGAAAGGGGACAGCGGAGTGCAAAGGGTTAATACATATATCAATGAAACCCACGCGCTATATAAACAAAAACACACAAAATGCAACCACTAGATGGCTATAGAAAGGCGCGATTTACTAACTCTTCAACACCCCCTTTTGATAAGCGCCTTACATTAATTTCTTTTTCATTATTAAACAAACATTTGTATTTTGGTTATATCTCTTAAGCCTATTGCATCTATACAAAAATAATGCTTGTCTTTATAGATAGGTTTTGTTAACATATCCGCTGACATATTCTCCGACGGTAAATATTCTATAGTAAAAGTATCACTCTTTAAGACATCACGCAAAAAATGAAATCTTATGTCAATATGTTTGGTGCGCGGATGAACTATCGGGTTTTTCGCCAACAACTGAGCTCCGATATTGTCACCGTAAATGGACATCTTTGCACATTTGTCCAAACCGATCTCTTTCATTGTCTGCTGTAGATAAAGTCTACCGTTCACGGCCTCTGTTAATGCCATGTACTCCGCTTCGGTGGAGGGCAACGCCACTGTGCGTTGTTTCTGAGACCTCCAGGTTACAGGACCTTGTGAAAACCTGATCACGTACCCAGTGTACGACTTTCTATCCACCTGGCACCTTCCCCAATCAGCATCTACATATACGGAAGCACCCTCATCTGAATTCCTAAAACTAATGCCATAATTAATTGTGTCTTTTAAATATCTTAGGATTCTCTTTGCGGCTGCCCAATGTAATATCAACCTGCAAAAGTACATTAAATTTCGAGTCGACCAGTTAAGAGTCTTCCCTTGTGAGAACGGTTACAATAGTATACCGAAAGAACTTCAACCGAACTTGCAGATTCTAACGGGTTAACTTGTGATCTGACCGTGCCCTAAGCCCAATCTCACTGAATGTAATCGACTCTGTACGAGCGTAACACAACGTGAATTTACGCGTAACTGTGTAGCTATTATCCAAAGATGATCAAAATGAAAGGGTTTATATAGTCCCAAAATGCATGGAGGGGCGTATCTTTCTCTCCAGTAAACTATCCAAAATAACCTGCAATTTTTCTTTATCCGCAAAAGAAAGTCGCCTCGGTCGAAAACTAATCGGTTGCTCATGCTGCAATACAATTTTCATTTCAAAATCAGTCTCAGATACACTCGATTCCCTAACTTTAGTGTAATCCAAATCATACAAATCTTTAATCTTTTCAATTAGTTCGGCATTGAGTTCCGGATTTATCTGTAAATTTTCCCGTGCCGCATTCGGGTCATTAACACTCTATGCTCATTATTTGATTTATCGCACAATCCAATTCGGTCGCCGGTGTTTTTCCCACTCTCTTTGTGACTACGCGGTTTTTCGGTGACGGGCAAGGTCACCGATTGCCCGTGTGCTCAAATTAACGGTTGCCGTCCTCCGGGAGTCTATACTCCCTGCACTTTCCATCCTTGTCGAATCCGTGGCTGTATTTCGCAGCCCTGCGGACTCTCGCCGGAAAAGTTCCACTTCCCTTCGCAGGATATCCGTTTCTCTCCGCAGTAGGTCCATTTCTCTAGGAACAGTGTCATCTAAGTGCTGCCGTCCCTCCGCTTGATTGCCATGGAGGTTACTGGATTAACTGGATCGAGTAGGCACTCAAAGTCTAAGAACAAAAATAAATCCAATATTCATTTGGACATCCTTGCTAAGAAGCAGAGGGCGATATGATCGCTACTAAAACAATTGAAACTAAATCGCGGGCACGTCGATCGAGATCCAACTACTCTGTAGAAAACCTTATAGAAGAGAAGGTGTCTCTTGGCCTAAATAAATATTCTCTATTAAAACTAGATTGCCTCATCATCATCATTTATTGCTTCCACCCACAACCTTTTTCAAGAGAGTCGCCGATTCATCCGCTACTGTTCTGCGTCGCGCTTCTTCGTCGCGAGCACTTTGCTCGGCTGTCCGCAAATTTTACTCCGCTGAACGTTGCCAAATATTAGCATCATGCTGGTCTAGCCTACCAATCAACTCGGCTTTACAACCCGTCGTTACTAGATTCCGCACACACAGGAATTCTTTCAATTCTGCCACTGTATAACTGGACGTGTTGCTCGGGAAACAAAGTCCGACCGTGAACCAGAGTCAAAATCGAATCAATTCGCGCCACCACGCGTCGTCTTTATCCTCTGTCACTAGTCACGTCGACTACAACACAAACACGAAATGGTTTTCCCAACAATACTGCCACAACACAATAGACAGTTCAACCCGTTCTCTTTGGCACAAAGTTCACAACACCGCTTCCCGTGATCACCATCTTTTCTCAGTGCTTTATCCCACTTCTGAAATATACGAAGGCAAATCGCGGATAAAGCGTGGTCAGGTTGGCGCTCAATAACTGACGAGAATAAGATTAAGAGAGATTTATTCAGGAATGGTCTCGCACGGGACGGTTCTTCTAGCCAACGTTTTTCGTCGGTCGCCGACGGAGAACTACTCAAGCGCAGTCACATCTCCCCTCTCCGGCCACATGACTCACAGCCATTCCGTCGCCAATACGCCATCGGCGGTCGCCTGTTTATGGCACGGCCTGTAACCTTGCCTCTAAAGCTAACAACCGCTCGAGACGGTCGTCCGACGATCGGTCGACTGTCTGGCCAATCTCTTTCACGGTTGACACTATCGTCATAAAATGCCTACAATTTTGATCGTGCTCTTGCTCTCCGACCAGTTTACAAGTGGTTTGGCAGATTTCGAAACGGTAATTTTAACGTGGACGATCGATCTCGCTCTGGACGACCAATGGGCGGTATTGATGGCAACGTTGTGCGTGCCTTAGTGGGAGAAAACGCAAGAATTACAAGTAAGGCCATTGCTGAGGGACTAAATATCGATAATTCAACTGCATTTCGCCATTCAAAGAATCTCGGATTCACTTCTAAGTTTGATTCATGCATGCCGTATTCTTTGACGGAAAAAATAAGCTTGGCCGCGTCTCCGAGGCCATTCCCCAGTTTGCGCGCCATGAAAAACAACCTTTTTTGAATCAACTCATAACGGGGGACGGAAAAGAATCTGGGAAACCAGCAGATGAAAGTGCAGAACCCGTGGCAGCGGCTGCCTTGCATCCAATGAAGGTGTTGTTGTCTGTTTGGCGGGATTGCAGTGGAATAATATTCTTCAAGCTTCTTCCACCGGAAGAAACAATCACGTCTAACAAATATTGTAGCGCGTGGCCATACTCACTAAAAACCTCTCCTCGGGAATCCTTCCTTGTATAATCTGTAACGAATTTTTTATACAGAACAAAAAGGTTGGCATGAATATCAAAGATATTTTTCATTTTGTTCAATATTTGCGTTTTCCAATTGAAGGAGTAGAAATTTCAATTCTAGCTATGTAATTATTAGATGTGTATGGCGACGCGTAAGTCACGAGATCGTATGATCCGCGAGTACAATTGCTACTCCATTTAATTGTCAACCACTAACAGAGCCAGTGGTACTGCACTTTACAGTGCAGTGCGACGCCGGACAGTATTTGTACTACATTCCGAGTGAGACCTTTTTCGCTTTTCTGAGCTTGCTCTCTCCTCTGTAATAAATTGAGGCTCCCGAATGGGCATACCTCTATTGTGCCGGCTATCTATTAATTCCGGTAACATGCAGTGTACATAAAATTGAATTAACTTTAGCTTCATATTGTTTTGCCACAAGTTATCATCTCTATCTATTTTAATGTACTTCAACCCTTTACGAGTCCAGATACCAAATAAGCAGTATTTTCTACCTGTTATGTGTAACTTTCCTTGTATCTGGTAGTAATAATAATGTTTCTGGTTCAATGTTTGCTCCTGCATCTGCAAATATACGGCGAATAACTATAACAGTTTCGATTGCCTCGAAAAATAACTTGCTTTGTGTTATACTGCAGGACAGCAGCAGCACATCTGCCGGGGTAAGGTACTGTCCCCCCGAAATTCAATCTTTTTCCACTTGTATGTTTGGCAATGATTCCGTTAAAACGTTCGACAGTGTCATTATTATTGTTAGAGTATAGTAAACTCTCTGCATACGCCAACAATGGTCAAAGTATTTCTTGAATTTGTTCGCACACTCCGTTTTCATCAGGTGTGGAACAATGTTCTTTTCATCTTCCTTTCTGCTTCCATCGCAGAAGTATTGAAGTCTCGAACAATCTGCGTGGTCTCCACAAACGTGGCTTGGAATATTGTGTATGTCGGCATATAAATTTCTCATTGTTACGTTCTGACTATATCTGTACTCCGCGGCTCTCACTATGTCGGGGCGCATTCGCCGAATGCAACTTTCCACGATTCTTCTCAATGGGTGTTCGGGAGGTTCCGCTCTTTCGCTTGAAAGGGTTGGAAATCCGTCGCCTAAAGATTTGCTGGTCTGCCTCGAAGCCTACCTTATGGTATTACGCGAGTTGAAAGATAGCGGGTGCTAAACAAAAGGCCAAAGTGGTCAGAAAACTTTTACGAAGAAGCTAGAAAGTCTACGTGTAGCAAGTCTTAAAACCCGGCGATAGCCAAGAAGGGCGGCCGCCGACAGCTCGGCTTAAATAGGCGCGATTCCCCTGACTCGCCGCGCCGCCCGCCGTCTTCGAGTCTTTGCCTCCTCGCTCCTGCGGCCTGCCGAGCGAGGGGGCGACACAGAGCTAGCGGCAATAACGCCGAATTTAACGCGCAATTGTCGAGGTGCCCTAAACGGTCTACCTTGGATACAAAGAAATGGTTATAAGAAATCTCAACCGTTTAGGTCACCTCGGACAATGCTCAGACAGAGACTCGATCGTTCGAGCGTAGAATCGGCTCGAACAATGGGCCAAGTGTTATCTTCTTTACAATGTATGTACGTAGACTCGCAATATGTAATTGACAATACAGAAATATCGAGCTTAGAGCAATTTCTGTGCTACCGTTTCTCTTGTCATATATCTTGTTAGTTATGGTACATATGGTATGGTATATATTAAATCACAGTATTTAACAAATATTTTTAAAACATTTGTAAGCGAATATTGATCATTCTCATATAGTCAGGCATAGGAAAAAAAATGAACCCGAGCGAGGCTCGAACCTACAAAAAAAGTTCGCAGCGGTTTAGCAATTGGACACTTTACCACAGGACCACCGACGCCGTTGAAAATATATGAAATACTTTAGAGGAGGGACGTCCAACCGGCGCACAGTGGTGCAAAATCCCCAAAACGTGGCAAAAATTCGTTTTCTATGGAAACAACATTTTAAACAATTTTTACGGCAATATTAAAGTACATCAATCGTAGATCATAATACAACTTGAAACGAGAAACTGACATTAAAAACAACTGCGATATATGTTAGTTAACCCTTTGCGCTCGAGAGGCGACCCTCAGTCGCCACGGCGTTTCATGCGGCAACTCGAGTGGCGAGTGAGAGGCGCCAGTGTTTGTTTATGCTAGATTTCGGTACCCCCAATCGATAAGAGCGCAGTATTGGTTCGTGAATAGGTTCCTTAGCTTATTATTGTATACTGTACGTTCGCCGAGAGTTGGCGAGTGACAGTTTACGCTCTCACTCTGCTGCTGTCACGTGAGTTGCTGTTATTGGCTGAGGAGGGTGACAAAGGTCGACGATCAGCATATCGAGACAGAGTAAATAGAATGATTCCAAAGCATTGGCGTAGCCTCAGGAAATCATTCAATTTCTTAATACATAGTATACACTTTGATTGGGAGGCTACGTCAATGCTCTAAATTCATCATTCTATCTCACTTTGTCTCGATATGCTCGTCGTCGTTCTTTGTCACCGTCCTCAGCCAATAACAGCAACGCACGTGTAGCAGCAGAGTGAGAACGCAATATGCTGTCACTCGCCATCTCTCTGCGAACGCACAGTACTTTCTTAGGCAGTATACATATAGTGACAAAATCTCAAAATGGAGATAAGATATTTGATCTCAAATTCGGCCGTTAGTATGGTCCCGAGAACGTCGCCTGTTTTAGTTCAGATTCGAGAATCGTTGCAGAAGTATCATAGTTTAGAAAGTTTTGAAGCCCTACAAAAATGGATTTTAGAAGTGAAATAAGTTCAAGTGAAGATGAATTTGATTTTACAACAATACAAAACGAGGTCGATTATATTCACGGACAGCTTAGTGATAGAGAAAATGAAAGCAGTGATGGAGATAGTGAAATTGTATTAGGTGTCAGAAATTGAAAAATTAGAGTAATAGATAGTAAATCTGAAAGCGACAGCGATGCCGCACAAGACTCTAATAGTTCAGAATGGATACCTTGTGAAGGATCTCGAGAAATACCACCGAGAATAAAATTCATACCCGGGGATAAACCTGCCGGGCCACTTGTATCTTCAAATATTGAAGAAACAATTGATTTTTTTAAGATATTTTTTACGGACGAGTTAATGAATAAGATAATAATTGAAACAAACAATTATGCTGCCAAAAAGTTAGAGGGAAGGACGCTGTCATCAAATTCAATTTGGCGAACATGGCATAATGTCACCAAGGAAGAATTTGGGGCGTTTATTGCAGTTATAATAAATATGGGGACGATGTCACTGGCCAATATACAGTAGTATTGGTCAACAAATAAAGGAAGCCACATACTATTTTATGCCAATACGTTTACAAATGATAGATTTACCCAAATTTTTTGGATGCTACATGTGAAAATAGTTTCGGCACAAGGTACTAACCCTACAACACGTTTGCAGCTAATAAGTGGCTATCTTGATTATATAAACTCAAAATTTTTGGATTATTTTATACCGGGTGAGCAAATTTGTGTCGACGAGTCTGTTGTAAAATTCAAAGGCCAAGTTTCGTTTATCACGTATAACCCGAAAAAACCAACGAAATGGGCTATTCGAATCTATACATTAGCCGATTCTAATACGTGTTATATTTGTGGAGTTCTGCCTTACTATGGTAGCCTTACAACACAAACACTGATAAGACCGGACCTTCCAGTAACAACTAGAATTCCATTACACCTGTACACAATGCTATTGAATAAAATTCCCGGCGCGCAGGGCCATCATATGATTACCAGACCGTTATTATACCAGCTATATTTTGGCTAATGAATTACGAAAATTAAAATGTCATTTGACAGGAACAATATTGACAAATAGAAAAGATTTGCCACATGCCATCAAAAAACCAAAACTTCAAAAGAAATCAATGATAGCTTATCGCAGGGATAATAATTTGGTACTGGCGTGGAAGGATAAGCGAATCCTCACATTATTGACAAATTGGGACAATGCAGAGATGACTACCGTGGAAAGAAATGCCCGCCATGGTGTTCAGACTGTTATAAAAAAGCCCAATGCTGTCATAAATTATATAAAATTCATGGGCGGCGTTGATCGAGCTGATCAGTATGCCTCCACATACTGCTTTATGAGAAAGTCACGCAAGTGGTGGCGCAAGTTATTTTTTTGGGGATTGGAGATATGTCTAATCAATTCTTATATTCCCTATAAATCAGTGAAACAGCAGAGGAACGAACAGCCACTTAACCACTTACAATTTAGGAAAATTTTAGTAGACCAGTTGAGAGGAGATTTTCGAGAACTGCGAGATCGAGCTTCGACGTCGATCTCTAATTATGATGAAGTTCGGCTAAATGGAAAGCTCCATGTGATTCTCATAGGCACAAAAAAGGATTGTAAGGTTTGTTCTTGTCGAAACAAACCAGGTGGAAGACACATGAAACAACATACTACTGCGATACTTGTCAGGATAAACCAAGGATGCATCTTGGCGAATGTTTTATAAAATATCATACGAAAAGAAAATCCAGAACTTAATATCACAAAATTATATTTTTTAGGATGTAAATATAGATCAAATATAAAAATACAACGTTTTTATAACTCAATTTGTATATAAAATCATTTTATGTTACCTGTAAGATACTCGTCACATCCGCGCCCGTTACGTCAGTTTTTGGTAACGAGGTACTGGTGTGGGACCCATTTCCTATTCTTCTGCACGTAAATGTACGTCCACGTTTGTTACCGTACCGGGATTTGTTATCTAGTCAAGTGGTCTAGAAAAGGTCTAGGAAGAAATGTGAAGTGTGGCTTGATACCTCATAGCTTTAATTTTTACTTGGTTCGGCTGTCCACCATCCGCAGTCGGTATAGTGACCCGCTCCAAAGAAGGTACTTGAGTCGCTTTTGAATAGGTCGCTTGAAACAGGATACTGTTTCTCCTATTGTCGACTCAAACTAACATCCTCGTCGAGTGTACCCCATCACGTCGACTCGGAAGCATTTTTTAGGCTCGCTGATTGGACTTTGGGAAAAATGACTAATTTCCAATCAGCGTGTTTTGAAGGTGTCCACATCCCTTCCTTAGAGCCCCAAGCACGTTTCCTTGATGGAGGGGGTGCGTCCTTGAACGTTGCGAGTTTGAAAATTTAACTTTACGGGCAAAGGAACAGTTTAGAGTTACAGGGGGTTCCGTTAGGTCTGGTTTATGTCACGGTCGAATCTAACGCTATTTATGCAGGGTAGTTTCGGCCTTCGACCATCTGGGTGCATAAAATAAAACAACACATGGTAAAGAGCCATGGAATTTGTTATTTTTTTAGACAATAGTTATGACCCTGTCATAAACCGCGAGAATTTGAACTGCTTAACTAACGGTTCTCACACCAACCCTCTGGACGAGGGAAGACGCAGATATATAAAAATCGGTGCGGCAATATATCAACAAGAAGTTCGTTGTAAAATATTTTTATATTTTTATAAATAATTAATATTTATTATATGCGACTTAGAAACTATTCTTATACTAAAATCATTAACTTTAATCAACCTAAACCGGCCAAAGGTAGCCAGAAAATAGACAAATTCGGAGAAAGCTATAACTATTCCAGAGCGACTCAAGTACTTCCTTTGGAGCGGGTCACAATACCAACAATTTCTCGATCAGCCGAACCAAGTAACTAGTAACGGTATGAGGAAGCAAGAAACACTCCACATTTGCTCCCAAACCTCTTCCAGACCACTTGACTAGGTACTTATCCCGGTAACAGTGTGAGGCGAGGTAACAAGTGTGGACCCGCCTTTAGGTGTCATGTTTCATCTGCGTCGATGGCTTGATGTTGTGCCTCCGAGTTCCTTCCTTATCTTATCTCTTCTCTTGTTTATTCTAATGTGACAGTAGATTTCAACTGTTTGGCCCACTGCGAGCCAAACGTTGCTCACCACTGCTCTAGAGGCCTCTAGGGGCCTATCGAAGAACATTAGTTCCTGCCAAGCACTGAGTTGCCACTCATTAGCCACTGTTGAGCTGGGAAGGATCTCATCGAGTACTTCCATTACATCCTCTCGTGTTGTCAAAGGATCCACATCGTTGATCTGCAATGTGTATCTCCTTGTAGACGAGTTGACACTCGCTCCCTCGCCCATAGCTTTCGAGATTTCTGTTCTGATCTCCGCTAAGTCCTCCGGAGCCGTCGCCTTACTGAATTGGGGCTGCAAAAATCCTGCTTCCGTGTTTCGTGCGAACGTAACCACCACGTCTTTGCTTCTCTCTAGGCATGCGTGGTACACACGCAGTATGTTCTGCAGCAGCTCCTTATACAACTTCTTCAGAATGCCGATCGGCATTTGGTTCTGTCCAGGGGCTTTTTTCTGCCCGATCCTACTTAACACAGCATGCATCTCCCCAGCCGTCAGCGGTGGGTACATTGTGGAACGCATCCACAACGTGCCCGCCCGCCCTGAGCTTCCCCCAAAGCTTCTCTTTGCCAAGCGGTTGGCCATCCATCCGAGCCGGGTGTGGCCCGCACTCGCCCGCTCGTCAGCAAAGTTGTGTCGTATGTAGCGGCGGTCCGACGCGTTGTACTCCAACGATACCGCGGAGTACCGGAGGAGCCCATCCATTCCTAGAATCGCCGCCATAAAGTCGATAACCGTAGTCTTACCTCCTCTGCAAAAGGTTGGCACACCATCCGTGCGGATAGGCTGCACCCTTGCCGCAGCCAGCGCCCTGGAGAGAAGGCGGCCCACAGTGGTGCCATTTCTCGAAAAGCTGGCAAAAGGGAAAAGCAATTTCACACGATTTTCATAAGAATTGGTATTCTTATGTTTCTGGGGTTGCTGAATTCAAATATTTTATAAAAAATGCAATGTTCATAATGGACGATCTAATATCAGTGGTATAAACGTTGCTTTTAAGTTAGCTTTTGTCAAAATTGACTATTTTCCGATTTTTTAAATTATGTATCTAGTCGATATGTTATTACTAATGTCGTAATACCGGTTAATACTGTCTAATGTCGGTTTCGCTGTTTGCAGTTCGAGTTGTGGATTATTTCTGTTTTTTAGATGTTGCGCAGGGAAAAATGTAAACTATCGGTAAAATGCTATTGGTCGTTACTATTGTGAGGGAGTGGACAGAGGATTTGGCATTGGTTCTTAATAAGGGTGCAGTAAAGAGAATTTGTGTTTTGGGAAGGAGGTAATATATGGTCCGGATGTTGAGTTCGTTCAGTCCGTTTTCTGGAACAGTTGAATACTGCTAAAAAAGTACAAACGGTCTCAGTGGGTAATAGCGACCAGATGACTTCATGACTGGAGGTCCGAGGTAACTAACAGGGTTATAGTTTCCTAATGTGTGACAATAGAGAGTCGAAGGCATCGAATAGAAAAAATCTGCAAAAATTGTATAATATGTGCCTCCATAGTAGAAGTGGCCCTGATTTTTTTCAAAATTTTTTGTTCGTTAAAATGGGAGATATTGGCCAAAAACTAGATTTTTGTTTTTTCCCTGTAACTACCCTCCCAGTTGAGTTACAGGGTTGAAACTTGGCAGAAATTGGTTTTTCTTGATAAGCTATCGAATGGCACCTCACAAATTGAATTTGGTTTAGGGGCACATTTGACCCCCTTATCCGGCTATAGCCTTTTTAATTAAAGTCACTCGCGACAATGCATTCTCCGCGGTCGCAAGATGACCGCTTCCGGCATCGGAAGCAAGATGGCCACATGACCTATTACTTTGCCTCGTAGCAATACGAAACGTTCACACAGTTTAGTTCTCAGTTTCACTCACTCTAATTCGCTCAATACTTTTACTAACAATAAGCGTAATACAACCGCCTCACGATCACCCACGGCACTGCACAATGACGAAAGAGGGTCCACGGATGAGCGAAAACTGCCGCGCGATTTGCTCGCCACGTGGCAACATGCGGCGTGCACGTAGGTTATGAATCGTTTATTACTCTATTATTTGTTCTGAATTGTCGCAAAATACACAAAACTGTCCCACAGCAACTGCACAACCCCACTGCCGAGTCAACGTTATGGGAAACGCTCGACGAAGAAGTTAGTATTAATGAAATAGTCAACCGTACCACTACCAACGAGAACATCTTCTCCACCCCAACGAAACGGTGCTTACAACATCGTTTCTTCAAGGCGTCGCATACCACGACGCTCATCATTTGGTCCTCTGGATCATATCATCTACTATCCGACCATCGCGGTCAACTAACTGGGCTCAACTGATAACGTCATGAGAGTCAGCGTCTTCGAACATCGTCGCGATCCAGCGTAAGCACGATTTACGATCCTGCGAAATTTTAATTTAAGAATTGCGGTGCGCAAGACGCAACAGACATTGCGTTAACCCTTTGACTGCTATGGACGCATGTATGCGCCAGGCGAGAGCTATCAGTGTAGACGATGGACGCACATGCGCGCTCAGCGAAATAACAAATGTTCCTCGTTGTCTGGCAACGAGAAACAAAAATGTTGTTCATTTCGTCAGCCATTCTCCGTATATTAAACTCGTTTCATCTATAGCCAGACAGTTGTAATTGTTGCATTTTTATATTATTATCTGTTATTTTTAAACCATAAAAATGTGTACCAGTTTCAAAGAATTTATTACCGTCATCTGATTCAGAAGTTATGGAAAATAGCATCAATGATAGGATAGTTAGGTGTGGAAAAAAGAATAAACGGCCAAGAACACTAAGTACATCTACAGAGGGGGAAGATTTAAATTCAAATTCTAATTCTAATTTAGAGAATTTCGATTCAGACGAAATGCTTTCAACGTTTTTATGGTCGAAGAACAAGTTCAAGCCTATAATACATGCATATAATGATCAAAATGCTGGAGCGACAGGAAACTCCGGAATCCACACCTTTAGACGCTTTCCATCTTTTTTTCAGAAGAATTAGTTTGTCATATTACAGAAGACTCGAATAATTATTTTAGATTTGTGAAGGAAAATACAACACCTAAAACGCATTCTCGCGTTAACTCTTGGAAGGACACATCAATATGTGAGATGTATGGAAGAAATTAACTGTAAATGAGTATTGGTCAACTGATTCCATGATAAAAACTAACATTTTTCGAAAAATTATGGGACGAGACAAATATATGCTATTATTGCAAATGTTGAATTTTAATAATAATAACAACACACGAAGTGATGATCCATTAATAAAAATACGACCCATAATTGACGCACTCAAAAACTCTTTCTCGCAATCGTTTTGTCCGTACGAAGCTATGTGCATTGGTGAAAGTCTTTACGCTGTTCAAAGGCCGATGTTACTTCAAGCAATTTATTCCTTCCAAAAGAAGCAGATTTGGCATAAAATCATTTATACTTTGCCATTGCCGATATATACCGATGCATCCGGTATATATTGCATAATATATACCGGAAAAAATACAGATATTGTGTATAATTTTACAACCATTGGACAATCGGGAAATGTTGTCATGATACTTTTACGTCCATATCTTGGGAAAGGCCATACTGTAATAACAGGCAACTGGTACACAAGTCCACATTTATACAATTTATACGTACTACTTGCATACTAGTAACAACGAACCCACTGATACAACTTTACCGCTCGAGTTGTATCAAATATTAATTTAGAGTTAAGAGGCAAATTAACATCTCCAGCGACTATCTGATCTCGCATCAGAATGGCTCGCACATCTTTATCCAAACAAGCAAACTATTCCAACCTAGTGGCTCCCCGATCTCGCATCGGGTTCGTCCACGAAAACTAACCCTTCCTGCGGCTCCCTGGTTCCGCACCAGGTTCGTCCGTGTTCTACGGCTCCCTGATTTCGCATCGGGTTCGTCCGTAGGTCTACCAACCTCCGAACAGCTCCCTGGTCAAACGCCAGGTTTGTCTGTGAATAATCCAACCTCCTAGCAGCTCCCCGATTTCGTATCGGGTTCGTCTGCGAACTTCTTCCTAGTAGCTCCCCGATTTCGCATCGGGTTCGTCCGCGCGTACAATAATCTTAGCGGCTCCCTGATTTCACATCAGGTTCGTCCGCGCACCTAACTAAAAAACTGATAACCATATTCCTGGGTAATATACCCCTTGCCGGCCTCTCGTGCTGCCACACAGCCCGGCTCGTAACACCGTTATAAATATCCCATTCTTTGCTACTATTATCTTGACGGGTGGTTGCAGCTTGACAGAAGTTCAAAAAACTTCATCCGTTTTCACGATATGGTCCGGGCTCCCGAGTCCAACAAGAAGGTTAATTTTTCGGTCGCTCCAGGTCGATAGTTCCCAGCCATATACCCAAAGCCAGATGTATTTTCATTTGACCCACTTGGGTCAGAAACATTTACTGTTTGAACTGTTCTTTTCCTTTCTTCTTGATGCTGAAGGTCCACGGTATCACGCTCTTGGCAACCCTTTCTGCTTTAACCCACCCTGCAGTTAACGCGTCGGGATTGTCATCATTTATAACATAAATGACAACAAGTTAGTTCATTAAAGCACAAATCCGCACTTTCCACACACTGTATTTATCCCCATTAAAAGGCTTAATATTCCTTTTGAGTTTTACATTTTCCATTGCCTTTTTTTATTTAGACACCAAAGTACTTAATAATACACCTGAATTTAGTTTTGTAAACACTGTACACGGTTTTCACTATCAAAGAAAAAGTATATAGTTATTAAACGTACACTGGGCCCATAACCTATTGGATATGGTGTGTTAAATAAAAATAACTATTATATTTATCTCAATCCGTGTATTTAAAATAGCTCTGAAGGAATGTCCTTTCACCATGAAATGCTCTCTGGAACTGAACGAAAACACCCAAAAGAACTGGGCTCCACTTATATCTACGAATGCGTATTGTCTAATTTTACAACCTTGGCCCTTTCGACTCTCCAAGTACAAACCCATCTGGTTCCCTTACTATCTCTGTTAGTAAGACATTTCTAAGAACGTTGAGACAATTTTGCTCTAGCACAATATAGTATATTTACTATCGCTAGTAAATATCCAACATCGCATTCACACTGCACTCAACAGATTTGCGCACAAACTGATTACATTTGAAACATTTCGGACCCAGCCCTTCTGACGAACAACCGTTACTTAAATGTCCTGGTTCACCACAAGTATAATATCGTACAGTCTGGATTCGGGTTGCCGACGGCGGGATCAGGGACGTCCAAGCTTTTTTCCTTGAAGAGCTATAGTGCGTCCAGAGCAAAATGAAAAAAGTGGAGTGAGAGTGGCCGATTGATACCGCCGATCGGCAGGGCCGTAGCGCCCTGCCGATGTTGCGTTCTAAGCAATAAGATGAGACGCTTATGAATTAATTTTTATTTACACTAATAGTTCAGTTAGTACTAGTATAGCTATACATTTTATTCAATATTTTAAGTATCTGATAGAACTTTAATTCTTTGCGCAGTATTATCCTTGGTTTGTAGTACAGAAACCACTTTCGAAATATAACGCTCATAGAGCTACCATGCCAATGCGACATCTTTTGTTTTAACAAACTCTAATGTTCCAAATATAGAGACAATGTTCTGGTCATTCCGTTTAAAACCACAAGCCAGGATAGCAGAGACTTCTATATACAATTTTATTTCCGTTACTATTTGTTATATTTAGACTCAGATTTTGTACTTCATGGCAAGTAAGGATGTACTTGTCACCTAGTACACTATTCTAATTAATAAAAAAATTGTAACATCAGTATCTTTTTTAAAATTAGAGATATCTATTTTGTAGGTAATCATGAGGAAATTTATTTAAATATCTGACGATTAAAACAAAAATACTTAATTATAAAGTATAACAACCACCTTCGGTCTCTCCGATATAATTATATCTTGTTAATTTATATATATTCTGTACATATTTGTACAGATATATGTATTATTCCTGAATATTTATTAATGGTTTTGATACATAATAAATTGAACGTTAATAAACTTTGTTTTTTAATTATATGTAATAAATGCCTTACAATAAAGATAAAGATACAATGTGGTCTGAAATATATCATGTTTGGTCTCATTTTAATCGGAAGAATTTCAATAACATGTTTAAAAAAATTGGAAGTCGAAAAAACTAAAAATAAAAAAGTCAAGCTGTCGTTTTTATTATAGCATCGTTTTGCATTTGTGTAATCACACCGACACGGTGGCATTTAAATTTCTCGGCTGCCTCGGCCATCGTTCTATCCTTGTTTTTTCCTTTACAACCTAGCGACACCGACAAAAGCGAGCCGCGAACTTCGAGAAATTGGGGTCCCTTCTACTGACACTGTCTCAAACCATTTACACATTGATCAACAGTATATCGTATACTGTATATGTGCACCCATTTCAAATTGGCATGGCACTGCCCTGCTCGGTTTGACGAGCGGTCGAGCTTTGTAGTCGTTTAGTGGGGTGAGAAATCCCCACACCACTTTTTTCATTTAGCTCTGGACGCACTATACCGAATCCCCAGTACCAGTTAAAGTCGCCCCACTCCATTGCAAATCCACATACGGGCCGGGGAGAGGGGTAAGACGGGAATCGAGCGACTCATGGCTCGCGAGCCAGCAGTTCGGTGGAGGTGGAAGCTCCAGAGAGAGAGGAAGGAGCGACAGATGGCTCGCGAGCCGCCGGTTGGACATCTCTGCCCTGGATGGTTCTTACGCTATCGGTGGCCCTTTAGTTGTCACTGCCTTTCCTCGGATGTTCCTGGAACGTTCTTTCGCCGATCTGATAGTTCTTCGAAACATTTATATTTATAATAGTATCCCTTTATTATAATATATTTAACGCACACACATACAATTCGGCCGTCCTGACTGTAGACTGTATCCATGGTCGCTTTGATATTGCCGCCGAGTGTTTTGAAAACCATCGACATAGGCAAGAATGTATCTGTCGCTTCTTAATACTTGCTTAATTTCGTTGGCGCTGCCGGAGTGCTATCAAAGTTGCGTAGCATAACTAAATCTCATTTTTGGTACTGAATAGGTGGCTTGTGCTTTTTATTTGTCGAACGACTCGCCCATCCTATTTCCCGCGTATCTACTTATCACCCCTCTAAATTCCCGAATAGTCAAAAGTTCCAAACCTACTTTCTAAATTCCAGTCCAACGCCCGGCCAGGTAGAATTCCAAGAAATAGGTGCGTGACCAGGTACACCCCAAATTCTTTCCCAAGCTATCCCTCACTCACGACTATCCGGCACTTTTCCCAATATAAAAAGGGGACCCGCCAGACTCAGAGAGTCCAGTATTAAAAATGTAGTCAGTACTACGAGTTCAGTAGAAAAAAGTATAGCGAATAGTTAGTAGCACTGTAATACTCTACGACGTTAAACCGAAAGTACAACTAAATCTGTAAAACATTGTAACAAAAGGCTAAATTTGAATAAACAACGATCTACAACATCCCGTCTTCAGCGATTTGACGACATAAATTGGTGTCAGCGGTATAACGAGTTTTAATTTTTAATCTCGCTTGCATCAGTGTTGGCTCTCACCGATATTCGATCTGGGTTCAGATTACATGCTCGGCGCTTCACGCTTCGCTGGTTCCAGGGGGGACCACCCCAAGTAGTGGGGATAAAAATGAACACTAATCGTAGACACAATTTTGAACACTAATCGAGACATTACTGTACCATGTTATTGTAAACTCAGCACGCTTTATGACTTTATTACTTGCTTTGCGCTAGCTGAACATGTGGACTTCGGAAGACTCACCGTCAGGTCAGTCGGTACCTGACGGTGACCGGTAGACTGGGGGTGGTTACTTTCCATTTCCACTAGGTTTTTTTGTAACCAATTATAGATTTTTCAAATTATAATAAATTAACCGATTCGCGTGTTACCCCTCGCAACACGCCCATCTCGAAACTTTGCCGAGTTTTCGTTATAAGGATTTTTACGAAGACTTGTCAGTCCATTACCAATTACCAGTGCATTACCATTACCAGTCTATTTCTTCTTGTTTCAAACATCATGTTCGAAATTCGTCGTGAGTGAAGTGCACATTTAATATTAACCACCTCGCAAGTGCCAAGACAAACAAAATATAACACATCTTTATTGTATAAATGATGGAGTGCGAAAAATTAATTGGGCTAGTTCAGGAAAGAAGAAGCTTATGGGATCCAAAACATTCTCAATATCATAATAGAGATGCATCCCGGAGGCTGTGGTGCGAGATTGCCACCTTATTGGATACTACTGTTACGAGCCAGGGCTATGGGCTACGCCCTGACCGGCGAGGTTGATATTTACCCAAGGAATATGGTTTGTATTTGTTAGTAAGGTGCGCGGACGAACCTGATGCGAAATCAGGGAGCCGCAGGAGGGTGATAACGTCGTGGACGAACCCGGCGCGTAGTCGGGGAGCCACTAGGAAAAGAAGTTGCAGACGAACCCGGCGCGTAGTCGGGGAGCTGCTAGGAGGTTGGTTTATTCACAGACGAACCCAGCGCGTAGCTGGGGAGCTGTTGGGAGATTGGTAGACGTACGGACGAACCTGATGCGTAATCAGGGAGCCGTAGGATACAGACGAACCTGGTGCGAAACCAGGGAGCTGTAGGATGGGTTAGGTTTCGTGAGTGAACCTGATGTGAAATCAGGGAGCCGCAGGAAATGTTAGTTTGTCCCGTAACTCCAAATTAATATTCAATACAACTCGAGCGGTTAAGTTGTATTTGTGGGAACGTTACTACTAATATAAAGGATTACGGAGTAAAGATGGGTTTAACGAATCTACTCGATTTAGTGGTGAACAATATATATATATTGATATCAGTCGTTTGTACAAACGTAATTGTCGCGATAAAATAGTATATAGTGTGTGAGTTACCTAAGTATTTGCACGATGTTGACGCACTGGCGGTGCGGGGTCTGAGAGCCGCTTTAGAATATACCGAAAGAACTTCGACCGGACTAACGGATGTTAACGGGCTAATCTATGATTCGCAAGGTGCACTAAGCCCAATACTTCGAGATTTGACTGTATCTGTACGAGCGTGACACGACGTGACTCTACGAGTGACAGTGTAACTCTGAACCGATGAGGGTAAGAACCAAAGGGTTTATATACCCCTAAAATGTGTGGAAATGTATTAGAATTTCCATATAAGGAATTCAGGGAGTCTTCGTCGGGTCACTCCCGCCTCGATCATAGTGCAGCTGGTTGCACATGTGCTTATGACACCCCCTATCTACTTGAGATAAACGAAGGATTTTTAGGAAACTTCCCTTCGTAGACGCGAGCTCGAAAACGCGTGAGAGCGACTATTGGGGAAATATTCTCCATATGTAACACTACAAGTAAGTGACTACTTCAATTGTTAACATTTATATATAACCAATTTATTTATTATTCTACATACTCATTCTTGCATTTATAAAATGTTGTTTAAAATAGTCGCGCATTTCGTGTGCTCGACGTAATGAGCTATTATATCGCCGTGTTGTATTAATACCAACGTTGCCATTAATACCAATTTCCTGCATCGGTGAAGAAATTATCGCCTCGTTGCTTCCTTGCATATCTATGCCTATATTATGCAACACGCACGCGCATTTTACTATTGTGTCTACTTGCGTGGATGCATTTGTAATTCCGTCTTTAGGCACCTCCATTTACTGACTAGTATTCCAAACGCGCATTCAATGGTACGCCTAGCTCTACTGAGCCTATAGTTAAACATCTCCTTGCCTTCATCGGTGGCGTTTGCCGTTGCATACGGCCGCAATAAATACTCCTTTAGAGGATATCCTTGTTCGGAGGCTGGTTGGTTTTTTTTTTGTTTCTCCACTGGTGGAAACAGTGGCACAGCAATACGTCGCTGGAAGGTTCTGCTGGTGGTCTATCGCCAAATAATAGTCGATGTTCTGGTGTTGTAGACGGTACTTTATTTTTAACGTGACTACAAAAAACACGGAACTTTCCTGGACACAACGCGACGTAATTTACAGCTGCACTGAACAAGTACGTAAGACGATTATAAGCACAGGACGGCGACTACAATGTAACACGCAATAAATACAATGGATAACGTGTTGGATGTGCTTGTGTTCTGATACGTTGGTCTGGCGACGGTTGTCGATGTTCGACGGTTACCGATGTTCGACGGTTACCGATGCTCTGATCGACCGGCCGCGCTCACGGATCCACGGACCGTTGGGCTTGTCCCGGGTGGGGCTGACAATTTGCCCTAAATTAGGCTTCCGCGCCGGTGGTTTTCCTAGTCAACAAGGACCGTGGACGGTCGCCCACCGGCGCGACAAAGAGATACAGGGCATCAGCCAACGGCTGATGCAAGGAGACGAAAAAAAAGGATTCCCGAACAATCCTTGATCCCCAAGCAAGACGTAAGGGACAGCATGCGTTGTTCCTGGCAGTGGGTTGTTGGGTGGTATGTTAAAAGACTTATTTTCTAAATGATGATATACATTGGACTCAGTAAATACGCCGCCATCGCTCCGTTTTCCATATTCTCCAATATCGACGGTTATAAATTTGTAATGGGCATCTGCGATCGCTTGCAAATGTATAGAGAAGTACTTCTTGTAGTTGAAATACATAGATCCAGATTGCGGGGGACATTTTATGCGAATATGCTTCCCCTCAATACTTCCTACACAATTGGGGAAATTCCACAATCGCTCGTAATCCTTTGCAATTTGACAAAAATCCTCTGTAGTTGGAAATGGTATATGTTTTTTATGGAACACCAACCAGATGGCTTTACAGGTTTCATATACGATGCAGCTATGATATTATGGGCCATTCGGAAGGAAAATGCTAATGATCGAAATGCAAGTTCCGTTGATAGATACCTGAAACAAACAATTATTTATGTATTTTTAGGTACGAGCGTTAAGACGAGGTGGCAACGGCTGAAAGACTCGCATCGGCGAGAGTTGAGAAAGAGCCGTCTACCAACGGAGTCTGCGTCACAGAGCAATGATTCTAAATGGAAGTATTTGGAACACATGAATTTTTTGAAAGATATTTACGCAAGTAGACCTCTGGTTGGAAATATTTCTCAACGTTCGCAATGGAACAGCGACAATGAACCGGTCGAGGTATCAGACAACGAAATTGTAGACGAACCCGGTTTCCCTCACCGACCAGGATGCCGATGAAAGACCCCCCCCCTGTTGATTTGCAATCACCAAATACGTGTGCCCGAAAGAAAAAAGACCCCTTGTTTGATTTTCTCAAATTGAAAGAAAAGAAAGTGACGTATTTACAGCAAACGAGAGGCGCATAGAAGAGGACGATTGAGGAAGACGAAGATTATTTCTTTCTCGTGCGTCTACTTCCGCATTTGCGTGCCATACCTCAACACAAAAAATTGCACACGCGGGTGAAATTGCAGCAAGTAATTATTGAAGATCAAGCTGTGTGATACCTCAAGAAAATATAATAAAAGAACATGTGTTACAATTATTGCGTACATAAATCATGTAATTTAAAAATAACTTACCTTAAGGTTACCACAAGCCTCTCCTCCGGCGAAATGCATTTCTGGAAGTTGGATTGCTTCACAATTGAATCACCAATTGCACTTAATATGTAATAAAAAGTTTCCTTTTTTATGCTTGTATATTCGTGAAATTTGTTCGGTTGTTCAAGTAATTGCGGAAAGAGCGTGTGATACTCGCCCCTTTCTTCTCGTGACATATATGTGTCATTCATTCGTTGGAATCTTTTTCTTCTTTTTAATAGTCTTTACTCTCACTTTCACTGTTCACTGTTCGAATGCTGAATTATCTGTGATTCTTCGATGGTTCGCAAGGAAAAATGTAAACTATGGGGAAAATGCTATTGGCCGTTACTATTGTGTGGGAATGGAAATAGGAATTGGTATTGGTTGTTAACAAGGGTGGAGGTGGTTCTGGAAAGAGAGTTTGGGTTTTAGGAACGACGTCATTTACATGCGAAAAGCCTTTCAGGTTTAGCCTGTTTCGAATGGGTGACAATGGCCGCATGTGTTCGACATGGGCGGTCCGAGGATGGTTACATTCTGTTACAAATAGAACAATATTGGTATTTATTTACAAGAATGAAACAAATCAACAAACAAATCAATTTAAAACAAATCAGTACAAAAACGCATCTGGTCTTTGCCGATCCATCCATTAACCATCAATTAAAGCAGTAAACGTAGTCCAAATTATATCGTGTTAGGTGTCATTGTAATCAGAAAAATATCACTAATGTCTGGGTAAAAGTTTCATAACAAAAGAATGAGCAATAGCAAAGTTTCATTATTGATATCAGCGGTCTCACAGTTCAAGTGTTTAGGTGCCCCAACGTCTATCGGCCTGACCGTGCTAAGGTTTGCTTTTCTAGTATCGAGGACCAGGAGGCGTCTCAAGTGTATGTACGACAAAATTCAAAATTTTTGGCTTCGTCCGACTTTCGACTTGCCCGACGAGAACAGCTACACCGATAGACCACACACATGCCTCTTAACACAGCCAAACGCTCACACATTTTAGCTGACGTCACACGTCGGGCGGATCGCCCGACATTGGTGCCACTCTGACCACGTAGAACCACGAAATCGGATGAAAAGACGTACACATGCATCCCAAGGCATCGTGCATGTGAGCCCGACGTCGGTCGTCTGTCGAATCGACCGATATCAGATCCACGCTGACCGCAGCCTAAGCCTGCTGCAACATCAGCTGTTGCGCGTGGCCTAGGTCTCGATTCGCACAATGTTAAGCAGGTTAATTCGTGACCGAATGGGTAGGTTTTACCAGCTCTTCCTAACATTAGTTATGCAAATCGTTTTTCTTAAAACATGATTTATTCACCTGAAAACGTACTGATAATACAAATATTTTTTTCATAAGTAATAAAACACTTTATTCCTTTCGGATAATGAATAAACGTATCGAACACGGTTATTACACGACTTATTAGTGTATTTCTTATTCACGAATAACGAATAATTCCACATTATCCTTAACTAAGACGATGTAACATTTGCCGCACGCTTCCTTCGGCGCCCTCGGCGCCCATCACGACCGATCGCAGCTGATCGGTTCTTTTTGTAACTTCCGTTGATGCTTTCCTTAGCAGAAATGTCTGTTCTATCGCGTGGCATAGTCAGATTTTCTCTTAGACTCTCAGTTTTTGAAACAAATTGAAAAATATCGGCCAAAATGGGTGCGTTTTCGGTGTCCTTTTCACTTTGATCATTATTTAAACATATTTAAATGTTTATAATCAAGCAATTATTTATATCATTTTATTCGTGAAAGTCCAAAGAATCATTTGGAACCAAGCGGAGCTGAATAACTATTACCGGAATAGCACAAAATACTTTCAAAGTTGAAAATTTGCGAGTTTTTTCAAAATTGATTTTTTCAAAAATGGTACATTCTGGGGGAAAACGGTTTTGAGATTCGTATTCAGCGCGTTAATGTCTATAAGGAGCGCGATTAACGATTAATCCCCAGGAATCAATAATCAATAAGTGTGTGACGACTAAAATGTTGTTCTAACTGCTCGAAGGAGCAGCCGTAATATACACCATATTCCGGCGCTATGTATGGCGAAGTATAGAAGGAACGAGAGTGATGTAGTGTGTTCTTTCGTTTTTGGTTAACTGCTTTATTTTACAAAATGTGTGCTTATATACTAAAATGGGCAACGGGTGTCGGCCAATCAGCGCCTTCGCCTGCTGGTGCTCGGTTTGCAAGGCCTGCATACCTGGCTAACTGTACCGAGCACATTTGGTTTGGAAGTTTTAACGCGTTTCCCCCAGCGATGGTCAAGGGGTTTATGATACGGTAATTACTATTCAGAGACAATAGGCGTTGAAAACATGTGGTTTCTTTCTAGAATTGCTGCACCAATACAGCGACTAGTACCTCTACTTTAATGTGTCCGATGTCTCCGAATAGAATTCAAAGGCAGCTGTTAGCGTCAACGTATTTTTAAAGAAAGAAATAGGGCTGTTTGGTGGAGTACTATTCATTCAGTGTATAATTTATAATAGGGTCTTAGTTTACGGGCGGTTGGAGAGGTTGTTGTGAGGGTATGCAATCTGGGCGGCAGACGATGGCTGGTGGCTCGTCGCCACTCAGCTATCGGATGTCCTAGGATTGACTAATTTATGGTAGGTCTGGAGATTGTATGAATGGGTCTAAACATCCTGTTGGCTGGCGATGGCTGTTGACTACATTGGGTCTTTCAGTTATCGGGTGTCGAAGGGTGAACTGTTTAAAAAAGGAGAGAGAATGGTCAGAATGGACAAGCGGCCCGACGCCGTATTGTTAATGAATAGGGACTCTGTTCCTCTAGGATCTGGCCACAGAGGGGGGAAGGTTTTGCCCTTTTGGTAAGAGGACTGTGATGAACCCCTCAGCACTTACCCCAGAACCTTGGAGCTTTACAGTCGTCTTTGGAGCCTAGTTTATCGAATTTATAAAATAAGATCTAACATAGCCGTATTATAAACCCGTAGGCCGAAATCGCCGATTCCCGAAGTCCCAAACTCGACACTACTCTTAAATCTACGCTTCTCTCTATTGTAAGATAATCGAATCGGAGTCTCGATTAGGTATTACAATGATTGCGTAGGCGTGTATATATTAAAAAGGTGTTCCGTTGCATTGGCGAAATGCACATGGCCCGCCTCGGCCGTTCCTGTACCTCGAATATTCTAACATTCGGCCATACTGACGTCAGGTCTGTCCTCAGACTTCACATTTATTTCCTGAAATTCTAATGTCAAATTAGTACTTGGTGGCGTAACACGACACCGTCGTATCTTCCACCTCCCTGCGTGAGACACCTTCGTATCCGTCTGGTTTCGTGTTGACCTGAGGGAATGCCATTGCATTTCTCGGATTGCCACCGCACTCCCTGAGACACCGTTGTGTCCGTCTGATTTGGTGACAACCCCCTGATAAAACAATTACACCTATTAGGTGCCACCGCCCTGCCTGAGACACCGTTGTGTCCTTCTGGTTGGGGGCCAACTATCGATAGCATGCCGTTGTATTTATCAGTGGTCACGGCCTAAGGTACCGTCGTACCTATGCTTGGCCCATGCCTAAGGTACCGTTGTACCTATGCTCAGCACTATCGACATCCACCTCGTCACAACGCTCGTTGCGTCCTTCCCCTCTGATGTAGGACCTCTTGGCACCCTAGTGTATGGACAGCTGTTGTCGTCATCGTCGACTGTCGTCTAGAAAAACTTTCTCCCTCCTCTGCCTTGGCCTTATGCTTTCGGCTACTGTCTAAAGTTTCCTTTCTGTGGACAGAACATAGAGGTGAAATAATGCGCAACATATCATTTCTGGACCCTAAATCAAAATATACATTAAGAACAGGATATCGAAACGATGCTATGCATCCTGGGTATCTCCCTGGATCGGAATTCATCGTTTGATCCTGACGGCTGCAAGGACTGTTCTCAATCGTTTCGAGCCATCTCTCAAATCTTCCACATCGTAGCGGTCGTTCGGCAGCACCGCTCGAATCGGGAATGGTCCTCTAAATTTCGGTAGTGGCTTCCGGCTACTTCCCGCAGGTTCACTGGTCACTTGGATCAACACCAACTCATCCGTGGTATACTTCTGCTTTTCCCTGCTCTTCCCTGCTCTTCAGAGACATGCTCGCTGATATCTCCTGTCGACGCTGCTAGATCCAGTCGATCTATTTCTTCTCGTATGGCTTTTATATTGCAACCTTTTTTATATTGGCGTTACGGTAAAACTTATACTATGCACAGTGTTTTGTGGCACTCGGCACTTTTTGACCTGCGTGTCCCAGTCCCAGGAATTGACCTGCCGGCTTTTCATTTACGGGCTGCAGCATTTCTTGAACCGCGTCAATTTTTCCGTTGACCTGGCCTTACCCCATGTTCACTTATTTCACGACCCAAGTATTCAATATTTTTTTTTCTAAAGAAAGAACACTTCTTGAGTCCAAGTGTCAGCCCATGTGTTCGAAGAGCCTCCAAAACAGTCCGCAATTCTCCTGTGGGATCTGGTGATAGGGTTCGAGAAAAGGAGTGGAATAACTTCCCCTTCAATACTTGTAACTAGCTTTATTACACTGAGGTGTGGCACACGCTCGCGATACTCGCGACTACACGTATTCAATTCTTTACCACGACTCTCCTTGAACTCTGCTCAAATTCTGACTCTCGCACCCATCATTCGCTCCATATATTCTCTCACTTGCAGCTTTTCTCTCGTTCTATCCCTCATTCGTTCTCACTCATTCGTGATGGACGTTATTTTAAACCCACCGGCGACGGACATGTACGGGACGCTTAAGATGGAGTTGGTGCGACGGCTGTAGGACTCCGCAGAGCAAACTATTCACAATTTGCTCGAGAACGAGGAGATGGGCGATCCGAAGCCGTCGATTTTCCTCCTCCGACTGCAAACTCTCGCGGGGGATTCGGTAACGGCGATTTCCTGAAGACGTTGTGGATAGGACATTTCCCGGGGTGCGTGAAGACGATTCTAGTGACGCGAAAGAAAGACTCTTTGACGGAGCTGGCGTCCCTGGCTGACGCTATCATGGAAGTGTCGCCGCGACCGCAGATAGCTGCCGCATCGGCACCGTGAAATCGCTGCGAGGCGCGTCGGCAAAGGTCAGATTCGCGGTACGACGTCGCGACTGCGGGAGAATCGTCGCAATGTTTCACCGTCGCGCGATCGGACGAGGCGTAACTCTCCCGACGACGGGATGTGCTGGTACCACCGGAAGCATGGGGCTGCAGCGAAAAGGTGTCGAAGCCCGTGTAAGTTCGCGGCGGGAAACGGTCGGGCCAATTGCTGATGACAGTGAGCGATTCCTCCACTCACAGCTCGCGGGTGAGTGGATCGTGGCTAAAGACTCCGTATGAGCTGCACGCGGCGAACGGCTCAACGATAGCAACGTACGGCTATGTGACATGTAGATTGGATTTCGGTGTTCGGAAAAGTTTCACGTGGCGGTTTGTCGTCGCCGACGTCACGACGCCGATCATCGGGGCCGATTTTCTAAGTTTTTATGGTTTGATCGTCGATATGCGCGCCAAGAAGCTGACGGATGGATCCACCGCGCGGTCGACGGCGGGACGCACCGCCACGGGTCAGGTGGAAAGTATTAAGATTGTTTCCGGTAATTCGGGTTACCACGCGGTCCTTGCCGAGTTTCCGGACATAACGCGCCCATCGGCAGGGCAACACGAGACGAAGCATCCCCACATCCGAAGGTCCGCAATCTCGTTGCGCATTTCGAGGTTTTCCTCCTGCAGCTGCTGAGCTTTCCTGGTTGCTGATCTTTTGCCGAGTTCCGTAGCCGCCACGAAAGGGCTGCCTGAAGGGTTACTCGCGATCCGGACTCCAGGCTACACCAAGCACCTTCAAGGGTTCATCCGACTGCATCTCCTTGTCACGCGCCAGCCCATGATTAAAAGGATCGAGATCGGAAATAACTGAGGGGGTTTCCGAATCATCGGCTCCGAAGATGCAGTCGTCGACATACGTCAGGTTGTGCACGACCGACACAGCGAGACATACGCGTGACCTTCGTCAGTGGCGAGTTGTTTAACACTATTCCTACCTACACTTCACGTATACCTATTCCTACCGCGACCGGTCAAATGACCGGTCTTTAGCTCAACTTATATTTTTAAATATAGAATGAAGATAATAGCCAATTTGACAGTATAAAAATATAGTTTCTTTTATTTAGGAGTATATAATGTACACATGTATACACCCGAATGGTGGCTGTTGCTAGCAAGATTTTGGACACGGATGCCACTGGACTTCCAAGCAAGTGAGAATCCACCCTCTCCACCCTTGGTTGCTGAGCCAACGTCGAGGGCGAAGGGGGGGCTTGCTCGCCTCGCAGCGGCGACTGCTCGCTGGAGCGGTGGAGAAGTGTGTGATGCTTCTTGCCACACTTTTTGCAAGCGTGTTTACTGGTACACTTGCTTGCTGTGTGTTTGGCACTGAAGCAATTCGCACACCGGTTACCCCTCCTAACGAGGCCATGCCGCTGCGCGGGAGTTTGAGTTTGGAACTGCGCGCACTGGAATAACAGGTGTCTGGAACGACACGCGGGGTATGTTGACCCGGGCTCCACAATATTGACGGCATGGGCCGTCGTCAGTTCTGGAACAATGTTCACTTCATCCTTCTTACTGCTTCCATCGCAGAAGTATTCAAGTTTTGAACAATCTGCGTGTTCATCAAAAACGTGACTAGGGTCGTTGTGTATGTCGGCATACAAATTCTTAATCTTTTTTGCGATTGTCGCATTCTGACTGTATCTATATTCTGCGAATACTAGTTTCCACGATTTTCCTCAACAGACCAGGTGTTGTCTTCTTCACAATTTCCTTCATTTTTTTTACAAAAATTTCTTAGCAAATGGTTAGTGCATTCTATTTTATTTACCCGAATCTGCGTTCGGTATAGATCAGCATCTGTAATTTTCTTGTACACGCTGCTGTCCCCATCAGCAATCAATGTTGAGTAGACGAGTCCACGTTTTTCGACGCTCGTCTTGAATCCTTCGAGTATAGCGTCGCTTTCCATAGCCGTTGATGATTGAGTTGTGCCCCAGTTTTTGAAGCACGTGTGCTTTCTGGGCTCTTCATTCTTTTTCGATGCACAACGACAAATCCGGCAAACGTTGTTCCTCACGCCGGTAAATAAAACCTTCTTGGTATGATAACCAATTATGACGCCGATTCCAGATGCGGAATCTTACGTTCCAGTCCTGTAGGGTCGTTTCATCCAGGTTCCGTCGGCCACAACGGGGATGTGGGGTATGCCGAGCCCTGGAAGAATATCGCCTCTTTCTATGGCCAAACGTCTTTCTTCCTCTGGAGCAACAATTAAGTACTTCACGATTTCATCGTGGTGCTTCCTAAATTCTTTCTTAGACATGGAGGGTATGTCCATTGCTGCAAGGAACTCCTCCATTTGGCTATAACTGCCTCCGTTCAAAATTGTCCCAGCAATGGCACTCTGGTTTGTTTCCATTTTACTGCTTTCGTCAGGTTCACTGTGGATTTCACCTTTATATTGGCACATATCGCATTTTACGCTGAAGGTGTTCTTCAGGCCCGACCGTTTCATGCCGGTTATTTGCATGTGTCCAATTCCACAGTCTTCCCTGATCTTAGTATGGTCCCCTATTTTTTTAAATTCGGCAAATATGTGGTGCTTATCCACGACACTAAAGCCACTTGATACACAGTCTTGTTCTTCAGTATCGTCCATTACCGCTTTTTCAATGAACAATTCTTCAGGGGTTGCAGTTTCAAAAATTTCACTCGTCAATTCTGCAGGCGTTGCAGTTTCAAGAATTGCACTCACCACTTCTTCTGTAGGCTCTTCAGAAATTTCCTTTAAACTTGGCGTTTCTCGTTCCTCCTCCAATGGCAAATAAATAATTTGATCGGAAGACTGCTCTTGATCATCAGCCGTCTCCGTGCCCATTTTCTCGACTATCTCTTCATACTCAATGTTAATTTTCCCGACCTCTATTTTTGAACGCACACTGATCTTGACAAATATTTTTTTCTTCTTCGTGGATTTCACCCACGGATACATTTTCAATGTCACACGTTGTCGCACTTTCACTATTTCGTTTCGATACTGAAAACAAAAATGATTTTTTAATTTCCACTGATGCTTACCTTAGCAGAAAGGTCTACTCTATCACGTGGAATACTTACATTTTTTCATAGTCCCTTACTTTGTTAAATAAATTCAAAGATATCAGCCACAATGGGTGCATTTTCCGTGTCCTTTCACTTTGATCATTATTTAAACATATTTAAATGTTTGTAATCTAGTAACCACTTACATCACTTTATTCGTCAAACTCCACAGAATAATTTGGCACCAAACGCAACTGAATAACTATTACCGGCAAAGCACAAAACCCGAGGTGGGCTCGAACCTACAAAAAAGTTTTTGCAGCGGCTCGAATCAACATCTCGGCACGAGGCGATTCATTTTGCTGATGGTTATAATTGTAACAGATGTGGCAACAGCGTCACAGAGGTCTTGATACGTGCCGGCAACTATGCCTTACTGGTGTCTGTGTTCGCGCATCAGGTATTCACGTATGAATCGCCGTTCGTGGTGTGAAATTATAACTTTGTAGTTTTATCGACTCTGGCCATAACCTGGTCAAATTAACTAAAATGTGCCATGAACGTCTCCGACGGAGACGTACATTGAACTATTCTTACGTCGGATGCGGGCAAATCGTATTTTACCTTTTCCGCCTTCCAGAAGTGATAAATTGTGAAAAATCGAATTTCTGTGATCTCGTGCTAGTTCAAGGAAACAAGAGATTTCGTTTTATCATTGAATAAACCATTATATCGGTCAATATTTGCTAAATGTGAAATGTGTCGAGATGCTGCAGCCATCTTGATGCCTACATCGGTGTCCTGTCTCAAACTTACAATTTCAGAAATACCATTCATCTCAACGAATGGTGTTTATTGGCGTTGAAATGTAACTTCCGGGCTACGGTGAAGTCTACCCGTGTGTGCAATACTCGCGAAAGTTTCATTAATGCAATTATCGAGACGAGGGACGAACAATTAGGAATCGAGTGTCTGTCTCATGCATGGCGTATACGTGCATGTTTTCCGTTGTTTGTGTGAGTGCACGCACACAGGTCATGGCGCCTGGAGTCGGGCCCCTTAAGTAGACTCTGAACGAACAGCATACTTGCCAGGCTCCGGCACTCTTGCTCCCTCCGTTTGGTTTTACTATTGCACGAGTCCATTGTATAAGTACGTACTGTTGTATTAACACGTTGAGCGCCACGCGTATTTCTTAGGCAATCCCGTTCAGGCCACGCGCGCCGCTTAAAAGCGCTGGGATTGTAGGGCCAGTGATTCTTATCGCTGTCAGCCAGCGGTGGTTGACGCGGCCTAAACGGAAAGTCTAGTGTCAGCCAGAGATGGCTGACGTGGCGCTCAACGTGTTAAGTGAAATATATCGTTGTCATTACTAGTCCAGTGAAACTTATTTGTGGTCAGCCCGAATCTTCACGTAACAACTAACACGCATCGTTACAATTTGAATTTAAATATCCAACAGTTCCCCTTAAATTTAAATATCGAAGGCTTTACATAACTAAACCTAACTCCTTAACACATTTAATATGCTTTGGACCGTTTAAAGGTTTTGTTAATACGTCAGCAACCATATCATTTGTGCACGGGTGCTTTAACCTAAAGTTACCTTCGCGTAAAACCTCTTTTATAAAATGATGTCGAATTTCTATATGTTTTGTTCTCGCATAAAAAACAGGATTCTCAGATAACTTTAAAGCGCTCGCGTTATCGTTGTAAACTGTGATATCGAGATCAATCTTCACTCCGAGTTCCGCAAATGTGCCCACCAAATATATAGCCTCTTTTGCAGCGTTTGTATTAGCAACGTATTGCGCTTCCGTAGTAGAGAGTGCAACCGTTCGTTGTTTCCTTGACTCCCATGAGATAGGACACCCACAAAAATGAAACACGTAGCCAGGGTAGGAATGGCGATCACTTATGCGTGAATCGGCATCTGTAAAACCCTTTAAAGAACTACTACCCGATCGATAAATTATACAATAGTGATCGGTTCCCTTTAAGTATCTGAGTACTCTTTTTGCTGCTTCACAATGTGCCTTCCCATAATAATTGTAGAATTGACTTAATAAATAACTCACAGAATAGCTGATATCGGATTTAGATACAATTGATAAGTACATTAACCCGCCTATCAATTCACGATCAGGGTACTTCTTTTCTTCAATCTTACAGTTATCCTTAGTCAACCTAACGGAACTTTAACTGGATTAGCTTCAGTCATGTTGAATTTTTCCAACAATTTCTTTATATACATTTTTGACTTAATTTTACCTCTCCTTTATCTGTCGAAAACTCAATACCTAAACAATATTTCACGTTTCCTAAATCCCTGACAGAAGAGAAAGCTTTAGTAAGACCATCTTTGATCCGCCGAATTTTATTCAAGTCTTTAGACAATATCAGAATATCGTCGACATAAACAACAATCAATAATAGGTCTTCCCCTTGATTAACAAGATATGCACACGGATCCAAGTTAGATGGTTTCAAACCCAGTGTTTTTAACTCGTCCAACCTTGTATGCCATTGCCCACCAGCCTGCTTTAGCCTGTATATTGCCTTCCTAAGTTTGCAAACTTTATTTCCGGACTTTAGTTGTTTTAACATCTTCCTTGCTGTAATATCCAATTCGACTATCCGCCTGTTGAAGTTCTATAATTTTCTTTAGTACATCCTGCGTGTTTCCTGGTATCTCCATGTAAATTTCCTTGTTCACAGGAACCGTTTAAATATGCGGTGGCAATATCAACCTGTTGAATGCTCATTCCATAATAAGCAGCCAATGCCGCCGCTAAGCGAATTGGTTTTACGAGCTACAGGTGCAAAAGTCTCCGAGAAGTCCATTCCAGGTCTCTGGCTGAATCCTCGAGCTACCAATCTTTCCTTTTGCTAATTGTTCCGTCTGATCCGTATTTATTAGTTAGCACCATACGACTGTCTATCACATTCCTTCCTTCGGGTCGCTGAACCATGTCCTAAACATCCTTCCCAATTCCACAATCCTTTATTACAATTCCCTTTACTATTGCTTTGGATGCCATCGCCTTAATAGCCTCTAAATACCCATGACCAAGTTTCCTATGCCAGGTGTGCTGACAGTTAGGAGAATGTGGACTTTTGATAATAAGGGCCTTATTTGTCTGCCTTAATTGAAACAGATCCCCACATAAGTCAGCCTTAGTTATAATTTTATCCTTATGCTTTATTATACATGTTCCTTTAGTAAAAGTCACTTCAAAATCCTGTTCCGTTAATCTCTTTACAGATATTAGATTTCCCTTCAATACTGGAACAAATAACACGTTTCTAACAGGAATAACCACGGCACCACCTTCAGTGTCGTCGCACAGAATTTCTCCATCTCCTGTGCCTTAGTCTCTGTCTCAGGGCTTCCCACGCTTCCTTTGCAGTCGTGGTATTTTTGAAATGTATAAATTGGTCATCTGCTAAAGAAAGTCCAATTATTGCTCTTGCCTGACCATCAGCTCTCAACCACTTGTCGTTTACTTCCTCAGGTTTATCCTTATTTACTGTATGCCATAAGTCTTCAAGAGTAATTCTACTTTGCTCTTCCATATCTCATAATTCGAACTATTTAACTTCGTGATCGAAAAGTGTAAGTCTGCCATTATACCTTATTGCTTGCCACGTATATCGGGGCCCATAACCTTGTAGAATGGGTGAGATCCAAAAATATCCTTCTAATCCTTATTTAGTAACACTAATTTATTCATATTTGCAGATCTACACTTAATGAAGCCTTAGGGCAGTAATGACAATGTTTTCGGATAACCACACAACTGTATTAAAAGACATATAACTTTATGTAAAAACCTCGCAACGCATGAAAACTTAATTAGCTTAACTTAATTTATGGCATCTTTTTCGAATAGGACGCAAAAACAAAATGTCGCAGCCCCTCCACTTGATGTATCTACGCATCTCGTCGCATCGGCAAGAACCGGAAGCTCGCGCTCGACATACTATATTTGAATATTATTGAATATTATTTAAGTACAGTAATAATATTACAATTAAAGATAGAGATAAAGTTTATTATTAAAATGCACAACTACAATTAAAACTAGCGGTTATTATTATTACAATACATCGTGCAAGGCTACTAAGCCGGCCGTAACATCAGCTGTTGAGCGTTGCCTAGGTCAGGATTCGCACAATGTTAAGCAGGTTAATTCGTGATCGATTGGGTAAGTTTAACTAGCTTTTCCTAACATTAGCTATGCGAATCGTTTTTCCCGAAACATAATTTATCCACTTGAAAACGTACTGATAAGAAAAATATTTTTTTCATACGCAATAATACACTTTATTCCTTTCGGATAATGAACAACCGTATCGAACACGGTTATCACACGACTTATTAGTGTATTTCTTATTCACGAATAACGAATAATTGCACATTATTCTTAATTAAGACGACGTAACATTTGCCGCACGCTTCCCTCGGTGCCCTCGATACCCCCATCACGACCGACCGCAGCTGATCGGTTCGCGCCTTGTGAGCGCGCGTCAGCCGATGCCAGGCGGCCGCTATCATTGGCCAGTATTTTTCGTTAATAACTCCAAAACGAAACTATAAATAACATTTTGGGCAAGGAAAAAGTTGTTCAGAATCACCCCAGCTACACCCCATTTCCCGATGTTACCTGGCTTTGTGCCACCCTGTATAGTAGTTTATTCACTACACGCACACATTGTAATTACCATTTTAATTTCTGAATCTTATGAATAAATCTTTGTCAAAAAAAAGAACTGATCACTGCCTAGAGATACGAAGGTCTCGGGTTCCATTCCCGACGACTCCCCTTCATTTTTATAAAGTTCCTACAATATTACTATTGCAAATTAGATGATATTAGATGACCCTGTTATGATTAATAAATGCGTATCTCAAAATAATAGCCGCCCGTATGGCTATACATGTAAAAGTATTTTTTTAAGTACTTGCATTGTTTGTACAAGTATAAAACGAAGAAAAACATGTCTATTGCCGAGTGAGGCTGCCGCGGCGAAGGGTACACGTGTGGCGCATGGCCCCGTTCGACGACCGTGGGGCGTCCCTATTGTATCGTTGAACATTGGGGCAAAAAAAAATTCGAATTTGAAAATTTAACTTTATAGGCACGAAACTATGAACCTTTTCCTATTATGTACAATAACTTTTTTCCATTTTTGCGCACTAGATAATTCAGGGTAACCAATAATAGATACCTAGTATTGTTTAGTACATCTATTTGACGACTTTATTTAAAACTTTTGTACAGTACATAATCTTGCAGGTATAATAATTCCAAAATTTAAAAAAAACTTGAAATTGAAAATGGAGCTTTGTTTCACTTCATAATAAATGTGATATAAACATTACTTAAACTGTTCACCATTATATTCTAGAAACTATATAGATTATAGTTATCCAAGCATTTTTTGCTTTTAGCTGCTTTCTCGTCAGATATTTAATGTACAGTAATTCTTCGCTTGTCGCTCACCACGATGTCTACCGAAGACGCTCACGAGTCATCCCCACCACTGGAGGGGCCCCTCTAGTTCTGAGTGGACGGAGTAATTCGGCACCTTTTGATTAGCCGACACGTCGCGGCGGCGACGGTCGCGTTAACCATTAAAAGATTAAATGCTCCGTATCGGTGAGACAACACTAATGCAACGGCGTAACTTTTTTATTGTTACTTATATCGCTATAATTTTTTGTTTGAAATATTGCTGAGATTGTGGTGATTAAAATGAGACCAAACACGATAGAATTTGGATTATATTTACATACTTAGTAATATTATACGTAATGGGCAAGGATCCTTACAAGAAGTTTTTAATATAACTTAACGGGCTTAGAGAATAGTCCAAATCTAAACATATATTCCAATAGGCTACCACAAGATAGGATGCACATTTATTAGTATGGTTTTATGCCTTTCTAGAAGCCCATGCAAGCACGTAATAATGAAATGCCACATGCAAAACTGAAATCATCAGCCGCAATTGAATACAATAACGAAACGTGTGGTATGGTTGAAGCGCCGAAAACAGAGCCGTCGGCTGTGTCCTCACTCGAGAACCAGGTGGATATCACATTCGTCGTCTATGCCTTCACGGCGCTCGTCGAATTCGTTTCGTGTTCCTCGAGTAACAGCGACGGCCGCGGCTACTGAAAGCCGCGGAATGATTGAGACGAGCGCCGAGAAGGCATAGACGACGAATGTGATATCCACCTGGTTCTCGAGTGAGGACCCAGCCGACGGCTCTGTTTTCGGCGCTTCAACCATACCACACGTTTCGTTATTGTATTCAATTGCGGCTGATGATTTCAGTTTTGCATGTGGCATTTCATTATTACGTGCTTGCATGGGCTTCTAGAAAGGCATAAAACCATACTAATAAATGTGCATCCTATCTTGTGGTAGCCTATTGGAATATATGTTTAGATTTGGACTATTCTCTAAGCCCGTTAAGTTATATTAAAAACTTCTTGTAAGGATCCTTGCCCATTACGTATAATATTACTAAGTATGTAAATATAATCCAAATTCTATCGTGTTTGGTCTCATTTTAATCACCACAATCTCAGCAATATTTCAAACAAAAAATTATAGCGATATAAGTAACAATAAAAAAGTTACGCCGTTGCATTAGTGTTGTCTCACCGACACGAAGCATTTAATCTTTTACTGACGCCCGACTTCTCATTCCTCTCTTTCTTTCGCTCGCTGCCCCTTTCTGTGGCCGCCGATATCGGTGCCTCCACAGTAGCCGGGCTCTCAAGTTCCGCCGAAATTTCTACGAACCCAAAGTTCACCTAAATTCGCTTGGCGCTCACGGCCGGTCCCGAGTAGCGAGCGCCAAGAGAAGAATTACTGTAATTCTCATTGTTGCACTAACTAGAGGCCCGAATCTAATCAAACGGGGCGTGTTTGTCTATTTTAAGGAGGATGACTGGACATTAATATATGTACAACTATTACATATATAAAATATTGTTATGTTGGAGGAACAATGAAACTATATTTTTATAAACAATGAAGACTTATTATACACAACTTAGAAATTGCTCTTATACTAATGATTTTCTAATAATGAATCTTTCATTATAGTATATTTTTCGGCTCTATCGATGTGCTATTATTTACATTTTGAAAAGGCTATTATATGTATTTCGTTATGTATTATTTTACCTCCATTATGTTAAATCCATTTCTTCAATAGTAATGATATTAATATTTTCGAGACCGCCAATACAATGTAGTTCGCAACTTAATACATTCGTAACCAATTCTGGTTTATTGTTGTAATTATAAAAGAGTGAAATTATTCATAGCTCATTCTTTACTCTGTAAGCGGTTAAGGTGTATTTAGGCTGCTAATCGTCCCTACTGAACGAACCGAGTATTTAAATGACCCAAATAATAAAACACTCAGTAACATATAGTTCGCAGCATTTTTCGTACAAGAGAATCATGTGGTTTTCCTACAAATAAAGAACAAAGCTCTTTAGCGCCAGTGACATTCGCGGAGATCTACTTGCCAACAGTTTTGAAGAAGTATTCGTCTAGTGAACATCACACCTGGCAATCAATTGAAACATTGCTTCGTCTACATTGTTGGTCTGTACGCGTTCAGATTTAATATTCAATATTTTATTTATTTAATTGTCATATAGTTAGTAATTTAAAATAATTAATGTACAAAAAATGAACCCCAAGGGGACTCAAACCCAGAAAAAAGTTTGCGGCGGCTCGAGGCAAAAACTCGGCCCGAGCTGATTCACTTTGCTGATGGTTATAATTGTAATAGATGTGGCAACAGCGTGACGGATATCTTAACTTATAAGTAATAACTCAAAAACGAAACTTCATACAATATTTTGGTCAAGGAAAAGGTTGTTCAGAAGCACCTCAGCTACGTCACATTTCCGAATACTGCGAAACTTACGGGCCACCCTGTATATAAGACAACTTCTAAGGGTTTTGAAATAAACTAAAAATTGTTTCTTAGTAAACGAAGAAACGACATTAAAAATTTATTCGGTATTTATTCTATTTACATGCGTCGTGTTACATAATCAACCACTGTCTACAGGCGCTCTATACTTGATGCTCTACAACGCGCGAGGCGCTAAGATTTGAGTACAGAAATACCATTTCTTTACTTCTCCACCATCCGGGGTGAAAATACTCAACATTTTTTTTTTACATGTTCTTCTTACGTCTGTCTCCTCTTCTTCTGTTCTAATTGGTTGTAACTTGGTTATATGAAAAAAGTTGAATCTGTTTTCTTTTTTCCAGTGCTGATTTTACAAATAGAATTTGATATTTTCTCTATAAATTCAAATGGACCAGTTTTTAGTTCATATAACTTTCTTCTATTTAGTCTATTTCCGTTCTCTACATAGACTTTGTCTTGTGGGACACGGAAATAACGTAAACGCTCGTACTTGTATAGAATTCTTTATTCGCTTCTCGCTAGCTCGTGCTGCTCGGTATCGCTCCTCTCGACTTACTGCTCGAGCATCGTGCCCGCTCTCAAGATGTAACCTCGAGAGGGGGTGCGATTTCCGAGAATGACCCCGTGGCCTCGGAAACTTAAGGCGGGTCCACACTTGTTACCTCGCCTCACACCGTTACCAGGATAAATACCTAGTCAAGTGGTCTGGAAGAGGTTTGGGAGCAAATGTGGAGTGTTTCTTGCTTCCTCATACCGTTACTAGTTACTTGGTTCGGCTGATCGAGAAATTGTCGGTATTGTGACCCGCCCCAAAGGAATCAGTGAGCTGCCGTAAATGTGTGAACTCGTCTGTGCGGCGCTGTTCCTATGTATTGTAGACTGTTTAGTCTTGGGAGATAGGGCTCATTGGGCCTTGCCTATGAGATAGTCCAGACCCCCTTGGCGACGTAGGGCTGTTGCGAGTGCGTGCCGAGTTCGACCCTCGGTCAGAAAAGTTCTTCGTGAAATATTTTTATAAGTATTTTTATAATTTTATAAATAATGAAGATTTATTATATACGACTTATAAATTATTGTTATACTAGAATCATCAACTTTAATCAACCTAATCCGGCCAAAGGTAGCCAGAAATGATACAAATTTAAAGAAAGCTATAGCTATTCAAAAGCGACTCAAGTACCTTCTTTGGAGCGGGTCACAATACCGACAGCGGATGTGACAGCCGAACCAAGTAAAAAGTATCGCCATGAGGTATCAAGACACACTTCACATTTCTTTCTAGACCTTTTCTAGACCACTTGACTAGGTAACAAACCCCGGTACGGTAACAAATATGGACGCACTTTTACGTGCAGAAGAATAGGAAATGGGTCCCACACCGAATCTCGTTACCAAAAACTAAGGTAACGGGTGTCAGTAACGGGCCTAGGTAACAAGTGTGGACCCGCCTTTATATGCGTTTCGAGGAATCGTCGCTCCACGCTATCCGCCCGATAATCCAAACAGCGGATTAATCGACGGGCGGATATTTAGATCTCGCTGTGGCTCGTGGTCGTTTCACGTATCGCCACATTACCCCCTTTGGTGAAATAGAGGGTACGCTCGCTCATAAGATTAAACTATTTACAGGTCGCTCTTAGAAACTAAACTTATTTACAGTCGCTCTTAATACTTAACAAAAATTATGTACAGCTGAAACTATGCTGCCGTGTAACGATCAGGGCGTCGGACGCGTCTCCCTGACCTCGTTGTTTGTTCAGACGCACGCGACAAATTAGTCTCGATTTCTGCCGGGTCCATCCGCGCAGAGGGTCCACGTGGTTCCTCTCGCTCGTCGCCTCGTATGAAGTACGCGGGCTTGAGACGGTCCATCGATACCGGCAACACACGATCCCTAATTCGTATATTAAAGTACTTGTCGCATCGCTCGACCACTTCGTAGGGCCCGTCATACGCCGATAGGCCACTTTAAGTGGGCCATGGCGTACAAATACGTGCGTTGCCCTCGCCAAATCCTTAAAAATAAAAATTCGCCGACTACCACGGCGAAGCATGGTCGATGGCCGCAACTCGCGAATACGTTGGCGAAGCCGCGAAACGAAAGCCTCGTCCTCGTTGGTGGTGAATCGCGTATCCCCCAAAAATTCGCCCGGTAAACGGATCGGTTCACCGTAAACCATTTCCGCGGCTGTGGCTTTGATGTCCTCCTTCCAGGCAGCATGAATACCCAGAAGGACGATGGGCAAAGACTCAGCGCATCCCACATCGGCGCGGCAAACGATCGCGGTCTTCAACTGCCGATGGAAACGCTCCACCATACCGTTTGCGGAAGGATGGTACGCTGTCGTATGCAAATGCTGCATACCGACAAGACGCGACAATTGCTTCAATAATGTAGACTCAAATTGTCGGCCTTGATCGGTAGTGATTCGGCGAGGCGCACCAAATCTTGCCATCCAGCCCGAAAACAACGCATAGGCTACTGTTTCCGCGGAAATGTCTTCGACTGGAAACGCCTCCGGCCAACGTGTAAACCGATCGACACACGTCACACAATATTTGAAACCCCGTGAAATCGGCAACGGCCGGACGATGTCCACGTGGACGTGCTCGAACCGCGACGAAGGGGCATTGAATTGTCCCACAGGAGTCGACACGTTTCTACTCGTCTTCGTGCGCTGACACGACACACACGCTCGTGCCCAAATTCTGCAATCCTTTTTTATGCCTGGCCACACAAAACGTTGCGCGACCATCTTCGCGGTTGCTTTCGCTGCGGGGTGCGCGAGGTTGTGCAAGGATGCGAACGCTTGCCTGCGAAACGGCTTCGTTACATACGGTCGCAATGCGGGGGTCGATTTGTCGCAGAATAATTCGAAACTCGTCCCAAGAAGGACAACCCGTTCGAATATGAGAGATGAATCGAATCGCTCGAGCGTACGCAACTCCTCGTCTTCTCTCTGCGATTCGGCCAGCCTGGGATAATCTATTGTTCGCGAAATATCCGCGATCCGCGACAGAGCATCGGCGACAACATTTTCTTTATCGGTCACGTGCCGGATGTCGGTAGAAAACTGCCCGATCAAATCTAAATACCGGAATTGCCGCGGCGTATGCTTCTCCGACTTCTGCGCGAACGCGAACGTTATTGGATTATGATCCGTAAAAATCATGAACGCGCGGCCCCCCATCATGTGCCGAAAATACCTGACGGCCTGGTATATCGGGAGGAGTTCACGATCGAACGAGCTGTAATTGCGCTCAGCCGCCGTTAGCTTCTTCGTAAAGAACGCTAACGGTTGCCACCCATCGCGCGCTCGTTGCTGCAGCGCTGCGCCTACCGTGAAATCGGATGCGTCCGTGATAATCGCCAGCGGCAACGTGGTGTCGGGATGCGCTAAGAGGGCTGCACCTGCGAGGCCTTCCTTGCATCCGTCGAACGCTTCGATCCTCCCCGGTGACCCCTCCACGGGGGTTCGGCCCTGGACGTTCCCTTGCAGAGCAGCATTAAGAGGCGCCCGGATCCTCGCAGCAGCAGGCACAAAACGCCGACAGAAAGTCACCATGCCCAGAAACAGTGGCAGCTCTTTCACTGTCTCTGGTCGCGGAAAAGTTCAAATTGCTTCGACTTTTTCTGGTAATGGTCGAGTTCCACGTGCGGACACCAAATACCCTCAGAATGTCACCTCCGGCGCACCGAAAACACACTTCGCCGAGTTCACCAACATGCCGTAATCGCTCAAACGCCCGAACAACTCGCGCAAATGACACTTGTACTCTTCGTCCAAAAAAGATGCCACGAGAGTCCTCGCGTTCAATGCTCGATAATCCCCGCACGGACGCCAAGCATTGTTCTTTTTCGGCACAAGGTGCAAGGCAGACGCCCAGCAGCTTTGCGATCGCCGTGCCGTTCCGTACTAGACCATCGCCTCGAATTCTGATTTCGCCACGGCCAGCTTGTCCGGGGCGAGACGGCGAGGTTTGCATGAAACCGGCAGACCAGGCGTGATGCGGATATGGTGCCGGGTCGAGTGCTTCGTCCCCTAGCGGTGTATGTGGGAAGTACTAGAGGATCAAGGGAAAAACAGATGTGGCCGGCACACAGGCATAATAAAGCCTTGTATTTTTTGTTTGTATTGGGATATGGGTATTAAAATAGTCTAAATTAATACTTAATAGTAAAATGTTTTATTCGTTTTAAGTTCTGAAGGCACGTAAGAAAGGCACGTCTCAACGCGTTGGAAGAGATGTCTCGAGTGAGAGTCGCACAAGCCAAGAAACAAAAGCGCGTCGCATTTACGCCGCCGACATTGTGCATACAATGTATAGACCAGGGCAGTCTAAAATAAACCAATTAATCCATTTACGAAAAATAGATTAGTTTTGTCCTTTATTCAGAACAATAAATTCCAACAGTTTGTTTATTTATTTGTCTTCTTTTTTAATAAATTTATTTATTTCAGGTTTAGATGAGTGTCGTGTAGTAATATTACCTATAACTTTGAATTCGAATCAATAAATGATGAAATACGTGAAATTTTAAGGTATTGCTAGTATTTTTCAGTTTCGACCCACCGTGCACCGTGGCAATGCATTCTTTTACGACCCCGACCGTAGGCGATTAATAAGAATAATCTGACCCCGACACGTCGAAGGGCACGGGCAGTTGTAAATAAACAAACGCACGGGCAGTTGTAAATAAATAAACAGACAACGAATTTTTACTCCTCCAAGGGCCACAAAGTCCCCACTACCAAAAGAACGCGCCCGGCTACAGTAACGAACACGTGTCTGTGCGTGTGCGTTAAGCTTGGCAAATCATGTACAGATTTGTATCGACCGCCGAGATGTTCGGATCGAATGAATACTGAATAGATCTTGAACCGGGCGTGAGATCAACTTTTCATTACACAGTACCGAATTCATTCGTCAGTGAGTGACCAACTTCGTCAGACGTAGGAACAATTAATCCTGTCGCATCATCTCAAAATCTTACATTGGATATTAAAGTGGCCGTGCAATGAAAGTGATAGTGAAGTGAGTTCGCCGATCCGGCCATAGCATCAGCTGTTGAGCGTTGCCTAGGTCAGGATTCGCACAATGTTAACCCTTATGTTAGCAACCGGGTACCCGGGTACCCATTTCATGTTTCCTACAAGAATTTTTTATGTTCTGGTAACAATATCGCAAAACCCCTCTGGATCCCCATTGTTTGGATGTTTCTACGTCGATATACCAATTTTAAATAAAATTGGTTCGCAATTTTTTAAGTTATAAAGCTTTAAACATATTTATACGCCTGTCTGGTAACCGGGTACCCGGGTACCCATATAAGAGACGTGATTATTAGATGTTCTGTGCACATAAATATGAACCAATTTTTAACTAAAATGATTTATTTATTTATTAAATTACAATAATTAAGAATTTTGTTGACAATTTCTGCATATTGCTATGGTATTTGCATGTTGATCACAAATAGGACGGTCGCACTTGTGGAAAGCCTTTTGTGTTTTTCGTCGCTCCTTTTCGGGATCAGCCTGACACGTGTAACAGGACCCCACGACTTTTTTCCTTCCACTGTTGTCGTATTCTTGTGTAGTATATGCTTTTGCTAAATTTGAATTTAGCATTATCCATATATCGCTTATGGGAGCTGCTTTATCATTCTCTATTCGACTTGATCTCGTATTTGAATTTGTTAAAAAGTATTTACTTTGCTTAAAGATATATTTATTATTTAAGTACAAAGAATAACATACGATAATATGCAAGACACTACAACGACGAGCGACGAAAACGGAATGACGAAATATAAGAAAGAATAAAGGAACAAAAACGCATAACGCGAAGTTCGCTGAACAAGGAAACTATCGCCCAGCGACTGCAGCCCCAATTTGCTAAAAATACAAATGTATTACTACACACATACATTCAACACACCTCCTTACATTTATATTTTAGCACTCATTCATTTAGTCCTTAAGGGCCCCGACTCCCGGCGCCATGACCTGTGTACGTGCACTCACACAAACAAAGGAAATCATGCACGTATACGCCATGCGCGAGAGAGAGGCTCGATTTCGTAGAATCGATCCCGCGTCTCTATAATTGCATTAATGAAACTTTCACGGGTATACCACACACGGGTAGACTTCACCACAGCCCGGTTGCTATGTCTGAACGCCAATAAATTCATCATTCGTTCAGGAGAACGCTATTTCTGAAACTGGCAAGCTTGAGACAGACATCGATGTAGGCAACAATACGGCCGCTGCATCTTGACACATTTCACATTTCGCAAATATTGAACGATTTAATAGTTTATTCACTGCTAAAACCACCAACCGGGCTTCCTTGAACTAGCACAAGATCACATAAATTCGATTTTTCACAATCTACCACTTCTGGAAAGCGGAGGAACGTTATTACGATTTGCACGCATCCGACGTAAGAATAGTTCAATGATTTTCCGTCGGAGGCGTTTATGACACATTTTAGCCAATTTGGCCAGGTTATCGTCAGAGTCGATAAAAATACAAATCAGTCGGTAAATGTAAGTTATAATTTTACACCACGAACGGCGATTCATACGTGAATACGTGATGCGTGAACACAGACGCAAGTAAAACATAGTTGCCGCAACGTATCAATAACTCTGTGACGCTGTTGTCACATCTGTTACAATTATAACCATCAGCAAAATGAATCGGCTCGAGCCGAGATGTTCATTCGAGCCGTTGCAAAAACTTTTTTGTAGGTTCGTGCCCCCCTCGGGTTAATTTTTTTTCCATAATTTTTTTTTAATTACTAACTATATGGCAATTACCTATATTTGAAAATGGAATAAGAGGAAGGAATAAATAATAAAAACACGTAATGACGTATGTAAATCTGAACTTACAAGGGAAGACTCTTAACTGGTCGACTCGGATTTTAATGTACTTTTGCAGGTGATATTACACAGGCTCCTGATGGTCTACGTAAAATATTAGGTGTAGTCATTCAGAAACTTTCAAGATATTAACAATTAAAGTTACATACCTTCTATGTGATTTCCATATCTTCTATAAATAGAAAACAAGCTTCAAAAAAATTGGTAGCCAAGGGAGATTGTTTATAGCTTGTAAGGCAGAGGTCTCGGGTTCGATTCCTGGTTAATTGTTTTTTTTTTCATTCATGATTTCATTTTGGCCACATATTCGAACAATGTCCACAAATCACAAAAATTAAATGACATTGTACATACACCAAACACAAGAGGAATACCTTTCGCTAGGCTACAAAAACTACACTGATTCCTACAGGACTAGCTATGCATCTTGGACCGACTTCGAAAACTTGTTTCAAAGTTATTAACATTTGAAAAGAACTAGTTATAATTTAGAAACGTGTACAGTGTCGCCAAAATGAAACCATAAATAAAAAAAAAAGTTAATTAACCGCGAATCGAACCTAGGGCCTCTACGGTACAAGCCATACACCATCTCACTTGGTTACCAATCTTCTTGAAGAGTCCTCTCTATCTATAGAAGATATGGACATCACATAGAAGGTATGTAACTTTAATTGTTAATGTCTTTAAAGTTTCTGAATAACTACACCTAATATTTTACCATAGTAGATAGTAGACCATCAGGAGCCTCTGTAATAGCAACCTGCAAAAGTACATTAAAATCCGAGTCGACCAGTTAAGAGTCTTCCCTTGTTAGAGCGCTTTTCGTGCTACCGTATCAAACAGTGGGATGTTTCACTACTATTTCGGCTTTCTTTTAGAACACACAATTATTTTTTTTTACAAATATAAATATATATACATATATATATATACATATATATATATTTTTTTACATCATAAATAAATATATATTTATAAATCATTACGTGTTTTTATTGTTTATTCCTTCCTCTTATTCCATTTTCAAATATAGGTAATTGCCATATAGTTAGTAATTAAAAAAAAATTATGGAAAAAAAATTAACCCGAGGGGGGCACGAACCTACAAAAAAGTTTTTGCAACGGCTCGAATGAACATCTCGGCTCGAGCCGATTCATTTTGCTGATGGTTATAATTGTAACAGATGTGACAACAGCGTCACAGAGTTATTGATACGTTGCGGCAACTATGTTTTACTTGCGTCTGTGTTCACGCATCACGTATTCACGTATGAATCGCCGTTCGTGGTGTAAAATTATAACTTACATTTACCGACTGATTTGTATTTTTATCGACTCTGACGATAACCTGGCCAAATTGGCTAAAATGTGTCATAAACGCCTCCGACGGAAAATCATTGAACTATTCTTACGTCGGATGCGTGCAAATCGTAATAACGTTCCTCCGCTTTCCAGAAGTGGTAGATTGTGAAAAATCGAATTTATGTGATCTTGTGCTAGTTCAAGGAAGCCCGGTTGGTGGTTTTAGCAGTGAATAAACCATTAAATCGTTCAATATTTGCGAAATGTGAAATGTGTCAAGATGCAGCGGCCATATTGTTGCCTACATCGATGTCTGTCTCAAGCTTGCCAGTTTCAGAAATAGCGTTCTCCTGAACGAATGATGAATTTATTGGCGTTCAGACATAGCAACCGGGCTGTGGTGAAGTCTACCCGTGTGTGGTATACCCGTGAAAGTTTCATTAATGCAATTATAGAGACGCGGGATCGATTCTACGAAATCGAGCTTCTCTCTCGCGCATGGCGTATATGTGCATGCTTTCCTTTGTTTGTGTGAGTGCACGCACACAAACAACGGAAAGCATGCACGTATACGCCAGAGAGAGAGAGAGGCTCGATTTCCTAGAATACTTCTGCAATACTTCTGCGATGGAAGCAGTAAGAAGGATGAAGTGAACATTGTTCCAGAACTGACGAAAATGGGAGTGTATGGACAAGTCAAGGACATACTTCGACCATTGTTGGCGCATTCAGAGAGTTTCCTGTACAACAGCAACAATAACAGCGTAGAAAGCTTCAACGGGATCATCGCCAAATACATTGGTGGAAAAAGAGTAAATTTGAGCGAGAGGGGATCATACACGGGAAGATGGGCTGCTGCTGTCCTGCAGTATAACACGAAACAGGTGTTGTCCCGATTGATTACGGCGATGAACAAGGAACCGCCAGTTATTTTGAGAAAAATTGAAAACAGAAGAAAGAAAGAAAATAAGCAATCCGCTGAAAAGCTGAAAGCAAAAAGGATTGCGAAACACGTGAGAAAACAATTTCGTTTGGAAAAGGATTTAAATTACGGACCGAACGCCCAAAAGCCAGATATGGCTAAAAATATTTATGAATTTGAGCAGAAAAAACACATGGAAATGTTGCAGAGTTGGCAAAATAGGAGAGATGCCATTGAGCAAGAAACAATCGGACAATGCAAAAATCAGAAATGGCTAAATTACAAATCAAAGCTTTTGACGGCCTCGAATTTCGGACGAGTATGCCGGCGTCGGAGTGGCACGTCCTGTGCAAATGCAGTGAAAGCATTTGTTTATCCCAGGATAATTAATGCACCTGCAGTACTATACGGGCAAGAGTGTGAAAAATTTGCACGTGAAGAACTCAGTGCAAGAATTGGTGTTCAAATTCAAGAATGTGGATTATTCATTGATGCTTCCAACAGATTCTTAGGAGCTTCTCCAGGTGGAGTAATAGACGAAGAGGGCATCGTAGAAATAAAATGCCCGAAAACGGCAGAGAATCTAATGCCGGAGGAGGCAATCACAACTGTTCCAGTTATTCGCCGCATATTTGAAGATGCAACTGGAAACAGAATGAACAAGAATCATTATTATTATTATCAGATACAAGGACAGTTACATATAACAGGCAGAAACTACTGCTTATTTTGTATCTGGACTCGTAAAGGGTTAAAGTATATTAAAATAGATAAAGACGATAACTTTTGGCAAAACGAAATGGAGCCAAAGTTAATTCAATTTTACGTACAATGCATGTTACCGGAATTAATAGATAGCCGGCACAATAGAGGTATGCCCATTCGGGAGCCTCAATTTATTACAGAGGAGAGAGCAAGCTCAGAGAAGCGAAAAAGGTCTCACTCGGAATGTAGTACAAATACTGTCCGGCGTCGCACTGCACTGTAAAGTGCAGTACCACTGGCTCTGTTAGTGGTTGACAATTGCATAGAATTGCAATTGTACTCGCGGATCAAACGATCTCGCGAGTTACGCGACGACGGTATGCACATTAAAAAATAGTGCGCTTTGCAAAGTAAAAAAAGATCTTAAATGGACAGTAATAAAATATAATACTACTGTCCGGCGTCGCACTGTACTGTAAAGTGCAGTACCACTGACTCTGTTAGTGGTTGACAATTGCATAGAATTGCAATTGTACTCGCGGATCAAACGATCCCGCGAGTTACGCGACACCATACACATCTAATCATTATACAGCTAGAGTTTATATTTCCAGTCATTCTATTGAAAAGTGTAAGTATTGAACAAACTGAAAAATATCTTTACTTATTCATACCATTCTTTCTGTTTTATTCAACAAATTTGTTTCAGATTATGCAAGGAAGGATTCCCGAGGGCAGATTTTTAGTAAGTATGGCCATATTTGCAAACCTGGTCTGGAAACACATTTTCCGTGGCCAAAATCAATTTTTCAAGTTTCACACTAAACATAATGACACTGGTCAAATAGACCGTTTTCAAACTTTGGTACAACCTTTGCATAACTTTTGGAAAGAAAATTTGTTGGTAAATCTCCGGGGTGAACTCATCAAAATTGTATCTCTAGAACCAGATATATCATATCATATCACATTTAAAATTCACACGGTAATAAAATCACACGGTATACAGATTCTTCTCCGGCTGCTGGATAAGCGGCGGCCCAACACGTTGCCACGAGCGTGCACGTATAGACAAAATTCAATGGAGTAGTAGCTACATTTTTTTGCATATACAGTGGCTCACGAAAGTATTCGAACGCTCGCTATTAAAAATGTAAACAAGAAAAGTATACATGTTAAACTCAATTTCTGAATCTAATATTCTAACTACTATAAGGCACAAGTATCGAGAATATATATACAAAATTTGAAGTGAATCGGATAATATTTGTATAAGTTATGAAACATTCATTGAAAAGATGCACTGAGCAGAGTCACAAAAGTATTCGAACGCCTAGACGTCAAACAATGAAACAATGTTTCTGTACGGAAACTGCAAACATTTGTAGATTCATTTGATGTTGAAACATCGTATAGTGAGTTTCAATTCGGAAATGAATAGTAAAAATTTACGTCCTACTGTAAAGCACGGCGGTGGTTCCGTGAATGGTGTATGGCTGCAAACGGCACTGGAAATCTCGTCTTTATAGATGGTATTTTAGATAAGCATAAAGTTTTAAATATTTTAAAAAACAATTTAAAAGACAGTGCTACAAAATTGGGGTTATTGTGAAATTTTTATTTCCAGCAAGACAATAACCCCAAGCATACGGCCAGAGTTATACAAGAATGGTTATTGTATAATACACCACATAGGTTACATACAACCCCACAAAGTCCAGACATTAACCCCATCGAACATTTGTGGGCGGAAATCGGCAAGAGATTAAAAAATTACAACATAACTTCGAAAGACGTACTAAAACAAAAAATTTTTGAAGTATGGAATTCTATCGAACCTGAAATAACTAAAAAGCTATTGCACAGCATGCAACAACGTCTCAAAAGCGTAATTGCAGCCAAAGGAGGCCCAAATACATAAATATAAATATAATGCCGGTAGAATACTTTTGTGACTCTGTTCAGAGCATCTTTGCAATTAATGTTTCATAACTTCTACAAATATTATCCGATTCACTTCAAATTTTGCATATATATTCTCGATACAGTAGTATCAGTAGTTACAACATTATTTTCAGAACTTAAGTCTAACATGTATATTTTTATTGTTTACAGTTTTAATAGCGAGCGTTCGAATAGTTTCGTGAGCCACTGTAGACTTGATCAAATGATAAACAATTATTTCTGTTTTTTATTTGAATGTCCAAATAACAAATGACTTATTATTTAAATTTTTGTTTAAATGATTATTTATTTAAATATTGCCCAACACTTCTGAAGACAATAAACTATATGTTTTAGTTACTCATTATAGAATATCAGAATACAGGTTTAACTGGCGGTTTTATACATATCATACATTTAATATAGTTGAAAGCACGTTATACAGTTTTCAATCCATGATCAAATAGAGAAAGGTTTATAACAATTTAAACTTTGGGCAACAAGATTAAACAGTTGTTAACAAAGTCATATAAATTTAAAGTGCAGTCTCATGCAGTTTATAATTCTGTGTGGATTTTAATAAGTCAGCGCTTGTCAAACGTTTGGCGAATCTCCATAATCCATCGCATAGCCTAGGCCGGGGACAACGAACTGGCGGCTCGCGAGTCAGCTGTGTCTACTTCCCCTACCTAGATCTTCCACCTCCAGCGAATTGGCGGCACGCGAGTCAGCTGTGGCTCCTTCCCATATTTCAGGTAATGTTTTACAGTTTCGAAATATACATATATGATTTTATAATATTAAAAACACATGAATTGACACATTGATATCGGCTCATACAAGAACAACTATACATATATATATATATATTTAAACTTTTATTATTTTAATAATAAATATATTAGTATTATATATTAATAAATAGATTAAACCATGTAAATATATATATATTTACATTGTTTAATCTATTGTAAATATATATATATTTACATTGTTTAATCTATTACAGTTCCGAAAGGGTGTTATGTACGTCTGATGTACCTATGACGGGGCCAGCAAGACGGGAATTGGTGTGACACAGCATACTACGACGCAGCGTGTAGGGTCTATACTATGACGCACGTGGCCCACGGCCCGCCGGTTGGCTGTACCTGACCTATGTCAAGCAGTAATAAGAGCCTTCTCTCATGAGTTCAACAAATTATTTGAGAAGAAATTGATACATTTATATATGTATATACATGAAATACATCCAAAATGTGAATAAAACGTTCTATTGTTACACATATTAATATTGTTTTGTCAATCTGTTTTGTTCAACATGACCCTGGAATCTCCTTCATTTACACTATTCATTATATTTGTAAAAAAAATAATTGTGTGTTCTAAAATAAAGTCGAAATAGTAGTGAAACATCCCACTGTTTGAAACGGTAGCACGAAAAGCGCTCTAAGTTCAGATCTACATACGTATATTAAATTAAGATATTTAAAAAATGTTTTTAAAATATTGGTAAGCAAATATTGATCATTCTCATATAGTTAGGAATTAAAAAAAAATTAATGTAAAAGAAATATACCCGCGGGGGATCGAACCTACAAAAAAGTTTCCAGCAGTTCAGAAGCAATGTCTACGTCTGGCAGGAATCAAAATCTCGGCTCGAGCCGATTCATTTTGCTGATGGCCAGGATTGTAACAGATGTGGCAACAGTGTGTTACGAGCCAGGGCTATGGGCTACGCCCTGACCGGCGAGTTTGGTATTCACCCAAGGAATATGGTTTAGATTTGTTAGTAAGGTGCGCGGACGAACCTGATGCGAAATCAGGGAGCCGCAGGAGGGTGATAACGTCGTGGACGAACCCGGCGCGTAGTCGGGGAGCCACTAGGAAAAGAAGTTGCAGACGAACCCGGCGCGAAGCCGGGGAGCTGCTAGGAGGTTGGTTTATTCACAGACGAACCCAGCGCGTAGCTGGGGAGCTGTTGGGAGATTGGTAGACGTACGGACGAACCTGATGCGTAATCAGGGAGCCGTAGGATACAGACGAACCTGGTGCGAAACCAGGGAGCTGTAGGATGGGTTAGGTTTCGTGAGTGAACCTGATGTGAAATCAGGGAGCCGCAGGAAATGTTAGTTTGTCCCGTAACTCTAAATTAATATTCAATACAACTCGAGCGGTTAAGTTGTATTTGTGGGAACGTTACTACTAATATAAAGGATTACGGAGTAAAGATGGGTTTAACGAATCTACTCGATTTAGTGGTGAACAATATATATATATTGATATCAGTCGTTTGTACAAACGTAATTGTCGCGATAAAATAGTATATAGTGTGTGAGTTACCTAAGTATTTGCACGATGTTGACGCACTGGCGGTGCGGGGTCTGAGAGCCGCATTAGAATATACCGAAAGAACTTCGACCGGACTAACGGATGTTAACGGGCTAATCTATGATTCGCAAGGTGCACTAAGCCCAATACTTCTAGATTTGACTGTATCTGTACGAGCGTGACACGACGTGACTCTACGAGTGACAGTGTAACTCTGAACCGATGAGGGTAAGAACCAAAGGGTTTATATACCCCTAAAATGTGTGGAAATGTATTAGAATTTCCATATAAGGAATTCAGGGAGTCTTCGTCGGGTCACTCCCGCCTCGATCATAGTGCAGCTGGTTGCACATGTGCTTAGGACACCCCCTATCTACTTGAGATAAACGAAGGATTTTTAGGAAACTTCCCTTCGTAGACGCGAGCTCGAAAACGCGTGAGAGCGACTATTGGGGAAATATTCTCCATATGTAACAAGTGCGACAAAACCTCCAAATTATGTGATTCGGCAACTATGGCCTCCCACTCTCCGTTTATAATTGTGCCTAATGACGTTAGATGTCACACCGTGAGTTTATAATTCTGTATAATGCCTTTGGATGTCACCCCGTCAAATGTCGAACCTGCCAATTTGTTGTTTTCACTAATGCCCGTTTCTTTGCAATGGCGCTTAGATCGATTCGGAGTTGGCTCCAAAGGAGTCGGGGCCCTTAACATTTAACATTTCTCTAAATCTAACGAACTTTGACTTGCCTAGAGATTTCGTAAATATATCGGCAATATTATTTTCTGATTCGATTTTAACAATATCTATAGTTCCATTTATATAGTTTTCGTTCACAAAATGATAATGTACTTCAATGTGTTTGGAGTTCTTCGAGAAATTTCCATTCTTAGCAATAATTATAGCACTTGAATTATCTTCGTATATCTTAATGGGCTGCTTTATATCCACATTGAATATTTTAAGAATCTTACACACGCAGTTTACTTCAGTTACTGCTTCAGACAATGCTACGTATTCGGCAAAAGTCGATGACTTTGTTACAGATGATTGCTTACGTGAGCGCCAAACTATCGTATTTCCATACAATCGCACGGCAAATCCTGAAGTGGATTTCCTGTCTACGGTACCGCCGGCCCAATCGGCATCTACAAAGCAATCTATAATTTCAGCTTTATAATTTCTATAATATATCAATTTTTGGTTTCTTGTTTTATATGGATACTTGAGTATTCTAATCGCGTATTTAAAATGTGTATCATTATAGCAATTTTGAAATCTGCTTAAATAATTAACACTGAAGGCAATATCCGGCCTCGTACCGGAACTTATATACAAAAGTGCACCTATCAAATTTCGATACTTCATATCAGTATCTAATACCTCTGCAGGCTCTAACTTCAAATTCGTTTCCATTGGAGTAGTATAAAACTTAGCGCTTTCAACATTATACTTTTTAGCTAAAGATTCTATATACTTTCTTTGACTCAAAGTCAGCACATTTTCTTTTTGGTAATTATACTCGATATCTATTCCAATATAATTCTTAATTCTACCCATATCTTTCATTTCAAACTTATCAGATAATTTTATCCTAACATTATGAATTCTTTCTTTATCTCTACTACAAATTAATAAATCGTCCACAAAAAGTAATATATACACTGGCTCATCTCTATCAGTATTAACATACAAACAATAGTCATAATTACTTCTATGAAAACCTATTCTAGTTATATAATTATTGAAACATTCATACCAACAACGAGGACTCTCTTTCAGACCATATAATGATTTGTACAGTTTATAAACTTTGTTACTACCATCTGTATAACCCAATGGTTGTATCACATATACCTCTGAGTTTACTTTTCCATTTAGGAAAGCTGTTTCGACATCCATTTGTTCAATACTTAGACTATTTTGGCAACAATAAGACAGTAATAATTTAAGGGTTTGCATTTTTACTACCGGTGAATATGTGTTTTCTATTATTTCTTTTTGCTGGTAGCCTCTCACCACTAATCTCGCTTTAAAAATGTTTGCTGTCTTCTTTTTATAGACCCATTTTACCTCCGAAATATTCTTATTGTTTGGTCTTTTCATTAATGTCCACGTCTTATTTCTTTCCAAACTGTCCATTTCACGATTCATTGCTGCCTTCCAACTTTCAGCTTCCTTACATGTTGTTGCTTCCTCGAATGATTCTGGAACAATTGTGTTACAGTAATTAACATAAATAGATGGGTAAGCATATGGATCACCATAACGAGAAGGACGTTTCTTTTCCCTTTTAGATCTTCTCAATGTCTCTTCAGACCTCTCTTCTGTTCCCTTCATAGTTTCTGTGTGAGTTTCTTCATCTGATTCATCTGTTTGATCCAAATCGTTTCCTTCGCTTGTTTCATTTTCGTTTGATTCATCATCTTTGAAACCAATACATTTGATGTCTTCCTCTATTATGTCATCATGTCTGGCTACTATTATTTTATTATTAATCAGAATTCTATATCCGACTTCTGTGTAACCTAATAAGATTCCCAATTCTGCCTTTTTGTCCCATTTAGAGTTTCTTTTCTCTTCTGGTACTCTAACAAATACTCTGCTTCCATACAGACGTAAATTTTTGACACACAGTTTTTCACCAAAAAATATTTCATACGGAGTTTTCCTCTCTATCGTGTTAGCTAAGGTCCTGTTTTTAAGATAGGCAGCAGTTCTTACAACCTCTGGCCAAAACCCCTTGTTAACTCTGGCTTCAGCTAACAAACACCTTGCTATATCCATGATTGATTGTTATACCTTTCTGCAATACCATTTAATTCGTGTGTATATGGGGGACAAGCACTTATATTAATCCCTTTAGTTTGAGCAAAGCGATAAAACCTTGAGTTTAAATATTCCTTCCCATTATCGCATCTTAATTTTTTAATCATTTTTCCAGATAAATTTTGTATTTCATTAATATATTCTACAAAGCATTCATAGACTTGATCCTTGGATTTAATGCAGTAGACTTTAGCCAGTTTGCTGTATTCATCAATGAATGAGAGAAAGTATTTTTCACCACAATTTCCAGCTGTTGCGTGTGGCCCATTTAAATCAGAATGTATTACTTCCAGTATCTCTTTTGCTTTAGTTCTACTATTGTTGAAAGGTAGATTATGCATCTTGTTCTGTATACAAATAGCACATTTCATATGTTCAGGTTCTAGTTCTTTTGGCAATCGAATCAACAGCTCATTTCTACATAGAATATTTAGATAGTTAAAATTTACATGACCAAGAGTGCAATGCCATTTTTCTTTTTGTGTTTGTATTGTTTCTTTACCAATGCTTCATACATTAGTACATATTTCACTATCTTGATCTTCAACGAAACTTGTCATTTTGTAAAGACTTCCTTCCTTTTTTGCTATTGCTACTAATTCATTATTTTTGTTGTAAATCTTTGATACGCATCCTTGTGAGATAACTTTATTTTCATTTGTTACTTTGGCGTAACTGATTAAATTTTGCTTCATATCTTTTACATAAAATACGTTTGGCAAAGTAACTTTACATTTATTCTTATATACAAGAAATAGAGTATTTATGCGTCCAATTTTTGTTGCCTTAAGTATACGACCATCCCCTAACTTTACTTCTGTGGGTGTCTTTAAAATAATGGATTTCTCAAAGTATGTGTCACCATTTATAATGTGATGCGTACAACCACTATCTAGTAACCAATCAATTTGTTTCTTATTTGATAATCTTTCAACTATACCTGGTGATGCTTTTACTTCAGCACTAAAGCAACTTCCTCCACGAGGTTCTGTATTTTGATCATTTCCGCGTCTTCCACGGTAGTTTCCTCTTTTATAGTGATGATAAACCTCACTCTTGGTTCCACCATTTGGATACTTACCATGGGTATTATGGTATTGACCACGTTTGGGATATCCTCGATAATTATTTGCATTTACATGCCAACAATCTTTCTTCATATGTCCAATCTTCCCACAACCAAAACAAGTTGGTTGTTTTTTTTATTTACACTCGTTGAATCTGCTGTAAATACGTTTGACCTTGCCCCAGTTTCTACATTACTGTCTTCCTCATTTTTTACTATTTGTTTCTTTTTTATCTTGCCCTTTAGGTATTTTACTGTTCTTTGTCTTTCGGGGAGTACATCAATGAGATCGCCGATATGGCTGTATGAGCTCGGTAGAGTTTTGAGCATATAGTTTAATTTTTCGTGTTCCGTAATTTTAGCACCAGCGGCCTTAAGGTCATTCACGGCTCTTTCAAAACTATCGAAAAATATCGTTATATCTGAATAATTTGTCAGCTTTAGTTTTTCTAGATTATTTCAACAAACAATCTGTAATGCCGTTTTTTTCCTTTAAATACATGTCATCAAATTTTGTAATTATATCGTAGGCGGTGTCCAGATCACCTATATATTCTAATTGTTTGTTTGTGATCGCACTATATATGTAATTTGTCGCTTTTATGTCCATGTCTTGCGAACCTTTTTTGTCATCCGTCTCCTCCCTCTTTCTTTCTACTACAATTTTGCAATTTTTGTAATGTAGAAGTTTTACGATACGTTTCTTCCAATTATTATAATCGGACCCATCGAAAACTGGTATCGTAATATCATCGTTCTTCACATAGGCCATTATGACAAAACTTTCTGCGCACTTTCAATTTATTAACTATTTTAATCAATTAACTACTATTTTTTTTTTTTTTAATTATTATAAACCACTGACTGCTACCATGTTAAAAAGTATTTACTTTGCTTAAAGATATATTTATTATTTAAGTACAAAGAATAACATACGATAATATGCAAGACACTACAACGACGAGCGACGAAAACGGAATGACGAAATATAAGAAAGAACAAAGGAACAAAAACGCATAACGCGAAGTTCGCTGAACAAGGAAACTATCGCCCAGCGACTGCAGCGCCAATTTGCTAAAAATACAAATGTATTACTACACACATACATTCAACAGAATTATCAAATCGAATAAATCGTACAATATTGTGGAATCGTGTTTGTCCCATACAGTAATGTCTCGATTAGTGTACCTCGCTCGGGACCGAATGTGAACACTAATCGTGTGCAGACACGATTCTCGAGCGAGTTCGGGTCGCCTTTGATGTTGTGGCAGCCGAGATACGGGGCAGCGTTCCAGGAAAAAAGCAAGTTTAAACGCCCGTGTACGTGAGTCAACACTACCGCGATCAAAATTTAATATTAAAACTTGTTCAATTTTGGTCCGTTTTGAATGAAATTTTACGAAAATGTTCGTTACAATCTCCTGATTAAAATGATACCAAACACGATATGGTTTGGACAATTTTTACTTATCACGGTATTAATAATTTTATTCTCCTTTATTATTGTTTTCGATAACAACTAGATTATGTGTATATTAGTTAACAGCAATAAGGTAATTAGTAGTGAGATTGTAAATTTGGAAGTAAACTCTCCAATCGAGAGTCTCTTAATTCTCTTAATCTTAAATTGCTATATTTAGTTAATGGCAAAATATTGTTGTATTGAGAATTATTCTCGTTCCTGTGACATTACATTCGGTGTTCATAAGAGTTTATAATTTTTACTGATAAGAAATTGTAAGAATTTATATCTACTTTTTAGATAAAGGAACTACGCAGAGAAGAGAGATGGGTCACTCGTCGCATCAATAATAATAAGTAAATATATGTATAGTTCCAAAATTATATATTCTAGTTGTTATCGAAAACAATAGTAAAGGAGAATGAAATTATTAATACCCTGATAAGTAAAAATTGTACAAACCATATCGCGTTTGGTGTCATTTTAATCAGGAAATTGTAACGAACATTTTCGTAAAATTTCATTTAAAACGGGCCAAAATTGAACAAGTTATAATCTTCAATTTTGATCGCGTTAGTATTGTCTCACGTACACGGGTATTTAAACTTGCTTCTTTCCTGGTCGCCGCTGCCTCGAGTCTCGGCTGCCACAACAACGACATTGAAGGTGACCTGCCGCTCGAGAAACGTGTCCTGCACACGATTACTGTTCGCATTCGGTACACTAATCGAGACAGCCGATTCGAATTTACTTCCAAATGTATAATCTCAATACTAATTACCTTATTGCTAACAACTAATATACACATATTCTAGTTGTCATCGGAAACAATAATAAAGGGGAATAAAATTATTAATATCACGATAAGTAAAAATTATCCAATCCATATTGTGTTTGGTGTCATTTTAATCAGGAGATTGTAACGAACATTTTGGTAAAATTTCATTTAAAACGGACTAAAAATGAACAAGTTTTAATTTTTAATCTCGCTTGCATCAGTGTTGGCTCTCACAGATATTCGATCTGGGTTCAGATTACATGCTCGGCGCTTCACGCTTCGCTGGTTCCAGGGGGGACCGGCCCAAGTAGTGGGGATAGAAATGAACACTAATCGTAGACACAATTTTGAACACTAATCGAGACATTACTGTAGTGGCTCGGTATAAAGGATACGAAGACGTTTTCCACATTTCAGACGTATGATCGAAATTGGAATTATTTACGCCAGCTGTAATCGGTACTCCTACAAAAGCGATAAACTCCTCTCTGGTAAGATTTTTCCACATTTTTGGCAACTTTGTTGGGTTGTCGCGGTTATATTTGTCGTAGACAGCAATCGCTTTACGATTTGTATGCCTCACAATAATGTCAACCATTTCAGTTGAAAAAATAAAACTAAATGTATCTCGAATCGATAATGTTTGAGTAGATCGATGTGGGCCACTTCTATGTCGAATAATATTGAAATATGGTGTTTGGTGATGAGGTAGTGGTTCATTATTCCACCTTGTTCCATCTTTGGCCACAAAAACATTATCAGTCGAATTACTACTACCTCCAGCTTCTAAATTGGCGTCATCTTCGTTTTCCTGTGTCTCTTCCATTGGTATTGCTTCATTCGTTTCATCTTCAGTAATAGTCTGATCGACATCAGAAATTTCGTCACTCAGGGACTCTCGTTGCGGTAGCGGAATCCAGTCCTCATCATCATGCTCAGTATCGGACGGTTCATTTTCAGAATTTTCTCCCAACAATGCATCCAAATACATATCTTTTTCGGCCTGTGATAATCTAAGTAAGATAATATCATAAACATATGTTATACTAGGATGATAATTAAGTTATATATCATAATGATATAATATATCTAGTATATAATGTTCTAATACAACCCTAAATTCATAATCGTGTTCAGATAAAATATGTAAGCTTACCTTGAAAAAACTTCTAGAAATTATATTTCACAAATGCACTGTGCGTTCCACCTAACTGCAAAGAATCGTGTGTCTCGAATCAAAAACTAAATACAAACTGATGCATATTGGAGCTGGTCTCTGGTGCTAGCTTATACTTGTTTATATAAACAAGATAAGCATCCCCCTCTAGTTATAGAACTAGGAACGGTTCGAAGAATCAAAAGTCGAAAAGTAGACACTTGAGAACCTGGGAGACTGCATAGAAGAACATGTACTTAAAATATTTAAAGAAAAAATGATACTTGATTTCAGTATAAGAATATACATACAGTAGATTTGCATAAAATGTTTAAATTTTAAAAAATGCAATAGGTGGAGTTAACCAATTTCGCTAATGCGCCAATGGAAACAGTATGGGGTACCCGGGTACCCGGTTACCAGACAGACGTTGAAATTTCGGTTGCTAACATAAGGGTTAATCAGGTTAATTCCTGGACGAATGGGTAAGTTTTTCATAAGTATTAAAACATTTTATTCCTTTCGGATAACGAATAAAAGTATCGAACAGAGTTATTAAACGATTTATTAGTTTATTTCTTACGATTGAATAACCAAAAATTACACATTATCCTTGTTAAAGACGATGCAACACGACGTGTCAGTGCGTTCTTTCGCGACCACGACTGTGCTAGATTAATTAAAAGAATAATTAGTTTATTCCTGACGATTGAACAACCAAAAATTACACATTAGGCTTGCTTAAATACGATGCAACATTTGCCCCAAGATTCCCTCGATACCGTCGAGGCCCACGTACACGACCGTGCGCCATAGTGCGTTACGCGCCTGAGCCCGTGGATTTTGGGCGCTCTGATTAGCCAGTGTTTTTGGTTAATAACTCAAAAACGAAGCTTGAAACATTTGGTGAAGGAAAAAATTATTCAGAATCACCCCAGCTACCATCCATTTCCCGATGTTGCGGTAGTTACGGGACAGTCTGTATATAGTCGCGGGGACTTATACAACCACTTTCGGGAGCCGGATCGTCGTGCTCGTCCCCTAGCGGTGTATAGTGCGTCCAGAGCTAAATGAAAAAAGTGGAGTGAGAGCGGCCGATTGATGCCGCCGATCGGCAGGGCCGTAGCGCCCTGCCGATGTTGCGTTCTAAGCAATAAGATGAGACACTTATGAATTAATTTTTATTTACACTAATAGTTCAGTTACTACTAGTATAGCTATACATTTTATTCAATATTTTAAGTATCTGATAGAACTTTAATTCTTTGCGCAGTATTATCCTTGGTTTGTAGTACAGAAACCACTTTCGAAATATAACGCTCATAGAGCTACCATGCCAATGCGACATCTTTTGTTTTAACAAACTCTAATGTTCCAAATATAGAGACAATGTTCTGGTCATTCCGTTTAAAACCACAAGCCAGGATAGCAGAGACTTCTATATACAATTTTATTTCCGTTACTATTTGTTATATTTAGACTCACATTTTGTACTTCGTGACAAGTAAGGATACTTGTCACCTAGTACACTATTCTAATTAATAAAAAAATTGTAACATCAGTATCTTTTTTAAAATTAGAGATATCTATTTTGTAGGTGATCATGAGGAAATTTATTTAAATATCTGACGATTAAAACAAAAATACTTAATTATAAAGTATAACAACCACCTTCGGTCTCTCCGATATAATTATATCTTGTTAATTTATATATATTCTGTACATATTTGTACAGATATATGTATTATTCCTGAATATTTATTAATGGCTTTGAAACATAATAAATTGAACATTAATAAACTTTGTTTTTTAATTATATGTAATAAATGCCTTACAATAAAGATAAAGATACAATGTGGTCTGAAATATATCATGTTTGGTCTCATTTTAATCGGAAGAATTTCAATAACATGTTTAAAAAAATTGGAAGTCGAAAAAACTAAAAATAAAAAAGTTAAGCTGTCCTTTTTATTATAGCATCGTTTTGCATTTGTGTAATCACACCGACACGGTGGCATTTAAATTTCTCGGCTGCCTCGGCCATCGTTCTATCCTTGTTTTTTCCTTTACAACCTAGCGACACCGACAAAAGCGAGCCGCGAACTTCGAGAAATTGGGGTCCGTTCTACTGACACTGTCTCAAACCATTTACACATTGATCAACAGTATATCGTATACTGTATATGTGCACCCATTTCAAATTGGCATGGCACTGCCCTGCTCGGTTCGACGAGCGGTCGAGCTTTGTAGTTCGTTTAGTGGGGTGAGAAATCCCCACACCACTTTTTTCATTTAGCTCTGGACGCACTATATGTGGGAAGTGCCCCCACATCACTCCCCCACCGTGTTGCATGTTCATCACGTCGGGGTCACCAATTATGTGGGGACGCTTCGTCTCGTGTTGTCCTCCCGACGGGCGCGTTATGTCCGGAAACTCGGCAAGGACCGCCTGATAACCCGAAATCCCGGAAACAACCTTAATACTTTCTACCTGGCCCGTGACTTCTTGGCGCGCATATCGACGATCAAACCATAAAAACTTAGAAAATCGGCCCCGATGATCGGCTTCGTGACGTCGGCGACGACAAACCGCCACGTGAAACTTTTCCGAACACCGAAATCCAATCGAAATGTCACATAGCCGTACATTGCTATCGTTGAGCCGTTCGCCGCGTGTAGCTCATACAGAGTCTGTACACACGATCCACTCACCCGCGAGCGCAGAAACACGCACGGATCAGAGCCGGTATCGACCATAAAAACGATCTCCATCTGCTGATCCGTCACAAACAGGCGGCTTGTCGAAGGATCGGAATCGCTCGCTGTCATCAGCAATTTGCCCGACCGTTTCCCGTCGCGAACTTACACGGGCTTCGACACCTTTTCGCTGCAGCCCCATGCTTCCGGTGGTACCAGCACATCCCGTCGTCGGGAGAGTTACGCCTCGTCCGATCGCGCGACGGTGAAACATTGCGACGATTCTCCCGCGGTCGCGACGTCGTACCGCGAATCTGACCTTTGCCGACGCGCATCGCAGCGATTTCGCGACGAAGTTCGCCTATTTCCACGCGGATAACGTCCCGTGGTGCCGATGCGGCGGCTATTTGCGGTCGCGGCGACAGTTCCATGATTGCGTCAGCCAGGGACGCCAGCTCCGTCAAAGAGTCTTTCTTTCGCGTCACTAGAATCGTCTTCACGCACCCTGGGAGACGTCCTATCCACAACGTCTTCAGGAAATCGCCCGTTACCGAATCCCCCGCGAGAGTTTGCGAGTTTGACGAGATCGTTCCACGTATCGCCACAGTCTCCAATGTTGAATTCATATTGCTTTCGGTTTTTATCGACTAATTTTGTATTGTAGTTGTGTGATTTTATTGTGTTTTCTAACGCTATTTTTTTGTCCTTAGTCCAATTATCTTCCTTCTTCTTTATCTTCAATTCCTTTGGTAAGATGGTTACATTTGTGCCATCCAGTAAATATTTTGCAGCAAAGTCCGTGACAGTGTTCTGTCTCATTATATTTATCTACACATTCTTTCGCTACCGTTGTCCAAGCTTTCTTTCCTTCTTTTTCGTTCATCTTACACCTTATTTTATTGACTAGCCTCTGATTTAGTGTTCCGTTCAAACCGTTCGAGAATGGTGTGTTAACTGCTGTAAAAATTAATTTTACATTATTCCTATCCAGAAACTCTTTAAATTATCTAGAATTGATTCCCGGATATTGATCCGTGAGAATCACTCCAATTTCATCTGTTTCTAGCACATTCTTCACTAATTTAATAAAATCACTCGCACTCTGTGTTTTTGAGGTTGCGATAAAGGCGTATCGTGTAAAGTGATCTACTAGAAGATGTAGATACTTCTTTGTTGATCTAGATCCTCCAAAAGCACCAATTGTATCTATAGACATTATTTCAAATGGTTTTTTTGCTGCTCCTAGTTGTGACAATGATCCATATTTTCCTTGGCCTCTGTATTCTGTACCTTCGTATTTTCTAATTTCGTTGAACAGATCAATCTTTAATCAATCTTGTTGGGATTTGCACACGTGTTCACGCTTGGGCGTCCGCTAGGAGAAGAAAGATCGCGCGGCGGCAGACAACGCGGTCGGTTTCCGTAAAACAAAAGAGCGCCCATTTACGCGGTTACTTCGAAAGTCTCAACAAATCTAATATCGTTGAGATGCATGAGATCAATCAATGTTGTGGAGTCTATAGATTTGTTTATATGTAGTAGAAGTTTCTCTTTTGTCATTGCATAATCAATTAATGGCTCTTCTTTATATCTGAATGCCAAAGCATATATGGTGATATTACATCCTCTGTTTGCAAATGTCTCTAAAAATTTTCCTTTCCACTCTTTCCATTCAGAATTCACTGTTAATTTTGTGACCATCGAGCTGTACCAATCCAATCAGGGTTTCTCTAAAAATAACCTTAGTATCTCTATCTTTGTTTCATCTTTTGTTATATTAAATCGTATACATTCTTTTTCGAAATATTCCATCCATTGCTTTGCATTTGAGATCTTGCTTGTGAATTTTTCTACAATAAATGTCTCTGCAATGTTTTTCAAATTTTGTTAAACTTCTTTTTTTTCTGTGGCTTCTATTAATTTTTCCAGGATTTGTTGTAGATTGTCTTACCTCCCCGCAGGTTGCTCTATAACCATTTCTTCTAAATATTGATCCAAAAATTGTATATTCCTTTTGTTAAGACTTCGGCGACTCAACCATCGGCCTAGCTTTACGATGCGATACCTGACAATTCTATTCAGAGACATCTGTCATATTAACCTGAGCTCCTCGGTCGTTGTACTAATAAAGTAACACCGGGCCTAAAAATGTGCACATTGTACGCCTTCGGTCTTTGAATAGAATTACCGTATCATAAACCTACGCCGCTCCAGTGGACAAAACCACGTCCAACCCTTGGGCCCACGCGGCCGATACCGTTAACCGGGGCGAGCATGCCTTGCTACCCGAAACTTGCCAGCGAGGCGTCTGATTGGACGACAGTGCGTGTCCACTATTAGTATATAAGCGAGCGCCTTTTTAATAAAGTTATTATTCACAAAGAACTACGAAACGAGCATCAACTATCTTTCCTTCCGCAACTATACACGTGCCGGGAATTGAACATACCGGCTGGTCCTTCGAGAAGCAACCACATACAAATATTAGCCGGCACACACCTCGTGCAAATTAACAACAAAACCAGAACGATCGGAAGATCAACCGCTGGTATTTAACACCTTTCTTCATCTACATATGTCTCTTTTAGTTCTCCTTCTAATTTTATCCATATTTTTCTGGTCCAATGTCTTCTTTTTAAGCTGTTTTTTTATTTTTGCATAATTATTTATCTTCATAATTTCCTTATGGTTGTTTATTATTTTATACTCATCTGGCATTGCAAAACGTTTTCCTTCCTCTGTAGTTATACAGGGTGGCACAAAAGCCAGGGAACATCGGGAAATGGGGTGTAGTTGGGGTGATTCTGAACAACTTTTTCCTTGCCCAAAATGTTATTTATAGTTTCGTTTTTGAGTTATTAACGAAAAACACTGGCGAATGATAGCGCCCGCTGGGCATCGGCTGACGCGCGCTCAGGTGCGAACCGATCACCTGCGGTCGGTCGTGATGGGGGCATCGAGGGCACCGAGTGATGCGTGCGGCAAATGTTACATCGTCTTAATTAAGAAGAATGTGGAATTATTCGCTATTCGTGAAAAAGAAATACACTAATAAGTCGTGTAATAAACGTGTTCGATACGTTTATTAATTATCCGAAAGGAATAAAGTGTTTTATTACTTATGAAAAAAATATTTTTTTTATCAGTACGTTTTCAGGTGGATAAATTATGTTGTAGGAAAAACGATTTGCATAACTAATGTTAGGAAAAGCTAGTTAAACTTACCCATTCATTCACGAATTAACCTGCTTAACATTGTGCGAATCCTGACCTAGTCAACGGTCAACAGCTGATGTTACGGCCGGCTTAGTATCCTTGCACGATCACTTCACTTCACTTCACGATAACTTCACTTCACGATAACTTCACTTGCCACTGTGGAATGTGTGGATATTTAAAAACAATTTATTGTTCCTACGTTTGAACATTTTGTAATATTCTGCGTTTGTACGATTCATGTTGCTCGTTCAGTTAGCAGCATGGCTCTGCCAGCTTAGACGTTCGCACTCGCTTCCACACGTCGCAGATCAAAATGTTATTTTTCAGCAAAACATAGTGAATGGCTCTCTAAAGAGATTGTATTTCCTGGTTCCTTAACCAGAGGCCAATCATCGAGCAACAGGGAAATCGCCGCAAAAAGGGGCCGACCATCGAAAAGCTTTGAAGAGTGTTGTGCGACTGTGAGACGAAGAAAAACGGAGGAACTTCGACAATCTCACTCTTCTGCTTAACTGGTTTGCGCAACTGCAATGCAGCTTCGAGAAGACGGAGACAAATCAACGGCGATGTTATTAACAGAATCTACTACGTCTTCACCTACCAGGTCTTCCAGGATTTTGAATAAATGGAAAAAGCCGGAAGCTATTCGAACACAATTATCGGCTGAAGAAGCTTTAGCGCTAATAATTACTTCTAATTTGTCCAAAGAGACATACAAAACACTGCGCTTGGCGGCGAATACACATGGGCATCGTTTATACCCATCGTACTGTAAAATATTGCAAGTGAAAGAACAATTTTATCCGGATGGAATAATCGTGAGTGAACAAAAATGTGAAGTGTCGTTAAAAAATTTATTATATAAAACGTGTGAAAGTGTAGTGAATGTGATACAAGTGACAGTGAGAACGATTTAACTTTATTTTGCAAGTGGGGATTTGATGGAAGTTCCGGATTTTCATACTACAAACAAAAATGCAATACAAATGAAGACAAAGATGTGAGTGTCTTTGTTACCTCTTTGGTTCCGCCTCGGTCGGTGGATAATAAGACCAACGAAATTATACGGAAGAACGTTACGCCTACGTCTACACGGGTTTGCAGATCCATTAGGACACAGTGGCTTCAAGAAACAAATGAAATTTCCAGGAAAGAAGAAATATATATAAATGAGCAAATACAGGCCTTGGAACCATTTAACTCAAGAGTGGGACGCATTAACTTTTCATTTTTTTTAACTATAGTAGATGAAAAAGTATGCAATGCATTGGCTGGTGCATCCGGAATGCGGTGCTACATATGCAAGGCTACAATTTCAGAATTGAATTTAATTCAGCCAAATCGGGAAAGGCCAAGTGATTCAGAGATGTACAGATTCGGCCTGTCAGTATTGCACTCTTATATTCTTCAAATTTTTCTTTCGAAGATTTTTCGAATGCATGTTGCATATATCTTACAGACTAGATCTAAAAACGTGGAAAGTCTCGAAGGATAAACGATCTATTTTCGAAGAAAGGAAGAAAACTGTACAAGGAAGATTTCGACAAGACATGGGACTACTAGTGGACATACCAAAGCCAGGATATGGTACAACGAATGATGGCAATACGGCAAGAAAGTTTTTTGCAAATCCGCAGATCTCATTAAGTGTAACCGGGATAGATGAAAATCTGATTAAAGGATTAAGTGTGATACTTGGAGTGATTAATAGTGGGTATGAAATGAGTACCGAAGAATTTGATAGGTACTGTATATTAACAGCCGAAAAATACGTGGAGGTCTATGATTGGTACTACATGCCTGTGACTCTGCATAAAGTGCTGATACACGGATCAAGTGTTATCAAGAACGCCATCATACCAATTGGAGAACTTTCCGAAGAAACTCAAGAGGCAAAAAATAAAGATATTATGTACTTCAGAGAGCATCGCACAAGGAAAACATCAAGAGTGAAGACCAACAAAGATTTATTTCACAGGCTATTGTTAAGTTCGGATCCGTATTTAAGTGCACTTAAACACGTGACATATAAAGACATGTAAGGATCCTTGCCCATTACGTACAATATTACTAAGTATGTAAATATAATCCAAATTCTATCGTGTTTGGTCTCATTTTAATCACCACAATCTCAGCAATATTTAAAAAAAAAAAAAATTATAGCGATATAAGTAACAATAAAAAAGTTACGCCGTGGCATTAGTGTTGTCTCACCGATACGAAGCATTTAATCTTTTACTGACGCCCGACTTCTCATTCCTCTCTTTCTTTCGCTCGCTGTCGCTTTCTGTGGCCGCCGATATCGGTGCCTCCACAGTAGCCGGGCTCTCAAGTTCCGCCGAAATTTCTACGAACCCAAAGTTTGCCTAAATTCGCTTGGCGCTCACGGTCGGTCCCGAGTAGCGAGCGCCAAGCGAAGAATTACTGTAACTATATAATTTCAATAAAGGTTTTTTGCAGATTATGAATCTCAATGATGATGTTACGAGCCGAGGGCAAAGGGGCACGGCTGCGGAGCCGAGGATCGGTTGTTTATAGAGTTTGTTAGTGACGGACAAACCAGTGCCTATTTCATCGCCGGGAGCCACAGGAAGGTTTTCGTGGACGAACCAGTGCCTATTCCAGTACCGGGGGCCACAGGAAGGTAATCGTGGACGAATCAGTGCCTACTTCAGCACCGGGAGCCACAGGATTGTTAGTAATGTGGGCTCGTAACTTATATCGATACACCTCGAGCGGTTAAGGTGTATCTGTTTGGTGGGGCATTACTGCTAATGATTGGTAGAGGAGACTAAATGATCAAAATGCGCACAATGGTGTAAAAAACGTATATTCTCTAGTCTTTGGCTTTAATACACTCTAAACGCGGAAACTCCAAATCCACCTTTCACAGTCTGTACGGACTGGAATGTATATTGGCCAACAAAGAGGCCTAACGATATATGCTAAGATATATCGTTTGAAAAACAAACGTTGTTCAGTGGTTGGGTATTGAAGTGAAATAATTAGGCGTTGGTTTTTTTCTGCTTCGTTTAATTCCCACACACGGAAAGGTATAAGGATACAGCTTTCTTAGTCGATGCACGAGTACAGTCCTCGAACTGCACTTTATAGGAAGGAACTTTTCCAATGAAAATGAGGTCTAATGTGTAGCGTAACGGTCTTCTGAATCAATGACTGCCCCTAAGGGTTTTGGCTTCCTATATATATCGTGGTTTTCTCGCGTCACCGTTGCGATCCTTTGGGCCTTGGTCCTTGGTGAAGGAGGGGCAACGTGACTCGTCGCTGGGTCTTTTGGTTCGTCATAACTATTGCTGGGTCATCCGTTTCAGTACAAAATATTTGTACTGATATGGGTGTGACTTATAACAACGTGTAATATTGCTTGAAGGGGACTAAAACCCGATCTCGCTGAGCTTAGATATCAATGCAGTCGATACGGAACGTGCACGAAGGTAGATTAATACTGAGCCTCCGAGAGCTTTTTTTTTTTTTAGTGTGGAGGAAATCTTCAAAAGACACCCGGGCTCGTGGCCCTGGGTAGTGCCGGATTTTTACTGGCTAAAACCTCCACGGAAAACGGGGGCTCTGCATGAGGAGATGGCGCTGGGCCTTCTTTGAGCATTTCCAGTTTCAGCTTTCTTGCAACGCATGTAGTAGAGGTGCCTGGAAGTCTGAGTTTCCGCAATGCTCTGAAAAAGGTAAGGGGTATTCTTGAGTGTTGGAGCTTTGTTAACTTGAGTGATGCCGGGTATTTGTATATTGTACCGGAGCCGAAGGGATAGAGGCTAGCCTCAGGCTTGGGAGTCGGGGGTGTAAGGGGGGAAAAAGCAAAACAGGGAGGGGGTTTACCTTGTGGAGAGGGGGAAGGGTATTTTGGTTTTGTAAGGGATTTTATCTTTGGTGTAGGTGAGGGTAGTTCGTTGTGGTGAGTTGTTCTGTAGTAAGCGGTGTTGATGGATGTTATGGTTTCTTTTAATAGGGGGACACCTGAGCGTTGATGGAGCTCTTTCGTGGAGAAGTCGGAGGGAAGTTTGTGGATTATCTTGAGGGCTCGGTTTTGTAGTCTTTGTACGGACGTTAGGTGGACGTGCGCTGCTGTTCCCCAGATTTGGGAGCCGTATAGGATGACTGGGCGGATACAGGCTTTATAGATTAGTAATTTGAGGTGTAGTGGGAGTTTTGAGAAGGCTCGTAGCGGGGCTGACGTTGTCGATTTGGTCTGTTGACTGGTGGTGGATGGAGATATGGATATTGTTCGTGATTTTCGTGTAGTATGTCCAGTCGGTGTTTGGTATGGAGTGTGAGATAGGGGTGCTGTGCTGGTGAGTGGGCGTGAGAATAACAGGAAGATGATTGGAGCTGAGGTCGTCGATTGTTTTGCAGGAGAAGTTATGGTTACTGTAGGAAATGAAGAAGTCTAATGTACTTGGGTCTTTGCGGGGGGCTGAGAAGATGGGTGAGCTAGGGTAGAATATGGAGTAGGGGGCTTGGTCTGCGTGTCTTTTGAGGGTAAGTCCGTTCGAGTTATAAGTTAGGTTGTTCCAGTGGGCGTGTTTCGCATTGAAGTCGCCTCCTATCAGGAACGACGCGCGGGACGAAGTTAATGCGTTGAGATCTGTGAGTGTGAGTTTTAGGCGTGGGGGACAGTAAGCCGACACGAATACGACTTTGGGATTGAGTAGCTGGATGGCTACTGCTTCTAGTTCTATCCCGTGTGGTAGGTTGTAGGGACGGTAAGGGACGTTTTTGTGTACTAGTATGGCCACGCCTCCATCTGTCTCTTCTGATTGTATGGTAGTTAGGGATCTGGAAGGAAAGGTCTGGGGTGAACCACGTTTCTTGTATGGCTGCTGCGGCTATGTTGTGGGAGAGGAGGAACATTTCTAGTTCGGAGTTTTTGTGGTTTATGGAACAGGCGTTCCAAGTCATGAAGTTCCCGGGGAGGGCGGGCTTAGCCATCGATGAGTCCTAAGTGCTCTCAGATGGTGATGGTTTTTTCCGCTTTGGTGGTACAGGATTTAAGTTTGTATATTAGGGATCGGGTGGTTTGTAGGATCTCTTTGAGGTCGACTAACTTGTGGAGTTCTTGGGTGAGTTCCGTTAATTCAGCAAGGCCACCTGTAGATAGTTTTGGTTTAGAAGGGGGGTTATTTGGTACTGCTGCAGGTGATGCGAGGGCATCGCGGTAGGACAGTTGTCGCGGATAGGATGAGCTGGGGTTTGCCATGGTGGGCGTGGGGAGGGTAGGGGGCATAAATGAGCCCCTTGGTGGGTGTGCATGAGAGGAGAGGAACTGTGGTGGTTGGGTGGGGTGTTCTCCTTTGGCGGGAGGTGGGGTTCTCTTTTCTAGGTATTTTTGGAGGCCCGGTCAGTGGCTAAAGTTAGCCGTGTGCTCACACGAGCAATTTGCGCATTTGGGGGGTTGATCGCGGGTTTTGAGGCATTCTTTGGATGGATGAGAACCGCCACATTTGACACAGCGTGGTGAGAGATTGCAATTTGAAGCTGCGTGGCCAAAGGCTTGGCAGCGGAAACATTGTGTGTATCTCCTTGTACTGTTGAATTTTTCCCAATGAATTTTGCATTGGAACAGCGATCCCACTTTGTTAATTTGGGATATGGAAGAAGTTCCTGGGAATGAAATCCTGTAGATGGTGAAGGTTTTTGTGCTATGTAAGATAGCACATCGTGTCGGGTTTAATTCGTTCTGTTTGAGTTCAGCGGTTAGATCGTCGAGCGGGATGTTCGGGAGGCCTTTAAGGACCATAGTTAGGGCCCGTTCTTCTTTCAGAGAATGGGTAAAGAATTGAATATTTGCCTGGAGAAGGGCCTTTTTGGCGTCTAAGAAATCGGACATTTCTTCAAGAGTAATTTTAACTTGGTGGCCCAGGAATTTGAGAGAGAATTTGTCGCCCACACTTGCTTTGAGGTCACCGGAAATTTTGGTGACTCCTTCGGGGGGCGTTTTAACGTATAATGTAGGTGGTTTTTTGGAGATAATTGATTTCGGCGTTGGATTTTCTGCGGTTTTCGTGCGCAGTATATTGTGGGCTGTTGTGGGGGAGCTACTGTGGTTGTGGGGGGGCTGGGAGGTAGATTGGTGAAGTAGTTAGAGTTGAAGAACTCAAATCGGTTTTTCGTGGTCACGGTAGGTGGGGGATCATATGTCGTGGGGGCGGGGATGTTTGACGTGGACATAGGGTGGGGATGTTTGATGTTTTCTGCCTCTTCGAGCTTACTATCTCGTAGTCCTGGGCTTTGACCAGCGCTGACGCTGGTCTATCGGAGTGATGTGGGGTGTGGCGGAGAGCCAGAGTGGGTGGCTCTCCCGTGCCAAGGGCACGCTTGGCCGTGAGGGTAAGGTAGGTGATTGGCAGGGCCAAGGTTGAGTATCGAGGAGTCACTTGTTTGGTATTGGAGGTTGGAACGTGTGGTTGGTGGAATCACTTGCACTTGGAGGTATTTTCCACTTAGTTCAGTTGTGGCCACTATCCTTGAGGATCCACTGGGAGTACGTCCGCACTGCACCGCTGTGGTCGAAAGACTCTCGTAGAAAACTTGAATACTGAGCCCCCGAGAGCAGAATTCGTGAAGAAAAATGAAAGGAAATAATACTTTCCACGTAACAATGAAATCAGTATTGTAAGAGTCGTTATATCGGCTGTATCAATTTTTTTTTACTGCTACCTGAGATATAATTACACACCACAGAAAATATCAGAACCATTTTCGACCAAACAACACTTTATCAAATATTATTGTTAAAATAATTATAATAAGGGAATCTTTAATTACAATTATATTCTACAACTTGTTACGAGCCAGGGCTGTGGGCGAGGTTGATATTACCCAAGGAATACGGTTGAGAATTTGTTAGTAAGGTGCGCGGACGAACCCGATGCGAAATCAGGGAGCCGCAGGAGGGTGAAACGCCGTGGACGAACCCAATGCGAAATCGGGGACCCACTAGGAAAGAAGTTCACAAACGAACCCGGCGCGAAGCCGGCGAGCTGTTCGGCTGTTGAACATTCCATATAAGGAAATCTACGAGTCTTCGTCGGACCACGCCCGTCTCGGTCATGGCGCAGCTGATCGCACTTGTGCTCAGGACCCCTTTGGATGTTTATGCTAACCGAAAGAATTTTAGGGCGTTTTCCAATCGCAGATGTATGCGACGCATGGAATATTCTTCATGCGTAACAAACTCAAGAACTACCTAAAATCTTTCTATTGATAATGAATAATGTGCAAATAACAGTGCTATGAATTTAGTTCGTGTTTTTACGGTTTCAGACCACTGTGCGTCGGCGATGTAGACTTTCCAGCGCCGGGTCCTTCCCAATCCTAGACCCAGTGCGAGCAGCTTCTCCCCGTAGGTGCTTATGACGGCGTTGTTTGCTGCAAATAATTGATCGGTCCCCTAACACTATCTCCGCGAATAATGCGTTGTGTCGCTTAGTCTTGGTGATCGAGAGACGCGAAACAAGCATTTGTTTCAACGTCTCGTACTTGTCCGTCGCGGGAACGTCTATGAAAAAATCCTCCACGACGGTCGTGAGGGAGTCTTCGGATGCGTTTTCACGCTGCGGAGTGCGTGGAATAGCTGCAATGTTTGGCAGCGGTGTACGCGGAGTAGCCATGCCGCTTATGCACAAAACTAAAACTTCTTTAATACGCGTTCAATTCACCGATCGCGCCGGGGTTACCAAAATATGAAGGGAACTCCGTGAGAATCAACGTCACATAAAAATATTTAAAACATGAATAAATGAATGGACTTTATTAATAAACAACAAATAGTCTACAGTGGAAAAACGTGGGAAACAAGTAACAGAATTTGAGCTCTATTCAAAAGGACGCTTTCGCTAGGATTGGCTTCCCAAGCGACGCTTTTGGAAACATGAAGCGTCCTTCCTCCTTCCTCGCCAATCCTGCCGCTCTTGATTGGCCGAGAGCGTCCAGCCCCCTCTCATTGCGAGAGCGCAGGACGTCTCTCTGACTTCATTGGGCGAGAGCAGCGCCAAGGTGTCGAGTGCGGCGGAAATGCGAATTCTCCTGGCGGGAAACACGATAAGATAAATCCGCGACTCCACTGCCAATGGCGCGTAAGTGAGTCGCCACACAGTCGCCCTGAGTAGGCACCATTTCGTCATCACTACCTGACCTAAATTTGTTACGTCAATTGCCCTGTTTTAACGGCAACATTAACAGCAGACGGCGGAACTCGACGCACCGCCCTCACCAAGCTTAAAATCTTTTCACATATGGACAAACGCTGCATGCTTTTAACCCATGTTTCGGAGTCATATTGTGTTGGTATACAGTTCGCTCCATTACCCGTGTCTTCCCCCTTAAATATGATTGAATTCCATATCTTTGTGGGCATGTTCTTCTTATCTGTGATCTTCTGAGTGGTGCGTTTTCCTTTTCTATTTCATTCTCTTTTTCTTCTTCTGTTGAGCTTCGTTTTTCATCTTCTTTCTCTGACTGTGTTGTCCTTTCATTTTCTTCTTCTTCTTTTTCTTCTACTTGTGTTAACTTTTGTATTTTCTTCTTGTACAGTAATGTCTCGATTAGTGTATAGTGCGTCCAGAGCTAAATGAAAAAAGTGGTGTGGGGATTTCTCACTCCACTAAACGAACTACAAGGCTCGACCGCTCGACCGCTCGTCGAACCGAGCAGGGCAGTGCCATGCCAATTTGAAATGGGTGCAGATATACAGTATACGATATACTGTTGATCAATGTGTAAATGGTTTGAGACAGTGTCAGTAGAAGGGACCCCAATTTCTCGAAGTTCGCGGCTCGCTTTTGTCGGTGTCGCTAGGTTGTAAAGGAAAAAACAAGGATAGAACGATGGCCGAGGCAGCCGAGAAATTTAAATGCCACCGTGTCGGTGTGATTACACAAATGCAAAACGATGCTATAATAAAAACGACAGCTTAACTTTTTTATTTTTAGTTTTTTCGACTTCCAATTTTTTTAAACATGTTGTTGAAATTTTTCCGATTAAAATGAGACCAAACATGATATATTTCAGACCACATTGTATCTTTATCTTTATTGTAAGGCATTTATTACATATAATTAAAAAACAAAGTTTATTAACGTTCAATTTATTATGTTTCAAAACCATTAATAAATATTCAGGAATAATACATATATCTGTACAAATATGTACAGAATATATATAAATTAACAAGATATAATTATATCGGAGAGACCGAAGGTGGTTGTTATACTTTATAATTAAGTATTTTTGTTTTAATCGTCAGATATTTAAATAAATTTCCTCATGATCACCTACAAAATAGATATCTCTAATTTTAAAAAAGATACTGATGTTACAATTTTTTTATTAATTAGAATAGTGTACTAGGTGACAAGTATCCTTACTTGTCATGAAGTACAAAATGTGAGTCTAAATATAACAAATAGTAACGGAAATAAAATTGTATATAGAAGTCTCTGCTATCCTGGCTTGTGGTTTCTATATTTGGAACATTAGAGTTTGTTAAAACAAAAGATGTCGCATTGGCATGGTAGCTCTATGAGCGTTATATTTCGAAAGTGGTTTCTGTACTACAAACCAAGGATAATACTGCGCAAAGAATTAAAGTTCTATCAAATACTTAAAATATTGAATAAAATGTATAGCTATACTAGTAGTAACTGAACTATTAGTGTAAATAAAAATTAATTCATAAGCGTCTCATCTTATTACTTAGAACGTAACATCGGCAGGGCGCTACGGCCCTGCCGATCGGCGGTATCAATCGGCCACTCTCACTTCACTTTTTTCATTTAGCTCTGGACGCACTATACCTCGCTCGGGACCGAATGTGAATACTAATCGTGTGCAGACACGATTCTCGAGGGAGTCGGGTCGCCTTTGATGTTGTGGCAGCCGAGATACGGGGCAGCGTTCCAGGAAAAAAGCAAGTTTAAATGCCCGTGTACATGAGACAACACTACCGCGATCAGAATTTAATATTAAAACTTGTTCAATTTTGGTCCGTTTTAAATGAAATTTTACGAAAATGTTCGTTACAATCTCCTGATTAAAATGATACCAAACACGATATGGTTTGGACAATTTTTACTTATCACGGTATTAATAATTTTATTCTCCTTTATTATTGTTTTCGATAACAATTGTCTCACGTACAGGGGTATTTAAACTTGCTTCTTTCCTGGTCGCCGCTGCCTCGAGTCTCGGCTGCCACAACAACAACATTGAAGGTGACCGGCCGCTCGAGAAACGTGTCCTGCACACGATTACTGTTCGCATTCGGTACACTAATCGAGGCAGCCGATTCGAATTTACATCCAAATGTATAATCTCAATACTAATTGCCTTATTGCTAACAACTAATATACACATATTCTAATTGTCATCGGAAACAATAATAAAGGGGAATAAAATTATTAATATCACGATAAGTAAAAATTATCCAATCCATATTGTGTTAGGTGTCATTTTAATCAGGAGATTGTAACCAACATTTTGGTAAAATTTAATTTAAAATGGACCAAAAATGAACAAGTTTTACTTTTTAATCTCGCTTGCATCAGTATTGGCTCTCACCGATATTCGATCTGGGTTCAGATAACATGCTCGACGCTTCACGCTTCGCTGGTTCCAGGGGGGACCAACCCAAGTAGTGGGGATAAAAATGAACACTAATCGTAGACACAATTTTGAACACTAATCGAGGCATTACTGTATTCCGTTTCTGTCATTTTTCAAAACATCCAGTTTCACCTCAACTGTTTCACCTTTTGAAATTTCTTTCATTGTGTCCTTTGTACATCTCACATCTCTAGACAGGATTATTTTTCTTTTCCCTGTACCCCACAGCCTGCAGGCATTTTGTGCATATCCTACAAAAATGTAGTTTTCACTTCTTGAATCTAATTTCCTTAATGGACCAAGTACCTTTGCATAAGCAATTCTTCCAAATATTTATATTCTTGTTAAATTTGGTATTTTGATTTCCCAATTTTCTATAGGTGTTTTGTTATTTGTTCAAGTGGGAGTTCTGTTTAACAGGTACATCATCAAATGTTTGTCAACTATGTTTGTCTTTTCCAATTTTTCAGGTCTGTTTTATTTTGTACAGTCCCATCTCAGTTCTTTCTCCTATTAGTTACTTATTATTTTACTAAATTACTTACCTCCATACTTATCAATTTCTGAAACTGATAATAGATAGGTACTCAGTTCAGGAAGTACCATTACATTTTTCAAGTAGCATTGTTCAAATTCCATACTACCTATGCCTTCAGCTTTCATAGATTCATTTGCCTTTGCTACTCCTATTGTTGATTCTATTTTTCTCGTGTTCAACATGTCTTCTGTAGCGTTGGTAATGTGTGACGTTGTGCCTGAATCTACTATCCACTCATTTGTACTTTTTTAATTCGTTTGTTAGAAATACCAATTTATTTCCTATATGTGTTTTATTTGATTCTTGTGCACTCTTATTTATCAAGTATAAGAAATAGTTGTAAGTTACTACATACACGGTGAAATATTCAGGGTGCCTCTTAACTCGTGAAGTATCCGGAAATTGGGGGTAGCTGAGGTGAGTGTGAACAAGTTTTTCCTTGATCAAAATATTGTTTGAAGCTTCGTTTTTGAGTCATTAACGAAAAACACTGGCCAATGAGAGCGGGCGTATAGCGCGCGGTCGTGATCGGGTGTATCGAGAGGCAACGTACGGTAAATATTACATCGTCTTAAATTTAGAATGTGTAGTTATTCGTTATTCGTGAATAACAATTTAGTTAACAAGTCGTTTAATAACTGTTCCATACTTTTATTCGTTATCCGAAACGAATGAAGTGTTTTATTACCTATGAAAAAAGTGGTTGGATAATTAATGTTAGAAAAAGGTAGTTAAATAATCTGATCAATTCGTCCACAAATTTACCTGCTTCGACGGCAGTGGATCATTGTACCGATCCTGACCTATCTTAACAATTTTATAGCACGAACCGCACGTCTCGGCGATCGATACAAATCTGATTTGCACTTGTTTCCACACGCACACGACACGCACATTAACGAACGTAGGCGTCATTGTAGTGCAAACGGTCATGGCGCGTCGGGGGTCTTCTCGTGGTCAACCGATCACGCTGCACGCAAACGACGGCATCAAGGGCCGATTCCGCCCTGGTTTCTGTCGCCGATTCTCCACTAAAAGTGGAAACGCATATTTTTGAATTGGAAACCCGAGCTGCAAAAAATAAAAAAACGTAAAAAAATGCTGAAAAATGGCGATTTTGTGTTGAAGGAATCGGGGTACTATAATTATACTCTTTTTCTAGGTACATATTATTGATACTGCTACCCTCAATTTTTTCAAATTTTTTATGTTACGTGCGCCGCAGTTAAAAAAATTAAAAATCGATGTTTTCGTCGTTTTTTGCGGGTCACGGTAACTTATTCGCCGAACTTTCCTCTGCTGGTTCGATAAGGTAAATTATTTATAGCAAGCGTTATAGTTACATGTACTATACGTCGCAACACTTTGCGCTAATAATTTACCGGATTGTTCATTTCTTTGTGACTAACAATATCTATGGTTGGCCGCTTATTCATTGATAGTGCTGGAATATTATTAAGTGGTATTAAATACTTCTGTTAGGAATTACAAGTTTATTCAAGATATAAGGATGTTTCTGTTGCCAATTAAAGCGATGCCAGTTTTGTTTACAATTTTTTTAAATATCTCACATCGTTCTTGAGATATTTCACGAAAAGGATCATTCTGAATTTTCTTCAGGGGCTGGTTTCACCCGTTAAAATCGAGTTATGGCGCGAACGGAAAACAGGGTTGTATTACGGATGATATATTCTACTTGTTTCGACCGTACGTCACTTTTTTGGAACAGTAACGACGGCGCGCGTCTAACAGCAATTGTAAGTTGCTTAGACTGCGCTTCCTGACGGCAAATTAATGGCGGCGAGAACTATTAGGCGATTAGAGAGCCTTTGAAGAACTGTAACGACAGTAGCTCCTAATCAATGTAATGTATTTTATTGAGAAGTACAGCAATTCTTAGATAGACAACGGTGCTATGGATAGGTACAACTGTTTCTTACGCTGGTTGGTGGTAAAACTAAACTAAAGACTCATCACACGCTGCAAGGTGGACTCGGAGTGGGTGGAGTTCCCTATGGTTTTTTAAAAACAGTGTAACTTTATTGGTGCAATCCGGCATAGCTCCCACCAAGGGTGCCAAATAAGACCTTCCCCTAATAATTAGGGAAAGGGAAAAAACTCGTCGTGGGAAACCATACGACGCGGGCGGTCAGCGTCACTGCAGGACCGCTAATTCTGTCATCGGGCCTCACAGGCCCTTATCGCCTCAGTACAAAGAGACCCTTGACTTAACATGTACGCCAGGAAAACTGGCGCCTCGACTATGAAAAGTCTCGCCATACTCCAGAATCCTGGCGCCTTGAAAGAACCACTTACAGACCCCGAAATAAATACAAAACTCCGTCTAAGGACGGAACACTACTAGTATGCCAAGTTTCATACGTTTCTGAATCTTGGCGTTGCCCGGCCCCCTTGTTAGTTTATTGGAATGTGGTACAATTCTTACACAAGACACACGGAACTTTGGTACAATACGAATTACACGGAAACGGAACTGATCGCGATGCCACGTTAAACAAATACAGATAAGTTAACTGGTCACAATGCGGAGTTATACACAAGTTTGAACGTTGTCGCAGTGACGGTTAGGCGAAGAAGAAGGCAGCGTACGATTCTTATATTCGAAAGTTTCGACTACCGGTCGTTCGCCTCGTGGTCTGATTGGCGAAAATCGATGGACTGATTTAAGGGAACGGTAGCTAGTTTGGGCGCTAATAGGGTCGCGGTGACAGGCCCGTTTCAATTAATAAGCACGGCGCGCCGTCTGGGTCCCGACGGAACGTATGATTAGACGGCGGTGCCCTGCGTTTGTGCACATTTCGGTTCTCATTCCCGAACATGCTGCTCCCTTTGTTGAACGGTACGTAAAGAAACCATTGAGTGTCGCTGACTGCTCCAAGTTACGGGCCCATTGTTTAACTTGAAAACATAACCAGTCGTAGATCTTCTTCTGCAATATCATTGGCCAAATCAGTGTCCGAAAATCCTTGTACGATTATTGGTCTTTCAGACTTTTCATATAATATTCCATAATCACTAGTGCTCCTCAGATATCTGATTATTCTTTTTACTGCTTTCCAATGGCAGTTTCCATGATTGTCCAGATCTCTACTTACTATTCCCACTGCAAAGGCAATATCAAGCTTCCTACTGCCTCTCTATATGGCACTTGTTGTTGCATTTCATTCTCTGTTAAACTTAGGTGAGTGTGAACATCGGCAGGCGTTCAGATCCCTCTTGCATCTTGCATGTCAAATCTCATCGCATCGATGATGCGATTAATGTAACTTTTCTGACGAATAAATATTTTTCTTTCATCTTCATCATATGATATCTCCATGCCAACGAAGTTACGTACATTCTTACAAACTGATATCTGAAAACTCGCCTCGAGTTGAGAAACAATTGACTGAAGCTCCTCCTCGTTATCACTCATAAGCAATCCATCATCTACGTACAGTGCCAACAGAATCTTCGACGTGCTAAAATATTCGTGATAAACACATTTATCTGCATTCTTTTGTTGGAATCCGACAGATTTTAGAATACTGTCGAATCGTTCATTTCAACAACGAGACGCTTGTTTAAGACCGGATAATGCCTTTCCTAATTTCCACACAATGCCATCCCTGATTTCCACTCCTTTACATCAAACTGCAATATCTTATAATTTTGCTGTACTGCCATTGCTAATAAAATTCTTATAGAATCATACCTTGCAGTTGGGGAGAAAGTATAGGTGTAATCAACACCCTTTTTCTGTGCATACCCTCTAGCACACAACCTTGCTTTAAAACGAAGAATACTTTTATCGTTTCTGCCCGATTTTACACTGAAGACCCATTCTGAATCAATTGTAATTCTACCTTCTGGGATAGGCATCACATCCCATGTCTTGTTTACTTTTAACGCATAAATTTCTTCTTAAATGGCTTCGCACTTCGCTTTATTAGTATTATTCATTGCCTCTTCAAAATTTTTCGGAATATACATATCCGCAGTATGTGCCTCATACCTCAGTGGCTTCTTTATTGAATCTCGAGTACGTCAAACAAGTCAATAGATTGGTGACAATTATTGCCAGAAGAGGCGATCCTAGTAAAGATTGAGTTGGAGCTAAAAAGCGTCCTATGCGAAGGAACATGAAATAGAGAATTGTTTCTCCTTAGGGTCCTTCCCGGTACGCAAAAATTAATTAGACCTAACAAATCGGAGCAGTTGTAGCCGCTGCTTATAATATCATATAAAAAGAGCAGGTCTTGTATAATTCTTCTTGTAGCGAGAGATCTCAAATTTAGTTGATTGAGTAAAGGTACATAGTCATGATCATAACGAGTCGTAGGAGAGTTTAATTTAAGCGATATAAATCGTAGGAATTTATGTTGGATCCTCTCTATTTTTGAAATCGTATACTTGAAATTGGTATACGGATTCCAGACCGTCGATGAGTACATTAATATTGGAACCACCAAGGCGTTAGATAGATAAAGCAATGTACGAACATTTGTAAAGTTATATGTCCATCTCTTTATGAAACCTAGGATATGTGCACCTCTGTCCGCGATATAGTCGATATGAGGATAAAAGTGTAGTTTATCATCAAAAATTACGCCTAAGTCTTTAATGCTCTCAACGGTGCCCAGTATGTTACCATTAATGCCATAGTTGTGTGAGTAAGATAATTTAATCTTAGTGAAGTGAACCGCCTTGCACTTAGAGAGATTCAAGGTTAGCCCATTGACCATGAACCAATCCCATAGCCTGTTTAGATCTTCTTGAAGGAGATATGCATCCATATCAGATGATATTATCCTAAAAATCTTCAGATCATCGGCATATAGTAGGCATTTGCTGTGATGAAAACAATGAACGATGTCATTAATGAAGAGATTGAACAACAAAGGCCCCAGATGAGAACCTTGAGGTACACCAGATGTAGCAGAAATGGGCTCTGAGATTAAATTTTTATACTTAACATTCTGTGTTCTGTTGGACAGATAGTCCTGAACCTAATTTACAAAAAATACCGTGACACCATAACCTTTTAATTTTGCCAATAAACGGGAGTGAGAGACCTTATCAAAGGCTTTTGAAAAGTCCGTATAGATCGTATCGACCTGTGATCCAGATTCAACGGCCACATACAAATAATGTTCGTACATAGCTAAATTTGTAAGGGTAGATCTCTTACTGCAAAATCCATGCTGTTCATTAGTGAATATCCTGTCAAAAGAAGTGGCAATTTGATTAACAATCAATTCCTCAAACATTTTTGGAATAAAGCTAATGCTGGAAATAGGGCGATAGTCTAGTACATTACACCTATTGCCGGACTTAAATATCGGAACTATATAGCTTCTCTTCCAACTAGTGGGAAACACACCGGTCATTAGAGATTTCTTAAATAACAGATGGATAGGCCTTGCGAGTACATAATAACAGTTTTTTAATCAACAGGCTGGAAAGTCATCAGGACCAGGACTCGAGTGTATTTTTAGATTGTTAATTTTAATTAAAACGTCTGAGATCGAGATGTCAATAACTGGAAAGTCGAGGCAATCACTCTGGATGTCATATTCCTCAGAAACGTTCATTGGAGAATATACAGAGGAGAATGGATGGGCCAGTAGGTTAACAATATCTGGCCCACTTGATGCCTCAATATCGTTTAAGTACATCGTACCAGGTAGAGCAGACGTGTTTCTTTTAGAATTGACATATTTCCAGAAAGATTTAATATTAGTTGATGAGGCATCTTGAATATAAGTCAAACAGTTTACATAAGACCTTTTCGTACTCATTTTACACTGCGATCTCAGTACAGTGAACCTTTCATAATCTAACAAACTACCGGTTTGCTTATATTTCTTATGAGCCATCTCCTTTAAGGCTATCAATTCTCGCGAGCTCTGGTCCATTCAATCCGGAAAACCACCCTTTTTTACTACCTTTACAGGCACGTAGAGTTCAATCGCCCTATTAATTGCGTCATAGAGCATATCTACCGCCGAATTTAAATCAAGATTGAATATTGACGCATCCCAATCGAACTGCGTTAGATAATTAATAATAGCAGGATAATTGGCTTTACTGTAATCAAATTGCCATTGAGTAGATGTAAGATTATTTAAAGTTACATTAGAGTTCAGGATTAAATTTAACGCCGGATGATATAGGTCCCCTGAGAGCAATTTATCGTTCCCATACATAATATTAATGCTATCAATATTCGTCCCGACCAGGTCCAGCGTATTATCATTAAGTTGTTTCAGACCAACATACGAAAACGTATCGCATAGCCTGAGGGCAGCTTCTTTGTTGGCAAAAGAAGTATCGTTAGTAAATTTAGCTACAGTGGAGTAGCTATTATTAATCCATTGGACTTTGGGGATATTATAATCGCCAAGAATACAATATCTCGCATTGGGGTTAGAGTCAATGATATCTTCGATTTGCAAACAATGAGCGTGATACACTTCCATATTAGAGTTGGGTGGAATATAACATGCCCCAACAATTAGTACTTCTCCACCCAACTCAATCCTAACAAAACAGTGTTCAATATTGTTATTACTGATGAGGCAGGGTTCACATTTTAACTGATTTGAGACAGCAATTAAAACACCCCCTCCACGTGTGCAAGAACTAGTTAACAGACTGCGATCACACCTAAAGATATGATAATTAGGAAGGCTCTGTTCAGCGTTAGAGATCCCATCATAGAGCCAGGTTTCAGAAAAACAATAATATCATATTTAATGCACGAATTTAAAACCGATAAATACAAATCACTCAGTTTGGTACGTAATCCTCTAATATTCTGATAATAAAAATTTGATGACGACGAAGGCCCATGGAGATCACCACTTCTTCTGTTTCCCATCGAGGTAGTATTCACGATGGTGGGTATGCCATTAATGAATTTCATCCGTTTCTGACGATCTCCCTTTGCTTGTTTCAATAATTCAAGAGGATATTTATTTTCTAATTTATTGGTTGGAACTTTCCTTTACACATTCTCGTTCGATACCTTCTTACACACTGCCGTTCGATTCCCTTTGTTTCTTTCTTCCTTTTTTAGTCGCGTATCGGCCGCCGGTGGCGCTGCCGCTGGCACGTTGTGCCGATTCGCAACAGCTTGAAACTCTTTCAACTTGTCCCTGATGGTGTTGTGGTAATTCCTCTGACGAATGGTGAAGTCCGACAAGAAGCGGTAAGGACCCTCATATCCTTTTTTGCGCCTCAATATTTCATTTACATCACTACAAGACGTGAAGATTATCTTAATTGGGCGTGGTGCGTCAGGTTTCACTTTACAAAGCCTAATAATTTGTGCAGAACTAGTATCCACATTACAGAAGGAGGAGATGGCACTAGTTAGTAGTTTCCGATCATCCTCTATCCTCTCCTTTACGTTAGGATTATTAGAATCATCCACGTTATAACATAACACATTCTTCGCGCGTTTCTCGCGCTCTCTAAAATAGGCAGCTGCTCGTGGGATCCGAGAGAAGTATCAGTAGAAATGACGGCCAGTCTTGAGTCCTCTTCCATCTTCGTTTCAATGCACGATGTTGTCAGAGTAGATATATTAGTTTTAATTTGATTAAGTTGCTAAACTATTTGATAAACCTCGTATCTCATTCTTAAACGATATGAATTCATTGTTGAATTTCTTAAGCTCAGCCGATAACATTGATTTTATTGATTCGATAGCAGCGACGACCGAGGTATCGGACGATGTTTCGGTAGGATCTACAGCATCGCCACAGGTACTGCTGCAGCGCGATAGCTCGCCCATCGCGTTAATAAAATTAGCTTTGAATGCACAGCTGGGATGATGATCTAATGAGCGTTTGGCACAAGATATCGACTTAGCTACAGGTTTCCGACAACCACGGCATGTTTTGACTCCGGCTGATGGCATTATGTATAGGCATGTGTTAGAAATTGTACTTTAAGAGAATGCAAGTTAGATCTTTCCCGGACAGTTCTGGGGTAAAGACTGAGCGGTCAATCACAGTTCATTTACCAAAAGGCATAACCCTCCCCACTCCGTGGCCAGATCCTCCAGGAGCAGAATCCCTATACCTTGGTAATACGGCGACAGGCCGATTGCCATGTTTGGTCTTTCATTCCTCATTCAAATAAACAATCCTTCGACACCAGATGGTTGGAAAACCCAAAGCGGTCGCCAGCCATCGTCGGCCAACAGGATGTTCAGTCTCGTTCATTCATTCTTAAAAACCCCTAATAAACAGTCAATCCTGGGACATTCGATAGTTGAATAGCGTCGGGCCACCAGCCATCGTCTGTCGTCCAGATTGTCCGTTTCTAAGACACTCTCCAACCATACGCAGGCTAAGTCCCTATCATAAATCCTTCCCCGAATGAATAGCACTTCGCTACTCGGTCCCTTTCTATTCGTCAAAATTATGCTGTCGCTAACACGGCCAGACTGACCTGCTTCGCGCTCTCGAGAAGCATCCACGACCAATGCACTTCATGCCACCCAAACTATTTGTATTTTACCTTTTCCACCCAAGTACCATTTACAGTCTTTCATAAATTCACACAACCCAATCATACAGTCGTATTTCAACGAATCACGCGCAAGATGATCGTTCTCCCGACTCCATACACACTTGCTGTATTACAAAATACAACCCAGCATCTTCCATTGAGACGTAACGTCCGCAACCCTGTGATACAAACACTATGTTGCCTTTACTCTCAATCATGCTGCAACCATTTCAGACGGCCCACAAAAGCTCGCCTCACATTTCAACAACCGTGACACCAACAAAGTGACACGCAGCAATGGATTGTACCACCCACAGGTGTACTCCAAACCCAGATAGCATTACAAAATACTACTGTACATAACAGTACATAACAGCATAACATGCCCAAACATTGCACGATGTCATCCAGTATTGTTCAATCACAATGAACAATACTCACCAGCGTTCTGCCAAAATAAGTGCTGTACATAAACAACAAATTAAACAATTTTCAAGTCACATAAACAGAATATATTTGACCAGGATATAATGTCAAAGCAAACAAAAACAATATACGCAATCTTGCGAACAATACAATATTTTAATTATTTGAACCCGCTAACACGGTTCATTCCGGACTCCCATCGTCCTCGCTTTCTGACAGTTCACCCGACAGCTCGCCATCCCAACGGCGCAAGCGATCCTTAGGTGCCACTTGAGGTCTACCATTTTCCTATAATTTCGTAACGGTCGTTCATTAAAACTTCGGAAATGACAAATGGACCTTCGTATTTCTTTTCTAGTTTAGCGTTACGTGTAGTGGCTGGTTTGATAAAAACCGTATCACCTTGTTCGAACACAACATTTGTTCGTCGCTTCTTATTAAATCTATTATCCTGCTTTTCGGCATTTTCCAGCAGACGTTTGAACGCGACTTCCCTGTCCTGATTCAAATTAATTTCCTCATCTGGACTTGGCAAATCTGCCTCCACGTGTACTGCGTTATCTGCACTACGTTCAATACCGAACAATAACCGATGCGGCGAGAAACCCGTACTACTCTGCACCGTAGTATTCAACGACTCATGTACTTTACTAATTTTGCTCGGCCATTCTGAAATTTTTGATAATTCCGCAGTTAACAATTTGTGACTGCTGCTACATATCTCTCGGCTTGACCATTAGGTCTAGGGGCACCGGTAGCAATTACATCTAACTGAACATTCTGCTTTTCCAAAAATGATTGTAACGATTTATATGTAAAATTTGGTGGTCTCCCGAAAAGTGTCAACCTTTCCCTGAAAACTTGCAATGTCTCCCCACCGGACAAAGATTTTAACGGGATCAGCTGCAGGTATTTCGTAAATGCATCTACTATTATTAGAATATGTTGATAACCATCCTTGGACCGAGGAAAGGGGCCCGCACAATCACAATGGATGGTATCGAAAGGAAACGGTGTCTTTTTTATAGAATATAGTAACCCTTGTTTCGGCCCGCCCTGACATTCATCCCGGTTTAGCCGGTAAGGCAATGCCCTACGTACTTCTTTGCAGAAGGATGCATCTGCGGGAACCAAAATTTACGAGCAATACATTCGTAAACCTTTTCACTACCAACATGTGAATTCTCGTCGTGATACAGTCTTAACAAACCGAACCGACTACCTTTGGGTACATAAAACCTGTAAAGGATTCTTTGCTTATCGCTACACAGTTTGCGACATAACAAATCGTTGACTACTTCATAGTCACTAATTATAGCGTCTTTGGCTTTCACCTTATCAATTAATGTATCGTATCCATGTCATTTCTCTGCGCGACTTGCAACCATGACTCAACCGATATTAAATTTGCATTGCAAGCATCTGCAGAAACTACACTATCAGGTACATCCATCGGCGGATTTCTACTAAGAAAATCTACGTGTTCTATACATTTTCCCTTACAGTTTTCTATATCAAAATTAAAATTCTGTAAATACACCCACCAACGAGCGACGCGAGGTAACAGGTGCTTCTTATTCTTGGTGGCTTTTATCGCATTGCAATCCGTTACGGTTTTAAATTGAATGCCTAACAAATAAACCCGGAAATATTTTAACGCGTTTACAATCGCGAGAGTCTCGAGCTCGTAAGAGTGATAACGCGACTCCTCAGCCGTGGTCCTCCGACTGAAGTAAGACACGACTCGCAAACCACCATCTATCTTTTGGAATAGAATAGCTCCATATCCAATAGCACTTGCATCTGTATGCAATTCTGTCTCCCGAGACGGATCAAAAATTACAAGGAGCGGCCTCGATACTAAACAACTAATGATATATTGTCGCGCCTTATTCTGTTCGTCGCCCCACAACCATGGTTCGTTCGCTTTCGTTAATTTAGTAAAGGTGGGTATAGACGAGCGCGCTGCGGCTGCAACGCGGCACGGACCGAACGTGTTTGGGTGAATATTCGTTCGTGTGGACGGTGACGTGCGGCAGTACTGCAATGCCGCGCACCGAACCATTTCGAGTCGGTTTTTTGCGCGAACACAAAGGGATTCGTTGCCGCAGTGTGGACGGTTTTCTGTGGGTTTGCCGCGTTCGAGCCCAGGCACAGTGCGTATTTTAAATGGGCGTTCGGGACAAAACTCCAAAAATGCATATAATGTATAAATAATGAACATTTTTATAGTGGAAAAGATCAAACTAGTTGTATGACATAACATCATCATAACAATAACAACAATTGTATTCCTTACCTACCGATAAATGATTATTTTGGATAAAAAGTTCAAAAATCAATCATGATTTTTTCGACTGTGCCAAGTACCGAACACAATAAACCGCTTTATCCGCGCACGTTTCTTTATTTCTGCGAGCGGATCCTTTCCTGGGTTTTCCAGGATGGTTTCGGGAAAAAGCGCATCGGGGACACGAATGACTCGTGTGTTTTCTTCAGTCAACGTATTTTTTAAAGAAAGGAAAACTCATAACTCATTGTAAGCTAAAATTATCACTGCACTACTAGCTATAGTCAGAGCTTCATCGTCTTTGGCGAATGCGCGTTGAAATTCATGGTTCGTTCCAAGCGCGGTACGTGTTCGTGGTAAAAACGGAACACCGCTCACACGCTGTAATGCCGCGTTACTGCCGCGTTGCAGCCGCAGCGCGCTCGTCTATACCCACCTTAATACGCGCCGCGCGCGCAGCGAACTCGGGAACAAATTTCCGAAAATAACTGGCGGGACCCATGAATTGACGAACTTGTTTTACGTTAGTCGGTATAAGTGTCTCTTCCAATGCTTTTATTTTTTTTTCGAGCTCGGTCGTATACCATCTGCCGACACCTCCCGGCCCAAATATTCTACGGTGGTTTGAAAGAATTTGCATTTCCTATCATAAACGTGTGGCGTGATAGGTGTTCTAGAGACAAGACGGTTAATTTCCCGTATCTTCTTCTTCCTCAACTCTTTATTACATTCTTACAGTTTCGGCTTCCGCTTGTACTCTCCTGTTTTGGTGTCTTTGCCGCCGCTTTATAAACCTCCCCCCACCAAGTGACCTACTCGCATTTTCTCGACTGCTGCTTCGAAAATTAGTCGTTAGCCTATTGCTTGTTTGGTCGACCACCTGGTGAGGTCGTTGCCCTGGTGACGTTGTCGCTCCACGATAGATAAACACATCATCATCAGGGCATTGACCGTGTTTACAATTCGCGTAAACTTCGGGCGTTGCGCTGCGGCCGCGTTTGGCAAAAACCACCTATGCCCTTGTTCGGAGCTCGCCTACAAAAACTAACGTTTTTGTGTACCTACGGAATCTCGGCTTGTCGATGTTCTATCTTTAATTTGCATGTAGAATCATGCCGCTACAAACGGAAAAACCAGCTACATCTAAAGCGTGTAATACGCGACCTAGAGCTTCCAATCCCTCCTCCACAGTTCTAGAGGGTATTAAAATATCGTCCAGGTATACGACCGCTATGCTAAAACGCAAATTTCCTAAGGCATTGCTCTTTGAAAAACCGCCGGAGCATTTGCTAGACCAAATGGCATTCGTAGATACTCATAGTGACCATCCGGTGTAATGAAAGCAGTCTTCTCGATTGATTCAGCGGCTATCGGAATTTGATGAAACCCCCACGCCATATCAAGGATAGTGAAATATTTTCCTTTGCCTAACCGGTCTAATTGACCATCGATCAAAGGCAAAGGGTAACTGTCCTTTATCGTTATTTTATTTACTGCCCGGTAGTCTACGCACAGTCTATCATCGCCATTTGCTTTAGCAACTAAAATGATTGGACTTAAGAATGGCGAGACACTATCGCGTAAAATGCCATTCTCCAGTAAATCGCTAATTATTATCCTAACTTTTTCTCTTTGTGAAAAGGATAGCCGATATGGTTGATACCTGACCATCTTGTTTTCCTTTAAAACGATGTTCAACTCACCGGTGTTCACGGGTCGAACTTTGTTACCTGCCGTGAACATGTGCTCGTAGCGCCTCAATAACGCCCTCAAGGGTTGACGAACCTCAGGTGACAGTTCCTCGGCCAGGTTACATTGCGGCTCGGCAGGAAGGTTGCACCTCGACTTCGCAGGTAGAAGCGACGATCCCGTTGAAAAATACAACAATTTCTTCTCGCCGTTGACCTTCTTGACGCACAGGTTTTCATAGTCCAACACGTCTTCGCCAATAATTACGTCGTATGGTAAACTGACGTCGGGCACTACCAGAAAGTCCAATTCAGCAGCGGTATCCTCCGCCTGAATTAAAACGTTCGTACTGCCTACGGCTCGTATGCGCCCACCGCCAAGTCCACGCAGTGTCGTACTACACGGTTCGACTTTACAACCCGCACGATTCGCGACTTTCTCCCGCACCATTGACTTATCGGCGCCCGAATCTAATAAGGATTGCACCATCGTGTTTTTGAACAAGATAGGCGTCAAACCTACATCCTTTACGTTCCCCATGTTCGCCCGTAGCTTCTTCCCGTCGGCAAACGATTTTCTTCCTTGTGAACCATCCCTCTGGATGCGCTGCTTTGCCCAGCATTGGGACTCCTCGTGACCCTTCTTAAAACAAAAGCCGCAGGTATTTGGGATTGGCGTCCCCGGCATTGTACGCCGATTACCTGGCGAATCCGTCCTTCGTCTTTTCGGGCAGTCGAACTTCACATGACCGACATCACCGCACGCAAAACACCGATTACGATTATCATTGTCTTTACGTTTATCATTGTTCTTATGATGCCGTTCGTCCTGTCTACGCGAAACATGATAAGACTGCTTATCGTTTTCGCGGTCGCCCTTCCCTAATTTTAATTGGGCAATTCCTGTCTTTAGTGACGCGGTCGTCTGATAGTTTGAATTTACCAACGATTGCCGCACTGTTTGATCGGTAACATGACCTATCACTAAACGTATCAGTTCCTCGGGTTTAAAATTAATACCCGTTTGATTGTAATATTTTAATTCGTTGCGCACGTATTCCGAAGAGGACCTCGCGTTGTCACTCGTATATGTTACGGAGCGAACTAATAACTCGCAGAGCCTATCTCCCGAATCGAATTTCGCGCACAAATCTTCCCGGAATTTCTGCCATGTCCTCGGATGACCCTGCCACGACGCGTACCATGTCTTCGCTGCTCCCGCCAACGCATGAGTCGCCAAATTCAACCTGAGTATATATTTTTTTTTTTTTTTGTGTTCGAGGAGGGGAACATGCGTTTATGCATACCCGGCCTATGCCGGGTTATGTGGGACTCTGCTGCCTAAGGTGTCATGCGGCAACTACCCACTAAAAGCCCCTCCTCTGTCGCACCATCGCATGAGATACGCACCCACGCCCTTCGGCCCTATACTACGTAATACTACGAGTGGGGGGGGGGGGGGGGGCTCCTCACCGGAGTATCCTCATTACTGCAGCGGCTCCTTGTTTGTTGGGGATTCCAACCAACGAGGGTTGCCGGCAGCGGATGGGTGAATGACTAGGTGGACTGCGTGGTTGCAGCGCGAAGCCTGCTAGCTCTCAGGGGTCCATCAAGAGTCTGGTAAATGGGCGCCGCCTCTTTCTTCTGGGAGGGTAGGAGGGGTCGCCCATTCTCTCTTTTTCTCTCTCCTGGTTCGCCCGGTCCTTCATCACCTTCGCCGCGAACCGTTGGATTATTTTCCAGTTCTCCAGCGACGCGGTGATCTTTGGGACCAGGTTCGTGATCGTCAGTCTTCCTTCTAAGGATGCTTCCAGGTGGAGTCTCTCCTCCGCCCAGCGATCACAGTAGAAGATGACGTGGTCTGCGTTGTCCACCGGGTGTCCGCAGTCCCAGCAGTCCTCGCTGGTCGTCCTGCCTATTCTCTTCCTGAAGCTGCCAAATGAGCCATGCCCCGTTAGGAGCTGCATCACATGGAAGTCCAGGAAGAGGTCGGGAGACTTATGCTCGAAGGCCCTGACCGAGCCGACCAGCTTCCGGGTCCAATTATTTGGGTCAAAACTGTCCCATCTGCCCTGCCACTGGTCGATGGCCTCTTCCCATATTCTCTTCTTCATTATTGGGAGGTAGGTAGGCTCTCCTGCGGCATCTTCCCATTCTCTTTCGGTGTGGTGGTGATTGGTCTTCTCCGTGTAAATTTTCCAGAGGGCATCGGCTTTGATGTGTATTGGCATTTTCCCCGCCAATACACATAGTGCATCATATGCCACTGTACGATATGCCGTCGTGGTATGAATCAATGCCGCTCTCTGGCTTCTGCGTAGGATAATAATATTGAAACGCCAGGTGTTCGCTGCCTGCGCCCAAATTGGGGACACATATAGGACCACCGACTCCCATACCTTGTAGTACAAGTTTCTACATTTCCTGGCTGGTCCCTTGGTATTTGGTAGGAGTCCCGCCAGGGCACCCATCATCTTCTCCGCTCTCGCGCAGGTTTTAGTGATGTACTGCCTGTAGTTACGCACGTTGTCGAGTTCTACTCCGAGGTATTTCGCAGTGCTCTGCGTCCTCACGGAGGTCTCGCCCCATTCAAGGTCGATTATTCTGTGGATTCTTTTCCCCGTCAGTATCAAGATCTCGGTTTTTTCGGGGGCGATCTCGAGGTTCATGCGTGTGAACCATTCTTGGATCTGCCTCAGGCCGATATCTATCAGGAACTGGAGTTCTTCCAGGTTCCTTGCCGAGATCGTAAGCGCCAGGTCATTCGCGAGTGACAGAACACCATCGTATACGAGGTTCCACAGCATCGGTGCTAGTACTGCGCCCTGTGGAACTCCTGCGTAAATCGGCAGGCTCACTGTACTTTCCGGGGTATGTACCATCACTCGCCTATCCTCGGAGTAGTTCCGTATGACCCTTATCAGGTCTCCGGAAACTCCTCTCGGAGCAAGTTCAGCCAGGGTGTGTTTCCATTCTAGGCGGTTAAATGCGTTCTTTATATCCGTTGTCACGAAGGCGCACAGTGCGCCCCTGATTTGGCACACATCCGCGAACCGCGTTACCTCCTTAATTGCTTCCACGGTGCCTACGCCTTTTCTAAATCCGTATTGGCGGCAGTGAAAGGGGTCGCGTCCAATCTGCGCTTTTATGGCGTCTTTCATCACGTACTCCCATAGCTTGGATAGCGCCCGGAGTATGCTGATGGGCCTGTATGCCGATGGAGTTGACAGGTCCCTTCCTGGTTTCGGGAGTAGAATCACCCGTGCCGTCTTCCACGTACGTGGTATGGTTCCCTCGAATAGTGTAAGACGGCACATCGTCGTGAGGTCAGCTGGCCATTTCTCGGCAATCATCTTGACCACCTCCGCCGGTACCAAAACTATCCCTTGTGCTTTCCCGACCTTAAGTGCTTTTGCCGCTTTCACCACAGTTTCCTGCGTGATTGCGGTTGTGCACAGGGGGTCTGGCGTTGGGGCGGTAACTGACCATGGGGTCACTTCTTGGGAAGGTTTTGTGGTGGTGAAGAGGGCGTTGAGCACCTCTTGCACCTTTTCCGCCGGGAGGGAGGTTGTCACACCTCTCGCTTTCCTCAGTCTGGGCATCACTGCCCTGTATGGTCGTGCCCATGGATTCTGATCGAGAATCGCACAGAAGTCAGACCACGATTGTTCTTTGCTCTTCCAGATTTCCACATGTAAGCTCTTCCTTGTTGATCTGTAGTGATCAAGGAGGTTTGGGGTTTCTGGAGTGTCCTTTTTCTTGGCTCTTTGATACCTTCTTCTGGCTTGGAACGTTGCCATTCTAAGATTGGCAATTTTATCATTCCACCAAAAGTTCGATTTTCTTGTGCCCTTCGGAAGTGTCTTCCTTCGCATGGCTCTCTCACATACCCTTTCGAGCCTGGACTGCATCGCCTCCGGGGAGCAATCCGGGTCTCTGTCGGGCGTGGTGGCCTGTGACGAATGGTTCCTTGCGCGTCGTGGCGTGGATTCTCTGCTCAGGGCGTCGTATGAGTCGAGTATCTCCTCTGGCTTCACGTTCTTGAGTGAGAATGGTCTCCACGCCGTGTGTGGTCGGCTGCATCTACCTTCCTTGAAGGTATGTAAGATGTATCGGTGGTCCGAGGCGGAGTAAGTTTCCAGCACCTCGCTTCTTTGCAGGTTTTCCCGGGTTAACCTGTCCACAGACATAATATCCGGGAAGAACGTCCCGCCGTTCCTGAAGAAGGTGAACATCCCCTGCGGTCGAATGGGAACAAGGTGCGCTGCCATGGTTATGCCGAGGAGTAGCGCACCCCTCCGTTCGGTCTTGCGTCCTCCCCAGGCTGGGGATTTGGCGTTGAAGTCGCCTGCAAGAATCACCCGTCTGCCTATCGAGGTGGCGTTTCTCAGCACCTCCTGCAGGTCATCTAGATACATCTCTACTTCCGGTTGCGTGATGTTCGGGGAGCAGTAGCCGCTTATGAGGATTGTTTCCTCAAGCATTGCAACTGCTATTCCGGGTAGCGGTGCGATGCTGATGGGGCGCGCCATACGTCCGTTAAAGCCCGTTATCCATACGGCCGCGTCCCCGGTTGTGTCATTGCACCACTCACGTCTTTGTCTATAAGGTTCAGATATGATCACCGCGTCGGCATTCACCTCTGATGCTTGTTGCACCAAGAGTTCTTGCGCGAGGCGGGATCTGTTCAAGTTAATCCGTAAAATCACCACAGGTTTAGCCATTTCGGGTAGCTAGTCCCCGTCGGCCCTGAGCAACCTTCTGATATTGTGGGCATCCAAGCGATGCTGCCACATGATGCAGTCTTTTCCTCTCCAGGCCTTGGGCCTCGCAGAGGATACATCTTGGCTCGTTGGTGCACTCCTTTATGGAGTGTTCCATGGAGCCGCACTTCCTGCATTTTTCCTTTCCCTGAGGGAGCGCTTTGCAGGCCAGGCTTGTGTGGTCCAAGGCGTGGCACCTGAAGCATCTCACGACCTTCGGTAGTATCCTCGCCGACACCAGGGTGAACCCGATCCTGAACTTGCGCGATTCAAGGTCCTTCGGGATGGCCCCGGACGGTATATCAAGGATCACCGTCTGTGTTCCCGAGGGGGTCATCCTCGTTGTTCTTAGGTGTATCTGGTTGGGATCTAGTCCTAGAGTCTGGGCTATCCCTTCCACGATATCACCGGCCTCTGCCGTGGGGTCGACATTCTTAACTTCCACTGTTGACCTAGCCTGTAGAGTAGCAACCGGTATTGATTCCCCGAGCACTTTGCTCAGCGTTTCGGCTACACCATGTGCCTTGGCAGTTTTGGACAGTTCTATCAAGACGTGTCCCTCTCGCGTTTTCCTTACCGCGCTTGTTTCTGCGAGGCAGATTTTCCCCTTTTTGAGGACGTCCTTTACCGTTTCCAGGTATGTGGACCCCTCTTTAACCTTAATCAGGAGGGCCTCCGGCTTAACCTTCGGAGGTTTCTTCCGTAGCGGGATAGATCGCTTCACCGTTCCCAATTTGGGGGCCACGGGATGACTGGGCTTTTGTCGTCCTACCGTGGGGAGAGCTCTCCGTGGGGGTTGGGGGATGGTTTCATCCGACGGCGGGGGTGTTTTCCCTCTTCTTCGTCTGCTCCTCCTTTTGTGCCGAACTTCTTTGAAGTCTGAATCCGTCGCAGTTTCAGTCGGAGGGGGGTTGCCCGCCACCGCAGCATTGGTGGGTGTCGCTCCCGAGCGGGGTTTCTTTGGGGCACCCTCCTCTGGGAGAGATCTCACCTTCCTCTTGTGATGGAGTGCGGAACTCTCTATTATGTTTGGTTCCGCTACGGAGGTGGAGGACGGGAATGGGTTCTTCTGGCCCGTTTTGGGCCTCCCTTTTCTCCCGTCCTGTGGTGCCGTCTGCGTGCCAATATGCACCCTCGTTTTAACCTCGCTTCCCCCATTAGACGGGGTGGAGGGTTTCACGGGGGGTTTGGGAGGGGAGGGGATGGTCCCGCTGGGGGTTTTCCTGCCCTCCAGGATTTTCCTTCTCATATTCTGTAGGGCAGCAACCGTCTCTACGGACTTCTCCCTCATGGACGCTTTAACGTTTTTGGTGGAGTTTGCGTACTCCATAAACGTTGCGGATGATTCTGCCTGAGTCCTCAGCGCCTCTATTTCGGCCAGTAGCGCCCATAGGTGCCGCTGGGCGACCACTGGTTCGCCTGGGTGTATGTTTGTATCCTTGGGGCTCATCGCTTTTGTCGCTTTTGGGGAGCCCCTTCGTATTGAGCGTGGAGGGGAGGCGGCCGGTTTGGATTTGGCTTTGGCTTCCTTCATGCCTTCCTTATCCCTTCTGTATGATAACTGCACAGGAGGTGTCACCGCCGGGCAAGGTGGGCTCCTGTTTAACTTTGTTCTCGGTCGGAAGGGATTTGGGGTCCCGACCTCTCCCATTCGGATGGGGGGCATCTGAGGGTTATCATCCCCCATGGGGGCCCTATTGGAGGGGATGGACGTTGGGTTTCACTTGAACCCAGCTCCATCGACCCTCCTGAGGTTTCCCTAAAATGGGCCGTGATAAAACCCATTGGGTACTTCCCTACCGGTGTGTGGAAGGTTCCTTCCGTAACCTTCCTCACCCCTTGGAGGTGTGCTGTCCTGCCTAGTTCTTCCTCACGGCGCCGGCGGATGGCTTCCTCCTCCGTGTCGGAGTCCGACACGGATGAAGTCCCTCCCTTTCGGGTGGAGAGAGAAACGACTGATTGCGTCGTCGATCTCTCCTCCGACTCCGAGTCGGGATCCTCCGTGGTGTACGGGAGGGGGTAGGTTGCATGTGGAGTGCTCCGTCGCTCCCCTGTATGCCCCCCCTTTTTCCCTCTCATCCTCCTCTATTTGGCGCACTCTGTCGTACTGCATATCTTGCAGTACGGTGGGTGTCGCCAAGGTGCTTATCGTGTTTTCTGTTTTACGGTCGTCAGTTAACGATCCGGGGGGGCCCGCTTGCCCACCACCCCTCGGACCGGTACTGGGGTATCCCTCCCCTGCACCGTATACTACTTCCTGTCGATCCGACATTTCATATATTATTTGGGTTCTCTCGTTGTCCGTGTCATAGCCTTGGTCGTATAAAAAATCCTGTCCTGTTATTTTCCCAATAGTGTGGTGTGAGGAAGCATGGAGTCCACCCGGACAGAGCCTCTTGTCCGGGCAAGGGGACTGGAATACTGCAGTGATGGCCCCAGATGCCCTGCAGGGAACGTTCGCGACCGCATGATTTAAGTCACTGCGGCCATTCAACCCTCGGCACGTTACCTTACACCTTGTTTTGTGACTTGTTAGTCTTGTTATTTAGACTTTGATGCCTGTAAAAGGATTCAGGCAGCCTCCCTAGTCGGGTGTGGGCCAAGGACCATAGGAGGATCGCCGTTCCCTGGACGCTGTCCGTATGGATGGCTTACCATTCCTACGATCTCCTGTGTGTGCCCCTGCGGACCGGCAAACTGAATGCTTCGTTCAGTTGCCGTCGAGTTGTGTTTCGTAGGGCCTCGCGCATACTCTATGGTTACGGGCGATGGTCATCCTTCGAGTTACCTATCTTGTATGTTCTGGTTCCACGTTAGTTGGCTTCGCATCTGTCTCCCCCTTGGGAAGTAAACCTCGCGTAGACACGGACTTATCGCACGGAATATATAACGGAATATATATCCGGGTGCCGCTTGGAAGTTAACGGGGTTTAATCAAGGGTTTGTGGAGCCAGTGTGTTGTCCAGTTGGTCGTGTGTCGTGATTTGGATGTGTGCCGACCGCACATGTCACTGGCGGGCTTCCTGCCATAACCTAAATTCCATTTAGGTTATGTTCGTGGTGTTGGATCGGTCCGCCAGCCTGTCTCCTTTCCACGACTCCCACGTCTAGAACCATGTGGTTTCCTTTCCTCTTCCATCTCCGCGTTTGTTGCTGGAGTGGTTGCTATTGTTTTTGCCCGTTTCCCTGTTTCAGAGTTTGTTTCCATCGAAGAGGGAGGGAGGATTCGATCCCTGTCATCTCCCCGATCGCCCAGGAGTGGACTGCAGCCCTTGACCGCCACCCAACTGCCTCGGGGGAGGGTGGAGATCGTCCTCGGGGCTTGGGAGGAGGAATTAACATTTCGTTTCCGGGGCGCCGTCCTTGAGTCTGATGGGTCCCGTGAGCAGAATGTGCATCTCATCCGACGTCCGTATAGGCGTCCTGCCCGAAGACGTCGTGCAGCCATCCGCGAGGCCCCCTTGCAGGGGCCTGCGTCTTCCAGCGGGGCCACGGGGACTAGTGGGGGTACAGCCGGTGGATCCTCCCCGTCCACACCGCAGTCCCTACTTGAGGCTTGTCGAGCCTTGATTGAGGCCGAGTTCCAATTCCAGGGGACCGCGCCTCGCTCCGTGGCTAGTGGGGTGGCCTCGCTGCCCGAAGCGGCGACGGTCACCGACCTGGCGCGTCTCCTCTTCCAACAGTGCTCTCTGCCAAAGGCCGAGCGGAGGTAGAAGAGGGCATCCAGTTGTAATAAACATGTATTTACTGTCAGTGGATGGTTCCTTATTTCCCTTCTGCTCTACCAGCTCCCTATTTATTTCCGCCTTACATTTCCATAGACCATCGCTCCACGCGGCATTTCGGCCGCGGAGCGGTGGCGGTTGTAGGGAGCCTTTCAGGTCCGCGTTGGTTATTCATCTTGAGTCGTGAGTCGTCAGTCGCCCTTGTATTTACAATTCCCGCTTCATCGCGTCGACGCGGCATTTCTGCCGCGGCGCGGAGCACCGTTCAACCAGATGGGGTACATGAGACCTCCTTGGCTGAGTTGTACTCCCTGGACGGTGAAGGGGGCGGCTCGGTCGCTAGTCTTCTTGGTCGGGGCGACTGGTGGCGCACCAGTAGACGACGTCATGGCTGCCTCCTCAGAAAAGGCGGGAGGGCAGTCATGGCGTCAGCATGATGGTCGTTGGTTACCACCACGGACGCTCCTCATCGGGTAATCCCGTCATCCTGACGGGTCCAGGATTAATCCCGCAGGGACGCGTCCGTGGAGTGATGGTCGAGCAGGTTTCCGTGACTGCGCATCGCCGGGGGGTCGGAGGCTACAGCTCCCCTCACCCGTCCTGTCATAGTCCCGTCTCGAAACGGCCGGAGTGGATGCATTCCATCCATAGTGAAGCCTGGATGAGTCCTCGTGCGCAAGAGGATCTTCGCAGGTCGTCCGCCAATCCTGTGGCTCGGTTCCAGCGTGGTCTCCAGTTTTCTGCACAGTTCCACGGGGGCTGAGTGGCAAAACTGTTCGCCGTCACCTCCGGGGCCGCCGTCGTCCAGCGCCGCCATAACCGAACTCTCAACCTGAGTATATGGTAGTGACTCCGTAGCCTTTTCCACGATATCACACCATTTCTCCGCAATGTCTCAGATATCCGTGCCTCCGAATTCTGGTATCGCCTCCGCTACATGCGCCGGTATCGAAGTAGAAGCTCTCGGCTCGCGATTCATCGTAGCTTCCATGAACTTCATAAAAAGCGATTCGAATGTCGGTGCACTTCGCTCACTTGATACACTGGGCTCACTAGACACACTATTATGATCTTCCATCTTCAGGCGTTAATTCTCTAACACAGTAAAACAACTATGCTAGTATCCCACTTCTGATGTTAGAAATTGTACTTTAAGAGTATACAAGATAGATCTTTCCCGGACAGTTCTGGGGTAAAGACTGAGCGGTCAATCACAGTTCATTTACCAAAAGGCATAACCTTCCCCACTCCGTGGCCAGATCCTCCAGGAGCAGAGTCCCTATACCTTGGTAATACGGCGACAGGCCGATTGCCATGTTTGGTCTTTCACTCCACATTCAAATAAACAATCCTTCGACACCAGATGGTTGGAAAACCCAAAGCGGTCGCCAGCCATCGTCGGCCAACAGGATAAATGTTGCATCGTCTTTAAGCAGGCCTAATGTGGAATTTTTGGTTATTCAATCGTCAGGAATAAACTAACTATTCTTTTAATTAATCTAGCGCAGTCGTGGTCGCGAAAGAACGCACTGACACGTCGCACAGTGCGGCTGTTCAATGGGCGTTCGGGACAAAATTCAAAAAATGCATATAATGTTTAAATAATGAACATTTTTATAGTGGAAAAGGTCAAACTAGTTGTATGACATAACATCATCATAACAATAACACCAATTATTAACAATTAATAACAAATAGTAACAAATAGTAAGAAATAATTGTTACGTAACGAAATATAAGTAAAACATGAATATTATAATGAAAAAAATACACAGTGGAATGAACGACACATAGTTAACATACTGTTGTATTCCGGGATTTGGGACCACTGTGCGTCGTTTGGTGAGCCGAAACTGGGTTTTGGTCTCTCTAAAAAATTCAATAACTTGTAGGGTAGCAGGTAGTAGCAGATAAAATTTATACAGCAGGTAGTACAACACCTTGTCGATACAAAACAACAAAAATTACAGGACGTTTTGTGCCGCTTTTTTGCAAATTGAATTTTAACAAAACATTAAAAATTTTGCATTTCCAATTAAAATTTTGCATTCCGTCTATGAAATTCTCCATATTTAAGGTACAACAAACAATATTGCAAAATACGAACAAAAAAGAACGAGTGATGCACGAGTTATCTAATTTTTAAGATTTCAGGTATTATAAACAGATGACTATTGCCGGTCCCCTATTGATTTTTTACACTAATAATGGTTACATTCGTATTCCTTACCTATCCCTTAATGATTATTTTCAAGAAAAAGTTCAAAATTCAAACATGACTTTTTGGATTTTTGTCCATTGGTGGCCGGACTGTGCGTCGTGTTGCATCGTCTTTAAGCAAGGATAATGTGGAAATTTGTCGTATTCAATAATAAGATATAAACTAATAAGTCGTTTAATAACTGTATTCGATACGTTTATTCATTATCCGAAAGGAATAAAATGTTTTAACACGTATGAAAAAATTACCCATTCGTCCAGGAATTAACCTGATTAACATTGTGCGAATCCTGACCTAGGCAACGCTCAACAGCTGAGATCGGTGAACTCACTTCACTATCACTTTCATTGCACGGCCACTTTAATATCCAATGTAAAATTTTGAGATGGTGCCACAGGATTAATTGTTCCTACGTGTAACGAAGTTGGTCACTCACTGATGAATGAATTCGGTACTGTGTAATGAAAGTTGATCTCACGCCCGAATCAAGATTTATTCACTATTCATTCGATCGTCTCTACGGTCGATGCAAATCTGATCCATTTGCCAAGCATTCGCTTCCACACGCATCAGCTGTTGAGCGTTGCCTAGGTCAGGATTCGCACAATGTTAATCAGGTTAATTCCTGGACGAATGGGTAAGTTTTTCATAAGTATTAAAACATTTTATTCCTTTCGGATAACGAAGAAAAGTATCGAACAGAGTTATTAAACGATTTATTAGTTTATTTCTTACGATTGAATAACCAAAAATTACACATTATCCTCGCTTAAAGACGATGCAACACGACGTGTCAGTGCGTTCTTTCGAGACTACGACTGCGCTAGATTAATTAGAAGAATAACTAGTTTATTCCTGACGTTTGAATAACCAAAAGTTACACATTAGGCCTGCTTAAAGACAATGCAGCATTTGCCCCAAGATTCCCTCGATACCGTCGAGGCCCACGTACACGACCGTGCGCCCTAGTGCGTTACGCGCCTGAGCCCGTGGATTTCGGGCGCTCTGATTAGCCAGTGTTTTTGGTTAATAACTCGAAAACGAAGTTTCAAACAACATTTTGGTCCAGGAAAAAGTTGTTCAGAATTACCCCAGCTATCCCCCATTTCCCGATGTTGCGGTATTTACGGGACACTCTGTATACATCAACATCGTATTTTACGTATTTGCATCTGTATCTGCATTCTCTTCAACGTCCGTACTATCATCTAATTGTTCACTAGTACATTCATTTATATCTATATAAGGAACCACTAACGGAATATTTGGCTTGACGCAAACTTCTAAATTTCAAAGGCAAATGCCCTTTATTATGCCGATGTCGCTTACCGTTTCACCCATGTCCTTTAGTTATTGCGCAAGATTTTCTACTTTCGCAATATGTTGCGCAATCGAGTCACTCGATTCCATTTTATATTGAGAAAATCTTTCATATGCTAACATTTTATTAATTTCAGTCTTTTGTTCGTAAATTTCATCTAATTTTTCTAGAATTTCCCTTGACGACAGGCAATTCTCAATGAGCGTTATTTGAGAGTAGTCCATAGCGGACGTTAATAGAAACATTGTACACGCATCATCCTTTATCCACTTTTTATGCAGTGCAACTTCTGCTGCCGTCGACGTCGCAGCGACGATTGGTTTTGCTTCTGCGCATTTCGTTATCTCAGACAGCCCTTTTGCGCGTAAAGCACAGCACAAATGGAACTTCCATTGATGGTAATTTTTACCATCAAATTTGACGGTCGATGTCGCGTCAATTTTATTTTCCGACATTTCTGGGCTTTGAACAACAGCTCACTGCGTACGACGCTGAAACTTAATGCGCTCGCACTAAGCTTATGGTTAATCGCGTGGCGAAATATTTGGCATCTATAAATTGTCTCTTCGTTACTTCACGTATACTTTCTTAAACAACGGAAACACTCCTGGGCCCATAACCTATTGGGAAAGCTTGGATGTTGTAAAGTAAACGTTCTTGCATAACTATTGATCAAAGTTGCTATTGAAAAAAAAGAGGCTCATAACCGCCCCATTCGGCATATACGTGCACGATTAATCAATCAGCGCTCAGAACAAAAGAAAAAAGGGCGCGAGATTCAAACATACTTTAACATACTTCTTGTTTTATTTTTTTTGTTTCGGAGAAAAATATGTAGCCTGGCCTACCTTCCGCGGCCGGTATTTTTTCCCGGTCGAGGAAATATGATATTTACTCTTCTAACCGTATACAATCAGTAGAAAAGGAAGACAATTTCATATTGTGGGATTGAAAATGCTGCGTGACTGTTTAGAATGATTTCAAGGTGTGGTTTGGAGCTGAGCACTTGAGTTGATCGTGTGGACGTAGTGCGCTCGGCGACCTAATGATTCTGGTAGTGTGGTAGAATGTCTGGTAGTGTGTATCATAAATGAGTGAGAACAGATGAGAAATCGATTGAAACGCTGCGATTTATGAAAGTTGTTCATTTATTAATTCATTTATTCATTCGAAACAATTGATCGGGTGGATCGGTGGACGCTGGAATCGCTCAGGGCTGAGCGTGAAGGTGGTGCAGGCCGAAAGATAGAGTGCAACGAGTACGGTACATATTTCCAAACGTGTATTTGACACTCCAGTACAACACAGACAAGAGACGGTTCAGTAACAAAAATGACAAAAATGACGAATACGGAATTGATAGTCGATGTTCGGATTACTAGAATTTGTGCGGGAGCACGCAGGTGTTAACTCTCGAGCGGTTTTCTGAATTCTGACTACCCAGAGCGAATGCTTTCTTGCAAAGGCTCGTCGCCAGTTTTTTCCTCCCCTTTTTTGGGGGTTGATGTCCAATTGGTCGGAATCACGACAGGGCATGACTCGAAGCTCTTATTGGGCCATGGTGTCGCCAGACGATCTCGAGTCAAAAAAATTGTTTTCGATTAATGTCGCCGGTTGTGAACACCGCCGCCGCTGACGCCCGTTTGAATTTCAAACACATTCAGTAACTTTTTTTTACCGACCGGTCATTTTAACCGGGCATGGTAGGTGCCATAGTATGTATACAAGAAGTGTCGGTAGGTTTAGTGTTAAATTATTTAACGCATGATCATATCCAGACGCTGGTACAGTAAAATCATCTGATTAGTAGAAAGCTATTTTTCAATCTTCGACTTTCGAACCTTCAACAATTCGTAGTGACCATCCGGAACTATGAAAACAGTATATTTTCGACTGTCTTTATCCACGGATGCGTAGAAAAATAGGAAGCGGTCCTTAACCATTTTAGCGTTCAATAACCTATAGTGTACACAAAGCCTTTTCGTTTCGTCCTTTTTACTCACTAACACGACTGGGCTATCATATTCCGACAAGGAAGGCTGTATAACCCCGTCGCGTAACTATACATCCACTTGTTTGTTCCACCTCCTCTCTTTCTTTTTGCGACAATAGTCTCGCACGCTAGTATACCGGCACGCCACCTTTCTCAACGATATTCAATTTGATATCTACAGTAATGTCTCGATTAGTGAACCTCGCTCGGGACCGAATGTGAACACTAATCGTGTGCAGACACAATTCTCGAACGAGACGGGTCCCCTTTGATGTTGTGGCAGCCGAGATACGGGGCAGCGTTTCATGAAAAAAGCAAGTTTAAATACCCGTGTACGTGAGACAACACTACCGCGATCAAAATTTAATATTAAAACATGTTCATTTTTGGTCCGCTTTAAATGAAATTTTACCAAAATGTTCGTTAGGATCTCCTGATAAAAATGATACCAAACACGATATGGTTTGGACAATTTTTACTTATCACGGTATTAATAATTTTATTCTCCTTTATTATTGTTTTCGATAACAACTAGAATATGTGTATATTAGTTAACAGCAATAAGGTAATTAGTAGTGAGATTGTAAATTTGGAAGTAAACTCTCCAATCAAGAGTCTCTTAATTCTCTTAATCTTAAATTGCTATATTTAGTTAATGGCAAAATATTGTTGTATCGAGAATTATTCTCGTTCCTGTGACATTCCATTCGGTGTTCATAAGAGTTTATAATTTTAACTGATAAGAAATTGTAAGAATTTATATCTACTTTTTAGATAAAAGAACTACGAAGAGAAGAGAGCTGGGTCATTCATCGCATCAATAATAATAAGTAAATATATGTATAGTTCCAAAATCATATATTCTAGTTGTTATCGAAAACAATAATAAAGGAGAATGAAATTATTAATACCCTGATAAATAAAAATTGTACAAACCATATCGTGTTTGGTGTCATTTTAATCATTAGATTGTAACGAACATTTTCGTTAAATTTCATTTAAAACGGACCAAAATTGAACAAGTTTTAATCGTAAACTTTGATCGCGTTAATATTGTCTCACGTACACGGGTATTTAATCTTGCTTCTTTCCTGGTCGCCGCTGCCTCGAGTCTCGGGTGCCACAACATTGAAGGTGACCTGCCGCTCGAGAAACGTATCTGCACACGATTAGTGTTCGCATTCGGTCCGAGTGAGGTACACTAATCGAGACAGCCGATTCGAATTTACTTCCTAATTTATGATCTCGATACTAATTACCTTATTGTCAACAACTAATATACACATATTCTAGTTGTCATCGGAAACAATAATAAAGGGGAATAAAAGTATTAATACCACGTTAAGTAAAAATTATCCAAATCATATTGTGTTTGGTGTCATTTTAATCAGGAGATTGTAGCGAACATTTTGGTAAAATCTGATTTAAAACGGACCAAAAATGAACAAGTTTTAATTTTTAATCTCGCTTGCATCAGTGTTGGCTCTCACCGATATTCGATCTGGGTTCATATTACATGCTCGGTGCATGTACAATACCACTTACAGGGACCACCCCAAGTAGTGTAGATAGAAATGAACACTAATCGTAGACACAATTTTGAACACTAATCGAGACATTACTGTACGCGTCTACGTGTTTGAGACGTGTACCCTGGCGATGTTCTACATTATAATTGAAGTCCTCGAGGGTCAATGCCCAACGCGCGATTTTAGGGGATAGATCTTTTTTTACTAGCGTCTTCTTGAATGCTTCACAATCTGTGACGAGTTTGAATGGCACACCTAATTGGTAAACTCGAAACTTTTTCACTGCGTTAATTACGGCGAGGACTTCTAATTCATATGAATGATATTGTCGTTCCGCGTCTGTCGTTTTCTTACTATAATAAATACACGGGATGAAATGCGTTATCGTTTACTGGCATTTGTAGCAATACTGCACCAAAACCCTCCTGGCTAGCGTCGGTGTGAAGTTCGGTTTCCGCTTTCGGATTATAAATTCGTAATACTGGATTCGTGGTCAATGTGTATTTTAAAATTGAAAATGCCTGTTTTTGTTTTTCACCCCAAATGAATTGTTGGATTTGTTTAATTATGTCTGATAGTGGTTTTGCGATCTTTGCGTAATCTTTAACAAACTTGCGGAAATATCCGGTTAAGCCTAGAAAACTTTGAATGTGTCTTTTATTTTTTCGATCAGGAAACTTCTCAACAGCCCGAACTTTATTGTCACCTGGGTAAACCTTACCATTTTCAATTTTGTGTCCCAAATATTCTATTCGCGTTTTTAAAAATTGGCATTTATCCCAATTAATATTTAATCCGTTTCTAGCTGAAACTTTTAATACTTCGACTAATTTCTCGAACGCATCTTCATCATTTAATCCCCGTACTATTATATCGTCAACATAAATAAAAACTATTTTGCGTTGAATGAGATCTCTAAATATCTCATCGATGAAGCTTAAGAAACTTTGTGGCACCAATCGATAAACCAAATGGCGCTCTCAGAAATTCGTATTGCGCATTCGGTGTTACAAAGGCTGTGTATTTTATACTTTCAGCCGCGACTGGTACATGCAAATAGCTATTTTTTAAATCAATAACCGAAAATACGCGTGCATTTGTTAATTCGTCTATTTTATCTTCGATAAGTGGCATTGGGAAATGGTCGCGCCTGATTTTATTTCATTGTCTATAATCTATACAAATTCTGTAAGTCCCGTTCTTTTTTGGTACTATAACTACTGGACTTGCAAACTCGCTATTGCTTGGTCCAATAATTCCGACTTTCAGCCAATCATCGATTTGTTGTGCTAATATTGGTTTCTCCTTGGGTGCTAAACGCCGCGGTCTTAGATTAACAGGGGTGCCATCGTTTAATATAATTTTTGTCTGTACCTTTGTATCTACTTCTTCTGCTGGCTGATATTCATTGATTATATTTTCTATTTCGTCTTTGTATTTGTATTTTACGTCTATTTCACTTTTGACATTGTACATAATTTGTCTTAATCCTTTGAACACTTCACCGATGCTTTCCGCGTTGTTTCCTTCGTTCTCCCCGCTGATTTCTTCTTCGTCTCCGCCGTTGACTTCTTCTTCTTCTCTGGGAGTTTCGCCCTTTGTAGTTGCGATTTCTGGTACTGATATTTTCCGTATGTTAACTATTTCGCCTTGATTCAGCCGTATGTCGACTTTTCTTAAGAAATCTTGGCCCAGTATTACGTGGTGCGGTATTGAATGCGTTGGGATGACGCAGAATTTTATGTTGTGCGTCTCCTCGTTTATATTCGTGTCGATGTCAAATCTCCGTCGTCGCGTTGCCGGCTCCTGTTATTTTCATTGGTGTCGGTGTTAGTGGTGGTTTTTCCAATTTCTATGTATTTGTTCTTTCGCATTAGCAAAATATCGCTTCCAGAATCAATTAATGCGCAACATTCTTTGTCGTTAATTTTTAGTAAATACGTTGCTCTGGGGTTTGAGATACAATTTATCTTTGCCATCCTACTGTTGTTTTCGCCTTTCACGTTACATTTATTGGCTATATGGCCGAAATTGTTACATTTAAAGCACTTTGGTCCTTTACCCTTGTTTGGACACGTCGCGACGGTTCGACTAACAATAAGTACATCCACATGACGCGTACGTGTACCGGCTCGGTATTTTAATTCGTAATCGTAATTGAGCAACGCAATTGCCCATCCCTCGACTCTACGATTGACGTCCTTTTTCATTAGTGTCATCGTGACCGCCTTACAGTCAGTCATGATCTCAAATTTTGGCCCCTGTAAGCAAATTCGAAAACGTTCTAGAGCATATATTATCGCGAGAGTCTCGAGTTCAGAACTGTTCAACTTCGACTCGCTTTCTGTCGTCCGCCTAGAATAATAGAATACCGGATGCACTTTACCATCTGATTTCCTTTGCATAAGAGCCGCCGCGTAACCCGCAGAACTTGCGTCACAATGTAGTTCTGCGTGATCGTTCGGATTACAAACCGCTAAGATCGGAGCTTCCGTAAGTTTGGCTTTTAGTATCTTAAATGCTCCGTACTCCGTTTCCCCGAAATTAAATGTCGTCTCCGTTTTTGTCAAATCATAAAGGGGTTTAGCAATCGACGCGAAACGTTCGATAAATTTCCTACAATAGGAACAAAGTCCGAGGAAGCTACGTACGTCGCGTGTGCTTCTGAGAATCGGAAATTTCTCAACTGCTACGATACCGCTTTTTGTCGGCTTTATACCCTGCTCGGAAACCATGTACTCAAGGTAATCCACTTCCGTTTGAAGAAAATAACACTTTTTGATTCGCAGTTCCACCAGATTTTTCGAAAGGGTTTTAAATACTCGTTTAAGTATTTCTAAGTGGTGATATATAATCTGAACAGCTACCAATATATCATCCATATAAATCGCCATATCACCGGTTCTCGTAAATTCGTTCAAAATCCCATGTATATAGCGCTGAAACTTCGCTGGCGCTGTATTGTACGTCACGAACGACGTGTACTTAACCGATTCTTTCGCGACTTGAACGTAGTGAAATCCGTCATTTTAATCTAGTAAGGTAAAATACTTCTTGTTCCCTACGATCGCTAATTGATCCTCGATAAGAGGCACAGGGTAGTTATCCCTCGCCGTCGCTTTGTTAAGAGCACGGACGTCCACACACATACGTAATGTCCTGTCTTTCTTTTTCGTCAAAAATATAGGCGATGCGAATTCGGATTCACTATTTTGTTTATAACCTTTTTCTAATAGTTCATCTAAAATCAGCTGAAGTTTTTCTTTTTCGTCATAAGCGAGCTTGCGCGGAGTACAGTAAAACGGCTGCAGATCGTCCAATCGTAATTTCAATTCTGCTTTCGTTTTAGGCTCCCGCGGCCTCGGATAATCTACGTAAAGTTCTTGAAAAATATGTTTCAACCCGCATTTCGCCTCATAAGGCACCGCTGATTTTCAGATCGTTTACTAATACATTCTCGGTCTCGATTGTGTTGATATTCAACATTTCTCGCCAAGCACAATCGTCAGTCGGTAGCGTCAAACGAATACCGAACTTGTGCAATATATCGCGCCCCAGTAAAGCTGGCGTCACCGACGTGTCTTCGGGTACAACGTGAACTCCAAAATTCTCTCTCGAAATATCACCAATAGAGACCGTCGCATAAACTTTCCGTAATAGATCTAATTGTATAGTGCGTCCAGAGCTAAATGAAAAAAGTGGATTGAGAGCGGCCGATTGATGCCGTCGATCGGCAGGGCAGTAGCGCGATGTTCGGTTCTAAGCAATAAGATGAGAAGCTGCGAATTAATTTCTAATTACACTAGTTGTTCGGGCGTAAAAACCCACCGCGCGAAGGGATGAGCGCATGACTATGGTTAGTTAGGGCAGCCAGATGGCTGACTGACCGCGAACGTCATAAACGACGAAGATCGCGTTAGAACCCTAGAAACACCAAATGTACCTGGTACCGTTAGCCAAGGTGTGCAGGCCTTGCACACCTAGTGTTAGCGGGCAAAGGCGCTGATTGGTCGATCACTGCGTCCCTTTTTTGCATATAAGTCGACAATTTTAGTTATTAAGGCTAGACGTTACTGAGGAGCTGGAGCGATCAGTCGTCGAGGTGTACTCTGCAGATTGGAAGAACACCAAGAGTCGTGGTCTGACTGCCGGACACGACATAACATTACAATATAATCATCTATAGAAGGGACCGTCCCTTAATATTCAACGCATCCAACAACAGAAATACAGTCCACTATTTTACAACAACATCTCTTTGCCTATACATTCTTTCCTCCATCAACCCGTTCACGAGCCTGCGAGTGTTCGGACGCGTACACTAGTAGTTCAGTTATTACTAGTAAGTATAGCTATACATTTTATTCAATATTTTAAGTATTTGATAGAATTTTTATTCTTCGCGCAGTATGATCCTTGGTTTGTAGTACAGAATGTATAACGCTTTGTATATACAGTAGTCCCTCGAACAACGTGGGGGTTCGGGACAGCGACCGACCGCGTAGAGTGGACTCCGCGTAGTTTCGGGGCTCCCCCACCACCCCCGATTTTACCCCCCCACTACCCCGATTGTACCCCCACCGACCCCGATTTTACCCCCTCCTCCATCACAAACAAAAGCCGCGTTGTTCGAGGGATTGCTGTATAACGCTTGTAGAGTTACCATGCCAATGCGATATCTTTTGTTTCAACAAACTCTTATGTTCCAAATGTAGAGACAATGTTCTGCTCATTCCGTTTAGAACCAGAAGCCAGAATAGTAGAGACTTTTACAATTTCATTTCCGTTACTATTTGTTCTATTTTGCATAGTTTTTTTTTACTGTTTATTTAGTGTCATTAGTGTTTCATATTTTGTGTGTTTTCATTAGTGTATTATATTATTTATATCATAGTCAATTGTTTGTTAGATTTAATTAGATATTAAAGTTTAGTATATACATATGTGTATATAGCTATATACGTTTGTGTGTGTGCGTTTTGTGTGTACATGAATAAAATGCATGTTTCGACCATGGCAGTACATCCCGAGTACCTCTGCTCAAGAAAGGGTAGTAGAAGAGGAGGAGGATGTGGTAGTCGAAGATGAAGAGGAAGAAGAGGAACGGGAAGAATCTATGCTTGGACTAGAAAATAATGAACAACAACCACGCACACAGTTATCAATTGATGCACAGAAACTTTGTCTTAATACGGCAAAAAATATAATAATAAATGAGAAGATAACGCAATCAGCAGCAGTACAAAAAGCGGCAGTCCTAACAAAAGTTTCAGCTTCAGAAATTTATAGAATACTTAAAGACGGCATCAAACAACGGAAGAAACGTTCAGATTTCGGAAAAAGCAAAACATTGGACATAGAAGAAGTTATTCGGAGAGAAATCTACGAATTGCTATCGCGGTAATGAAATACCGACAGCTGAAATTTTTCAAAGAAAATTACAAGGAAAGGAATAGAAATTAAAAAGAGCACATTATACGTGCGGTTGCATAAGTTAGGCTTCAAATATAAAAAAAGTAGAGAAGAGATCCGATCTTATGGATCAAGAAAGAATGATCAGCTGGAGATCCCAGTATTTGGATCAAATCGCAGCATTCCGGCAAGAAAATAGAATGATCTATTATCTTGACGAGACATGGTACGGTACCCATGATACGGCTGCAACTGGTTGGACCGATGGATCTTCAAATTGAATTGCAAAGATGCCCCCGAACAAGGGTAAAAGACTAGTCATATTGCATTGCGGTAGTTTAGAAGGATGGGTGGAAAATGGGTTAAAATTGTGTGGACAAAATTTAGCCCAATGTCAGGTGGATTATCATAAAAACATGGACGCTTCAATATTTGAGGAGTGGTTTGAGAACCAATTGTTGCCAAATATTAGGCCCAACAGTGTTATAGTAATGGATAATGCACTATACCATTCAAAGTGAATTGAAAAAATTCCAACAAAATCAAGCTCTAGGCTTGAAATTCAAGAATTCCTAGTGGCCCACGACTTATATTTCAAGGATAACACTGTTCAACACGGGTCTGTTGAGTTGAAATTTGTCGAACAGTGGAATTATACAAAACACGAATTGCTGAAAGTGCTAGGCACAAAAAGATTTGCGAAAATGTATGTAATACTACCCAATGGACATGTGGTATTAAGAAAAGTAAGATGCCCTATTGTAAGCACGAATTTCATATACATGTGTAAACATTATACAATATTTCATTATGATCAATTTTAACTATTTTTTACGTACTTCTATACAGGAAAAAAAACAATGGAGAGACTCTGAAGACGAAGAGGCAATACTCACAGACGTCATACCTACTGGTTGCAGTTTTTTCTATTTAGTTTGTGGTATATCAAATTACTACTACCTTCTTTATGGAATTCTTCCAGTGAAAATCTCTGATATTGTTAATTTCTTCTTCTAAATGTTGTATAACTTCCGCGTGAAACTTCGGAAATGTATTCGTTCGTCGCATGTTCCGTTTCAACTGTCCCCAAATTAGGGTTACAAAACTGAGGGTTACAAAATTAGAGCGATATACATCTAGTGGTACCGAGGTCGATGCGAACACCAATGATTAAGCGCGCCCACGAAAACGGCCATTTCGCGTCCGAAAAAACCGAAGCCTTATTGAAGAAAGACTATTGGTTTCGGAACACGCGGGAAAAGGTAGACAAAGTACTGCGAAATTGTATCGACTGCATACTTGCGGAGAGAAAGCGAGGTAGACCGGAGGGATTTTTATTTGTTAGGGATTGCAGAATTTAATGAGATGAGCAATTATTCGAATTCACTATTTATTTAATACTTATATATAACTATCGATAAGGAAATACAATATAAGAACAATCGTAGCAGATCACAAGGTGGAAAAATCACAACCGTGGCGGACTCTACCGAATAAGAAGAGTAAAAGAATTGACCATTAAAAACGCGCGCATTACAAAACAAAATACAATTTCAACATTATTTACAATTAGCAAAGGCGAAGTAACGTTAGATACCTTCCACGTAAACCATCTGGGACCGCTCCCATCAGCGAAAAAGAAATACCATCATGTTTTCGTTGTCATAGACGCTTTCTCGAAATTTGCGTGGCTCTACGCCACGAAGAGCTGTAATTCTTCCGAGGTAATAGAACACCTGAAAAAACAGTCGACACTTTTCGGGAACCCCCGGAGCATTATATCAGATAGGGGCACCGCGTTCACGTCGGCCGCATTCGAAGATTATTGTAAAGATGAGAACATAAATCATGTACTGACGACTACAGGTATGCCGCGAGAAAATGGCCAGGTAGAAAGAGTCAACCGTACGCTAATACCGCTGCTAGCAAAATTGTCAGCGCCGAAGCTTGGCAAATGGCACAAGTACCTGGACCGTTGCCAGAAATGTTTTAATGCTACACCGAGTCGAAGTACAAAAACAACACCGTTTAAAATATTGTTCGGAGTAAACGTTAGATTTCGAGACGACCCTCAGGTAGTCGAATTACTAGAGTGTGAATGGGAAAATTTATTTCAACAGAATCGTGACGAGTTGCGAGAAGAGGGACGGCAGAACATCCCCATGATCCAACAGGAAAATAGAAAATCTTTCAATAAAAAAAGGGTCGAAAGTGGGAAATACCAAGAGGGCGACATAGTCGCAATTAAACGGACACAACAGGGTCCGGGTTTAAAATTCGCGGCAAAATATTTTGGGCCCTCCGAGGTAACGAAGGCGTTGCGAAATGACAGATATATGGTGACCAAAATCGGCGAGCATGAAGGGCCACATCAAACATCCACAGCGGTGGACTGTATGAAATCATGGACGAGTGAGGACAGTGACGACACGTGCAGTGACACCGAAGGGACTCACAGCGGAGCATGCGATATCTGAGGTCAGATATCCTTGCTGGGAGGCCGAGTGTAGGAGGGCGAAGCGCCGAACGTCCGGGCATGGGTCGTCTATGACCGGGCTACCTGGGACACAGCTGGTCTGCAGGCGTGCAACGATGGCCTGCAGACCCGTGTCCCCTGTTTTCTATGTATATTTTAAAGATATGAATGAGAGAGAGAGAGAGAGAGAGAAAGAGAGAGAGAGAGAGAGAGAGAGAGAGAGAGAGAGAGAGAGAGAGAGAGAGAGAGAGAGAGAGAGAGAGAGAGAGAGAGAGAGAGAGAGAGAGAGAGAGAGAGAGAGAGAGAGAGAGAGAGAGAGAGAGAGAGAGAGAGAGAGAGAGAGAGAGAGAGGCGGGGGTGGGGGGTGACTGAAGACGAGTGGATGTATGAATGGGAATAGACAGAGTAGAGTTAACAGCGGAGGAGGGTAGATCGTGGAGAAGAACAGTGTAGAGTAGAATAGAGTAACAGAGTGTGGACTAGCGTAGTAACTGTTTAATAAAATATATATACAGGGTGTCCCGTAACTACCGCAACATCGGGAAATGGGGGGTAGCTGGGGTAATTCTGAACAACTTTTTCCTTGATCAAAATGTTGTTTGAAGCTTCGTTTTTGAGTTATTAACCAAAAACACTGGCTAATCAGAGCGCCCGAAATCCACGGGCTCAGGCGCGTAACGCACTATGGCGCACGGTCGTGTACGTGGGCCTCGACGGTATCGAGGGAATCTTGGGCCAAATGTTGCATCGTCTTTAAACAAGCCTAATGTGGAATTTTTGGTTATTCAATCGTAAGAAATAAACTAATAAATCGTTTAATAACTCTGTTCGATACTTTTATTCGTTATCCGAAAGGAATAAAATGTTTTAATACTTATGAAAAACTTACCCATTCGTCCAGGAAGTAACCTGATTAACATTGTGCGAATCCTGACCTAGGTAACGCTCAATAGCTGATGCTATGGCCGGATCGGCGAACTCACTTCACTATCACTTTCATTGCACGGCCACTTTTATATCCAATGTAAGATTTTGAGATGGTGCCACAGGATTAATTGTTCCTACGTGTAACGAAGTTGGTCACTCACTGATGAATGAATTCGGTACTGTGTAATGAAAAGTTGATCTCACGCCCGAATCAAGATGTATTCACTATTCATTCAATCGTTTCTACGGTCGATGCAAATCTGATCGATTTGCCAAGCATTCGCTTCTACGCGCACCCGCACATGTTCGTTACTGTAGCCGACACGTCGTAGGACACGGGCAGTTGTAAATAAACAAACGCCGGGGACAACGAATTTTTTTCTCCTCCAAGGGCTACTACGTCCCCACTACCAAAAGAACGCGCCCAGCTACAGTAACGAACGTGCGTCTGAATCACGATCTATTCACTATTCATTCGATCCGAACATCTCGGCGGTCGATACAAATATGTACTGGTCGGCAGTTGATTTCTCGCCTTGCTGTGCATCTTTTTTACCACGATTGGTAAGCGAAATCTTTAGAAATCCACTGAGCAAGTCTTTCACGTTATTAAAATTTTGCATTCGTGTCTGGTTTCGTAAAATTTGATCGGGTATCCCATCCACTAAATAATCCAATAAATCGGCTTCTTCGATCGGCACTAAATTTCTCAAAATGAGCTTTTCGTGCTAATAATTATTAAACGACTCGGTCAAACTTCTTAATTCGATCCATTTTGCTTGGTCGTTGGTCGAACCCATCCTTCATTGCAGCAAGCAGTTCGTCAAGATCCATTTCGGTATACTCCGGTTTTGGGCGAAACCACCTATCCCCCTTACCCTTAAGTTTGGAGCTAATAATTATTTTCATAATAGTATCGTCCACAGCGAAGGGTCTCTTGACTAGTCGAACTTGTTTTTATCAGTCCTCATAATAGCAATTCGATCCGTCGAATTCGCCCAATAATCCTCCGATACCTTTAACGTCTGCACGCAGTTGAGGAGGCGCTGTATCTACCTGTGGTACCATGTTTCTCCGCAAATCGTTTGCTGGATTCCCTGTGGCGACCGGGGTTTACCGACGTTGGTCGCGAAGTCGCGACTAGTGTTACCATCGGCGGGCGTAACTAGATTTAACTAGGTTAGTGTTATCATAGTTAGTTTTAAGACACTAATCTTTAAGTCTAGTTGTTTAAGTACTTTACATTTGTAACACTAGGTTTAAGTTTTTAAATCTAGTCATTAGCGCTTAGCTTACATTTTAGTAAAACAGTTAAGAAAGAACCCTCAAACTAGCAGGAGCTCCACCACGACAATTCGTGTGCGTCGAATATAAATAAAGTATTTGAGTCGGCAAAAGTGGGAAAACAGTTTTTATCTTTCACCATCTCTTTTCACCGCCACATCCCTGTGTTTGCTAGCGCCAGCTCACGGTGAGCAATATCCGCTTCTCTCAGCGTTACGTCTCGTCCTCGACGCATGATCTCAAGTTCTTGGCGTAAAAGATAATTTCTATCTCGTTCCGGTAGATTCTGAGCTTCAATATGTTCATTCTCATTGATAAGATCGTCCACCATCATCCAATTGTCCTCAGGATCTGCCTCCATCAATCGGTTTATTAATTCCGGCTTCAATCCTGTTTGTGGTAGATTTCGATGTCTTAATTTTCCCCTAAGTTGTACTGCTGTAAAACGATACGCCGCTTCTGACATTTTTATGTTCGCAGCAATCGTTTGATAATAACAAGTCACTTTCAAGAAGCTCGATTACACGTAATATTTCATCCGGCAAAACCCGTTGAATAAGTCTCTTACACTCACCCTCTGTGATCAGCAACGAACGTTCTCGACCCTCCCACACGAACTCGAGAAATTGTCACTTTTCTCTCTTAATTAGATCTGTCTCCTCCACAGGATCGACAAACCCTGATTATAATCTGATCATAAACTCGTTGCACATAAATCCGATGCCCGAACACCGATAAGTGTAACTTGAACACACGCTGCCGAAGATTTTGTAAGATGCGTGAATTGTTCTTCTCGCGTTAATCTTGCACGTTTTCTCGCGTATCTCACTTCTGAGATTGTAGGAGATCAATTTAGGCAGGATAAAGAGTGTAAGGCACTGGAAGACTGGAAAACGTGGGTGTAATATTTTATATTGACCCCGGCTCGCCACACATGCAAACCCGAACGCTGCTTTACAGTTGTATCTGTGGGAACGTTACTACTAATATAAAGAATTACGGAGTAAAGATAGGTTTGACGAATCTACTCGATTTAATGGTGAACAATATATATTAAAATTAGTTGTTTGTACAAATGTAATTGTCGAGAGATTTATTTAGTGTGTAAATTACTTAAAGCTGCACGGTGTTGACGCACTGGCGATGCGGGGTCTGAGACTGGTTACAATAGTATACAGAAAGAACTTCAACCGAACTTGCGCATTCTATGGGGTTAACTTGTGATGTGAATGGTGCCCTAAGCCTAATCTCACTGAATGCAACCGACTCTGTACGAGCGTAACACGACGTGAATCTACGCGTAACTGCGTAGCTATTAACGAAAGATGATCGAAACGAAAGAGTTTATATAGTCCCAACATGCATGGTGGGGCGCGTTTGTGGTTTCCATATAAGGTAAGATAACGGAGAGCTCGTCGGGTCACGCGTGCACTTAATTGGTCGCCGAGAATTACCATTGACACTGTTAAGACTTCGGCGATTCGATGGTCGGCCTCTAGCTTTACGATGCGATACCTGACAATTCTAGTCAGAGACATCTGGCATATTAACCTGCGCTCCTTGGTCATTTTGCTAATAAAGCAACCCTAGGCCAAAAAGTATGCACCTTTTACGCCTGCCGTCTCTGAATAGAAATTACCGTATCATAAACCTACGCCGCTCCAGTGGAAAAAACCAACGTCCAACCCTTGGGCCCACGCGGCCGATACCGTTAACCGGGGCAAGCATGCCTGCAACCCCAAACTTGTCCAACGAGGCCTCTGATTGGACGACACTATGTGTCCGCTATTAGTATATCAGCAAGCATCTTTTTAATAAAGTCATTATTCACAAGGAACTACGAAACGAACAACAACTCTCTTTCCTTCCGCAATTATACACGTACCGGGAATTGAACATTCCGGCTGGTCCCTCGAGAAGCAACAACCTACAAACATTAGTCGGCACACAGCTCGTGCAAACTACCAACAAAACCAGAACGATCGGAAGATCAGCCGCTGGTATTTAACAGACACTTTGACCGCCGCGCGTGTTTACGAGGAAATCTCCATCAGGCCACGCGTACACCGCCGCAGCGCGCTGGGTACGTGCGGTATCGGGTCCCGCGGTGACATAGACCAGATTCCCGGTTAGAGCGCACGAATTTCGAGAACTCTTACCCGATAATAAGCAAGAACGTGTACCTGCAACGCCTCGGGAACCCCCAAGTCCCTTCGTCCCTTTTTCATTTACAACATGGAACTTTCTCGAAAAAGCATTCCTTGCTCTCAAGCACTCAACAATCATAAATTACCTCCTTCCCCAGAAATCCTAACACTCCTTCTAGTACCGCTGCCGCCCCTACTTCCACTCCGTCACCATAGTAATGTCCAATAGTATTTTAGCAATAGTTAATTTTTTTTTCCTCACGCCACATCGAAAAGTCAGAATTAACTTTACATTCAAACAGTACGCATCAAACAAGTCATAAAAGTGACTTATACTTTTTACCTTGGAATACTTTATTCAACGGGTTCACGACAATTGTTTGCAATGTCGATAAGAAAAATGAAAGTGTCAGTTCTTCTTGAGTCATTGTTACGAGGCTTTCAAAAATTGTGAGAGTAGTGATGAAGAAGAATCCTATTTTCTTAGGAAGAAAAATATAAACAGAATGGCTTCGTCGGATTCTGATTCGGAAACCAATAAGTTCACTAGTGTGATATGGAATTTAATGCAGGTATGAATGATCAGATTTTGCAAGAACTAATTATTGCGGAATATATTGAAGTCGATAGTGCCGAAGGAGTTGCAATTGAGAGTGGTACATGGAGCAAATTTAGTGGACGTCAGAAATCATTTTCATTTACTGGAACAGCCGGCGTCAACAGGCAACAACCTGACACTATCACTCCGTGATGCGTTTACTTTATTCATTGTTCAACGAAAGTATAGATTTACTTGTAGTGGAAACTAATAGATATGCGCAACAAAAATTAAATAAGTCTGAACTAGCTGCACCTGCGCATATGCGTTAATGGATACACACTAATTCGGATGAAATAAAACAATTTTTAGGGATTACTTTTGTGGATGGGTTTCGTAAGAGCAAATCCTATAGCCAATTATTGGTCAAGAAACCGATTGTATAATTTTGATTTACTGCGTAGCACTATGCCGCGGAACAGATTCGAATTGCATCTTAGTAATTTTCATTTCGCCGACAACTCCACTATTGCTGAAGGTGATCGTCTTGGAAAAATATTTCCCCTGTTCAACGAATAACAAGAAAAGTACCAAGAAATATTAACACCTGGAGAAAACATCGTTATTGACGGAACATTAATTTCGTGGCGTGGAAGGAACATATTCAAACAATACATACCAAAATAAAGCCTAGAAATACGGTATAAAATTGTTCGAGCCATGTTGATGGAAGGATATACATGGTCGATGAGAATTTATAGTGGAAAATCTGCAGATGGAATCAGAGAAACGGGATTGGCGCACAATGTATGCAAGCAACTCACACATAAGCTTTTCAACCAGGGTTGAACGCTGTATATAGAGAATTTTTATACCAGCTGTGAATTGGGTATTTCGTGTCTTCAGCAGAAAACACATATAGTTGGAACACTAAGAAACAACAAAAAGTTCATTCCAAATAAGTTTTTCAGTGTACATTAAAAAAAGGGGAGATGATATCTAAAGAGGATGAGAATGGTATCGTTGTACTCAAGTGGAGAGATTCTAGAGATGTCAGAATGTTATAAACGAAACATGCTCCCATCATGGTAGCAAGTACAAAAACTACGAACATCGATGCAGCTTCTACTAGCCGACAATCACGCGGAAAATTGAAACCTATAGCGGTTCTTGATTATAACATAGGAAAGTGTGGGATAGATCGCTCGGATCAATTAGCTTCTTATGGAACTACACTCAGAAAAACCATCAAATGGTACCGAAAACTAGGTATACAAGTTCTCCTTGGAATTACGCTCATAAACGCTTTTGGGTCATTCCACGCCAAGTCGATCACTTTTGGACGTCACCATCGGCGATTTTGCTCTAAATGAAATATATTCTAGTCTATGTGAAATTAGGGGGGGTTCAAGTCATCATTTTCGCGGTTGACCATTTGTTTAGAAGATACAGACCTTCAAAGTTTGTAATTTTTGCCATTTTTGCGAAAACGGGCTTTACGCAGGAATTTTTATCTCAGGAACTGTTTATCCGATCGAACTACTTTTCTTTTATTTGTTCACAAAGGATGGGGCTATTATAAAATAATTTTTTCAACCTCGATAATAAACTTTATAATGTCGAAAAATATAAACAAATTCTTTTTTTTGCGTTTTTTCGACTTAAATCATGGTCAGCACAGACTTAAATCTTGAAAAAAATATGTCCATATTCCTTGAAGTTTCCCCTTCAAAATGAGACTTTCAATATGTTACGAATTCTAAGAATTCTTGCGATTAGATTGTTCTGTACCCTGTTATGGATTGGGGGAGTCACGTGGCCCTGCTTCCTCGCGAATTTTGGTGCCGCGAGCCGCGGCTTCGTGTCTGTTCTCGGGGATCGCGGGAGACGGGTGCGGGCAGGGCGACCGTATTGTTGAACATCAAACTACGTAAAAAAAACTATGTAAGAAAAGCTACAAATTTTTGTTCAAGCTGCTCCGATCAACCGCAATTGTGCATAGAATGCTTTAAAATATTACATTCCAAATAATTTTTTAAATAAATTACTAATAGTTATACGTTTATATTATTTGTATTTGTCAGTTTTATTATATCCTTTTGAATATCCTTTCAAATATCCAGAAAAACCCTTCCTAGTTAGCTAATATAACCGTCACCGGTATACGGGTGACGCGGCCTGTTCGGAATTTTCGCTGTCAGCCGAATTCGGGTGACGCAGCGGTCAAAGTGTTAAGGTCCTGAGCATTAGATAACAGGTGAATATAATATTCTTCATTTTAAAGTTATCTTCAATTTTTAACGCTTGTATCCCTTGCCACGCTTAACAACAATGGATTTAAGAAATGAAAATGTCGTTTTTAGCTGCTACGGACATCTATCTTGATATTGAATATAAAATTATAGGCCTACCCCGTGTTTTGTTTTTCGACTTTTGCACTCCTAAATTGGCGTTTTTCTCCGCTGTGCGCCTGGAGGATTGAAGTGCCACGGTGTTCCCATATCAATCAGCCGGGCAATCAAGGTCTCCTTTTCGGCGTGGGCAGCGGTGAAGTGGCACCGAGATTCTTTATCCGAGCCTATGAAATTCGTACCCTGATCGCTGTGAAGAGAAGAAAACAATCGCCGATAAGCTATAAGAAAAGCATCTGTCATACAATCTGAGACGAGCTCGAGGAGTACAGCGCGTGTAGCAAGGCAAATGAAGACAGCAACATAAGATTTCCGCGTGCGCTGTCCCCTTCCCGGTGCGGACTTTGTCGCGAACGGACTGGCATAATTAACTCCGGTATTTAAGATGGGGCGCGGCGGCACAAGGTGGCGAAAAAGGCCGAAAACGTGGACAAAAATAAAAAAAAATTTGTCTCATTTTTGAAATCTGTAAACTGTTATTCATTTATGAACTATTGCAGCATCATCTTGTATCAAATTCAGCGATTATAATTTGTTCCTCTAAGAGATATGCAACTTCAAACGTAACAGTGTTGGAAAAGGGATTTTTTCAACTAAAACTAGAAAAAATGTTACGATTACGAGGTGGTATTATCTGATGTGCTCTAGAATCATATTTACGATTGACGGTAAAGTTTGCAATGCAAGAGCTAAGAATTCCTGCACACAAAGATGCTATTTATGTGGACTATTTTCCAACGATTTTAATAACATTCACCTAGTTAGGAGCAAAGGCATCCAGGACAAGCTACGCTTTGGTATATCCCCATTACATGCTTATACAGGGTGTCCCGTAACTACCCTTGCACCGGGAAATGGAGGTAGCTGGGGTGATTCTGAATAACTTTTTTGTTGACCAAAATGTTGTTTGAAGCTTCGTTTTTGAGTTATTAACCAAAAACGCTGCCCAATTAGAGCGCCTGTAGAGCGCGCGTTCTGGCGCCTACCTCTTTACTGCGCTCGGTCGTGTACGAGGACATCGAAGGTATTCGAGTAAAGCGTACAGCAAATGTTACGCGTCGTAGAGATAAGACGTGTATATTTACAAAGTGCGTCTATTTACGGGAGCGACCGGGACAGTGCGCGTAGCTGTACGAGTGTAACGAGTGTAATCGCGAAGCTAATATAAATATTAATATTAATATTAATGTGAGATCGGGTGCCTCCATCAACGAACTAAGACGAACTAACGAACAACGAATAACACAAGAAGGGGCCGTGGCGTAGATGTACTGATCAGTGCCTAGAAATACGAAGGTCTCGGGTTCTATTCCAGATGACTCACCTTCATTTTTATTAAGTTCCTACATCAATACTAAGAAAAGTCCAAATCAATCAAGTAGGCCCGCAGGACGTACCTTGCACCTCTCTGTCAAAAGAAAGTGCAACACTGCCAACACGATTATCGACGAAAACGACCAAATCGAATCTAACATTGACTGGTAGCGACCCAAAAGAACACAAAAAGTAGCCGCTACACAGCAAGAGCAAACTCACAATGTCATTCACACCAACCAATTTAGTGCCCCCAACGCGGGCAGCAATGCCCAAAAAGAAACTACAGTTACAAGAGCAGAACCAAAAACCCCTCCAATCTTTGTACAAAACAAAAACAGTAATTACACACAATGAATTTATGTGCAAAACATTAGCAAACAACTCAATCAAGACAAATACCCACTCTGCAGAAGCATGCAGGAAACGAGTACATCACTTTAAACAAAAGCAAGTGGAGTTTTACACCTATCAACTAAAATAAGAGAGAGAGCATATAGAGTTGTAATTAGAAATTTGCACCCGTCCATACCAACAGATGACATCAAACAGGAACTACGAAACAGAGGCTTCGAAATCCGCAACGTAAGCAATGTACGAAGCTGGAAAACAAAAGGGCCCCTACCAATGTTCTTCATTGACCAAGACCCGAAAGATAACATCAAACAAATATACGAAATCTCTCACCTTCGGGGCACCAAAATTACAGTTTCCCCACACAGGAAAAAATTAATATCGCAATGCCTTCGGTGCCAAGACTATGATGACACTAAATATGCAGGAAAGCATCCAAGAATGCAAAAAAAGCAAGGACATTGCCCCAACTTGCGTGCGGTGTAGCGGTCCCCACACAGCTAAGTACAAAGGATGTCTTGTTTATAAGGAGCTCCAAAACAAAAAATTGAATGATACCACTATAGAAAGAAATCGAACAAATACCCCGGTCCAAAGACAAACTTACCGACCGGTCTCCGAACACCGAAGCTACTCACAAGCCGTCAAAGGTAAACCACAACAACTAGATCTTGAGAGCGATAATAGAACCACAATCGCTGAATTTCTAAACAACTTTGAAAACATGTTTAATCAACTGATGAATCAGAATAGTATGATTATTAATCTATTTACAACCGTCATTAAGACCTCTCAGAATCAGAATGGATAATACACTTAGAATAGCCCTCTGGAACGCTAATGGGTTAGCCCAATACAAACAGGAAAATGAGGTATTTCTTAAAATAAAAAAAATCGACCGGATAAGCCGGATAATAAGACAATTTAACATTTTGCAAAGCAAGTGGTCATAAGAAAAAGTTTTCGCAGTACAAGTGTTAGTGCCAAGGCTAGCGGTTCACTGCAACGACCAGATTAACGAAGCAAGGGTAGCCATTGCAGACGGAGGGTCGGCAATACAACAAGCGATTGAGTGTGTCACAGGTCTCGATTCCTTTTTACATTCTATCCTATAAGTATCTCCTCTAGTCTTGTCCTTTTCATTTGAGCGCATAACATATAAGTCTATCAGGCCAGCCTGAATACAGTTAAGCTATAAGATTAAGATTCGATAATGGCGGAAGAAGGGGGTAACGCTGGGGCTAGTAGTTCCATGAGGCAATTGAAAATGAAACGTGTACAGCACAAGGCTATGTGCACTAAGCTGAGGACATGTTTGGAAGCACTCGACGTCGAGGGCGTTTCCGCGAGCGAACTAAATAATCGTAGAGCGAAGTTGGAAGAGGCTTGGCGGCAATTTGACGAAGTGCAGACGAGGTTAGATTTACTGGAGCCGCAAGAAAGCGAAGATTACGTTTCGCCGGAAAGAACATTGTTTGAGGAAAACTATTATGATTTAGCTGCCAAACTCGACGACATGATGTCAGAATTGCGTGGATGCATAATACACACGACGGACATTAGGCGAACTAACGAAAACAAGACAAGAACAAAAACATAAAGCTACGCACGAGCCTAGCTCGGCTATGCATACCACGGGGGCAGCACGTATCCAGATCCATGCTTCGATTTATTCTAACACCCTCCCTGTCGACACGGATCTGGCTCAAACGAGGTTCAAATGCCTCATTTCAAGCTCAACATTTGTACTGCGTTATCGTGTTTAATCTTTGGCAATGTTTTCGTAAAAATGTCCGCTAACATCGAATCAGTACTCACGTAGACAATTTTTATCTCGTTTTTTTCTAACAATTCTCGCGTGAAGTGGTACTTAATGTCTATATGTTTGCTTCTTTTGTGAAAGACCGCATTTTTGGCAAGTTCGATTGCACTTTGGTTATCACAGTTTACTAACACTGGATTCTTTACGAGGTTATAAAATTGCATGTGGTTTAACAGTCTTCTTACGTATATGATTTCTCTGGATACTTCTGAAAGTGCGACGTACTCCGCCTCCATGGTCGATAACGCAACCGTTTGCTGCTTTTTGGACTTCCAGCTGATCGCTCCGCCTGCTAATGTCAGCACGCTTCCCGCGTATGATTTTCTATCTTCTATGTCGCCTCCCCAATCGGAATCCGTGTATGCAATTAGTTTTTGTTTATTCTTCACGTACTTGATGGCATATTTTGCCGTTCCTTTTAGGTACCGTATTACCCGTTTTGCCAGAGTCCAATGTCCTTCTCCTGGATCCGAGCAGAACCTGCTTAACTCATTCGCTGCAAATACAATATCGGGTCTCGTAGCATTTGCTAAGTAAATTAAACTCCCTATGAGTTCTCGATACGGGCGGTTCTTCATGCGTTCTCTTTCTTCGTCATTTCTTGGATTTAATTCCTTCGTGACCTTCGTGTTTGATTCGATTGGCGTAGTTACACTTTTCGCTGATTTCATATCGAATTTTTCGAGTAGATCATTCACGTATCTTTCTTGTGATAATTTTATGTAACCAGTTTCGCCCTCTCCTTCCACGTGCATTCCCAAAATATCCTTTATTGGTTCTAAGTCCTTGATTTCGAATTCCGCCATTAATTTTTGTTTGACATTTCCCATCTCTTTTAAGTCTTTTGAAGCTAGTATGATGTCGTCCACATAAAGCGTCATTATCACTCGTTTTTCGTCCTTCCCGAACACATATAAGCATGGGTCAGCTTCATTTCGGTAGCCACCTTGACGGGTTACGAATCCGTCTAATCGTTTGTACCATTCACGTCCAGACTGTTTTAGTCCGTATAGTGGTTTATGTAATTTGCATACCTTTTTAGGGTCGTCCTGCCCAAAGAGTTCTGGCTGTTCCATGAATACCTCGTCGTGTAGTTCTCCTTGCACGTATGCTGACACTACGTATAGATGATGCACGTGCATTTCTTCCTCTACTGCTGCTGCAAGTAATGTCCGTATTATCTCGTAACGTTAAACTGGTGCGAATATTTCTTGATAATCGATTCCAGCTTCCTGGATATGTCCACGGGCTACAAGTCTTGCTTTGTGCTTTTGAACACGCCCTTCTGAATCTCTTTTGGTCTTGAAAACCCATTTACTCGTCAGTACTTTTTTGTTTTTTGATCGGGGAACCAACGACCATGTTTCATTTTTATTCAGCGTTTCCATTTCTTTTTCCATTGCTTCCAGTCATAAGTTGGCATCATGGCGTTCCATTGCCTCATCGATTGTTGCTGGGTCATCCTGTTGTAACATGTTCGCCGCTTCTGCGTCTCTAGTGCTGTAAATTTTCTTTGGTCGACCTACGTTTCCGGTCCTGAGATATCTTGGCCTGCCACGACCACGTTTGGCGATGTTACTCGTGTTTGACTCTTGTTCCGTTTCTTCCTCGCGCTGTTCATTGAAGTCTTCGTCCTCGTTCACTTCGCTTTCTTCTGTTCGTCCTTCAAGAAAATTTTCGAACGTTTGACGATGCGTAAACGTTGTGTCTTCCTCGATTTGTTCAAAGAATTTCACGTCTCTTGCCTTGATTACCTTTCTTGTGTTTGGATGCCACAGGCGATACGCTTTGGATTCCTGAGAGTATCCTACCAGAATGTATTTTTCGCCCTTGGGATCGAATTTTGACCGGTGACCTCTTTTATTTAACGCAATTGCTTTGCTACCTATTAGTCGCAAAAATCCTATATACGGCTTCTCACCATGCCACGCTTCATATGGCGTTTTGTCTTTTACCGATTTTGTCGGACACCTATTTCGCAAAAAGGTAGTGGTATTTATTGCTTCTGCCCATAGTGATTTTGGCAGTCCCCCTTGAATCATCATACACCGCGCCATTTCAACCAACGTTCGATTCGCGCGCTCAGCCACGCCATTTTGCTGAGGCGTATATTCTACCGAAAGTTGTCTCGCGATGCCTTCACCCTCGAGAAAATCTTTAAATTCTTTGGACGTGTATTCCTTCGCATTGTCCGATCTTATGCGTTTTATAACCTGTCCTGTTTCTTTTTCAACGCGTTTCTTAAATACTTTAAACGCATGCAGAATGTCCGTTTCTATATAACGCGTGTGGTCGTCTATAAAGGTCGCGAAGTATTTCGCGCCTCCGATTGATTCGGTACTCATCGGACCGCAAATGTCCGAATGTATTAACCCTAGTTTTTCTCGCTCGCGATGCTCGGCACTTTTAAATGGAAGTTGTTTAATTTTTCCTCTCGCACATACCATGCATTCCGGTTTTGGCTTCTTATATCTAACTTCATCCCCTTAACCATATCATTTGCGCACAGCTTTCTCTAAAGTCCACAAAATTCACATGCGCAAGTCTTTCATGCCATCTCGTACACGTATCTAAGTTCGCGCTCGTTTGTAACGCTCGGTTTTCTACGGTGTCTACAATATATAAATCATTTCTATTTTTCACTGCTACCATCGCTGTGGTGCCATTTTTTCGTTTTACAACTGCGGAATCTTTGTTAAAAATGACCGTAAAACCGTTTTTCGTAATCTGCGGAACCGATATTAAGTTGTTCTTTAGCTCGGGTACGAATAGAACGTTCGTTAGCCTGACTCTATTTACGTTTCTGTTGTCTAATCTTACATCTATTACGGCTTCGCCGACGCCGTGCGATTTTATCCATTGGTCGGATGCTGTATAAACGTTCGACACTATGTTCTCTTCGAGTTCGCGGAATATTTGTTTCTCGTTCGACATGTGTTTCGTAGCCGCACTGTCTAAACACCAAATGTTCGATTTTTGTACTACCACTTCGCACGCGACGGCTGTCATGGCCTCTTCCGGTTTCTTTGATTCACGTTTCTTTCGTACGTAACAATCGACGCTTCGGTGTCCGATTTTTCCGCACTCGTAGCACTTACCATTGAACTTTATTTGATTTTTAGGAATGTATTTATTCTTATTCACTCGTGGATTCACTGATTTTGTTGTCTTCGTGTAGAATGCTTCACTGCCGATGTCACTTTTCTTCTCGAATCGACCGTCTCTTTCTGATTGTCGAGCTTCTTCCTCGAGCAGCTTGGTTTTTAGATTACTTGTACTCGGTATCTCGTCGCGAGATTCGATTGCAACCGTAAAATTTTCGTATTCTTCAGGTAGCGATCCGAGCAACATTATTGTTTGTAAATTTTCTGGAATTTTTATTCCTGCTTCCGCTAATTGCTCGGCTTTGCTCGTGAAATCGTTGATATACGTGGCCATCGACGTCTCTGAATTCTTTCTCATCCTGTATAGCTGCTTGTACAGCGTCGCCTTGCGTACTGGTCCCTTAGACTCATATATGCGTTCCAGCTCTGTCCAGGCGGAATGGGACGTTTCCGCGTGTTTTACATGATTTAGTTGCCCACGCGTGGCGCTCAGGATAATTGTGGCCAACGCTTTTTGGTCTCTTTTTGTCCATTCTACTTGGTTCGCCTCTGTCTTTGCTTCCTCACCGTTTACGTATGACCATAATTCGTTGCATATTAGTAGGCTTCTCATTTGCAGTTTCCACGACTCGTAATTTTCATCGTTAAGCTTCTCGATGCTTTGAACGGCGTTCCACGTGGCCATGTTTCTTACTTTATTTTATTTTTGTTGTTGTTGTTGTTTTACCTCACTTTTTCGCCAATACTTTACCCAGCTAGTTTTTATCTACAAAAACTTACTTTTTGTAATTCACACGTAGCCTGGGCCCATAACCTGTCAGAATTGCGTGGATGCATAATACACACGACGGACATTAGGCGAACTAACGAAAACAAGACAAGAACAAAAACAGAAAGCTACGCACGAGCCTAGCTCGGCTATGCATACCACGGGGGCAGCACGTATCCAGATCCATGCTTCGATTTATTCTAACACATGATAATCGCGAAAACCACCATCACCGCCGGCAATCTCGCGCCCGCGTTCAATGAAAATGTCGGTTCGAACTCAGAGCAAACAATAAATTTGCAAGTGCGCTTACCGCGTATCACATTGCCTACGTTTACCGGACGTTACGAGGATTGGTACTCATTTTACGATATGTTTAACTCGCTTATTCACGCGTGTCAATCGGTGCCGGTTATCCAGAAGTTTCAATATCTAAAGGCATCTCTAAAGGGGGAAGCGGCGGATGTGATCAATTCTTTCGAAATATCATCCGAAAATTACGTAGAGGCGTGGAAAACGTTAAGGGAACGCTACGATAACAAGCGAAAAGTCATACAAAATCACGTGAAGGCCATATACGACCTGCCGCCAATAAGCAAGAATGATAGCGTGCCATTAAGACAATAAATTGACGGATTTACGAAGCATTTACGCGCGCTAAGGGCCTTACACCTGCCGACGGAATATTGGGATGCATTACTTTTGCACATTACAGCTGTTAAACTCGACATGGCGACAAATATGGATTGGGAAACTAGCCTCCAAAGCACTGAGTTGCCAAACATAAAAGACTTGATTAATTTTCTAACGCGTTGCTGCCAAGCATTAGAAGCATCGGCAAAAAAGCCTCAGGCAACAAGCGCGCCGCAGGTCTCGCCGAAATTCAATTGAAAAAAATATGCATCAGCGCAAATTGCAACAAGCAAGACGTACTGTTCCATATGTAGGGGCGATCATTTTCTAGGGAGATGCGACAAATTTATTGGCATGCCGGTCGATAAGAGAAGGCACGAAATAGCAACGCGCAAATTATGTTTTAATTGCATGCGGACTACCTCTCACGTAGCGAAAGACAGCAAATACGGGACTTGCAAAAAATGTAACCGCCGACACAATACAATGTTGCATGAGGATGGTCGCAGCGCAGCGCAGTCGGCCGAGCTCGGTGCTAAGGCCGAAGAAGATGGCAGGGGGGGCAAAGGAGTCGCCGCTACGGCAAACTGCGCGTCGCGAAAGCCTGAGCTTGTCGGGGTATTGCTGTCTACCGCGATTGTGCACATACAGGACGATCAGGGCAACACTCACGATTGTCGGGCACTATTGGATTGTGGCTCTCAATCCAACTTTATGACCGCGGCATTAGCGGGCCGCCTAGAATCAAAGAAGCGCGAGATTAACATGCGAGTCGGGGGTCTAAGTCAAAGCATTACTCAGGTGCAGAGTTTTTCGGAAGTGCGAATAAAATCAAGATTCAATAATTTCGCGATAGATGCGGAATGCCTTATATTAGATTAGATTACACATAAGTTACCCTTGAGCTCAATTAGTATTAAGAATATTATTATTCGTATACTTTATAAAAGACGCAATTGCGCCAGGACGACAGACGAAAAGAACAATACTATCAAGAATTGCCAGGATCTTTGACCCATTGGGCCTGCTGGGCCCTTTAATATTTACCGCGAAGCGCGTAATACAACAGCTATGGATCCTTAAGCTGGATTGGGACGAATCAGTGCCGGCAGTCATCCATACCAAGTGGGCACAATTTGAGGCTGAGATGCAGCATTTGAAGGAAATAAGAGCACCCCGGAAGGTCATATATGAAGAAAATCCGCAACGGGTTGAATTGCATGGCTTTTCGGATGCCAGTCAGGAAGGCTACGGGGGCTGTATCTACTTGAGAGCCACGGATTCCCATGGAGTCCATCGGGCTTATTTATTGTGTTCAAAATCACGCGTGGCTCCGCTAAGGGTTATATCGATCCCAAGACTGGAATTGTGCGGTGCATTTCTGTTAGCCAAGTTAATGGAAAAGGTGTTAAAATCACTCGTCTGGTCGCCGTCGCATGTAAATTATTGGACCGACTCAACAATTGTTCTAAATTGGATCAAAGCGCCTAGTCGCAATTGGGCAACATTCGTGGCAAACAGGGTGGGGGAGATTCAGCAGCTCACCTCATCAGCTTCCTGGCACCACGTTAGAACGGCCGAGAATCCGGCTGATTTCGTGTCTAGGGGAAGCATGCCCCAGACTTTCATGAAGTACATGCTGTGGTTGGGGGGGGGGGGGGGGGGCTTGGTTGATCGAGGATAGATCTAAGTGGGTGACCGACAGCTGTAGCATGCAGGAGGAAAAGTTACCGGAAAGAAAGAAAATGACGGTGGTGGCGACAGCCTATGGCGATAAATTAGATATAATTTCGCGATTCTCAAGTTTCAGTAGATTAATAAGGACCGTTGCGTTCATAAGACGTTTCATCATTAACATAAGTAAATCAGCACGGAAGATTCGGGACAAATATTTATCTGCAAGGGAGCTCAAGGATGCGACCAAGGTTCTAATCAGAATCGTTCAGGGGGAAGTGTTCGCGGAAGAATTGCAGGGCCTTCGCAAGGGTCGCGGCTTGCTAAAGACAAGCAGGCTGCTGGGTCTTAGCCCATTTCTCGATCCGGAGGGATTGCTAAGGGTGGGGGGCAGATTGCAGAGTGCGAGCTTACCCTACGACATGAAGCATCAGATAATTCTGCCTTCCAAACATCATTTTACAAGACTGCTCGTGGAATCGGAGCACAGAAGATGCCTTCACGGAGGGGCACAGCTGACTCTATCGGCTGTCCGTTCGCAATTCTGGCCACTCTCAGCGCGCAACACTATTCGCCATATCATAAGGAAATGTATTACATGCTTTAAGATGGCGCCGGAGGCCTCTCACCCGGCAATGGACAGCTTACCGGCAGCAAGGATTAGGGCAGTGAGGCCGTTTGCAACAGTAGGGGTGGACTACTGCGGTCCCTTTTTCATGATCCCTCTGACTATTCCTTCCTTTCCCCGGGGCACGTTCTAGTAGGGGGACCACCCATCGCAACTCCGGAGCCTGATATAACAAATATCAAGGAAACGCGGCTTCCTCGATGGCAGAGAATAGAACAGCCTCGCCAACATGTATGGAGGAGATGGTGCAAGGAGTACCTCCACCAGTTACAGGAGCGCAGAAGGTGGAAGGCAAATCAGGACAATCCACTGAAACCAGGCGACCTGGTCCTCATACGAGAGGACGACACGCCACCCCTTTGCTGGCCTAGAGGCAGGATAGAGGACGTACATCCCGGGAAGGACGGCACTGTGCGCGCTGCAACAGTGCGGACGCAGCGGGGATCTTTCAAAAGACCGGCAGTAAAATTGTGTGTGCTGCCCATGCACACTTGAAATCGGACATTTAGTTTTAAGAAATTCATTATTATCCACCACTCGCAGAACAATTTTAAGCATAATAGGTTAATTTAGAATTAAGGGCATGTTATCCATAGAATAAGAGGTACGTTTTCATAATAGATTAGCGTTTAGTATATATCAGATTCTGTTGAAGAGCTAGGCTCTTCAAGGCGGGCGCTATGTTGCGTTTGTAAATTAGTGTGCGCAAATCGAAGCCGCGCGCCCTGTTCGGCGTGGCCGCGCTCTATTGTTTTCTTCCGATCATGAGACGCCGTGAGGAGACGGCGAGTAGTAAAAAGCCAGCAAGCGAACGAGAAAGACGCTTGTATATGTTATCATCATAATAAACGCAAGGAAAGAAACTTTACAAAATAAATAGGGTGTGATCGGTAAAGTTTACGAGTATTCTCTGAACTTCCACTACCCCACAGTCTACACCCACCATCAACGACGAAGCTCCCACAGTAGACCACGAGGAGGCATTTAATTATTAGGGACACAATCTTACATGAAGAGGGGGGAAAATACGAAGAACCATACATGCAAGCTACAGCTATTAACGTAAAACCACCAATCGGACCCTTAACAATAGCGGTGGTATATTCCTCACCTAGTCACCCAATTACGAAGAAACAATTCAACAAATTTTTCGACACACTTGGAGGCAGAGTTATAGCTGGTGGTGAAAGCGAGCTATTTTCAATCACGAGCGATTTAAAGAGATCGCGGAAGCTTGCCCATTCTCGGTAGTCGCCCGAAAAGTGGGGTAGTGTAATTTTAGGTAGTGATCGCGACGCGGAAGGAACCAAGGGCAGATTTGAATTTTCAGTTGGTTTGTCCATCAGATCCAGCAGCTCTGCCTCTTGTGCTAGATATGCTTCTTCGCACAGAGCCTGGTAGTCCTGTTGGAAATAAGGCAGCTTCTTTTCGTCCTCGGACACGATATCCAGCTATTGATCGTGTCCTTCCGAAAATGTATTCCAATTCTTCTCCAATAATTCCAGCCGCGAAGTTAGAACTCTCTTTGTAATCTTAGCGGCTCCCAATTTCTTCGTGTTCTCCACGGTTCGGCTTATCCGTTGAAATAACGCCAATTGCTTTGTAGCGTATTTCTCCATAGTAGCGGTTGACGACAAGAATTTTATTGCCTGGACTTGTTGATGCGCGCACTATGAATGTCGAATAAGAACTCGAAGTGCACCCGCGAGAGGTCGAAAAAGAAAGTCTGTTTGTGGTGAGCCGCACCTTGCTTTCGATATAATTTAATTGTCCGTTCTAACCGTAGAATGTTAGATAGCTTTATCCTTGTAATTTGGATATCGTTATTATCCGGTAAGATTTCTACATTTAATTTTAAGTAATTTATCGCTGTCTTTGTAATTTAGATTATTGTAATTTAATAATCCGTCCGTTACCTAATCCGGCTCGAAGGACCAATGTTTTCGATAGCAATGTTTTAGTTGAAATGTTAGAGGTAACGGGTTGGGACGTTTGATTCACAATGTCTTTGTTTAGTTAAAGGTTTGTATTTAATGTGTAATATTAACATTGAAGAATTGGTACAAGAATTACTAAATAGTGGTTTGCTACTTTGCCTTGGTTCTGTTGTATTATCCTCGTGATTTACATGTAATGAGTAAGTCTACTGTGCTGGCAGGGATGAAAGAGAATTCATACCCTCGCGCCTTGGCCTATATAGTCGATTGTCGGGCCAGGAGGAAGAAGGGCAGGCGGGGTAGGGCGCTCTCTCCTGCTGCCTGGCGACAGCTTGTGGCGCGGAGAATGTTGAGCGCCCTCTAGTTATGCGTATTCGCAACAAGGTCCGAACATTCGCCTCCTTTTAAGTCCCCGATGTCACTTGCCGCGTTCTCTTCCTTAGGTGTGATGTTCAGTGAATTTAGAGCGATGGAGGATGGAACTGTAGCTCGCGCCGACGTGCAAGTTGGGCAGTTTCGTCTGATGACGGGACGTCGATCGAATCAAGGTCGTCCGATAGCGCAGCCAAAGGCCTCGAATTGAGGCAGGCTTCGATTTACGTTAGTAATGTTGCTGTTTCCTCAAAGGTCAGAGGAGTGTGGCCAGCGATACGACGGAGGTGAACGACGGAGGTGAACGCGCGTCGCCGCGCCAGAATCCAGAATTCTCCTTGAACTGTAGAGAGTGAAACTGGCTGAGTGATCAGAGTGAAACCGAGAAAACGTAATAAACATTGACAAACGGCGAATGCGTTTATTACCAAATAAGTTAGTTGGCAACCGACGCTTGAGTGTAAAAGACGGACATCGAATTTCATTATAATTACATAAATTACATTTTTTGCAATAAATCATTTTCTCTTCCAATTTATCCCTCTACATATATTTAAAAGGCCGCCAGGCGACGAGAGAGTTTTGAACAAAGCGTTAGACTGCAAAGTGTGTAAGAGAGAGAGTGTCGATTTCGATATTTCAAGCTACCACCCAATAAAGTTCTTAGGAAATATTAAGCCCCCTCCTGGAATTACTTATTTTTAATCCCATTACTAACTATATCATTTTATTCGTGAAACATCAAATAATCATTTGGTACCAAGCGCAAATAACTATTATCGCAAAAGTACAAAACACTTCCATAGTTGAAAATTTGCGACTTTTTGCAAAATTGATTTTTTCAAAAATGGTACGTTCTGGAGAATAACGGGTTGCAGATTCGTATTCAGCAATTTAAAGTTTATAAGAAACGCTTATTGAAGGTTACAAAATCAGACCCGTGTTGAACAATGTTATGGGATACCGCTGCTCAGTTGCTGTCATTTTGCGACTGGCGTATGCGATCAGCCGTTCCTCTCAATTGTTGAGACGGTGCGAAAGAACTGCGCCTAGGCCTGTTTTGCTGGCATCCTTTGCGAGCAGTAGTGGCAATGATGGGTTGTATGGAATGAGAACTTGTGGTGAAATAAAGATGTTCTTAAGATTCCTATATGCCTGGTCAGCGATTGGCGTCCATTTGAATGGTGCGACGAGAATAATGTCTCGAAGTGGACGAACTTTGGTAGCTAAATCTAGAATGAATGAGCTATAATAAGTAGCATGGCCAATGAATAGTTCCAGCTGTTCTCGTGTCGATAGTTTGGGTGCGTTGCGTATCACAATATGCGTTGTGCACACCTTGGGCGTTAGGCTCAGAGGGCGGCTCACGCTCAGACCATGAATTCCCGCAGAGCCAAAAATGTCGATCCACTCGATAACGTGGACCAATTGGCTAATCCACTCTAATCCGAACAGAGGATCACATCCGTCATCGACGACGTAAACATAAAGCTTCCTTGTTGTGGTTCCGAGCGTGACATCGACGAAGAGACGTGTGATGCACTTGACCGGGTGACACGAATAACTTACAAACTGTCTGTCTGTTGGTTGCAAATTGTAGAAACCTGGCTTAATCGCGTGCAGCGTCTTGTTGCTCATGATACCAGTGGGAGCTCCGGACTCGAGTTCCATTACTAGCCCTCGGCCGTCGTTTCGAAGTGGAAATCTTCACCAGACACCTCCTGCCCTGGGGCAGAGCAGGATGTAGTGCCGGATTTCTCCCTGCTAAAGAGGTGAAGGTGAAGTGAAGGTGAGGTGAGGTGAGATGAAACGAGTTTCCTACTGTGAATGGCTCTGGGGAGCGGTTAGGCGTTTTTCTTTTCTTTATTACTTGGCAGTGGCATTTGTCTGTTGTTTCCGATTCATTGTTATTCAGATTAGGTGTATCGTTTGCTTATTGGTGTCTGCAAATTTGGTCAAAGCCGTGCGTGAAAGTCGGCTGCTGTCGACGGGGGTTTTCTGCCATCACCGGATTTATCTGACACTGTATAGATGTTCAGACACTTGGTGGCGGTCACATTCCTGCACAGCACGAAGAATTTCGTGACGGTTGAGGTAAAAAGATCTTATAGTGGAACTATCCACTTCACACAGTACACGATTAGCCGGTAATCGAATAGCTACTTAACACTGCGAACTTTAATGATCTGTTTACAAACCCGGAGCGTTTCGCGTGCATTGATGAGAAATTTGAGCGCATTATTTAACTAGGCGCCCATGTACACACGCGCGTAATTGGCATGCTGCTCGTCAGAAATCTTGCTTATGAGGAAACATATCGAACTGTCCGTCTCTGATTTTGATGAAACTTGGTAGATATACTGAACTTCAAGAGGTGATTTCACCCCGTATACTTGCGATTGGGCCGCTATAAAAAATACGTGTCCCTTATGTTCACCTGCTTGGTATATCCACCAACTTTCATCAAAATCGGAGACGGACAGTTCGGCATGTTCCCTTGTTAGTTGCAATGACCAGTCGAAGCGTTTGAAGCACTCTTCAACGGTCATTTCCTTCGGCGGATTGGTACTCCTTACAAGATAATGGCGGTGGCTTCAGCTGGACCGGTCACGTCGTAAGCTTTGCGTTGTCGGCACTCGTGGTGGTCGTCGCAGCGTCTGCCCCCGCAATCAACGCTTTGAAAGCGTTGCAAGCATGCTCGTGTCACGTTCCAGATTGCGCCTTGGAAGAGACACGCCGTTCGAGGACACAGGTATGCTGCGCCAAGAACTGAAAGGGATTCTCGAAAATGTGATGGGTGTCTATTCGCTATCGTATGGGGAGTAAACCTTAATTGTATCAGAAAAGAATGTCCTTGTGTGACTTATGCTGAATATGTCTCCGTAGGTGCCGATGGAGACTTGGACAGGAAACCTCAGGGGCAGAATATGCGATTCGCCAAGCCAAGGGGGAAGGAAAGGTAAGTGCAATAAGAAAAGGGAAAGAAAAGTTTGGAAGTTATGGAAGGAGACTATGGCTCTGTCACACAAGCCACACTCTTAGGGTGCAATATCTGAGTAGTTACTCGAGTAAATTATGATATCGATTGTGGCGAGTTAGCGCTTGTTGAGTTAGTAGCGTTCGAGGAAGGACTCACGATACTTGCATTCTGGTGTAGGACTTCCTCTTTATAATTGTTGGTTGAATGCAAATCGTCCCGTCGTAGAGATGCTGCGATTCACCAACGAGTGATGACTTCCAGGACACTATCGGCCTGTACGTCCCACGGCTCCTGGGTGGATAGGTCGAAATACTGCTCGATACTCTTATTATTCTTTAGTAGCGATGTGCACTATCGCGACGATACTGAACGACTGAGCGCTACGGCGATGTTCACTGTCGCGAACCCACGTAACGACTGTGAGGAAGGGTGTTCACTGTCGCGCTGCTGCTGAGCGACTGTGCGATAACTAAATTCCTTACTGTATGATTTGAGATAAGTCGAAAATATTCTATGTTTGTTATCGTATTGATTGAAATAAATCGGAATTGTTCGAAGTTCCTTAAGGAATTATTTAGAATACATCGAGAAAAGGTTCTATGTTCCTTATGGAGTGGTTCGAAATAAATCAGGAAAATATTCTAAGTTCCTAATGGAATTGTTTGAAATAAATCAGGAAAATAGTCTAAGTTCCTTATGGAATTGTTCGAAATAAATCGGGAGCGAACCCGGAGGTGTTGTTAGCAGCAGGCGCAACGAATTACTGAACGAAACTGCGATGTGCACTATCACGAAGTCACTTAAAGACGACTTAGTACTACTTATTTAATAATTTAAATTATTAATGTTCGTGGACGACTGTGTTAAAATGTTCATAGTTGTTTAATAGTCGTAAGTAATTACGTAGTGTTTGTAGTTAAATTACGTCCGTAAATGATTTACGAGTAGCTTGATTGTTTAATAGTAGTTAATTCACGTTCGTTATTTCTCGTTCGTAGATAATTTGTTAACACTTGTAATTAATTTACTGTTCGTATTTTAATATTCACTCTTTTCTTCTTCGTAGCGATGTGTACCGTAGCGATGCTGTCGAACGACTGACTGTAGGAGCGACATGCTCCAATGGCAGCTGACTGACGACTGTTCTGACTGACTGCTTGACTCCGACTGACTGAACTCGCTGACTGGACTGCACTGATTATTCTGACTGGCTGACGGCACTGCACTGATCATGATTGAGTGTCGCTGGCTTCTTTATACCCTGAACAAGTGGCTCTCAATGGGCAGTGGCTCTCAACGGCAGTGGTACGAACAACTTCCACGTATAGTGAGGGCTTTATGGGACGCGAAAAGGGGATGTTTCCTCGGAATTTCGCTTCCCCGCGCACGTCTTGAGGCTTGAATTGGACCTCTCTGACACCAATGTTATGTCTGATATTCACTTGACACATGCTTCATCTAGATATTTATTTATTAACTACACATGACGTTTAAATATAAGAATGATAGATAGTTAACCTAAATATGTCACCTGTCACAGGGACCGATGCGTACCGATGCGCACTAGAGCATGACTCTCGCAATGGCAAGAGATAGCGCGTAAAGGCGGGTCGACGCGTGTTGCCTCGCCTCACACTGTTACCGGGATAAATACGTAGTCAAGTGGTCTGGAAGAGGTTTGGGAGCAACTGTGGAGTGTTTCTTGCTTCCTCATATCGCTACTCGTTACTTGGTTCGGCCGATCGAGAAATTGTCGGTATTGTGATCTGCTCCAAAGGAGCCAGTCAGCTGCCGTAGATGTGTGCACTCGTCCTTGCGCCACTGCCAATGTGTTAGCTCCCCTATGAACTGCCGTAGATGTGTGAACTCGTCTGTGCGGCGCTGTTCCTATGTATTGTAGACTGTTTAGTCTTGGGAGATAGGGCTCATTGGGCCTATGCCTATGAGATAGAACAGACCCCCTTGGCGACGTAGGACTGTTGCGAGTTGCGTGCCAAGTTCGGCCCTCGATCAGGTTTATGACGCGTCGAAACTAACGCTATTTTTACGGAGTAATTTTTAGCCTTTCGACGATCTGAGTGCAGGCTTTAGATGGTAAGGATTAGAATAAAATAACACATGGTAAAGAGCCATGCAATTTCAATCGACACATCACTTTCCCTTTTTTTAATACAATTAACGCCATTAGCATTGATCGACAGATACGACAGAAATCAATGCCGCAATATATCAACAAAAAGTTCTTCGTGAAATATTTTTATAAGTATTTTTATATTTTTATAAATAATGAAGATTTATTATATACCACTTGAGAAATCATTGTTATACTAGAATCGTCAACTTTAATCAATCCAATCCGGTCAAAGGTAGCCAGAAAAGGTACTAATTTAAAGAAAGCTATGACTATTCAAAATCGACTCAGGTACCTTCTTTGGAGCGGGTCACTATACCGACAGCGGATGGGACGGGCGAACCAAGTAAAAAGTAACGCTATGAGGTATCAAGACACACTTCACATTTCTTCCTAGACCTTTTCTAGACCACTTGACTAGGTAACAAATCCCGGTACGGTAACAAATGTGGACGCACTTTGACGTGCAGAAGAATAGGAAATGGGTCCCACACCAAACCTCGTTACCAAAATCTGAGGTAACGGGTGTCAGTAACAGGCATAGCACAGCCTTCTCTAGTACTAGCCGTGCTGAACAACGTGGCAACACCGCGTGTTTACCGATCGGGAGTCCTATTTTCAGTAATGGGAGTCTTGTACTTGGGATTACAATTAAGGGCCCCAACTCCAGGCGCCATGACCTGTGTGCGTGCACTCACACAAACAAAGGAAAGCATGCACATATACGCCATGCGCGAGAGAGAGGCTCGATTTCGTAGAATCGATCCCGCGTCTCTATAATTGCATTAATGAAACTTTCACGGGTATACCACACACGGGTAGACTTCACCACTGCCCGGTTGCTATGTCTGAACGCCAATAAATTCATCATTCGTTCAGGAGAACGCTATTTCTGAAACTGGCAAGCTTGAGACAGACATCGATGTAGGCAACAATATGGCCGCTGCATCTTGACACATTTCACATTTCGCAAATATTGAACGATTTAATAGTTTATTCACTGCTAAAAACACCAACCGGGCTTCCTTGAACTAGCACAAGATCACAGAAATTCTATTTTTCATACCTTCAAGGTATGCAAATGTAAGTTACATACCTTCTATGTGATGTCCATATCTTCTATAGATAGAGAGGACTCTTCAAGAAGATTGGTAACCAAGTGAGATGGTGTATGGCTTGTACCGTAGAGGCCCTAGGTTCGATTCGCGGTTAATTAACTTTTTTTTATATTTATGGTTTCATTTTGGCGACACTGTGCACGTTTCAAAATTATAACTAGTTCTTTTCAAATGTTAATAACTTTGAAACAAGTTTTCGAAGTCGGTCCAAGATGCATAGCTAGTCCTGTAGGAATCAGTGTGGTTTTTGTAGCCTAGCGAAAGGTATTCCTCTTCAGTTCGATTTTTTATTGTGTTTGGTGTATGTACAATGTCATTTAATTTTTGTGATTTGTGGACATTGTTCGAATATGTGGCTAAAATGAAATCATGAATGAAAAAAAAAACAATTAACCAGGAATCGAACCCGGGACCTCTACCTTACAAGCTATAAACAATCTCCCTTGGCTACCAATCTTTTTGAAGCTTGTTTTCTATTTATAGAAGATATGTACATCACATAGAAGGTATGTAACTTTAATTGTTAATATCTTGAAAGTTTCTGAATGACTACACCTAATATTTTACGTAGACCATCAGGAGCCTGTGTAATATCACCTGCAAAAGTACATTAAAATCCGAGTCGACCAGTTAAGAGTCTTCCCTTGTAAGTTCAGATTTACATACCTATATTTAATGAAAATATTTAAAAAATGTTTTTAAAATATTGGTAAGCAAATATTGATCATTGTCATATAGATAGGAATTAAAAAAAAAATTAATGTAAAAAAATGTACACGAAGGGGATCGGACCTACAAAAAAGTTTGCAGCGGTTCAGAAGCAATGGCTACGTATGACAGGAATCGAAATCTCGGCTCGAGCCGATTCATTTTGCTGATGGCCAGGATTGTAACAGATGTGGCAACAGTGCGACAGAACTCCCAAATTATGTGATTTGGCAACTATGGCCTCCCACTCTCCGTTTATAATTATGCCTAATGACGTTAGATGTCACACCGTGAGTTTATAATTCTGTATAATGTCTTTAGATGTCACCCCGTCAAATGTCGAACCTGCCAATTTTTTGTTTTCACTAATGCCCGTTTCTTTGCAATGGCGCTTAGATCGATTCGGAGTTGGCTCCAAAGGAGTCGGGGCCCTTAACGCTTTTTTTCATAGAAAATTATGTTAAAGTACACAATTCTTTATTAATTATGTCTGAGTAATATATAAATATTATAACTATGGTAAGTAGAAGTGATATTAAAGTATACTAATAGTTATAAATGTGGTATACATTTTGTGGACTCTCGGAATGGTTTGGTGATGTGATACATAAAATTGGAAATAGTTTACAGTGGTTTTAAGAAAATGTAAGTATGAAGCAAAATAGAATCATCTTTGAACTAAAACGCAACATTTGAAAATGAATGGAGTGATATATAAGTTAATAGAAACCTGAAATAGACAAAATTATTGATACGAAGTCAAAGAGGTTAAGTGAGCACGGAAAGAGGTTGGATAAGTTGGAAGGGAAAGGTTGTGCAGGTAATTATAAAATCTTCACCACAAATGCATGTATCAGAAAAAGCTAAATGATGTGCATTTGATTGAATATTAATATATGTTAATTTACATAAAATGTGCTTATGATTTTCAGATTTTAGAAAATCTGATTCCAAATTGGTACCATTTATTATGGCTTTCATTGTTGCACATATATGAGTAAATAAGATTATTACTTCTTCTGTGGGAATGGAAAGACCACTCTTTGTAAGTGATCAAAATGTACATTATTTATAGTTGTACCTTTATCCTCCCAAAATCAATTATTTACATATATTACAATTTAATTTTTTAGCAACGGAATGGGACCCATAACCGGATATATAAATATTAATATAATCATCTACAACACACGTGGATAAATATTCGGTATTGAAAATTTTTGAAAATCCATTTACATCGGCAGGAAGATTATGAAGATCATTAATATTATTCCCTTACAATTGGAAACATAACACTGTGGCATTATTAACTAATAAATATAGTATGAAACTTGTGAATTTTTCAAAAATTGTGCATGTATATAATAAATATGAACTTGTAAAAAATTAGTTATGATACTGTTAAAATGTTATTAATGTTGGTTTTATCTATTGAATAAAGCCCAGTTAAACAAAAATTATCTCTTATAAGTTCTGGGAATGTATTGTGGAATAGAATGCCACTGATTATACGAGGTTTTATGTTAAAAGGGACCCATAGGGTCCGAATGCTTGACGCTTCTCTTCTAAATTCATTCTAAGTTGACCGAGAAATAGCTTTCCTGATTCCCCCTAAACATTTCACATATATTCACCCAGTCGCATGAGTCCTGTCCCCACTACTTCAGTAAATAATAGTTCTTCAAGTGACCACTGTTCATGAGCAGAGGACGCTCGAATCAGCGTGGGATTTCTGAGTCGGTATGACAGTCACGTTGGGCCACGAAAGTCCATAAGATGACTTGTCTATTCATATATCTCGTCAGTGGTTCTATCACTGACGAGATATAGGAATAGACAACTCATCCAATGTATTTTTTCGGCCACGATTTCTGGGTCCCGGGGACCCATTACCATTTCCGTGTCACTCGCAACGTTACCCACAGATTATAGAAAACGATGCGAAAATTAAATAATTTTACAGAATTCTTTTGTTCTTTGCCGTAATGAACGGCAACAGAGGATATGAAACATTTAATGTTAATTAAAAATCTTTTAATTAAAGAAACACATGATAACAAGTTTTCTTATTTCAATTGTACTATCAATAAATGAAATAATTTTTAAAGTTATACTCTACATTATTTTCTGATAAATGACAACAAAAAAATTGGGCTAAGAAATGTATATTTTTTTAACACTCGAACAATAAAGTTGCCACAATGAAAAAGATAGTGACGATAATTGTATACTACAATTGTTAATTGTATAGTTACTAGACAAATTCTTTAATTATCTTTTTCCTTGGAGCAATTTTATCGTTAATGAAAGACGCAATTTCTTATTTATATTCAACTAATAACAATAACGAAGTGCTAATGACACTTTTTAAAGAAAGCTATAACTATTCAAAAGCGACTCAAGTGCTTCCTTTGGAGCGGGTCACAATACCGACAGCGGATGGGACGGCAGAACCAAGTAAAAAGTAACGCCATGAGGTATCAGGACACACTTCACATTTCTTCCTAGACCTTTTCTAGACCACTTGACTAGGTAACGAATCCCGGTACGGTAACAAATTTGGACGTATTTTTACGGGCAGATGTATAGGAAATGGGTCCCACACCGAACCTCGTTACCAAAATGTGAGGTAACGGGTGTCAGTAACGGGACGAGGTAACAAGTGTGTACCCGCCTTTAGGGTTCTTCCAAGAACCAGCTACGCTAGATAAGGACGACATGCATCTACGAAACGCACATGGCCCGCCTCGGCCGTTCCTGTACCTCGAATATTCTAACAGTAGCATATTGTTGGATTCCGGGGTTTAGTATTTTAAGAAAATAACTGTTTCTTACTTTTAAAACTAAACTTTAATTAACGAAATCCTACAATTTGCTTTAAAAGACTTGGACGATAGTTCTTAGTGTTAGTTCGAAACTCTTCTTTATCGTGACTCTTCCGAAGTCGTTGGAAGTCAAAAAGCTGTCCACAAACCATCGCATGTCCTTTTTAAGGAGTACTGGAAATGGGGGTGCGAGGTAGTGGAAATGGAAAGGGCTTCGGTAGGAAAGTTAGGGCTTTGGCGTATGACTTGGTGTTTATGACTATACCTGGTCAAGGGTCGCCATGCGCCAAAGTGCAGGCAGATGGAAAATAGGAGGTAGGACGGTTTGCTATTACTCATAAAATTATCTTGTACTATTGCAGTCAAAAATATTTGCTCTCGTAGAGCGGTATCCAACAATATTCAAGATGTTTAAAACAATTGATTTTTGGACTAGAAAATAAATATTTTAAAAAAGTGCGCTATACGCGACACGCGCAATTCATCGCCCCGATGTGATTTCGACTCAACTCGAGCCAAACAGAAGTGCATCTCGCGACCAGGCACCGTAGCTCAATTTTTCTACCGAAACGTTGACCGAGAAATAGCTTTCCTGATTCCCCCTAAACATTTCACATATATTCACACAGTCGCATGACTCCTGTCCCCACTACTTCAGTAAATAATAGTTCTTCAAGTGACCACTGTTCATGAGCAGAGGACGCTCGAATCAGCGTGGGTTTCTGAGTCGGTATGACAGTCACGTTGGGCCACGAAAGTCCATAAGATGACTTGTCTATTCATATATCTCGTCAGTGGTTCTATTAAGATATCGATAAATTACCGACAAGCCGATAGGTTACCGACGAGCGGGCGAGTTACCGACACCTGCAGCTCCACTCGCCACATGCGACGCGTTACCGACTCGTACAGTGACACACGCCACATGCGGCAAGTTTCCGAACAACTGCTTTCAGCCAGCTAGCTTTCTCGCTGCTACATTCCACACGCGTTAGTATAAGTAAGGTAATTGTAAACCAACATTTAGCGAAGACCTCATTCGAGATCTAACGAGGGGCTTAATCGAGTCCTGACGACTTCTTCTGACAAAAGGGATTTAGTCGTACCAGTAAATTTTTGCATTCCATACTAATTCCGTTATCCGATCTCTATTTTCCGTTTCCAATTCTTATCGTGCTATTTCTAATACTTAAATTTCTAAGTTTTTTGTTATAAGCACATTGTATAATCATAGAATATATTCCTATTTTATTTTATTAACTTGTTTTCGATAGCAGTGTTTAAATTGTGTTTTAAATAAGGTAACGGATTGGGACGTTCTTTTGTATTCCACCGTTTATTATGAACTGAGAATAAATTGCTTTTACAAGTATTTAGCATGTCTTATAGCTATTTAGAATGGTGATGGGTTTACCATCACTTGGAAGAAAGATTGAGAGTTCACCTTCCCCGCGCGTGGGTGATCCCTTATAAGATATTAGTTTCGGATTTACTGCTGATTTTGCTCTGTTACTCACTTTGCTCTGCTCTCCTTGCCCCAGCGCATTAGCATAAATACGCTCTTGCGGGGCAAGGAGAACGAAAAGACGGAAGGGAAGGGCGCTCTCTCCTGCTGCCTAGGAATAGCGCTAGACGCGGAGAAAGCGAGCGCCCTCTCCTTCGGTGAATCCGCAACAAACTCGTTATTAATTCCAAGTATTCCTCACCATCTTACTTATATCATTTAATACCAAGCCTTGTGATTGAGTTTAATAAGATCAGTGGTGCAGACACAGCTGCACGGATCACCCTAACGATTTAATCCATGAGTACTCGTACACGATATCACAGAGGTGCGAGACACAGTCGCGTTTGACTTCTTGATTTACAAATATACAGATGACAAGGAAACGACGCGCCGGTAGGAAAAACCAACTCCGAAAGCTGGTTAGATGTCAATACGATCCTCCTTCCCAAACAAGTAAATTATTGGGAGTTATTCCACTACAACTTACCTCTATTCCTTGGCACCTTATCCCAGTAGAGACGCACAGGCTATTGCCTGCCAGCCAGGCAGCATATCTAAACACGATCCGCGCTACGAGGTCTATTCCCGAAATTCATATCGGGATCTGAGGAACATCAAAAAGAGAAGTAAAATGCGTTTCTTCTCCGCGTCTCCCTCTCGCACGCTTTTAGGACCCGTCAGACGAGCGACGTACGAGCCTCGTGGACTTAATTATTTTTTTTTAATTACGTTTAACCGCCAATCCGCGCAGTTAGATAGAGGATTCAGTCTTCTTATTCTAAGGCCGAGCCGGGACGTAACATAGGTAACAAGTGTGGACCCGCCTTAACATGTTACGTACGTAAGTTCGCACCACTTGTAGTGATTTACAATATACTCTGAAGATTAAGTGTTGTGTTCATATACTCCCCTGCGGTAGTAGAGCCGCGTTCTCTGTACAATCCAGGAACCTCAAATCTACACCATAGATTAAGACGCATCCTCAATACGCAACAGAGCCGTTTTAGAAATACGAGAGGAAGTGTCACGTACTATGCTGCATTTATTGGAATCTGCAGTTACCCATTCCTTAGTTACTTCCAGTAGAAATTTTGTATATCTTTGTTTATTTTGTGACTGACCGCTTTAAACTTTTTCGTAAGATACTGCTGGTCGCCAAATACTGATCTGTGCGATCGACTCCTTTCATGTGTTTATTATATTGTAATATTCACTACAACTTATTTCAATATCACTCGATCAATCAGATAAAACATCAACGTATAATTCATTGAAGGATTCTTCCCCGTTTCGTTCCGTAATGGTTGAAATTTTTTTTTTATAGCAAAAGAGACACAACTTGACGAGCTTTATTAGCGAAAGACACAGCTTATGGTATGCTGAACAACAATTACATTCTGTGGTATCCGAGAACGCACTGACCCAACGACGCTGATGCGAAAAAGTGCCCATTGATCACGAGTTTACTCCTGGCCGGTCAGCAACGTTTGGGCATAAAGACACGACTTAACTCGTAACCGATCAAGAATGTGTTAATAAACCGGAAGGAAAACAAACATGTTATCCACGAAATTCACGCTGCCACAAGTTTGTTGATATAAAGTTGCATGTCATCTATGATATCCAATTGAGAAAATTTGCGACTTTTTAAGATATTTAAATTTAAAGTGTCAAGTATAGATATTTACGGTATGCCCCACTAGAGCGTTGTGATGATATCTCGTGCAAAGGTAGATATATTTGTAAAAAATTTAATATGAGATTAAAAAATCTATCGAAAACACTAATATAATAATAATAATTAAAAATAATAAATAATAATAATGGTGGGTGTTCGGGAATCCTTTACCCGTTTCCGTCACCTTGCATCAGCACTGTGTCTCTTTGTCGCGCCGGTGGTCGGCCATCTCCATTCCTCCTGACTAAGAAAATCACCGACGCGGAAGCCTAATTTAGGGCTAGTTGTCAGTCCCACCCGGAACAGGCCCAACGGCCCGTAGATCCGTGAGCGCGGCCGGTCGATCAGAACATCGACAACCGTCGCACGTTGACTAGCCAAACTCATTGTCAGTACATTGGAATCGCCACCGATACTATCCATGTATTACGTTCCTCGTGCACTGTTCATTACGTCGTGTCCACCAAAGTTCTGTGTTACAACTTCGTTACGAATAAAGTGCCGTCTACAACCTATAATTGTAGATTTTTATTTGGCGAAAGACCACACTGACGCCGAGCTTTCTTGGTGCTCCTTCCTTGCTTCCAATCAGCGGAGGAAAACAAAAAAACCCACTAGCATTCGAACAGTGGGTCCAAGATTATAGCTTGACAAAATTTTGGGTTGGTGCGGCCAGTTCAATGTAAGACAATTTCCGATAGATCTACCCTTTCAATGATTCAAACTGTTAAGAAAATGTTATTTAAGGAAAGGACACTGTGGAGGATTTATTAATAGAAGGAAAACTACAAACAATACACTTCGCTTATTAGCTACGGCACGACCGAGTACGACAGACTGACTGGGAGAAACGGGGCACACACACCGAAAACAGAACAGTACACAAGAGGCGTTTGTGTCCTCTGCTCGCCTGCGGCTAATGTTTACAACCGATATGCGCAGCCGGGTCACACAGAATGTATAGTTTTTGAAGTGAAAATTTCTTTGGGCGCGCCGCGCACAGAATTTTGGTGGGCAGTGAATGGGTCTGATCTGTCACGCTCGGATGTGGAACGCTCATTCGGGTAAACACGGGAGCCGAACCGTCACGCTCGGAGGTTTCACGCTCATTCGGGTAAACTCGGGAGGCGAATCAGACAGTGCTTTGCGTCGCTATTTAATTGCATTGGTTTGGCGAAAAACTCGACAATAAGTATCTATAGTTATAAGTTTCTTTAAGTTATTACTTTAATAAGTTATTAAAACTTCATTTATAATTAAATCGTTATTGATTTATGTGAGTTATTTGAATTATTTTTGAGTTATTATCAGTTAATTTTAAACCACGAGCAGCGCGCTTTCGTGTAAAAATAGGCACATAACCCCACACTTTAAAATTTATCAAAGACAATTTCGCAACACCCAGCTGTGGTTATTAAAAGTTAATTTAAAGTTAAATAGTTATTGATTTATTTGAGTTATTATTGACTTATTAACAGTTATTTTTATAGCACCAGCAGAGCGCTCTCGCGTAAAAACGGGCACATAACCCCAGACTTTAAAATTCATCAAAGACAATTTCGCAACACCGTGCTGTGGTTAGTGAACAAATATTTGTTGAAGTGTAAACTTTTAGGAATATTGCCCTTTATAATTTTTAAAAAGAAGATAGATCATAATTGCTAGTTCGACGATGTATTGAAACGGAAAAGGGAATTAGCTAATCTGCGCAAGAGAGAATACCGTAAAAGAAAGCGGCAAGAAGCTCAACAGCAAATTTTAGTCTCGCAGAATGAAGAAAGGAAACAAACTAAAGAACAAATTCAGCAACAGTTCGGTCCCGACCACGCTCGGATACAGACGTGTTTACCAAACTCGCGGTTCCACGAGTGACTAACGCGATATAGCAGTGCCTCTAATTCATGAGTGGTATTCTGAGAGCGAGAAGATCAGTTCGAATTGTTGCACCAAGTGCAACACTATCAAAAAACTGTTTCCAAAACCATTTTCCTCTGCTGAGTACATCAGAGAAGGGAAATCAATGATTATCGCCGAACACAACAGACAACCAACCACAAAGGACCTAGGAATAAGCTACACAACCGTAACTAAAAACTCGATATTTCCTAAAAAAGATCAAGCAATCATAATGGACGCTGATGAAAGTTTCTCCGTTCAAGACTATGTAAAAGAGATCTCTAAACAAACAAACGCTGCTAACATTAGATTTGTATCCAGGATCTCCAATAATAGAATATGCGTATATCTTGCGACTGAGGAAATCGCCAATGACTTGATTGAAAAAACCAAAAAGATCTCTCTAGGAAGCCACAATATTCAAATAAGGCCACTAATCTCATGAGCTAAAAAAATTATCATCTCCAATGTATGCCCTATCATTCCCCACGACTACATACAAAAAATATTCAAAGAGCTTAATATTAGACTGGAATCCAATATAACCTTTGTTAAAGCTGGAATTAATGAACCTGGGTGTTCACATATTTAAGTTTCAGGAGGCAGGTCTACATCAACCCCGAAGAACTGCATAAAATCTCTGAAACTTTCCAAATTGAATATGAAGACACAAACTACTGGCTTTTCCTATCAACAGACTCACCCATATGCTTTATCTGCAAAAAGGAAGGATACTTAGCCAAACAGTGTCCCGCTAACCAAAGCCAACCAACACAAACACCACATGTTCATGACCCAAACATACGAAACAAGGAAACACATATCCCCACCTTACATCCATGAGACACAAGACCCCTGTCTGCCTCTCCAACAACCTCGGAACCCCTACTATTCCCACTACACAAGGAGCATGGAACAGGTACTAAGAGGTTCATATCTGTTGCATCTGGAACCATCTCAGACTCCCAAATTGACGAGGTCTCCGATTCTGATACCAGCATCGACTCTCTATTCACACTGGAAAACAACAAACCCAGAGACAAGGGTCTGGGCACCCTCAAAGCCAGAGGATTCAAAAAACCAGAAGATACAAATAATAGAAGAAATCCTGAACAATCCCGACATAACGGTAATCAACACTTTCGATAGCACCCACTTCAATCACGCAACTGCAGAAGAAAGTATAATAGATTTAACACTCGCATCATCTCAGATTGCCGAGAATTTAGAATGGGAAGTCTCAGACGAACGGTATAACAGCGACCACTACCCCATCATGATATACAACCTGCACACAAACAATACCAATATCAATAACAGCCCACCAATTTGGAACTTTAAAAAAGCAAATTGGGGTAGATTCCAGAGAGAAATCAACAAGAATATTAGCAATATCAAACAACCACTAGCCGAAACAAAGGAAAAAGTAGACCTCATAGTTAATAGTTTCGTCCAACTTATCCTTCAAAGCACTGACTCTGCAATCCCTAAAAGTAAGATCACTCCTAAACGACAAGTTCCATGCTGGAACCGTGAATGCGAGGAGTCTCTGAGAGAGAGAGAGAGAGTAAACACGCATTCAGTGTGTACAAAAGACACCCAACTATAGAAAATAAAATTACGTACAACAGAGCCAAAGCTTGGTGCAAAAAAACTTTAAAGAAAGCCAAAGAAAATCCTGGATAGAGTTTACATCTGAACTAAACCAACACACCCCCTTGCCAACCATCTATAACAAGCTAAGAAGGATAAAAGGAAGAAAAACCTCGACGAGCATTCCAAACCTAATTGATACCAAGGGCAAAATCAATCAAGATAATCAAACAATTGCTGCAGAACTAGCCTCAACATTCGCTGCAAATTCCAGCGACGAAAACTTCTCTGAAGAATTCCTAAAATACAAAAATAACACCCAAGAACATTTAAGGACTAGCTGGCTTCCAACAAACAGTATAAACAGTGAAATCACGATCAAGGAAATTCATCTGGCATTGAATAAATGTAAAATCACAAGCCCTGACACTGACAAAATTCCAAATATTCTCTTTAAAAAACTCCCCCCAAAAGGAATCAAGTTCTTGTATAACTTACTAAACATGATATAGTTGAACGAAGTATTCCCCAGACAGTGGACGGAGGCAACCATCATCCCCATCCCGAAACCTGGCAAGGACAAAAACTATGCAAAAAACTACAGACCAATTGCACTAACATGCCCTATGTGCAAACTCCTAGAAAAACTCATCAACAAAAGACTAACTGCATACCTGGAAAAAAACAATATTTTGGCACCCGAACAAAGTGGCTTCAGACAAGAGAGTCAACCCTGGACCACTTAGTCTCCCTAGAAACATATCTCTATGAGGCCTTTGCAAATACACAACATACAATAATAATTAGCTTAAACATAGAAAAAGCATATGAAATGATATGGAAAGAAAGAGTAATCAGCCTATTAATGTTGGATGACTAGCCTCCGCGACATCGATAAGGGCAGAGTATGTGAGTCCTCCCTTAGTCATGACTAGCATTAGTTAGAATGACGGAGTTTTCCGTCCTAAGGGTCAGGACTCAAGCTCGGCTGCGATGTCACAACAAGAGCTAAGGTCATCCTCACCCCTCCAAATTTAGGATATAAGTACCATTGCAAAACGGTACAGGCTGATTCTTAACTCTTACATCCGCCGACAACGACGTTACTCTGTCGGTTGACTAGTTACTTGTATATCTTACTGTTATTCTTTAAACTGCTGTGTCTCCGCAATAGTTGTATTCTGAAGTGAGAACGGGATTTTAAGAACCTTCAATACATTATTATATTATTGAGTACAATCGGTCATATCCTTGACCATCGGAATCCAACATACAAAATTTGGCGTCAGAAGTGGGATACCCGACACTTTACGAATCTCAGCCGTCAACGGGAAATACCACCCCACTGAGCGTAAGTGGCAATTTCAATTGCTTACGGGTACTAAAGAACGCGGACTACGTCACAAGCAGCAAGGAACCACTGATCTGGCAATATTCACTGGGACCAGAGAAATCTGCAGAAGTTTCAGCGCCAGCATCAATCGTCATCCTGTGAAGAAAGTAAGAAGGAAGATACTACGTCCTGCATCACCTACTCTAAATTCGACAAGACTTGGTAATCCTTAATCCAAAACAAGAATGTCCCAAAACGAAGTACAAACAACCCAAAGAGAATCCAGCGGAGTCTCAATAGAGTTATTAATTAAATTATTACCAGAACCATTCGAGGGCAATCCTCACAAACTTCGTTCCTTTATAAAGCAAATCGATTCTGTATTCGAGTTAGCTTCCCCTTCGCAGGAACAAATTTTTTTAATATTTGTGAAAAAACGAATCATCGGCAAGGCCAAAGATCAAATCGACGTCCATTGTAATTTAACGACATGGACTGAAATTTCCGAGCTTCTACTTAAGTTATAACAAGACAAAAAATCATTCGATCAATTAATGGAAGAACTAACGTCATTAAAGCAAGAAAAGAACGAAAATGCTTCGCAGTTCTATCAATGTTTAGAAGAACTCTCGTCGGGAACCTTAGCGAACATCTATTCAGCGGATACAAATGATAACTCCTTATCGGGTAGAATAGCATTAATCAATGAACTAACGTTGAACCGTTTTGTCTATCATTCACACCCACAAATATCGCAAATGCTGAGGTACAGAGATTTTAGTAATATCAGTAGTGCCCTTACGGCAGCAGTAGCAGAAGAAAAAGCACTGCGAATAAGATACGATAGTTTTCCCACTTCCAAATGTAAAATCTGTTTAAGAACGGGTCACAATACAAACGAATGTTATAGGAATCGAAATCAATCACGATCACCCATCAACAAATACGTAAATTTCAACGAAGCCACTCCAAAGCACCCAATTCCTGACAGAAAACAATGTAGATATTGTAAACTTTTCGGTCATCTAATAGAGGAATGTAGAAAACGAGAATACAACAATTCAAGACAATATACAAATTCCACAAATTACACTGTTCTGTGTAACTGAGGGTCTAGGAGAAAATCTGACTATGCCACGCGATAGAACGGACATTTCTGCTAAGGAAAGCATCAACGGAAGTTGCAAAATCATTTTCGTTTTTAATACCGAAGCGAAATAGTTTGGCAAAACACGCGGTGGCAACAGTGACACTCAGCAGAAGTACTGCGCGTCTAGTGATTCCGGTACGCCGAGCGATAAGCGGGGAGCCGCTGTCATAGAGCACCACTGCCGCCGCCTCGTGTTTTGCCAAACTGTTTCGCTTTGATATTGAAAATAAGAATAATTTTGTAACTTCCGTTGATGCCTTCCTTAGCAGAAATGTCTGTTCTATCGCGTGGCTTAGTCAGATTTTCTCCTAGACCCTCAGTTTTTGAAACAAATTGAAAAATATCGGCCAAAATGGGTGCGTTTTCGGTGTCCTTTTCACTTTGATCATTATTTAAACATATTTAAATGTTCATAATCAAGCAACTATTTATATCATTTTATTCGTGAAACTCCAAAGAATCATTTGGCACCAAGCGGAACAGAATAACTATTACCGGAAAAGCACAAAACACTTTCAAAGTTAAAAATTTGCGATTTTTTTCAAAATTGATTTTTTCAAAAATGGTACGTTCTGGAGAAAAACGGATTTCAGATTCGTGTTCAGCGCGTTAAAGTCTACAAGAAACGCATATTGAAGGTTACAAAATCAGACCCGTGTTGAACAGTGTTATCATAATCGTTATCGCCAACAAAACCAGAATTTTAACAGTACATCCGACCCTACTACCATACGTCCACGAAATCAATCCTCCTTAAGGCGCAATACCCCCACTACTTTCTTTGCAAACCCCGAAACGCGTGGATTACCTCAGTCTTCAAATTTTTACAATGCCCAACACCTACCAAATCCCCCAATATCGATGGAGGATGCCACAACAGAGTTCGAAACAATGAATCTATCATAAATTCCTCTTACTTTACGCTAATCAGTAACGACCAATTGAGCGTTTTATTCGAATCAGAATACTCCAAAGCCGATGATAGGATCCTGAAATTCTTAATCGATACAGGCGCAGCCGTATCTTTAATCAAAGCATCTCGCATACATAATTGTAACCCTAACGCGAGCAATTCTACCGTATTGAACGGCATCGCACCCAATATGCCAATTCAAACGTTAGGTGAGGCAGAAATAGATTTAGAATTCCAAAACAAAAGGATTCTTGGTCGTTTCCAAATACTCGATACCCAAACCAATATTCCTTTCGATGGCTTATTAGGCGACGATTTCTTCCGAGCACATAATGCTAAAATCGACTATTCAACTTCTAGTCTCCCGCTCGAATCAGTACCGTTTCCAATTACCTTATGCCGTAACACTCCGCAGAAATCTATCTCCACGATACGGCTTGACCCGCGGACGGAAACAGTAGTCCCCATCAAACTGATAAACCCTTATCACGTTAAAGAAGGTATAATATCACGCCAAAAATTGAGCGAGAAATGTTCACTTCTATCACCCGATGCAACCGTAAAGGTTTACAACAGAAATAGAGCTTTTACAACTTTACATTATTAACACATTATTTACATTATTAACACGTCGCTGAAACCACAATTAATTCCAATTCCCGAATTACTAATCGAACCAATTTCAGAATATTATCATATATACAGTCTTGCCGCAAACCAAAAAGAAAATGAAGAGAAACAGAGATCACGGGTACTAAACGAAAATTTGCGACTTAACCATTTAAACGCCGAAGAATGCCAATCTTTAAAAGAAATATGTGAAGAATTTAATGACATACTTCATTTACCTACTGATTTGTTATCTCGAACCACGGCAATGTCTCATACCATTCCTACGACTGACGCAATTCCAATCCAAACAAAGACCTATCGTTACCCACAAATCCATAAGACCGAGGTAGACAAGCAGATAGAGACCATGTTAAAACAAGGTATCATCAAACCATCGACCAGTCCATGGTCGAGCCCCCTTTGGATAGTCCCTAAGAAAACAGGCGCGTCAGGTCAGCGAAAATGGCGCATCGTCATAGACTATCGCAAACTAAACGAACGAACAATAGGCGACGCGTACCCTCTCCCTAACATTGAGGACATCCTTCATCAGCTAGGTCACGCACAATACTTTACTACGTTAGACTTAGCAAGCGGGTTTCACCAAATTCCAATGGATCCCAAGCATAGCTCCAAAACTGCATTTTCTACTCCAAACGGGCATTACGAATTCACTCGTATGCCTTTCGGTCTTAAAAACGCGCCTCCTTGTTTCCAACGTATGATGAATAATGTTCTAACCGGATTAACCAATACTCAATGTTTCGTCTATTTAGATGACATCGTGTTGCACGGTTCTACGCTCGAAGATCAAAATCGCAAATTAAAAAACGTATTTTCCAAGTTACGCGAGAATAATCTAAAATTACAACCCGACAAATGCGAGTTTATGAAAAGATCTTGTGAGTACTTGGGCCACGTAATATCGGACAAAGGCGTGGAGCCTAACCCTAACAAAGTAAACTCTATGAGTAGAGTTCCTAGACCGCGCAACCAAAAAGAAATCAAAATGTTCTTAGGTTTGACCGGCTACTGTAGAAAATTCATCCCGAACTACTCAACTATTGCAAAACCTTTGACTCAATTATTGAAGAAACAAACACCATTCGATTGGACTAAAGAACAAGAAAATTCTTTCGCATCTCTTAAACAAATATTAATGAATAAACCCATTCTACAATTCCCTGATTTTCCCAAAGAATTTGTCTTAACCACTGACGCATCCAATGTAGGAATAGGAGTCGTCTTTTCACAAAACTCAAACAGTCAAGACCTTCCGATAGCATATTACTCTCGCACATTAAATAATTCAGAGAAGAATTACTCCACTACGGAAAAAGAATTATTAGCCATAATCAATTCCGTAGAACATTTCCGACCATACTTATATGGACGAACATTTACGATTTATATGGACCATAGGCCACTTCAATGGCTCTTTAATTGCAAAAGTCCGTCTTCTAAGTTAGTTCGTTGGAGGCTTAGATTATAAGAATATACCTACAAAATAATGTATAAACCAGGTCGCATTAATTCCAATGCAGACGGCCTCTCTAGACTTTTCCCTGAAAATCAGATCAATTTCACTATGAACCAAAAACAGGGGTACCAAGATTTCATAAAATTCCATTATATAAACCAAGACGTCATATACTACGAAACAGAAAATCGATCATTAGAAAAACTGAATGACCCGTTTGTTTTATTATGGTCCGCAGATTTAGACGAGAACAACCCGTATTCAGAATGTATACGTTCAAATTTCGACATAACAGCTCTAACAGCAGAACCCAACGGTATGTCTCAACTTCAAAATCAAAAACAAACCGTATACCTGCTGTACCCTCTGCGTCACCATTTCGATAAGTTGGAGTACAAACATCTCTTCGATCGTCTGCAAAACCTTAAATCAACTATCCGAGATAGTAAATTCACTCTAATTCCTCCAAGTAAACATAACAATATAAGACCCGATCAGCTTAATGAAATGCTGAAGTTCATCTTTCCAAAAAACGAGATCAAATTATTTAATTGCGCTAGAATTACTCCAGATACAAAAGAAAAAATACAGCAAATTTTAAAAGAGAACCATGATAACAAACTTTCCGGACATTATGGTTTTAGCAAAACATATTCTAAAATCAAAGAACAATACTATTGGCCTTCCATTAAAACAGATATAAGAAGGTACATTCAATCATGTCATTCCTGTCAAATGAATAAAACAAATTTCAAACCGGTGAAACAACCCATGGAAATTACCACCACCGCCGACGAACCATTTGAAAGACTAGCGATTGACATTGTCGGTCCATTACCTCTTTCAGAATCGGGAAACAGATTCATTTTAACTGCCCAAGATGACCTAACGAGATATTGTTTCGCCGAAGCGATACCCAATCACGAAGCACAAACAGTTGCAAAAATATTAGTAAAATTATTCATGCAATTTGGAATACCGAAAACCTTTCTTACGGACCAAGGCGCCGACTTTATGTCTAATCTAATAAAGAATTTAAGCAATCTCCTCAAGACAAAACATGTCTGTACAACGCCTTACCACCCCCAAACTAACGGAGCGTTAGAACGCTACCACTTGACCCTAAAAGATTATCTAAAACACTATATTAAACCTAATCAGACTGATTGGGACGAATATATCCAATTCGCAATCTTTAGTTATAATACGTCTACTCATAAATCTACGAATCTTACCCCATACGAACTCTTATTCGGCCGAAAAGCTCACCTGCCTACTTCCATTGTACAAAAACCACAATTCCATTACACATATGACGATTACATCCGTTCACTTCAGAGTAAATTAAATATATCGTTTAAAATTGCAAAAGAAAGTTTAATTGATTCCAAACACAGAAGCAAAAATTACTATGATAAAAAGGGTAGCAACCCAGTAAAATTTAAAGTAAACGACCTTGTATGTATATACCAGAAGCAAACGAAACAAGGGTTGAGTAAGAAACTAACACCGAACTTCAAAGGACCGTTCAAAATAACACAAGTATATCCTAATAGTACAGTAGAGATACAAATGGGAAAGAAAAGATACAGATACCATTACAATCTTTTAAAACCATATGTTACAGATGATTCCGACGATTCTGCTACTTCTCTCCTTCCCCAGACACGTCATTAACAGCCCATACATTAATACGCCTCTACTACATTCGAGCGGAATATTTTACAACAAAAAGGGCACGGCTAGCACATCAAACGATAACTTAATCCTTTTAACGCATATCAATACCACTCAATTGGAGTGGGAAAACAATATATTAAATTCATATTTCGCTAAAACACGAAATCTTTGTACCACAACGTTAAAAGACAATTCAGAACAGAATCACGTTAGTTTCCATTGCGATCAAACTATCAAACTAATCGAGGATGAACTGCAAAGCATATCTAGAAATCAGGAAATTCTACACGACTTAGTAGGAATATCTAAGGAACGCAAACGTCGAGGATTAGTTAACGGAGCATCAAATATATTGAATTGGCTAATAGGGACACCAGACGCCGATGATGCTCAATATTATTCAGATAGTATCAAAATGCTCGTGAACGATAATAAACAAACACAAACACTTTTAAAATCACAAGTTCAGATAATTTCAAGCACTATTAAAAATTTTAATAGTTCACTTCAGTCTTTAAAAACCACCGAGAACACCTTAAATAACAACTTACGACTAATAAATAAATACATGTCGCAAACCAATGGCTATCTCACACGACTCTCTTTAGAAACGACAATAACACAGCACATTACCAAGCTCTTATCACTTTGCATGCGAATTTCCGACGAATACAACAAATACATAGAAACAATTAATTTAGGCAACCACAATATTATATCAACATTCATAGTAACCCCGGGGCAACTGTGCGAAGAATTAAATGATTACCGTTGTAGTCGACGGGCGATCTCGCCTCGTACATTGTATGTATCCGACCGGCTTGGCGGTCCAGGTTGAAACGGCCTGCCGCGGAGTTCGAGGAAGCGATCGTGGCGTCGCGTTGCCACGACGCACGCAGAGATCGCGAGAACGTGCCGATTTAGTTAGTTAGCCCCTAGCAGCCAAGGAAGCCACAGTGTCACAAATAAACTGTCATTTACCGTTACGAACTGATATTGTTTTCTTCTTTCCTTCCGAAAAGAAAGCTCCTGACCAAAACTTCCGATCCGCCCCTCCTACACCGTGGAAACTTTGAACTACCATTAGCAGCAGAAACAAAGAACTTACCAATCCTTTATAAATTAATGAAGTTGCGATTGATATTCGATAATGGTCTGGTTGTATTTGCTATAAGATTCCCTCTCGTAAAGAAAACTTACTTCGACGTATATGAATTAATTCCACTTCGTACTCAACATAAAAATTCTTCAATCTTCTCCTACATCACACCCAAGCAGCCGTACTTACTCATCTCCCAGTCAAAGACCCATTTCTCTTATCTACCAAATTTGTCGAATTGCAACGAGTATTAAGTTTTATTGCACATATGCACGGACGTCCACACTACGAAAGCCACGAACGACGCAACGTGTGAGGTATCATTATTATCACCACATGTAAACCAACTACCCAGCGATTGCGAGACAAGAACCATCCGAGCCGAGATAGAAACCTGGAAATATATAGGCGAAAATCAATGGATCTACATTCTACAGAAGCCTATTACCTTAACCATCATGTGCGAAAACAAAGAAGACCACATGGAAGACATATTGTTACAACAAACCGGCATACTTCAATTGCGAAGCGACTGTAGAGGCTACACACTGCCATACCTCTTAGAAACTACAAGTCATGCGAATAAAATTTTACGCACTACGTCCCTCCAATCAGCATAATTGGGAGCGACTGCTGTACCACCTCCGAGATCTTGAAACTACAATCCACATCGTTGGAGCCAATAAAATTGACTAACATCAACCTAAATGATCTCAAATACGCTAACAAAAAAATCGAGGACTTTGACGATTTACTAACTCATCGCCTAAAAGAACCCTTCATCGTGTCTCATACACAATGGTACACTATTACTTTATTTGTGATAATCGCAATCATCTTCTTTTTTATTTGTGGTAACTGCTGCCATTTCTTCGGATGTTGGCGATTCCTCAAGAGACTCCTGTGTTTTACAAGGAACCCAACCAGTGGAGATGTCGTTCCACCACTCATAAAGAATTTTGTTAACTGTACTTTCGACTCCAAAATCCGTACCGAGTACCGGGAGCAATCCAAAGACATAATACTACACGATACCAAGGATGGGGCACGAGTACACAGGACTACAGTACCCGAGGAAGAAGAAGTCCAGCAAAGCCTACCCGCATCAACAGCATCACCACGGTACCATCTCCGTAGCAACTCTGAACGTACCGCAAGAACGCGTAAAAGCACTAGGCCGTTGTAATGTCATTATTAATATATTTTCAACCTTCGCATAGACGTTAAGATAGACTAATTCTAAAAATTTAACTACTACTGTAAGATTCACCATCGTAAATAACCGTAAATTGAAGATTGTCATCTCCAATTTTATAAAGGGGGGGGGGAGGTGTTGGATGACTAGCCTCCGCGACATCGATAAGGGCAGAGTATGTGAGTCCTCCCTTAGTCATGACTAGCATTAGTTAGAATGACGGAGTTTTCCGTCCTAAGGGTCAGGACTCAAGCTCGGCTGCGATGTCACAACAAGAGCTAAGGTCATCCTCACCCCTCCAAATTTAGGATATAAGTACCATTGCAAAACGGTACAGGCTGATTCTTAACTCTTACATCCGCCGACAACGACGTTACTCTGTCGGTTGACTAGTTACTTGTATATCTTACTGTTATTCTTTAAACTGCTGTGTCTCCGCAATAGTTGTATTCTGAAGTGAGAACGGGATTTTAAGAACCTTCAATACATTATTATATTATTGAGTACAATCGGTCATATCCTTCACCATCGGAATCCAACATTAATACAACATAAACTCCAAGGAAATATTCTAAAATTTATCTATAATTTCATCCAGCAAAGGTTCATCCGCGTAAAAGTAAACGGTTGCCTTTCCGCCCTCATTGAAATCCAAAACGGAATACCGCAAGGGTCGGTTTTGAGTGTAACACTTTTCCTATTAGCAATCAACGACATCACTAGACAAATCGAAAACCCAGTCAAATGCGCACTATTGGCTGACGACTTCACCATGTATTGCAGTGGAAGAAGCCCATCTATTACGCAAAAAGTCCTACAACACTCGCTTAACAAAGTAGGGTCAGTCACAACCGGGTTTAAATTCACAAACAATAAATCGGAATTTATAAAAATAACAAAAAAATGGAAAGAATCAGAAGAAATCAAATTCTGTATTAATGAGTTTCCTCTCAAAGAAACACGCGAACTAAAAATCCTAGGCTTAATATTTGACAAAAACATGACATGGATACCGCACATCAATAAACTGAAAAGCGAATGTTCCAAAAGACTCAACCTCCTGAAGACAATAGCCGCCAACAATTGGGGAGCCGACACTACAATACTACTGAAAACATACAAATCAACCATCCTTGCGAAACTCGACTACGCGGCAATAATTTACGGTAACAGCAAAGCAGCGAAAATGTTAAACTCTATACAAAACACAGGGCTCCGTATCGCTCTAGGAGCATATCGCACGAGTCCAATAACTAGTCTTCAAGTGGAAAGTAATACCATGCCCCTAGAACTCAGAAGCTGGAAACTTACATGCAACTACGTTTGTAAATTAATGTCATCGCCCTCCAACCCCGTGCGAAAAATACTCCTTAACAACAAAAACAACAACTTATTCAACCAAAGTAGAAACTATCATATCTCACTACCAGCTAAGTTTGAAAACATTCTCAAAGATTTAAACACGAAGGTCCCACCAATAATAGAAAGACCTCCCCACTTTCCACCACAGCTAGTCATCAAGCTAAACACCCCTGTCGAAAAACGCAACAGCCTCCACACATATTTACACTAGATCCAAGATAGACAATAATTAAATCATCGGAACAACAAGAATTAATAACACCATAACGAATTATATCCTGCCTAACTTGATATCACAGAAATCGAGGCACCTATATACCATACTACTATCCATGAAGAACCTTGAAATTAACCCTAACAATCCTTACCTCCTAATAACGGCAGACCATAACATTATCAATGAAATTTCGAACCCATTCAATATAATGAGCCTCTTCTAAACAACCTGTGAACAAACTTCTCAAATATAACAATGTAAAACTAGACATACCAAGCACAGATAACGGTCTGACCTCAACCCCTCCAAAAGAAACTAGCATCAATGTACACGATTTTCCGATCCCAATTCAAGACGCCAAGAAACATTTCTCCAAAATAATCTATGACAAGTGGAACCAGCACTGGCTTAACGGAAAACACACCAAACTCCATAAAGTAAGAGAAAACATCAACACAAAAAACCCAGCTCTTTCTCTGCCCAGGAAAAAGCAAGTTCTACTAACAAGACTAAGAATAAGCCACTCCAAATTAACACATGACCACTTACTATCAAAAACGGATCCTCCACTATGCAATAGATGCAACGAACAACTATCAATAAAACTCATAATGCAGGAATGCCCCTCCACAAGGTCGATACGAGAAACACTAAAACTTCCCCCAGATATTGAAACCAGCCTAAATGACAATAAATTCGGAAAAAATATAATCTACTTCTTGGAACAAATCGATCTAATAAAAAAAGTGTAAATTACCTATGCCTGAAGGTTATACGGTCATCTTTCTGTAATAGTTAAATATAACTGTTAACACAGCAGGTATTCACATATACTCTGTACAACAAATGGGGTGGCTAATGACTTCTTGAAGCCGATGCGACCTTAAATAAATAAATAAAAAAAAAAATTCAGCGAATTAAATTAGAACGACAGAGAGAATTAGCAAGGGAGCGCTCTAGAGAATATCTTGATGAGAAACAACTTTGTCCAATGAAAACTTTTGAACATGCGATTCATGATTCACAGATTCATGGACATTCAAAATGCAATCCACCACTCGTAAGTAAGAATCAGAGAACCAGGATTCATAATCCACAGATCCCTGGAACATCCACAAATATGAACATATCTATTGTTGTAAACGATTATTCAGCAAATGTAAATGATTATGAGAACAAATGTGCAGGACCCTTACAAGAAGAAAATCTAGAAACACAAGCAACACGGCAAAAATATTTATCACAAATAGACGCAGAAAACCGACAAATGAACATGGATTTTAATTTAGCATCATTAGAAGGTCAAGCAGATGAATCGTCTGCTCCCAATTCACAACCCTACAGATCATCGACAACCTACAATTCTTACAAAAGACACAGCAGTGTCCATAGAGAATTTGATAAACAGTTTACGTAGAATAGTTTTGGACATGTTTGCAAAATTTGTGATAGATTATGGTTTAAGAACGATTTGAAGAACTTAAATGATGAAAATATGAAGTTCGTAATGACATTTCTCACAAACGTTGACGAACATTCCATTGCAGTTTATTCAACATGTCGAACAGTATCCAGAAATAATCTGTTCCTCAAATAGCTGTATACAACGGTTTTGAATATACTATAATACGAAACCATTTAATAAATTGTCTCTTAGATTTATTATTTTTTTTTGCTTTTCAAAGGTCACTATTTTTATTTAAATGTGCATACCGGCGTTGAGCAACTCGCGAGATCGTATGACCCGCGAGTACAGCCCCTGGTAAAACAATTAGTACCAATGTGTCTGAAAATTAAACAGATAATTGATACATAGTTATAAATGCACACATTGTAGATCTAATCAGAAAACGAATGAAAATAGATAGTTTTATGACTTGTTGCTGATTCGTCCAAGTAATAAGACCCATAATATGTAATGTGGAATCGGCGGCACGGCGGACTCGCGGAACGTGCCACCGAATGGCTACCGATTGTGTTTTGTATGATGCGTGAGAGAAAGAGAGAGAACGAATGCGTGAGAGGGAAAGAATGCATGGAGAACATTTCTTTGTGTGGTGAAGGTGACGAATACATATGAGGGCATATGTATGGTCAAGGGGGGGCTGAGTGTGGTCGCGGCGGCGCGCCGATCTCGTGGAACGTGCCACCGAATGGCTACCGATTGTGTTTTGTTTGATGCGTTAGAGAAAGAGAGTGAAGAGACGTGTAAGAGGATAGTTTGTAACAGACACGTTGATAATAAATAATTAGAATAGAGCAAGAAAATTCCCACAATAATATTCATATTATTCACATATGCAGGGTGGCACAAAAGCCAAGGAACATCGGAGATTGAAGTGTAGCTGGGGTGATTCTAAACAACTTTTTCCTTGGCCAAAATGTTATGTATAGTTTCGCTTTTGAGTTATTAACGAAAAACACTGGCCAATGAGAGCGCCCGCTGGGCATCGGCCGACGCGCGCTCAGGTGCGAACCGATCACTTGCGGTCGGTCGTGATGGGGGCATCGAGGGTACCAAGGGAAGCGTGCGGCAAATGTTACATCGTCTTAGTTAAGAATAATGTGGAATTATTCGTTATTCGTGAATAAGAAATACACTAATAAGTCGTGTAATAAACGTGTTCGATACGTTTATTTATTATCCGAAAGGAATAAACTGTTTCATTACTTATGAAAAAAATATTTTTTTTATCAGTACGTTTTCAGGTGGATGAATTATGTTTTAAGAAAAACGATTTGCATAACTAATGTTAGGTAAAGCTAGTTAAACTTACCCATTCGTTCACGAATTAACCTGCTTAACATTGTGCGAATCCTGACCTAAGTATCTGGGCAGGATCTGTGTCCGATGGGTACGTGCCCTATCGGGTTCCGCGGTGATGTTCCCCAGATGCCCAGCTAGAGCGCACGCAATTCGAAAACTCTTACACACGTATCCCTGGAATATTAAACCACACATTTCTTTTCCGTCCTATTGAAAAAATATTCCATCTCTAACAAACGCCACCTCGGACCCACGAAATGCTTAAGTTAGCAGAGAGACTCTGCTATTCGTACGAGTAACATGGATCGTACACCCGGAGAATATTACCAAATGTTTTTTGTATTCGCGCAGTGCGGTGGCAAGGGGATGGCACGCAGAGTGTGCGAGAAGTCAGCAGGCGGCTGGGGTATGTTTAAATTTACAAGTACATAAACATTTTATAATAAAAATGGAATTCTTATAATGGTGTACTTTTCTGCTTCATATTTTAGTCTCAATCGGACAACAGTGCAGCGGCTCTTGCGGGATGAAGGTATGCACCCGTTTAAGTATGTGCGGACACATACATTGCACCCCCGAGATTACTCCCAACGGGAGGAATATTCACGGTGGCTGTTGGGATAAATCGCGCGGAACCCGTCGTTCTGCAGATACGTTTTGTGGACTGATGAAGCCCATTTTAACCGGGAGGGATGCTTCAATGGCCACAATTCGCACGTGTGGAGCGATGAGAATCCGTTCGCGATTTGTCAACGTACGGCACAGGAACGCTGCTCAATCAATGTATGGGTCGGCATTTGCGATGAATTTATTGTTGGGCCATACATTCTACCGGATAGATTGGATGGGCCAACATATAAAAATTTTTTGGAGCATGTTCTTCCGCGAATCATGGAAGAAATTCCCTCAGAAATTCGGAGGAACGTGTATCTCCAGCATGATGGGGCTCCCGCCCAGTATGCCGCAAATGCTCGCGAATACCTAGATGAAGCCTTTAGCGACAGGTGGATTGGCCGCCGCGGTCCTGTGCCGTAGCCCCCACGGTCTCCGGATATGAATCCGTTGGACTTTTTTTCTGGGGGCACCTGAAGGTACGTTAAGTATCACTATTATTTTGCACTAACTTTAAAAATCTGCATTTACTCATTTTGCATTTTTCATAATTTTTTCAGACCACAGTGTACCGTCAACCGATTGAGACGAGGGAGGAAGTGGTGGCGCGAATTCATGGTGCTGTCGCTATGATAACTCGCGACACGCTACGAGGAGTGTCAGGTGCAGCGGCGCGCAGAGGCGTGTATTCAGGTTTGTAAGAGTGTATTGTAAGAATGATATTGTACGTGGATGCGGAATTTAGTAAAGGACACATCGAGCCCATAATGAACAGCTTGATGCGCCTGAATTAACACCACCGCCACCACAATCGGCCCCTTTTGGGGCCAACAACCTCCTGGCGCTCGCATTGGGCAGTGTTTTTGGTATATGACTGAAAAACGAAGCTTCACACAACATTTTGGTCAAGGAAAAAGTTGTTCTGAATGACCCCAGCTACCCCCCCCCCCCCTCCCCCCATTTCCCGATGTTCCTGTAGTTACGGAACACCCTGTATAATGCTTCGGTATCCGAAATCATACCGAGCAGCTCTAGAGGAATATCTTTCTTCTTTGTCATTGTTCCAGAACGATTGATGTATGGAATATGTTTGGAATATGTAAGAATTAAAACCACGGAAGGAACGGAATGAAGGTATAAAAAGAAGATGTATTTCGCTATGGCTGTATAAGCTTAAAATGCAGCGTGTCTCGAATGGAGGTCTGTGCAAGACTGCCCTCGTGGGCCGGGAAGTCATTGCGTTGGCACGATCAAAATTCCGTAAGGCCCTATCTAATTTATGACGGGCCTGGCGTCACGTTGTCCGGACCCGGCGTCGTCGTGCTCGCCTTATGGATAAACATCTGCGCCTCGTTCGTTGAGTGGTGTCCGATTTTCTAACATTCGGCCAACCGGCAACGATGCTTGTCCCAAGTATCCTTATCGTGTTGTTTTCGCGGTTTTCGCGGTAAGTACGGTGTTCGCTTTTTTCAGTCCGATCTAGTCAAATTCAATAAAACTCCCAACAAGGTTTTCGGTTACACTTCCCCCGTAAATTGCTCATGGTCCCATGAGCCGTACCGTGCAGGATCAATTGCATCGCCAACTAGGCCTAGCGATGTATTTCTTTGGCCGTTGCCGACTCCTCTTGTCTATGGTGATGCAAAGATGTCCGGTCGATGTATCGATATCTTCGTCGTGTAGAGGTCGCGCTCGCGACCCTCTACCACTGACACCTACATCTCACTCATACAGTGGTGATACCATCGTCACCGCCATCATGAAGAGCACAACAAAAAAAACCAACATCTTGCAAGGATGGCATTGCCCGATCCTTCGCCAAGACGACAAGTCCGACCCATGCAAGGATGGTATCGCCCAAATCCTTCGCCATGGTGGACAGCTCACGCTATGTGGGGTCGGCGGCAGCCAACTCCCCCACCATAGAGGCTCTCAACAGTAACCATTCGATGACGGCATACCCATCGCCACCGCAATAGAAACTCGCATCCATCGTCAGTCAAAAATCTCTGACGCCTCTCCCCGCAACAACGCTTCCGTTATAATCATGGCGGTCAACCTTCCACGCTGCAACAGGTCACTCTACCTGTCGCCAGTGAATCCAGGTCAGTACCACATGCTGACGATCCAATTGCTCCCTTGACCTGCAACTCATAATACATAAGTAATCGTTCTATCAAGGTTACTTGTTTACCACTGCAACCCAGCTCTTCAATCTCTTGGCCCCTCTGCCTCCTTCTCGCAAATCTTCCACCTCATACCGGTCATTGTACAACACCATATGTACTCTGAAAGGTCCTTTAAATTTCAGTGAAAGTTTTCGGCTTTCCCCAGTCGATGGTTCGCTTGTAATCTCAACCATTATAACATCCCCCTCTTCATATTGCGTACCCTCACGCCTCGCCTTATCGTACTGCTCGTTCTGTTTCCTCTGGTCTTCTGTAATATGCTTTTTGATCTTCTTACGCAATTCACTCAAATTTAATCGCTCCATTTCAGTTTGTACCTCCTGTAACAGACTCGACACCGCAGTGTTCCGCGCGTTATAACCCATTAACGCTTCCATAGGTGTGACTCCAATGGCCTTGTTGTCGGTCGAATTTAACGCACCTTGAATCTGCTTCACAAATTCATCCCATGTACGATGGTCTCTTCCCACGACAGTCGCAGCCAATGACGCAACGATAGTGCGATTGTATCGCTCACACTGTCCGTTCGCTCGAGGGGTAGCGACCGCGTTCAACACATGCTTGATTCCATAGGTTGAACAAAAGATGGTAAAACTCCTCGCCGTGAACGCCGTCCCTCGGCCACTAATGATTCTATGCGGTACGCCGAAAAGATGTATCACGTTCAACAATATCTTTATTGCCCTTTTTGCCGTGGTATCCTTTACTGGCTCAACGATTGTAAATTTGGTGAAAGCGTCAACTATCACGAGTATGTACTTGTTCTTCTTGATACTAGATTCAAACGGTCCTACGTGATCTATATGTATCGCGTGGAACGGTATGGGTGTCTTTTCTATTGGGTGCAACTTCCCTTGCTTCTTACCCGCGTTCCGTTTGTAATACGCACAACTTAAACAGGCGTTAACATATTTCCTGACAAATGCACTCATGTCAGCGAACCCGTAATTTTCTCGAATACGCAACAATGTTTTCTGTAATCCGAGATGTCCTGTATGACGCCCAAAAAATTTCCATCCTCTGGATAAACCCCATAAGGGCAAGGTTCAGGAGATAGATAATCCCTCTCCAGGATCCAGCGATAAATTATAAAAGGATAGTTCAAAAGCAATAAAGACGAGTCTTACTTGTGAAAGTGTACGTTACAGTTCGTTACTCTGCCCGAATTCTTACTCTGACTACTTCTACGGAAATAATTCTGAGAGATATTCACTTTGTTTAATTGCCACGAAATCCCGTGACAAAATTGGCGATCCTGCCCGGATACCGTCAAAACCATCGCCTGAAAACTTGAAGTTGGCGACTACGCGCGCCACAGCAAACCAAGGGACTACGAGAGCCACAAGGTGAGAAATTACGGTATAGCTACATAACGGCTTTCACAACCTACGAAACACCCAAACCCGTCCTAGACTCCGACGAGAACTTTAATATGGAATTCAACCCATCGTTAGAAATTATACTTACAATTAGACAAATCACGGAAAAACTGAACTCGGTAGATGCGAGAATGATTAACGGATTTGATCTCATGAATAAAGAAAATCTCAAGCGAACGCACGAAATACGTGACCTCGCTGATAGTGTTGGCAATATACCCATCACTGAAGATGACACTACGAGCGTTGCATCAGGAATCAGAGGAGCCACGGCGCCCGCTGCACCCGAAAATAACGAAACGGACATTGACACGGTCGCCGAAGAAACCACCGCTTACCGAAACAGGTCAAGAACGGTTCCCAGGAGCAACTCCATGCGTCTACCACAAGATCAAAAAATCGACGTAGAAGATTTTATTACAAGCGTTCGCCAAGCCAAAGCGACAACCCGGATCTCCTACTTGATCTTATCCTTGTTGAAAAGATCACCGACAACGCAGAACGAAGTCTGCGATACATGAACATCCGTTCATTTGAAGAACTTTTCGAAGCACTTAGAACGAGCATCAGCCCCCCATCTTCTGTAAAATCATGCAGAAACAAATTATACGCTACCAATCAAGGGCCGACTGAAACCATCCATTCATACAATTTAAGCCTCCGCCAAGCACTGAACGAGCTACAATATGCGATCCAGAATAAACATGTCAGACCCACTACAAGAAAAATCGCAATGGAAGAAGAACAGGACGCTGCAACGGACACGTATGTATCCAACCTACGAAGCGAAATTGGGAAATTAATAATACCCAGTAGACCGAAAACACTAATCGAAGCACAAACAATGGCAACTGATTTGGACGACTGGCTGCGCGACTCAGTTCGAGAACAACAACGAAGACCAATGGCCATCCGAGAAGCCCATCCGGAACGTGCAAATAAACAAGATGAGTAACTAGTTGCATAGCGCACCACTCAGCCAAAGAATAACGATGAAGTGCGATAAATGTGGAAAGATAGGCCATACCCAAGACCGTTGTTATTCTAACAAACAACAGCCAAATTTTCCGAAGGCCACCAACGGAAAGCTACCACCCAGAATCAACTACACGGAAGAAATAGAAGAACCACCGAACGAGGAGACGACATACCAAGAATACACCACCAACCAGGACAACTGCAACACGTCCGAATCATGGTGAAGGGAACCCGAAGAACAGGAAGATTCCTGGTGGACATCGGAGCAGGAATAAATTTAATAAAACAGAGCCTACTCAACGACGATAAAACTACACATACAGAATACAAACAATTCCTCACGGGCAATCATAAACACGAAACTCACAAATACTTTAATCTACGATCCAACAAAAAAGACTTCAAATTCCACATTATTCCAGATAGTTTCCCCCTCAAAGAGGACGGCATAATTAGACTTCCATTCCTCCGAGGACATAGCTATCAAATTAACAATACTCATTTAATTTTAGGCAACATCCCATTAAAACTACACGACGAAATCCAACTCAAACCAGGTGAATTCACAGTGAAACAAATTAACTTAAATAACCAACCGAACAAAATTTGCTACATAAATCCCTGCAACGAAAATGTAAGTACAGAAGCATTAGAAATCGAACAAAAGTACGAACGCATAAACGAATTGGTCGATAGAATTAAGAGCCCCACATTCGAGAGATAATTCAAAAGATAATAGTGAGCTATGCCGACATCTCTGCACTTCAATCCGATCCTACCCCTTCTTGGATCCTACCCGAATATCGCTGAGAGCCAACACTGATGCAAGAGAGATTAAAAATTAAAACTTGTTCAATTTTGGTCCGTTTTAAATGAAATTTTACTAAAATGTTCGTTACAATCTCCTGATTAAAATGACACCAAACACGATATGGTTTGTACAATTTTTACTTATCAGGGTATTAATAATTTCATTCTCCTTTATTATTGTTTTCGATAACGTGTTTGGTATCATTTTAATCAGGAGATGGTAACGAACATTTTGGCAAAATTTCATTTAAAACGGACCAAAAATGAACATGTTTTAATATTAAATCTTGATCGCGGTAGTGTTGTCTCACGTACACGGGCATTTAAACTTGCTTTTTTCCTGGAACGCTGCCCCGTATATATCTCGGCTGCCACAACATCAAAGGGGACCCGAACTCGCTCGAGAATCGTGTCTGCACACGATTAGTGTTCACATTCGGTCCCGAGCGAGGTACACTAATCGAGACATTACTGTATCGGTATTTTTTTGGGCGATATTAACCAGAAGAAATAAATTCACTCACGTGATCATTTTCATCTGTAGCAATAATACAGACCACTTTCTGTGTTACTTGTTACTCACTTTCATTCTACACGGATATTTTTCATCACGAAATATTATATTATTAAATTATAAATTTGTTTTAATCATTGTAAGCACAAATAATAAACAATTTACATAATTTTAACTATGAGCTTGTTACGAGCCAGGGCCGTGGGGAACGCCTAGACCGGCGAGGTTGATATTACCCAAGAAACTTGTTAGTTTGTCTCGATACTCTAAATTAATATTCAATACAACTCGAGCGGTTAAGTTGTATTTGTGGGAACGTTACTACTAATATAAAGGATTATGGAGTAAAGATAGGTTTGATGAATCTACTCGATTTAATGGTGAACAATTATATATATATTAAAATCAGTCGTTTGTTCAAATGTAATTGTCGCGGTATTTATATAGTGTGTAAGTTGCTACCTAAAGCTGCACGGTGTTGACGCACTGGCGATGCGCGGTCTGAGAACGGTTACAATAGTATACCGAAAGAACTTCAACCGAACTTGCGGATTCCAGCGGGTTAACTTGTGTTCTGACCGGTGCCCTAAGCCCGATCTCACTGAATCTAATCGACTCTGTACGAGCGTAACACGACGCGAATACCCCAGTAACTGTGTAGTTATTAACCAAAGATGATTGAAATGGAACGGTTTATATAGTCCCAAAATGCACGGAGGGGCATATTTGGGGTTTCCATATAAGGTAAGATCAAGGAGAGCTCGTCGGGTCGCACGTGTACTTAGTCGGTCATGATATCGCTAATCAATATCAAAAGCCCTTATTGTCCGTATACGATAATGGCAGAAATCCTTGGGCCCTTCGTGGAAGCGCGACTTCCCTTCTTATGCAAGCTTGAGCGGCACGTGCGGGAACAGCGTATAGAGAGTATTATTCATACGTAACAAGCTTTTTATATTTCATACTACTGTAATTTGTAATATTCTAGCCATAGTATTATTCTAAATGTGGGTAACAATTTGTTTCTCTAACTTATTAGGAACGATAATGAAAGATAATAAGTTATTACAAGTCAATATTTTCCGAATTATGTAGTGTTTGGCCTCCTTTTAATCAGAAAAATATCACAAATTTATCGGTAAAAGTGGTATAAAAAAGGAACTGAAAATAAAAATGTTAGTATCACATTGGTATGTTAAACCGTGTAGTGGGCCTTTGATCTTTGCCGATTGCCACGATCGCAGCTTCTCTTTTCTTTTCACTAGCTATCCTTTTCTACGGTCTAAACTTATTATCGTTAATTAAGGCAGTAAATATAGCCCAAAGTATAGCGTGTTTGGTGTCATTTTAATCAGAAAATTGTCAGCTATGCTGTGTAATAGTTTTATAAGAAAGGGATGAGAAATAGCAAAGTTTCATCGTTCAATTAGTATCATCTCACCGATATACCCGAGCCCGGATCGCGTTACACTGATCGCCACGTGAACTTTTTTTTTTTTTTCCTCTTCTTTCAGTGAGTGGGTGGTGACCGTGCCTGAGAGCGTCCTTTTGCCCTCTTATCGGTTGAAATTCAGGGGTTGCATGGTGTTACCATCTGGAAATGAAGGGCGATGTGAGAGAGGTCAGGGGATAAAATTTTCAAAAACCCCTATTTCTTGAAAGGATTGCCTCCATATGTGGGGACAGGTGAGAGTGTGAGTTTAGGTATAAGGTTGTTGAATTGCTGAGATGAAGGAGTAGTGTGAACAAGCTTGTGATACGGTTTGTTATAGAGAAGTAGCAGGGTCATATTTCTACATGTGGTTTTGAGCCGGGGAATGTTAGCTTGATTTTGTATGGGATACGGTTTCTGTCGTAGAGCCCGTTTTGTCGAACCAGTTGGTTTGGGTGTCTACTGACAGTGTAATTTGAGGCTAGGGAGTTCACGTAGAAGTTTATGTCCTCCACGTTTAGATCGGCTAGTAGTTTCTGATTGGGGTAGTCTTGCGGTTTCCCAGAGATGATCTTTAGGATGCGGTTTTGCGTGTGGCGGAGCTTGAGGAGAGTTGACTTTGGGACTATGTTCCATATTTGAGCCCCGTATGTGAGGACTGGTCGGAGGCAGACCTTGTACAACGAGACCCTGAGGTGCTGATGTAGTCCTGAGGTTGTGCTGAGGTGTCGATGCATGGCTCCGGCTGCAGCTCTGGTTTTTTTGATTCTATCTGGAATTGCTGGGGTCCAAGAGAGTTTTTTATCGAGGAGAATTCCCAGGTACTTCACTTGCGAGGACCAGGGAATGTCTGTCCCGAGAATTGCGAGATGTAGGTCCTGTCGGGGTCTGGTTTTTCTCGTGAAGCAGATTGCCTGAGTTTTCGAGGGGTTTACTGTTAATTTCCAGTCGTGGAAGAAGGAGATAACCCGGTTGAGATAGTTTTGGAGTTTCTTGACCAGAAGCGCGAATGACCAGGAAGATTCAAGGAGTATTGTATCGTCTGCATATAACGCGATTTGCCCAGATGTGGAATTTATTGTTGGGATGTCGTTGATGTATATGTTGAAAAGGATGGGACCGAGTATTGAGCCTTGTGGGACACCAGCCGCGACGGGCAGTTTTTGGGACTTAGTTCCATTGATTGATACGAAGAGTGTTCTTCCAGAGAGATATGATTTAATTATCCGTACGGTATTTACGGGGAGTCCTGCGGTTATCAATTTGTGGAGCAGCGCGTCGTGCCAGACAGTGTCGAAGGCTCGTGTGAGGTCTAGGAGGACCATACCAGCATATCTGCCTACGTTTACTTCGTGCGTGACTACTTGGGACACTCTTAGAAGCTGGTGAGTTGTGGAGTGGTGTGCCCTGAAGCCGAATTGCTGGTCAATGATAACGTTGTTACTGACAAGGTGTTCCGCTAGGTGCTTATAGATGCACCTTTCAAAGACTTTACCTAGAATCGGAAGTAGGCTGATGGGGCGGTAGTTACCGGTGATTTTTCGGTCTTTACCGGGTTTTGGGACCGGTACGACCTTGGCCGTTTTCCAGCTGGACGGGAAATATGAGAGTGTCATGCAGCCGCGGAATATGTAGTACATCTGCAGCTGTATTTTCCTCCCCGCATACTTTAGCATCTGCCCATTGATTCCGTCGTCTCCGGGTGCTTTTTTGGATTTGAGGCTTCGGATTATTGTGGCGATATCTCTGGGTGTAAAAGGAGCTTTCTTGTTAGGGGTGGGGGGATAAGGAGGGTGGCGTAGACGGGTAAGGCTGTCCTCTACTTCCGGATTTTTGGGAGATGAAAGTGTCGAGATGCTATTGTGGGTGTCAGTGAAGACTCGGGCGAGTGCATTTGCTTTGTCCAGATCGTCAGTGAGGTAGTCCTGTCCGTCTGAATGCCTGAGAGGGGGATATACTGTTTTGGAGTTTGTCATGATTCTGAAGTTATTCCAGAAGGCCGGGTCGGTCTTGTTTAGTGATTTGATTTGGGATTTCCAGTGTTAGTGATCTCGTGGGATAAATTTCGGATGACAGTTTTAAAATAATCTATACCGGTAATTTGATAGAGCTTCGTGCTTTTTCTACGACTGGCGATGTAGGATCTTAGGATGGGGTCTGTGTTGAAGGGGACGAGGCCAGGTTTGTCCTTGAAGGTGGATGCTTTTCTTTTGCAGGTTGTTAGGAAAGATGACAGAACGGTGATGTCTAGTAGTGGTATGTGAATTTGTCTGGATGAATCAGTCTGTAGGGAGATCTTAGCGCATGATCGGAGAGTACGTTCCCGTTGGAGTTATTTGCGAAGTTAATCCATGAGGTATGCCTAGCGTTGAAGTCTCCTCCGATGATGTACGGTGTGGGGAGATCCGTGATGTGATTGACCGTTTCGGAGGAAAGACGGGTGGATGGGGGGACATATACCGCTGCTATCGAGAGTGAAGGCGCGCGGAGTCGGATGGCGACCATTTCGATCCCGGGGAGGGGGGTGGGATGGATTGCCGAAAAGGTTAACGAGTGGTGGACTGCTATTGCGACCCCCCGCCGTAGGAGGAGTCTGGGCGATCATAGCGAACTATCCTGTAGCCAGGGAGAGAGAAGGGGATACCAGAGTGAAGCCAGGTTTCGGTGAAGAGAGCAACGTGGACTTCGTGTTTCTGGAGCATGAGAATGAGTTCATTCCTCTTTTGAAGAATGGAGTGTGTATTCCAGAGCATTAGTCGAGGGAAGAGACCACCGACATGAATGCCTGGAATTGCTGGGCTTTGGAGGTGCAAGTGCGGAGTTTTTGGAGTAAGATTTCTGCTGCTTTGAGCATAGCGCTTACATCGCAGATCTCTGAGATCTGCTTGAAGACATTGAGGGTATGCCCAATAGAGGTTGGTTTACTATCGAAGTGTGGGAGAGCGCATTTCACGCAACGAGGGGCTATATTGCAGTTCACGGAGGAGTGACCGTAGGCCTGACAGCGGAAACATTGGGTATACGGCTTGCTTGACATGAATTTCTCCCAGTAAATCCTTATGTGAAATAAGAAGCCAACGGCTTTGATATTTTTGAGGGGTGTGCCTGCAGGAAAGTTGATTTTGTAGACTGCGTGTCTAGATTCGGTGTTGTTCCGTCTTGTTAGTGGGGCACAGGAGGAAGGCAGGAGCCCGGCAGATTTTAATTCCTCCATTAAGTCTTCGGGGTTCATAAGGGGGAGTCCTTTTAGGGTGAGGGCAAGTGATTTCTCGCTGTTTAGAGTAAATGTATGATACTCTTTATTGCTTTCCTTTAGTTTATTTTTGAAATTTGTGAAGTCGCATACTTGGTTGAAATGTATACGTATTTGTTTCCCCAGATATTTGAGGGAGAAGTTATCGCCGTACGCTGCTTGAAGTGATTTCGCGAAGGCGTTTATGTGGCCGTCAAAATGTGGGACATATATTGGAGGGGGGCGGACAGTGCGGTTCTCTGAATGGGTTTGCGTTTTTGATTGGGTTGGAGCGGGGGCGTGAGAAGCACTCTTGCGTTGCGGTTCACGAGAAGGTACGGTTTTGTCGTTGTCGGTGAAAAAACTTAGGGGGTCGAATTTGTTGCTGATTGGGACGTTTGGGAGGATGTTCATTGTGCCTATTTCAGGCAGGGGCGGAAGGTTTGTTCCTTCAGCTGATAGCTTAGGTTTTTTGGAGATGGTGCCTGAGGGGGGCATGTTGGATGGTTTCGTAGGTTTACTTGCGGATTGGGTGCGTGGAGCGCTGTGGCATGGGGTTATACGACCTTGGCTGGTTCGCTGCGTGTTGTTTGGTGCTAATGGTTGTGGGGTTCCTACCACCGTTGGGAGGCTGTCCTGCAAAGTCCCGGGTTCCAGTGTGGTACGGCGGATGCTCATTACTTTGTATTGAGCTTGATGGTGTGGTGACCTCCTCCTGGGAATGGAGGAGGTGTGCGTGGGTTTCCCCACTGCCGGTGAGGTCGTCAGTTCACGTCGGCGTTGTGGGAGCCTCACGGTTCACTTCACTGATCGGTTACTTTCACTGATTCACTGTGGAGATGACTGATTTTAGCACTGGGGAGCGCTGGTTAATAATTCACTTCTTTGTTAATATCGTCCTATTAGTCGACTGGGCTCTTCCGCGGTCGAATAGAGAATGAGAAGTTATGACGAAATGCGAAAGACTGAATGTGAGAAACTCAATGTGACTGATCGCCAAGTGAACTTCTGGACGCCTCAAACTCTTCGCTTATATCACGTAGAAGTTTTTCGCTTATATCGAGGATTCACTGTATTTACGACCGGAATTGGAATATTTAGAACACACTATCTCCAAAGATGGAGTAAGACCAAATACGAAGAAAATTGATGCCATTAAAAATTTTAAGATACCCTGTTAAGATCTGGGCGATTCGATCGTCGGCCTCTAACTTTACGATGCGATACCTGACAATTCTATTCAGAGACATCTGGCATATTAACCCGCGCTCCTCGGCCGTGTTACTAATAAAACAGCCCTGGGCCAAAAAGTATGCACCTTTTTCGCCTGCCGTCTCTGAATAGAAATTAGCGTATCATAAACCTCCGCCGCTCCGGTGGAAAAAACCAACGTCCAACCCTTGGGCCCACGCGCCCGATACCGTTAACCGGGGCAAGCATGCCTTGCTACCCCAAACTTGCCAGCGATGCCTCTGATTGGACGACACTGCGTGCCCACTATTAGTATATAAGCGAGCACATTTTCAATAAAGTCATTATTCACAAAGTACTACGAAAAGAACATCAACTCTCTTTCCTTCCGCAACTATACACGTGCCGGGAATTGAACATACCGGCTGGTCCTTCGAGAAGCAACCACATACAAATATTAGCCGGCACACACCTCGTGCAAATTAACAACAAAACCAGAACGATCGCAAGATCAACCGCTGGTATTTAACATTGGTCCCTCGAGCCGGATTGAGCTACCAAGGAATTGAAGAAGACAGCACTATACCACACCAAAGCAATCTGGAACAATTGCATTGTCCACGAGTGTAAGTGGTATCCAGTGCTCTAGCCGTCGTCGAGAAATCCAGGATCCTGATTTCTACGAGGCTACTACCTAGGCGAGCCGTTGTCAACGTGAAGCAGCTACAGCGACAGCCTAACCAGGCGCCATCCAGGAGGGTAGCAGTGAGTGTCTATTCTGAGAGGCATCACACCCCTGGACGAGATAGCAAGCCGTACTGCAACACACAGAAACGCAGCCTAGGAAACACAGACACGCGGAAGGAACAAGCAGCATCTACCTGAACCCGTCTTAGCCGTTCGTAAGTACCTTCAAATTTGTGTTTAATCGTGTACAATGGAGAGTCAAATGAGACAACTCATCGCTGAGCGCGGCGCGGCAAAGGCCAAACTCACGATGCTGAAGAACTTCATAGATAAAATCACCGAAGAAATGGATATAAATATGATAGAAAAGCGGGTTAAGGCTAACGAAGCAGTATATAACAGATTTGACGGTATTCAGGCGGGAATAGAGGAACTAGTCGTAGGGACAGAGCTCGAAGCATCTCACATGCAAGAACGGGAGTCTTTCCAAAATACGTTTTTAGCTTAATGGCGCACGTCGAAAGACACATAGCCCAGGCAAAGGCATCAACGGCAACGGTCAGTGCGGCGCCTCCTGTAAATACTGAGACGTCAAACAAAAGGCGAGTGCCGACGATAACATTATCACCTTTCGACGGAAATTACAGCGATTGGCTCAAGTTCCGGGACACATTCGAGTCACTTATACATAATAACGACTCCCTAAACGATATTGAGCGTTTCCACTTCCTGGAATCGGCCTTGAAGGGCCCGCGGCTCGAACCATCAAATCACTCGGGGTATCAACCGCGAATTACAAACTAGCATGGGCTATCCTGAAAAAGCGCTACGAGGATCCGATATCGTTAGTACACCATCGCGCGAATGCTCTCCTTGAAATTAAGCCGGTACATAAGCAAACCTGCTGCACCCTTCGGGAATTCATCGACACCGCAAACAATCACGTCCTAGCTATAGGGGCTCTAAAGGAGCCCGCAGAAGCCTGGGACACTCTAGTCATCCTCATGCTCTCGAAAAAGTTAGACCCGGTTACACATATGGAGTGGGACAAGGCCCAAGTCAGTTTTAACGGGAAGGCAAGGATTGAGGACTTCCCCGAATTTATCGAGCAGCAAACGAAACTGCTCGAACGGGCCCCTGCTGCCAAAGCGGTAGTTCCGCACAAACAGCATAACAGGCCGAACGAAAGTAGGTTTAAATTCCATCCGAAAGGCATGGCAGCTCACGACGCGAGCAAGCAAGCCCAATGTCCGCTATGTTACGAAGGCCATTCATTGCATCTGTGTCCCAAATTGCGAGCCATGTCATACGCTGAAAGGCATGGAGAGGTAAAGCGGCTTCAATGCTGCTTTAATTGCCTCTCACAGGGTCATAGCGTTAAGAACTGCACAAGGGGTAATTGTAGGAAGTGTGGAAGGAAGCATCACACACTACTGCATAAAGAACTCGCGCCTGAACATAACCACTCAACCTCGACGGAATCCGCGATCCAATCTTATGTTTCGAACTCGCGAGGACCCACGTTCGAGTACGCCGTGCTATCCACCGCGCTAATCTATATAGAGGATGGGCACGGCAACCTCCATGAATGTCGCGATCTTTTAGATGCCGGATCGCAGGCTAATTTCTTACGGGAAGATTTCTGCCAAAGAACTGGCATTCCAACGTCCGCGATAGAAACCACCATCGGAGGTCTATGTAGAAGCGCGACACAAATAAGAGCAAGGGCAAACGTGAAAATCCGTTCACGTTGCAAGGGATTTAGCTCAGGCCTCTCCTGCCTAATAATAAAAAATATCACCGAGGACATGCCGAATGTGCCGTTAAGCCAAGCCACCATTGTAGCACCTAGTGGCATCGCACCTGCAGATCCCCGTTTCAACAAACCCAGCCCCATTGACTTGCTCATAGGGGCCGGCTTATTCTGGAAGCTACTTTGCGTTGGTCAGCATCGCGCAGGGGACACCGGCTTGCTTTGGCAAAAAACGCGGCTAGGATGGATTCTGGGAGGTCAATTGCACTGGCCTCTCAGAACCACCCAGAAGCCCAACAAACAAGTTTGTCACATTGCAACCAATGTGGAACTCGATCAAGCCATCTCGCGTTTTTGGGAAATTGAAGACGCATCCTACTGTCCGGGCAAATCCCAAGTTGATGCTACTCACGCTTGTGAAGTGCATTTTAACAGCAACACGCGGCGTAGCAACGACGGAAGATATGTAGTCGCCGTCCCGTTCAACGACCGTTTAGATCAACTCGGGGAATCGCGAAGTCAGGCCGAAAAAAGAATGATCAAACTGGAGTACAGATTCTCTAAAAATCGCGACCTTCACCATCAATACGTGGCATTCATGTCGGAATACGAGTCCCTGGGTCACATGACACGCATTAATGACGAAGTCGACAGCAAGCCAGGGCCCAATTATTATCTCCCCCACCATGCCGTGTTCAAGGCGGCGAGTTCAACTACGAAAATTCGCGTTGTTTTCGATGGCTCGGCTAACACGTCCTCCGGTCTTTCGCTTAACGACGTTCAGCTAGCCGGACCAACAGTACAACACGACCTCTTGTCAATCATTCTCAGGTTTAGAAAACACCGTTTCGTTCTATGCGCCGACATTGCAAAAATGTATCGGCAAGTCTGGGTGCGGCAAGAGGATCGTAAGTTTCAAAGGATATTATGGCGCCCAAATCGTAACGAACCGATTCGCGCATACGAACTAAACACCGTAACGTACGGCACAACCGCGGCTTCGTTCCTCAGTACCCGGGCCCTCACAAAAATTGGCGAAGAACACGAAGCCCTGTTTCCTTTGGCGAGTCGCGTAATACGGCAAGATTTCTATGTAGACGATCTACTGACCGGCTGCGAAACCATAATCGAAGCGATAGGACTGCGCCGCGAGCTCACCCATATTCTCAGGGGGGCCGGTTTTGATTTACGAAAGTGGGCAAGCAATGAGGCCTCCGTGTTAGCAGATTCCAACGAAGGCAGGGGCTCGGTGCCAATCCCCTTACCCGACAAAGATCCAAAAACCTTAGGGCTGCTGTGGGCGGTTGACTCGGATGAATTGCGGTACTCAGTGAAAAATCATACCGCGAACCGCATCACAAAGCGGATAATTCTATCTGAAATCGCCCAGATTTTCGATCCGCTAGGACTGCTTGGCCCGGGGATAACGAGGGCCAAACTGATAATGCAAAGGCTGTGGCAACAGCAGTTGGGATGGGACGAGAGCCTACCGCAGGAAATACATGCATCATGGCTCGAGTTCCGAAGTGAATTGCCCTCCTTTGGTTGCCTACAAATTCCAAGACGAGCAGTGTGTGGAGATCAGTGGAAATTAGAAATGCATGGCTTCTCGGACGCATCCGAGACTGCCTACGGGGCCTGTATATACTTGCGCACCCTCAACAATAAAGGCGACGGGGGGGTTCGTTTGCTTTGCGCAAAATCGCGAGTCGCGCCTCTAAAGGTGGTCAGCTTACCGCGCCTTGAACTATGCGGCGCGGTCTTGCTGTCCCAACTAGCAACCAAGGCAAGGCAATCACTTCAATTAAACATTGACAGCGAGCATTACTGGACCGACTCCACTATAGTACTTGCATGGATCAAGGATGAACCGGGTAGGTGGAAAACCTTCGTAGCGAATCGAACTTCGGAGATTCAAAGGCTAACCTCCTCCGGTACATGGAGGCACGTGAATTCTGCCGACAATCCTGCCGACCTCATTTCCCGCGGATGCAATCCTTCGGCCCTACAGGACAATAAACTCTGGTGGCACGGGTCCACATGGCTTTCAAGGGACATAACCCAATTACCGCGCGCCGAGATTTCCATGCGGGACATACCTGAGGCACGCTCATCGGGCCCCGCATGTCTAGCATCAACAAGGATAACACGCTCTGGTTTCACAGAACTATTCTCGCGTTTTTCCTCATACTCAAGACTGCGCAGAATAGCTGCATATTGTTTAAAATTTATAAATTCCGTTCGACAAAGGGGGGGCGTCCGCGCTAAAACTAAGCATCACGTAACCACGCAAGAGCTTGCGGATGCCGAAAAATTACTGGTGCTTTTTCGCCTGCCGTCTCTGAATAGAAATTAGCGTATCATAAACCTCCGCCGCTGCGGTGGAAAAAACCAACGTCCAACCCTTGGGCCCACGCGCCCGATACCGTTAACCGGGGCAAGCATGCCTTGCTACCCCAAACTTGCCAGCGAGGCCTCTGATTGGACGACACTGCGTGCCCACTATTAGTATATAAGCGAGCACATTTTCAATAAAGTCATTATTCACAAAGTACTACGAAAAGAACATCAACTCTCTTTCCATCCGCAACTATACACGTGCCGGGAATTGAACATTCCGGCTGGTCCTTCGAGAAGCAACCACATACAAATATTAGTCGGCACACACCTCGTGCAAATTACCAACAAAACCAGAACGATCGCAAGATCAACCGCTGGTATTTAACAACCCAAAACGGTAACACATATTAAGTCATTTTTAGGACTTGCAGGTTAGTACAGAAAATGTATAAAGAACTTCGGAAAAATTAGTAAGCCATTAACGGAACTCACAAAAAAGGACACACCCTTCCACTGTACAGATAAACATACTGAAGCATTCGAGACACTTAAACGCAAATTATGCGAAGACCCCGTTCTTCAATATCCCGACTTTAATAAACCCTTCAGTTTAACCACCGACGCATCCAACGAAGGCCTGGGAGCTGTTCTCTCACAAGAAGGTAGACCTTGCTGCTATATTTCGCGAACTTTGAACTCAGCCGAACAAAACTATACGACCACTGAAAAGGAACTTTTGGCAATAGTATGGGCGATTCGACGCCTCAGACAATATCTACTCGGGCGCATATTTGTCATTCAAACTGATCATCAAGCATTGAAATGGCTCAAGGACGTCAGAGATCCTTCCTCCAGATTAATGCGATGGCGGCTAAAACTTGAAGAATATGACTACGAAATCGAATAAGAAAGGCAAAGAGAACACCGCAGCAGACGCCTTATCCCGTTTACATCCAACCTCCGAAATTCCTCAACAAGACATAGACGACCTTTTCCACGAGTACAACGCATGGCTAACGTTGTTATGAGTCACACCCATATCAGTACAAATATTGCAACGGTGACGCGAGAAAAGGATCGCAACGGTGACGCGAGAAAACCACGATATATATAGGAAGCCAAAACCCTTAAGGGTATTCATTATTCAGAAGACCGTCACGCTACACGTTAGACCTCATTTTCATTTGAAAAGTTCCTTCCTGTAAAGTGCAGTTCGAGGACTGCACTCGTGCATCGACTAAGAAAGCTGTATCCTTATACCTTTCCGTGAGTGGGAATTAAACGAAGCAGAAAAAAAACCAACACCTTCTATTTCACTTCAATACCCAACCACGTAGCAACGTCAGATGACAGAACAACGATTAAAACAGTAACCAACCAAAGCAAATGGACACAAATAGATAAAGACACATTAGGACCGTACAACGAAGATCAATGGCTAAAAGTATTATACGGAATCATTGATAAAGAAAACAATAGAATAGGCAACCTCGGCAAATTAAAACTTGGACTACAAATGGGATTCACTGCGCTCGAACAAATCAAATTAGAACTTATGTTAAGATTTTTTACGACTAAATTGAAATTACGACAAACCATAGGCAAAGAAACGAATAGGGAATACACACCAGAGGAGAAACTACAAATCTTGAGAGAAAATCATAATTCAGATTCAACACAACACTTCGGCGAAAACCGTACTATTTCGCGAATAAAAGAAAAATACTATTGGGCCAATTTAGAAAACGATGTTCAGAACTTTGTTAAAACTTGTGCAATTTGTCAACGCGGAAAGCTCACGCGAAACCGACCTAGGGAACCAGCAGTAATCACGGATACACCCAATGAACCTAACGACAAAATAGCCATGGATATATTCGGACCCTTACCCAAAACTAACAAAGGCCACCAATACATCCTGTCAATACAGGTCGTACTAACCAAATACCTTCCCCTAATCCCTTTAAAAGATCAGCAAGCTACAACCATCATTCCAAAATTACTGGAACATTACATCTATATATTTTCCTCACCAAAACATATATTGACCGACCAAGGGACTAATTTTGTTTGTAACCTAATGGAACAATTCGAGTCAGCATTTAAGATCAAACACTGTAAAACTACCTCGTTCCACCCTCAATCCAACGGCTCATTGGAAAGAACGCACAGCGCAGTAAAAGATTTAATTAGAACCTGCACCTTAGAAACACAAAACGAATGGGACGAAAACCTCAACCTCATTTCCGTGGGTTACAATACCTCTGTACATGAAGCCACAGGACTCACCCCATTTGAACTAACCTTCGGACATAAAGCCAACCTGCCCTCCACAATAGCGACCTCTCCTGCCATTATCAAAGAAGACCTGTTCAGATTATGGAAGAAACGACATGACGAATACTTGACCAAAGCTGAAAAAACCTTAGAGAAAAACAAAGCCCGTTATAAAAGAGATCAAGACATGCGTATCATTCGACTACAGTCCCTATTCAATATCGGTGACAAAGTTCTAATCCACAACGACCATAAGAAAAACAAGTTAGACATAGGAATGGCTCGGACCAGTTGAAATAATAAATGCAAATCCACCTACATACACTATCAAATATTTAACAGAACCTTTCAACACTCGGAAAATACACGGTAACAGACTAAAAATGTATCGTACTGTTTCAGGTTAACTATATTCTTTTTTTTTTTTTTTTTGACTGTTTAAAGTCGCATCGACTGCAGAGGTCATTAGCGACTACGGTGATTTATGGAACAGTGATCTTTGAAGGTTGAAACATGGGTTTAAAAACCTATACCTAAGTTGGACCTACATTTTTAGGTGGAATCCGAACCACCAGAACCACGGCGTAAAGCACATGTACATGCACAGAGGTTGAAATCGGCTGATCGGCGGGACTCGAACCGAAGACCGTTCGATTACGAGTCCAGCCGCCAACCGACCGAGCCACCATGGCTCCCAACTATATTCTTATTACTAACACTTGCCGCTTCGACACACTGCGTCGAGTTCATACCTCTCAACAAAACAAATATATACATAGAAGACACAGGTAACGCCTTCGTATATTACAATGAACTAAAACTTATAATAGCCGTAAACACACGAAACGTATTTGAAACCACGCAAGAAATTAGAAACGACCTTACACTCATAAAAGATGAAGGATTGTTCAGCCCAGCTTTAAAGCCGGCGCCACTTTGCTCATGTTGCGGGATATGGGCGTCAGGCGTAATGCGTAGCAAAAAAAAGGCGGCAACACACTTGGACGTGTATGGTGACTCGTGCAATGTACAATATATCTTTTGTTAAATACCGTTAATAAATACATATATTATATACCCAAAACCAAAGCGTTAGTATCGTTGTTCCGTTCTCACGCTCACAATGGTTATGGGCCCAGAATAACGTACAAGTAAGATATAACCTAAAAAAAGACCACGCGTTCTGTGTAAGATACAAATGGATCCGCAAATGGAATTAACAGAGGAAAGAATGCATAGCAGAGGCGAGCTGCAAATAACGAAATTATCTGATAGAAACTATAGGTCATGGAAAATAGAAATGAAATGGCTATTACGGGCCAAAAGTTTATGGGACATCGTGTCGGAAGATACGAACCTAAATGAAAACACGACAGAACTGGAGAGAAAGATATACGCCACTAACGACAATAAAGCCATCGCAGCGATTGGATTAAGCATAGAACCTTCACAACAAATCCACATTGAAGACTGCAGGACTGCACGAGAGGCTTGGAAAGCACTTGAACAAGTACACCAACCGAAGTCTCGGGTAAGAATCCTTCAACTCAAAAGAGAGTTCCATCATTTACAGATGAAAGCAGATGAGTCCATGTCGTCGTACATATCAAGAGCGAAGATTATAGCAAATAACTTAATGGAGGCAGGAGCAGAGGTTAGAGACGAAGATCTAGCTTATGTACTTGTAATGTATTCGCCCCCAAATATCTATATTAGTCTTACGATATATATTTCCGTATTATTCTTTATCTCTTTACTTCTGTCGCTTAAGGATTCATACGTAGAAATATTATTGCATCTTGCCAAACCTTCCTCATCCTTGCCCTTACCCTGTGAGTCATCCCGTTTAGTCACCCGTCCAATGTTTCCAATTCCTGACCTATGTCCCTAACTATTTTCCATTCCTACTTTCGACCTCTCCTATCACCCCTACTCCTATATTTCAGATCCCTTATAAACCCTTGACCATTCCTCCTCATCTCTCATTTTATACTTATTATTACCAAGTCCAAGTTCGCTCATTATCATCATACAAGTTCAAGCGCACTCATTATTATTCTTACAAGTCTAAGTGTTAATAAAATCTCTTAAAAACCGAAGTTGGAAGTTCAAAATTTTCTCTGTGTACATTACACAAGAAAATTTTGGTGTCAGAAGTGGGATTCTTTTCTAAGGAACGGAGGAAGAATTCGTAAAGAATTTATTACTTCCTGCGGTGACTTCCAAGTCTTTAAATTTGAAAAGGATCCATCGGTGAATACGCTATTCTCTGGGCTATAGTCAAGCCTAATAGCAACATCACCTACCGAGTAAGTGCAGAATTCACAATCACTAAGCGAATTTTATTGCCTACCTCGAGAATTACAAGAACTACCAAGGAATTCGGAAGAGACAATCGATCATCACTGGACAACCCAAAACATCTTCGTCAGAAGATCCAAGGCAATCACCAGTCAAACTCAGCATTCTCTACTGGAAGCAGCCTTATCAACAACAACCACCAATGAAGAGCATGTTACATCGCCAAGTTATTTTATTGTAAGTCGAAAAACTCTTCGTATATATACATATATACACATATATATCTTATATCTTACTTCGAAATTTATAAATCAAACTTACAATCAAAATGACGAATTCGAGTATCAAAATCGAACTCGCCGAGAAAATGCTAATTACCTTCGATGGAACCAAGTCAATGTTATTCGAATTTTGCGACAACTGCGACAAAGCTCTAAATTTAGTTAATGCGGAAACAAAAATTGTCCTATTCGCGATTATAGAGACGAAAATCACGGGAAACGCTAGATCACTAATTAGAAATCGTACCTTTTCGGACTGGAAAGCTCTGAAAGGTTACTTACTAGACGCATACTCAGAAAAACGGTCACAAGGACAGTGGCAACTAGAATTAGCGTCGTGTAAACAGGGCTACAACGAAAACGTGCTCTCTTACTCACAAAAAATCGAAAACTGCTTAATCAAATTAACTAATAGTTTAGAAACGAATCAAACTCCCGTCGAACGTCAAGCATGCGTAAAGCTCCTACAAAAACAGGCATTAGATGTATTTGTTATGGGCCTGAAAAGGGACACTGCCATAATTGTCAAGTCACAAAGGCCTAACACCTTAGAGGACGCGATTCAAATTGCGATAGCGGAAGAAACAGAACAAAAATCACAGATCGAAATAGCAAGATTTCAGGGATTGAACTTGAGAGAGTCCAAGCATTGCACGAATTGTAATCGTACCGGTCACACAACATTTAATTGCTATTCTCGAGATCCTAATACAATTTCACAAAATACTCATTTCCGTAGGAAGCCAGTCATTAGGCAACTAGAAACAAATACATATATAAGAAATCACAACACTTCATATAGTCAAAAGGTATGCAATTATTGCAAGAATATTGGTCATTTGATTGGCGAATGTAGGACGCGCGAGTACAACAACTCACTTGCTCGACAAAATGATAGGGCCTCTCCTAGGACATCGTCTCCTTTCACGCATCCACCGTCAAACTCCCAGTTTCCACGAAATAATTCTAACACCCAAAGTTATACTCCACACATCAGAAGGAGTCCTTTAAACTCGAACCGAGCTCCGGTGACTGCCACACCGAGGGCTATTCACATCATAGAGGCAGAGAATTAGAAAGTATTCAAGGCGTTACGACCTTCATAAATATACATTTGCAGGAAACAAAGGTACCCTGTTTGAAAATGCTTTTAGATACGGGTGCAGATATCTCGGTAATTAAAATCTCGCAATTAAAGCCAGACACACTGTGTCATGAAGACATTAAATTGAAAATTCGAGGACTGACCGACGATCAGTTTGAATCTTTAGGCTATTGCTATTTAAATATTAATGTCCAAAACACAATTTAGACTGCAATTTTTCATGTAGTGAGCGATAGTTTCCCAATTCCCTACCCTGGAATATTTGGAAATGACGCTGTTAACAGACTAAAATTACACATTGATCAGGCTAACAATCTACTGCACTTTCCAGGAAATCATTTCTTACCACTAATTAACGAAGAAAAACCATTAATGCATTTGAAGGCAGCAGACTCGCCTGCTCCCAAAAATACCAAATCTACTCAACCTAAAATAAAATCAATAGAATGTTCAAACGTTACCACCATTCCTGCCCGTTCAGAAATGTTGGTTACGGTAAAATTATTAAACCCAAACGTAAAGGAAGGAATAATTTCACGAGAAACCATCCGACCCGGTCTTTTCCTTTGCGAAAGCCTGGTCAGAAATAACGGAAAATCTGAAGCCACGACTTCCATTTTAAACATCACCGATGATGATATAACAATTAATAGCGAAGTATTTCAAAGACTCTCACAGTATAACCTAAAGCTACAATTAAATAAATGCGAATTTTTACGCCGAGAAGTAATGTACCTCGGTCACGTATTATCGGAATCAGGAGTAAAACCAAATCCCTCGAAAATAGAAGCAGTAAGAGACTTTCCAATCCCAAGGTCGCATAAAGAAATAAAATCGTTCCTAGGTCTCGCTAGCTACTATCGAAGATTCATTCCAGATTTAAAAGATCCAGGTTCTCGGTTAATTCGTTGGCGATTACTATTAGAAGAGTACGAGTACGAGATAATTTATAAAGCGGGAAAAATTAACTCTAACGCAGATGCTTTGAGCAGAATACCAAACCCCTCAGAAAATACAATGACGCTCAATGTAATTAAACCTACCCTCTCAAAAAATTATTCAGATTTTTTAAATAGCTTGAGAACAACAATAATTAACTATGACAAAATCGAGGAAAGCGACGATACCTTGTCACCCTCATCCGACAATTATGCAATCTGTATTTCAAAGGATTTACAAACCCACGACATTAAATTCCAAGAACTAGTGAAACAATATCCACACCATTTATATAACAAATCAAGAAATAGTTACAGTAAAAGAAAACGACAACCACATATTCTATCTTATAATCAAAGAAAACTATTGGGACCAAGCATCCTATGAAGACCTCTATAAAATACTATGCACACTACGGAATCTATTAGTAAAACTAAACCTAAAATCTGTAAGCTTATCCCCACCAGGGTCGAAATTCGAAAAATTCAAGTGGGAAAAGGTTAGATCCATGCTAAGGTATATATTCAAAGAAACTAATATTCAAATCAAAATATACTTCGATAACATACAAACACCAAATACTGACCAAATCAAGGAGATCTTAAAGGAAAATCACGACTCGCCTTCCGCAGGTCACTCAGGGTTTCATCGTACTTACAAAAGAATTAAGAAAAAATACAAGTGGCCTTTCATGAAAAAAGACATCGCGAAACACATTAAATGTTGTAAATCTTGCCAGGAGAATAAACTAGTAAGGAAAAAGAACCATGCTCCAATGCAAATAACGACTACAGCCTCAAAAGCTTTCGAAAAGGTATTTTTAGATATCGTAGGCCCTCTGCCATTATCTGAAAACGGGAACAAATATGTCTTGACGGTTCAAGATGACTTAACCAAATTTTCCCAAGCCTACGCGATACGAAATCATGAAGCTAGTACAATAGCCAAAGTTTTCCACCATAAATTCATTTGCAAATATAGGATACCAGACTCTATTCTAACCGATCAAGGTAGAGATTTCACTTCGAAACTGCTTAAAGACGTCGCAAAGTTATTTAAAATCAAACAAATTCAAACCACCGCATACCACCCACAGACAAATGGCGCACTCGAAAGAAGTCATGCCACTCTAGCAGACTACTTAAAACATTATATAAAATCCGACCAAACCGATTGGGACGAATAGCTCCCTAGTGCAATGTATTCTTATAATACAACCGTACATACATCAACCAAATATACACCCTATGAATTAGTTTTTGGCGAAAAACCAGAAATCCCTACCGCGCTATCAAAGAAACCAGAATTTGTATATACATATGACGACCTAATCAGCAACATAAAATTAAAAATGCAGAAATCTCGAGAGATCGCAAAAAATTATCTACTCCAATCAAAAGAACGGAATAAAGTATACTACGATAAAAGAACCAACCGAACAATCTATAAACCAGGAGATTTAGTATATTTAGAAAGTAAAAAAATTAACGGTTCTAAAAAACATAGCCCTAATTACATTGGTCCTTATAAGGTCATAAAAATAAATTCACCAGTAAACATCACGCTGTTAATTAAAAAAAGGGAAACAGTAGTTCACACCGACCGAGTCAGAAAGGCAAACTGAAGGAAGGGAAGATAGCTCTCGAAGATAAAAAGTATAATTATGTTCCAGGTTCCTTACAGTCGTCAATGCAGAATACCACAGGAATATTAAATTAAAATTTTCTCCCGGAATATACTACGACAGTATACAAGAATTAAAATTCTACGATACCACCTGGAAGCTAGTGACATACTTCGATCTCACGCACATAAATGATAGAACACAAGTAATCGATTCAAATTTCGAAAAATTTAAACTACAATGTATCGACCCAAGTACTCTAGAAGAATTTACAGCTTGTCACTCCTCAGTGCAAATATTAGACCAACTAATACCCATTTTAAAATCAAAGGAGCGGGATTTAAAAGAATTAGTAGGACACAGTCGAGTAAGACGCGGCTGGTTTAACGCAATAGGGACAGTATTTAAAACAATAATCGGCACAATGGATAACAACGACGCGGAATATTATAATGACGCGACAGAGACGGTCAACACAAACGACCACGAACTAACCGACTTGATTAAGGCACAAATCCAAGTAGTGCAAACTACTATAAGTAACTTCAACATAACTATGAGCACGGTACACAAAAATAATAAGGTATACCAAGATAACTTTAAAATCGTAGACAAGCGTCTGAGAACCATAGAAAGCGATGTAAATGATTTAAAACAGGAAAATATAATTGGGCAACAACTATCCTTCCTCAATTTAGCTATAAACGAACTCGACTCTATACTTTCCACCTTGATCGACGCCGTCTTATTTGCTAAACAAGGTACCTTACACCCAAAGATAATCACACCAACGCAATATTAACGAACTTAGGAAAACAGTCCAAGACTTACCACCAGGAATTCACTACCCTTATACACTCGAATACGTTAATGCTCATGAATTCTTTAATCTATTAGACCTCCAAGTATATTATATGAAGGACAAAATAATATTCATTATTAGCAATCCTCTCGTTTCGACTAACACCTTCCATCTTTATCGCCCTGTTCCCTTACCCGTTCCACAAGAGAAGGATACGTACCTTTTTATGTTTCCATCAACGAGGTACCTAGCACTATCGAGCACGAAACTACAATACGCCACCTTAAGTGATCTAACTTCTTGCAAAAGAACATCCGAAATGACGTACATATGCAAAATGATCAAACCTATTTACACTACACACGTAAATCCGATTTGTGAAATAGAACTTCTGGTTTCTCCAAATCAAATTCCGAAATCTTGTGACACTCGTATTGCTCAAATAAGAAACGACGTTTGGCATAGATTAGGAGACAAGAACGATTGGGTATACGTTTTGCCGAAACCCACGGTCGTGACAATAAATTGCAGAAACAAAATGACGCCTTTCGACATCAAACTAAACGGTACAGGAGTTTTTTCACTCTACAGTCAATGTAAAGCGTATACACCGTCCGCAATTTTAGTAGCACAAAGCTCGTTCGAGAGTAATTACTCATCAATAGTACCGCCGCTAAACATTTCTAACGACGATTGTTGTATAAAAAAACAAAATAGAAGCGAAATTCCTCAATTAAAGGATGTCAGAAACATGAATATAAATTTAGAAAACCTAGATATAGCTAGTCATAAGTTACATATAGTCTCCCATGTACTCGACGAATTATCGAACCAACAAAAAATCAAAAGGAAACTTTCTATTTTTACATACGTTGGATACATAACAGCAACTATACTAACCATGTTCATATTATATAAAATAATTAGATATTGTATATGTAAAAGTAAGAATATAAACACCGGCTGTGCTAGATTTATAAGCTATCCTAATAATAATTTACGAAGAGAGAAATATCCGACATCACTCTCGCGTCAAAATCGAAACCAACAAGTAATTTTAAGCAACTTAAACAATAGCGACAGCGAAGATAGCACCAACACAAATATTTCTGTCACCCACCAACGCTCAAGCAGCAAAATTAAAGATAAATTTTAAAATTCTCATTTATCTTTAACTAAGGGGGGAGGTGTAATGTATTCGCCCCCAAATATCTATATTAGTCTTACGATATATATTTCCATATTATTCTTTATCTCTTTACTTCTGTCGCTTAAGGATTCATACGTAGAAATATTATTGCATCTTGCCAAACCTTCCTCATCCTTGCCCTTACCCTGTGAGTCATCCCGTTTAGTCACCCGTCCAATGTTTCCAATTCCTGACCTATGTCCCTAACTATTTTCCATTCCTACTTTCGACCTCTCCTATCACCCCTACTCCTATATTTCAGATCCCTTATAAACCCTTGACCATTCCTCCTCATCTCTCATTTTATACCTATTATTACCATACTACAAGTCCAAGTTCGCTCATTATCATCATACAAGTTCAAGCGCACTCATTATTATTCTTACAAGTCTAAGTGTTAATAAAATCTCTTAAAAACCGAAGTTGGAAGTTCAAAATTTTCTCTGTGTACATTACATACTATTACCAGGCCTTCCTGACAGTTACGAGAACCTGAACATGGCATTGGCCAGCTTGCCTGACGACAAATTTACGTCAGGAGAAATCAAAAGGGTCTTATTAACAGAGTACGACAGAAGGGCATCTAGACACGTAAGGAGGCTTTCCAAATATCAAAGAGAACAGACACAAGAGAACATAAGGTACAAAATTTCAATAAATTCAAGAATGCTACATGTTTTAATTGTAAGAAACCAGGGCATATAGCGAAAGACTGTTGAACCAGAGTAGAAAAAGACAGAAAGAAATTTGAACCAAAACCAAAACCCAAGCATGACGCATTCTTAATACTTACCAAATCTCAGGAAGAATCTGATGTCGGTTTCTCAAATTGAAAAGAGGAACAAAAAATTAGTATTTAACAAAGGAAAAGTAAAAATAAGAAATACGTTGACAGATGAGGTTACATGTGAGGCATACAGAAAAAATGACTTGTACATAGTAAATGCTGAAGTACAAACATCATTTGAAGATACCGTAGAAGCAAATAACTTGAGCATTCACGACCAAGCAATATGGCATCAACGTTTTTGTCACATCAATAATGGTGCAATTAAAGCATTGTCAAGTAGTGACCGTGTAATAGGATTGGGTAACACCAAGATGGATAAATACACGTGTGATGCATGTGACATAGCCAAGGCAACTAAAAGCCCTTGCAAGAAACTAAAAATAAGACAAACCAAAGAAATAGGTGAATTAATACATTCAGACGTTTGTGGCCCACTACCTGTTCCATCCATCGGTGGAAGCAGATATTTTATAACATTCACAGATGATTTTTCAAGAACAGTCTCAGTGAGATGTTTAAAGATGAAAGAAGAAGTAAAAGACATTATTAAAGATTTTTGTACAAAAATGGAACGCCAAACTGGGAAGAGAATAAAACGATTCCGAACTGACAACGGGTTAGAATACTGTAATAAAGAATTAACCACATATTTTGACAGGTTAGGAATCAAACACGAGAGATCCAACGTGGAGACGCCACAAATGAATGGAGTGGCGGAAAGGATAAATAGAACCCTATTAAATTTAACTAGAGCAATGTTAAAATCCTCAGGTTTACCTCAGAGGTATTGGGCGGAAGCTGTTACTACGGCCAGCTACGTGAAGAATAGAACTGGCCATTCTGCAACAAAAAACTCAAACACGCGGGTACAGACTATGGTGTCCACTCAAGCAGGACGTTATTACTACGAAACATGTAAGATTTGCAGAGGATAAGATGGGCTATGAGTGGATTTATAAGAAGGATGCCGAAAACTACAGATACAATCAGATATGGATACATGACGAAGAAGAAGACCACAACATAGAAGAGATGACTGAAACGCACCATGATGAAATCATGAAAGGAGAGGAAATAGTGGGGGTAAATCCCAGTACCCAGCCGGAAGGAGAGGGAACAGTGGGGGTAAATCCCATCGCACAGCCGAAAGGAAGAGGAAGACCGAAAAAGGTCGTTAAAAACCCATACGGGAGAAAGGGCAAACCGAAGGCAAAGGAGGGGGAAAACGACTTGCCTTCGGAAGTTGAAAGCAGCGATTGTAGGGACAGCGACATTGAAGCAAATATAGTCGAAATCATTGAACCTAGAAGCCTAAATGAAGCGCTGGAATCCCCACAGGCGAGCGAGTGGAAGGAAGCGATAGAAGATGAGTTAAACAGCCTTGAAAGAAGAAAAACTTGGGAAATAACAAAACTACCCAAGGGAAGAAAATGCATAGAATGCAGATGGGTTTTCAAACTCAAGACAAATACAGAAGGAGAAGTCACTCGGTATAGGGCGAGATTGGTCGCGAAAGGTTTTTCACAGAAAAAGGGAATAGATTACTCCGAAACATATACACCTGTAGCTAATTTTTCATTAATTAGATTGTTCCTAGCGTTAACAGTTATGTTTAGGTGCCACACACGACATATAGACATCAAGTGTGCATACCTATACGGAAAATTGGAGGAGGAAATCTTCATGAAACCACCTCCGTTATACCAAGCCAAAGAAGGAACGGTAGTCAAGCTGTTTCGTCCCATTTATGGTTTAAAACAGTCGGGACGAAATTGGAATAAGGAACTGGACGAATTTCTGATGAAACAAGGATTCGAAAGACTACGATCATCAAACTGCGTATACAAGAGAGATGATTGGACAATAATAGTTGTATACGTTGATGATATTTTCATATTTGCTCCAAATCCAGAATTGATCACAGACACAATAAAACGGATCACGAAAAAGTATGAGGCAAAAGACATGGGCGAAATCAGTCAACCATTAGGCGTTAAAGTCGAGCGCAATCGCATGGGAGATATGCGATTATCACAACGACTTTACGTGGAAGATATGTTAAAAAATTATAATATGACAGAATGCAGGAAGACATCAACGCCATTGGATCCGAGCATTAGATTGTCGAAAGAAGATGCTCTGTTTCGGATGGAACGGTGGACGCTGGAATCGCTCAGCGCTGAGCGTGAAGGTGGTGCAGGCCGAAAGATAGAGTTGCAGTTGGTTGTATGGTTTTTAAACTTATATTTCACACGCAAGGACAACACAGACAAGATATGACGCAGTAACAAAAGTGATAGACGACGCAAACACGAGAATGAATAAAGAATTGATGATTGATGACCGGATGAATTGAATTTCGTTAGAAAGATCGAATGTGTGGACCCTTTGGCGGTTTTGTGAATTCTGACGAACCGTCGCGAGTGCTTCCTCGTCGAGGCTCGTCGATTGTTTTTTTTGTTGTTATGCCCAATTAGTCGGGGGCCATGGCGGGGCATAAGTAAGATTCCGTATTAGGCAAAAAATTGTTTTGCCTAATGTCGCCGGTTGCGAATACCGCCGCTGACGCTCGTTTGAAGTTCAAACATGCTCCAAAAACAGAAGAGGAGAAGAAATTGATGGCCAATATACCATATAGAGAGCTTATTGGGAGTTTAATGTTTCTGGCTCTTTATACAAGACCGGACATATTGTTTGCGGTGACGAAACTATCGCAATACAACTCCAACCCCGGGAAGCAGCATTGGCATCAAGCGAAGCACATATTGAGGTACCTGAGCGCAACCAAAAACTACGGTATAATATACAAGACTGACAAAAATGCGAGCGTCGCGATATACTGCGATGCAGACTGGGCAGGTGATACAGATGATCGACACTCATTTTCGGGAATGGTAATGCTGTTGGGAAACAGCATTATACAATGGAAAGCTGTGAAACAAAAATCATTGTCGACTTCCACAATGGAAGCAGAATATGTATCCTTGGCAAATGGGGTTAAAGAGACCCAATGGTTGAATATGTTCCCGTCCGAGCTAAATTTGATAGAATATTTCTCAGGTCCTTTACAGATAAATTGTGACAACAGGGCAGCTATAGACTTTGCTCATAATAATATGGAGAAGAGCAAAACCAAACATATTGACATCGCCTACCATGTCGTAAGGGAAAAACTAGAGGAGGGATTAATTCAACTGAATTACATTCCTTCAAACGAAAATCTGGCGGATGGTATGACAAAAGGACTGAAGAAAATTGCTCACGACCGCTACATAAAGATGTTGGACATGGGCCTCACAAAGTGGGGGAATTGAAGGATTGTTCAGCCCAGCTTTAAAGCCGGCGCCACGTAACAAACATTTTGGTAAAATTTCATTTAAAACGGACCAAAAATGAACAAGTTTAATTCTTAAATTTTGATCGCGTTAGGATTGTCTCACGTACACGGGTATTTAAAATTGCTTCTTTCCTGGAACGCTGCCCCGAGTCTCGGCTGCCACAACATTGAAGGTGACCTACCGCTCGAGAAACGTGTCCTGCACACGATTACTGTTCGCATTCGGTACACTGATCGAGAGAGCCGATTCGAATTTACTTCCAGATTTATAATCTTGACACTACTTACCTTATTGCTAACAACTAATATACATATATTCTAGTTGTCATCGAAAACAATAATAAAGGGGAATAGAATTATTAATACCACGATAAGTGAAAATTATCCAAATCATATTGTGTTTGGTGTCATTTTAATCAGGAGATTGTAACCAACATTTTGGTAAAATTTAATTTAAAATGGACCAAAAATGAACAAGTTTTACTTTTTAATCTCGCTTGCATCAGTGTTGGCTCTCACCGATATTCGATCTGGGTTCAGATCACATGCTCGACGCTTCACGCTTCGCTGGTTCCAGGGGGGACCACCCCAAGTGGTGGGGATATAAATGAACACTAATCGAGACATTACTGTATACGGGAAAGCGATTGTATTACGCAGCGGCCCTAATACGGTGTTGATCAGTCTCTGAAAAAACTGCCGGCGCATTCGGTAATCCAAAAGGCATTCGTAAGAATTCGTAGTGCCCGTTTGGTGTCACGAAAGCTGTCTTCGCTATCGACTCTTCGTCCATTGGAATTTGGTAGTACCCCGACGCTAAGTGAAGGGTCGTAAAATATTTATGACCTAATTATTCTTTAAATTAATGTAGCACAGTCGTGGTCGCGAAAGAACGCACTGACACGTCGTGTTGCATCGCCTTTAAGCGAGGATAATGTGTAATTTTTGGTTATTCAATCGTAAGAAATAAACTAATAAATCGTTAATAAAACACATTAGGCCTGCTTAAAGAAGATGCAACATTTGCCCCAAGATTCCCTCGATACCGTCGAGGCCCACGTACACGACCGTGCGCCATAGTGCGTTACGGGCCTGAGCCCGTGGGTTTCGAGCGCCCTGATTAGCCAGTGTTTTTGGTTAATAACTCAAAAACGAAGCCCCAAACAACATTTTGGTGAAGGAAAAAGTTGTTCAGAATGACCCCAGCTACCCCCCATTTCCCGATGTTGCGGTAGTTACGGGACACCCTGTATATAAATTAACAAGATATAATTATATCGGGGAGACCGAAGGTGGTTGTTATACTTTATAATTAAGTATTTTTGTTTTAATCGTCAGATATTTAAATAAATTTCCTCATGATCGCCTACAAAATAGATATCTCCAATTTTAAAAAAGATACTGATGTTACAATACAAATACAGATGTCTATTTTCTTTTTTTTATTAACTAGAATAGTGTACTAGGTGACAAGTGTCCTTACTTGCCATGAAGTACAAAATGTGAGTCTAAATATAACAAATAGTAACGGAAATAAAATTGTATATAGAAGTCTCTGCTATCCTGGCTTGTGGTTTTAAACGGAATGACCAGAACATTGTCTCTATATTTGGAACATTAGAGTTTGTTAAAACAAAAGATGTCGCATTGGCATGGTAGCTCTATGAGCGTTATATTTCGAAAGTGGTTTCTGTACTACAAACCAAGGATAATACTGCGCAAAGAATTAAAGTTCTTTCAAATACTTAAAATATTGAATAAAATGTATAGCTATACTAATAGTAACTGAACTATTAGTGTAAATAAAAATTAATTCATAAGCGACTCATCTTATTGCTTAGAACGCAACATCGGCAGGGCGCTACGGCCCTGCCGATCGGCGGCATCAATCGGCCGCTCTCACTCCACTTTTTTCATTTAGCTCTGGACGCACTATACTTTGTTTGGATAAGACGTGCGAACGAACCTGATGCGAAATCAGGGAGTCGCAGGAAATGTTAGTTTGTTTCGTAACTCTAAATTAATATTCAATACAACTCGAGCGGTTAAACTGTATCTGTGTGAACGTTACTACCAATATAAAGGATTACGGAGTTAAGATAGGTTTGACAAATCTACTCGATTTAATGGTGAACAATTTATGGTAATTATTTAGAAAAGGGGGGGTCTCACCGATTTTGATGATTTTTAAATGTGATGTAGAAATCAACATTTTGAGTAACTTTTTCCTATACATATAACCGCCGCTCGGCCTTAGTTTCCGAGATTTTTCCCAAAAAAGATCGGTACTACTACATTGCATTCTGTCTATACGTACGCAGCCGTTGTAGCGTATGCGTAATCGTTCGATCGGCAATTGTCCACGGTTTCTTGAAACACATCGAGACGGCCGGCAATGGACGCGTATAACGGGTGCGCTTAAGAACTCGATTTGGGTAGTCGGCCGCCTTACGGAATAAAAATCCGACTCAAACCTTACTCAAATCGAACTTTTCTACCTAGTAACTATTTTAATGGATTAAGTTCGGTTTAGGGTTGGGTTAGAGTATTAATTCCGGCCGCCGTCAGGCGGCCGGCCAGACATTCATCTTCTGTTTAATAAGGAGATCAGTGCAGAACAAAATTTGCTTTACACATTGTATACTGTTGGTCGCTGGACGCTACGCTGTTATATATAGTAACGATGGACAATTGCCGATCAAACGCTTACGCATACGCTTTCACGGACGCGTACGTATAGACAGAATTCAATGTAGTAGTACCGATCTTTTTTGGGAAAAATCTCGGAAACTAAGGCCGAGCGGCGGTTATATGTATAGGAAAAAGTTGTTCAAAATGTTGATTTCTATAACATACTCGAAAATCATCAAAATCGGTGAGACCCCCCCTTTTCTAAATAATTACCCAATTTATATATATATATATATATATATATTATTATATATATTGAAATCAGTTGTTTGTACAAATATAATTGTCGCGATGAAATAATATAAAGTGTGTAAGTTACCTAAGTATTTGCACGGTGTTGACGCACTGGCGATGCCGCGTCTGAGGGCCGCTATTAGAGTATACCGAAAGAACTTCAACCGGACTAGCGGATGCTAACGGATTAATCTATGATTCGAAAGGTGCACTAACAAGGAAGGTTAGGCAACCCAAAGATTCCGAAAATTATGAAACTTTGCATACAAGTACAGTATGTCATCCGTAATACAACCCTATTTTCCAATTGTGCCATAACTCGGTTTTAAGGGGTGAAATCAGCCCTTGAAAAAAATCGAGAATTTTCTTTTTCGTGAGATATCTCAGGAACGCTGAGAGATATCTGAAAAAAGTTTAATTCAAACTTGCATCATTTTATTGTATTTACTTAACTGCGTAAAAAATTTGCTGGAAAAATACGTGGTTTTCGAGTTACCCCTCCCCCCACCCCCTCCGCCCTAAGAAAATATTGTTTACTATTCGTGCTGAAATACCTCTGGGTACCCTCTTTTCATATCTCTAAATGATATATGTGTTAAAATTTTTTTTTTAATAAAAAAAACCATTATTAACGAATTTGGAGTCCATTTACGCACTTTTCTTCAATAAACTGGTCTCACAACGCAATACTTAAATAATTTACATTTATTTTAAGTTCATTCACATGAAAATTATTCATATTAAATTTAATTGTAGCAGTATAACAGTTTTTAATAATAAAATAAGTATTTAAACGTTTCCATTCTCTTTTTGTACATCTTTCCACATCGAAGGGTTGTATAAGTAACAAACGACAAAAATAGTAAAAAGCACGATTTGTAATTGGTACAATAATGATATTGCTGGTAGAAATGTTCGAAACAAAGTGTACTCGGCACACCACGCACATCGCATAAAGGCCGCAGCGCCACAAATACTACACTTTGGTATAGCCATTTGCTCACGTCCTCCTCCTCGAGGACGATCTGCGTCGGTTCTAGGAGGTGGAGGATCTCCCGCGGAAAGCGCTTCTCACTCCGGCGGAGATACAATGCGAAGAGCATTTCCGGGCAACTCATTCGCGGGCACCGGACGGACGGTTCATTGTCAGGCTTCCACTCACGCGAGGTCCTCCTCTCGACCTCGGTCCCACGCGTCCAGCAGCAGAGAAAATGCTCTGTTCTCTCGTTCGCAAATTCAAGACGAACTCGAGCGCGAATACTCCGACTTCATGACCGAGTACGAACAGCTCGGTTATATGGCGCCCGTACCAGCCTCGCATCCCCCTTCGGATTCTGTCTACATTCCGCGTTTCAGTGTTTCGTACTGGAAGCGCGACGACTCATCTGCGTATCGTTTTCAATGCGTTATATAGGACGTGTACTGGCCGGTCGTTCAATGATTATCTGCTCGCCGCACAGTGCGGCCGTTCAATGGGCGTTCGGGACAAAATTGAAAAAATGCATATAATGTTTAAATAATGAACATTTTTATAGTGGAAAAGGTCAAACTAGTTGTATGACATAACATCATCATAACAATAACACCAATTATTAACAATTAATAACAAATAGTAACAAATAGTAACAAATAGTAAGAAATAATTGTTACGTAACGAAATATAAGTAAAACATGAATATTATAATAAAAAAAAATACACAGTGGAATGAACGACACATAGTTAACATACTGTTGTATTCCGGGATTTGGGACCACTGTGCGTCGTTTGGTGAGCCGAAACTGGGTTTTGGTCTCTCTAAAAAATTCAATAACTTATAGGGTAGTAGGTAGTAGCAGATAAAAATTATACAGCATGTAGTACAACTCATTGTCCATACAAAACAACAAAAATTACAGGACGTTTTGTGCCGCTTTTTTGCAAATTGAATTTTAACAAAACATTAAAAATTTTGCATTTCCAATTAAAATTTTGCATTCTGTTTATGAAATTCTCCATATTTAAGGTACAACAAACAATATTACAAAATACGAACAAAAAAGAACGAGTGATGCACGAGTTATCTAATTTTTAAGATTTCAGGTATTATAAACAGATGACTATTGCCGGTCCCCTATTGATTTTTTACAGTAATAATTGTTACATTCGTATTCCTTACCTAATTATTAATGATTATTTTCAATAAAAAGTTCAAAATTGAAACATGACTTTTTTGATTTTTGTCCATTGGTGGCCGCACTGTGCGCCGGGCCGAAATTGCAGACGGACCTTCCGGCCGTTGTGCTCCGATGGCGACACCACCGATACGTCTATGCTGCCGACATCTAGAAGATGTATCGGCAAATTCAAGTTGACCCCCGCGATGCAGATTCTCAAAGAATTTTATGGCAAGAAACCCCTTCCGGTCCGATTCGCGAATACCGTCTATTAACGGTTACTTACGGGATGACGTGTGCCCCGTTCCTCGCTCTTAGCATCCTCAACCGCCTCGTGGAACTCGCCGGCCACCAATTCCCGCTGGCCGCTCCGATATTGCAGGAGCAGATTTACGTCGACGACGTGCTCTTCGGCGGAGAAGATATCGTGTCTCTCCGGCAAAGTCGCGATCAAGTAATCGCGCTGCTACGTCGCGTTTAAGGGCCCCGACTCCAGGCGCCATGACCTGTGTGCGTGCACTCACACAAACAAAGGAAAGCATGCACATATACGCCATGCGCGAGAGAGAGGCTCGATTTCGTAGAATCGATCCCCGTCTCTATAATTGCATTAATGAAACTTTCACGGGTATACCACACACGGGTAGACTTCACCACAGCCCGGTTGCTATGTCTGAACGCCAATAAATTCATCATTCGTTCAGGAGAACGCTATTTCTGAAACTGGCAAGCTTGAGACAGACATCGATGTAGGCAACAATATGGCCGCTGCATCTTGACACATTTCACATTTCGCAAATATTGAACGATTTAATAGTTTATTCACTGCTAAAACCACCAACCGGGCTTCCTTGAACTAGCACAAGATCACAGAAATTCGATTTTTCACAATCTTTCACTTCTGGAAAGCGGAGGAACGGTATTACGATTTGCACGCATCCGACGTAAGAATAGTTCAATGATTTTCCGTCGGAGGCGTTTATGACACATTTTAGCTAATTTGGCCAGGTTATCGTCAGAGTCGATAAAAATACAAATCAGTCGGTAAATGTAAGTTATAATTTTACACCACGAACGGCGATTCATACGTGAATACGTGATGCGTGAACACAGACGCAAGTAAAACATAGTTGCCGCAACGTATCAATAACTCTGTGACGCTGTTGTCACATCTGTTACAATTATAACCATCAGCAAAATGAATCGGCTCGAGCCGAGATGTTGATTCGAGCCGTTGCAAAAACTTTTTTGTAGGTTCGTGCCCCCCTCGGGTTAATTTTTTTTCCATAATTTTTTTTTAATTACTAACTATATGGCAATTACCTATATTTGAAAATGGAATAAGAGGAAGGAATAAACAATAAAAACACGTAATGATTTATAAATATATATTTATTTATGATGTAAAAAAATATATATATATATTTGTAAAAAAAAAAAATTGTGTGTTCTAAAAGAAAGCCGAAATAGTAGTGAAACATCCCACTGTTTGATACGGTAGCACGAAAAGCGCTCTAACAAGGGAAGACTCTTAACTGGTCGACTCGGATTTTAATGTACTTTTGCAGGTTGCTATTACAGAGGCTCCTGATGGTCTACTATCTACTATGGTAAAATATTAGGTGTAGTTATTCAGAAACTTTAAAGACATTAACAATTAAAGTTACATACCTTCTATGTGATGTCCATATCTTCTATAGATAGAGAGGACTCTTCAAGAAGATTGGTAACCAAGTGAGATGGTGTATGGCTTGTACCGTAGAGGTCCTAGGTACGATTCGCGGTTAATTAACTTTTTTTTAATTTATGGTTCCATTTTGGCGACACTGTGCACGTTTCTAAATTATAACTAGATCTTTTCAAATGTTAATAACTTTGAAACAAGTTTTCGAAGTCGGTCCAAGATGCATAGCTAGTCCTGTAGGAATCAGTGTAGTTTTTGTAGCCTAGCGAAAGGTATTCCTCTTGTGTTTGGTGTATGTACAATGTCATTTAATTTTTGTGATTTGTGGACATTGTTCGAATATGTGGCCAAAATGTAATCATGAATGAAAAAAAAAAATTAACCAGGAATCGAACCCGGGACCTCTACCTTACAATCTATAAACAATCTCCCTTGGCTACCAATTTTTTTGAAGCTTGTTTTCTATTTATAGAAGATATGGACATCACATAGAAGGTATGTAATTTTAATTGTTAATATCTTGAAAGTTTCTGAATGACTACACCTAATATTTTACGTAGACCATCAGGAGCCTGTGTAATATCACCTGCAAAAGTACATTAAAATCCGAGTCGACCAGTTAAGAGTCTTCCCTTGTAAGTTCAGATTTACATACGTATATTTAATGAAAATATTTAAAAAATGTTTTTAAAATATTGGTAAGCAAATATTGATCATTGTCATATAGATAGGAACTTAAAAAAAATTAATGTAAAAAAATATATACGAGGGGGATCGAACCTACAAAAAAGTTTGGAGCGGTTCAGAAGCAATGGCTACGTATGGCAGGAATCGAAATCTCGGCTCGAGCCGATTCATTTTGCTGATGGCCAGGATTGTAACAGATGTGGCAACAGTGCGACAGAACTCCCAAATTATGTGATTTGGCAACTATGGCCTCCCACTCTCCGTTTATAATTATGCCTAATGACGTTAGATGTCACACCGTGAGTTTATAACTCTGTATAATGTGTTTAGATGTCACCCCGTCAAATGTCGAACCTGCCAATTTTTTTTTTTCACTAATGCCCGTTTCTTTGCAATGGCGCTTAGATCGATTCGGAGTTGGCTCCAAAGGAGTCGGGGCCCTTAATTTGATCTCCGGAAATGGGCGAGCAATTCGACTTCGCTCCTTGAAGACATCGACCCGTCCAATTACGGTTTGGCATATACCAAAGCACTGGATGAGGACGAAAGGGTCAAAGTACTTGGAATTGGGTGGAATCCGTCTCGCGGCGTCTTTCAAATTAACATCTCAACCGATGCAACCGTGCCGGTGACGAAACGCACCATTCTCTCGACGATCGCGAAACTATACAATCCATTAGGATGGGTAACCCCCGTAACCCAGTAACTCACAGTCTCCGTGAAAATCTTTATTCAGGACCTCAGGCGCCTCCGCGCTTCATGAGACGAACCCATTCCACCCGCTGAGTTGTCACGATGGACAACCATTTGTACTCCGAACTCCGCGAATTAAATGGATCAACGATCGATCGGTGGACCGGTCTAACTTCAAATTCAGTTCAAATTGAACTCCACGGCTTTGCCGATGCATCCAACGTCGCGTACGCGGCCGCAGTCTATTTAAAGGCCACTTCGTGAACGGGCGCGATTTCAGTCTCGTTACTTGCCGGCAAATCAAAATCAAGTAGTTTTTTTAGCGTGAATGTGATGTGTTTGCCTTTTCCGAGTTTACTTTTATTCTCCATTTATTTAGCCATTTTTCAATTTCATGAAGGTGATGCTGCAGTTTGTTGTGCGCTAGCACTGAGTCAGAGTCCGTCTCTATGACTGCTGTGTCATCTGCAAACGTAAATGTTGCTGTATCATTTGTGGTTGGAAGATCAGTCGTAAGTATCGTATACAGGTTGTGCCGTAACTACCGCAACATCGGGAAATGAGGAGTAGCTCGGGTGATTCTGAACAACTTTTTCCTTGACCAAAATGTTGTTTGAAGTTTCGTTTTTGAGTTATTAACCAAAAACACTGGCTAATCAGAGCGCCTGAAATCCACGGGCTCAGGCGCGTGACGTACTATGGCGCACGGTCGTGTACGGGGGCCCCGTCGATATCGAGGGAATCTTGGGGCAAATGTTGCATCGTAACGGCTTGTGGGTGAATATGGTAACACTGGTACGTTATATAAGAGTATCTATTTATTATGGATAAACGGCGCGTGATGCTAACATGCGTATACACGCGACGGACATCAGGCAAACTAAACTGGACAAGAACAAACGTATAAAACTACGCACGAGCTTAGCTCGGCTATGCGTACCACGGGGGCAGCACGTATCCAGATTCATGCTTCGATTTATTCTAAAGGCGGGTCCACACTTGTTACCTAGGCCCGTTACTGACACCCGTTACCTCAGTTTTTGGTAACGAGGTTCGGTGTGGGACCCATTTCCTATACTTCTGCACGTAAAAATGCGTCCACATTTGTTACCGTACCGGGATTCGTTACCTAGTCAATTGGTCTAGAAATGGTCTAGGAAGAAATGTGAAGTGTGTCCTGATACCTCATGGCGTTACTTTTTACTTGGTTCTGCCGTTCCATCCGCTGTCGGTATTGTGACCCGCTCCAAAGGAAGTACTTGAGTCGCTTTTGAATAGTTATAGCTTTCTTTAAATTTGTATCTTTTCTGGCTACCTTTGGCCGGATTAGGTTGATTAAAGTTGATGATTCTAGTATAACAATAATTTCCAAGTCGTATATAATAAATCTTCATTATTTATAAAAATATAAAAATACTTATAAAAATATTTGACGAAGAACTTTTTGGAGATATATAGCGGCATTGATTTCTATCGTCTCTGTCGATCAATACTAATGGCGTTAATTGTATTAAAAAAGGCAAACTGATGTGTCAATTGAAATTGCATGGCTCTTGACCATGTGTTCTTTTATTCTAATCCTTACCTTCTAAATCCTGCAATTAGATGGTCGAAAAGCTAAAAATTACTCCGCAAAAAGTGCGTTAGTTGCGACCGCGTCATAAACCTGACCGAGGGCCGAACTCAGCACGCACTCGCAACAGCCCTACGTCGCCAAGGGGGTCTGGACTATCTCATAGGCAAGGCCCAATGAGCCCTATCTCCCAAGACTAAACAGTCTACAATACATAGGAACAGCGCCGCACAGACGAGTTCACACATTTACGGCAGTTCATAGGGGAGCTAACACATTGGCAGTGGCGCAAGGACGAGTGCACACATCTACAGCTCCTTTGGAGCGGGTCACAATACCGACAATTCCCGATCAGCCGAACCAAGTAACGCGTTACGAAATGAGGGAGCAAGAAACACTCCACATTTGCTCCCAAACCTCTTCCAGACCACTTGACTAGGTACTTATCCTGGTAACGGTGTGAGGCGAGGTAACAAGTGTGGACCCGCCTTAACACCCTCCCTATCGACACGGATCTGGCCCAAACGAAGTTCAAATGCCTCATTCCAAGTTCAACATTTTTGTGGCGTGCTCGCTATATTCGTCAGCAATATAGAATGTTCGCAAGCACTGTGTAGAGATTGTCCAAGGTCGTAAATCTTGGACGGTACCACGACGTTTCGCGCAATGTGTAACGCTAAACTAGTGGGTCACTTTACGAAGTCTTGTAAGGACTCCGGAGCCCTTATTCCGAAAATAAATGTACGCGCAAGACTCGTCTTGCGCGAAGATGCTAGATCGAGGTTGTAAGGCTCGTCTCGGCTATATTGAAGTGATAGTACTCAAGATCAAGGCGCTTCTTGTCTTGAGGGTAGTCGGAATGGAACTAGTTTCCCTGTCGAACGTTTGTCAAAACGTCGACTCGGAAGTGATCTTCTGCACGCTGATTGGGTAGTGGTAAAAATTACTAAATGCCAATCAGCGTGTTTTGTAGGTGTATCCACACCCTTCCTTTACGCCCGCAGCGTGTTTCTGGGAGGTAAGGGTGTGTCTTTGAACGTTGCCATCAATTTGGCGATGCAGCGGAATTTCCGCCAGGGTGTCCAAAGTTGAGCTGCCAGATGTCGGCTGGGCCAAGCTCCGAGGCCCCTTTGGAAGTCCACGTTTATGACGTATGCAATTGACTGTTGAGGTCGTGGATAATTTGAAGGCTGGTCGCTACTTGACTAAGGATGCAAAACGATTTCCTCAAAAACAGTCTTAGTACTTGCGCGTCATAAAACGTGCTAGCCATCTGCACGTGGAAGGTTTTTCCTTGTGCCGATTGCTAGCCGCCTTTTTGGAAGGTATGGTGTTTATGGATCTATCGAGTAATCCATCGAACCATGGGAGTTGCTTTAATTTATGAAGCAGCAGTGTCGTTAACTGGTCCTCGCTAATCCCTTGACCTGGACCTGAGGACCGCGCGCTCGACGTCTCCTCGTACGGCTCGTTTTAGGACGGAACAATTTTTACTGCATTATTGTGTTTAATCTTTGGCAATGTTTTCGTAAAAATGTCCGCTAACATCGAATCAGTACTCACGTAGGCAAGTTTTATCTCGCTTTTTTCTAACTTCTCGCGTGAAGTGGTACTTAATGTCTATATGTTTGCTTCTTTTGTGAAAGACCGCATTTTTGGCAAGTTCGATTGCACTTTGGGTATCACAGTTTACTAACACTGGATTCTTTACGAGGTTATAAAATTGCATGTGGTTTAACAGTCTTTTTACGTATATAATTTCTCTGGATACTTCTGAAAGTGCGACGTACTCCGCCTCCATATTCGATAACGCAACCGTTTGTTGCTTTTTGGACTTCCAGCTGATCGCTCCGCCTGCTAATGTCAGCACGCTTTCCGAGTGTGACCTTGTATCTTCTATATCGCCTCCCCAATCGGAATCCGTGTATGCAATTAGTTTTTGGTTATTCTTCACGTACTTGATGGCATATTTTGCCGTTCCTTTTAGGTACCATAGTACCCGTTTTGCCAGAGTCCAATGTCCTTCTCCTGGATCGGAGCAGAACCTGCTTAAGTCATTCGCTGCAAATACAATATCGGGTCTCGTAGCGTTTGGTAGGTAAATTAAACTCCCTATGAGTTCTCGATACGGGCGGTTCTTCATGCGTTCTCTTTCTTCGTCATATCTAGGATTTAATTTCTTCGTGACCTTCGTGTTTGATTCGATTGGCGTAGTTACACATTTCGCTGATTTCATATCGAATTTTTCGAGTAGATCATTCACGTATCTTTCTTTCTTTCCAAACACATATAAGCATGGGTCAGTTTCATTTCGGTAGCCACCTTGACGGGTTACGAATCCGTCTAATCGTTTGTACCATTCACGTCCAGACTGTTTTAGTCCGTATAATAGTTCCTATAGGTTGCATACCTTTTTAGGGTCGTCTTCTACAAAGAGTCCTGGCTGTTCCATGAATACATCGTCGTGTAGTTCTCCTTGCACGTATGCTGACACTACGTCTAGGTGATGCACGTGCATTTCTTCCTCTACTGCTGTTGCAAGTAATGTTCGTATTACAATGAATCCTTGATATAAGCGAAAAACTTCTACACGATATAAGCGAAGAGTTTATCCCCACCACTGAGGGGTATACCCCTTGAGGCGATCAGTGTAACGCGATCCGGGCTCGGGTATATCGGTGAGCTAATACTAATTGAAAGATGAAACTTTGCTATTTCTCATCGTTTTCTTATGAAACTTTTACATAGCATAGCTGACAATTTTCTGATTGACACGATATAACTTGGACTATATTTACTGCCTTAATTAACAATAATAAGTTTCGACCACAGAAAAGGATAGGCAGTGAAAAGAAAAGAGAAGCTGTGATCGTAGCAATCGGCAAAGATCAAAGGCCCACTACACTGTTTAACATACCAATGTGATACTAACATTTTTATTTTCAATCACTTTTTTATACAACTTTGACCGATAAATTTGTGATATTTTTCTGATTAAAATGAGACCAAACACTACATAATTCGGAAAATATTGACTTGTAATATCTTATTATCTTTCATTATCGTTCCTAATAAGTTAGAGAAACAAATTGTTAACCACATTTAGAATAATACTATGGCTAGAATATTACAAATTACAGTAGTATGAAGTACAAAAAGCTTATAATTAAAATTATATAAATTCTTTATTATTTGTGCTTACAATAATTAAAACATATTTCTAATTTAATAATATAATATTTCGTGATGAAAAATATCTGTGTAGAATGAAAGTGAATAACAAATAACATCCAGAAATTTATGAAGAGAACAATTGATATCCAAAGTTAATAATTAATACTGAAACACTGTAACTTTGCTTTCAACACTTATAATGTTTGATGCCAATGTTGCGAAGAAAATTCGGTGAAGATTGCTACAGTGAAAATGATTACCTCAGCGAATTTATCTTTCCTGGTCAACATCGCCTAAAAAAAAAAATTTTGCATCATGGTTAGGATAACATAACATGTTAATAAATACTTAACTATTAGAATCAATTGTCTTACCTAAGATTAGCCCTTTTAATCCTTCTATGATTAATTGAGCCGAGCGAGGCATATGATTCTGGAAACGATCTAAACGGCTAAAAATGTCTTCTAACTCCTCCCTATCTTCATTATTCCTTTTCATCCCCCGTTCACGTGTTCCATCGCCCTCGATCGATTCTTCACCACTACCTTCATCCATTTCTTCACCTCTTTCTCCATCCCTTTCGTCGTTCTGTTCTTCGTCCCTGCTATTGTCCATACTTTCAAGGTCTCGTGAGAGTCTTCCCCTTTCTTCTTCACCACCACATTCATTTAGATATTGTTCAATATCTTCCACGCTCACATTTGTCGAAATTCTGGTTAATATTTGTTGCATTTCACATATAATATTGTCTTCTTGTTCTTCTTCTTCGTTGTCTGCTTCTGTTCTAGTAATAATTTTTTTTTCACGCGTTCTGTATGTTGTTGCACGTCACTGTTCCCCAAGCTTCATCTATCATTTCTATGCAATCTTTAATTGAATATAACTTGTAAAATTTGTTTACCCCACCTCCATTCCGAACTAAACGTTGCATCAATCTATGCCGAAAACTTGTTTTAAATTTTGCAATTATTCCTTGATCCATTGGTTGGATCAAGGATGTAGTATTCGGCGGTAAATATTTAATTTCAAATTGTTCGTCGTGTTGGTAATTTGAGGGAAATTTGTGACTTGCACAGTTATCAATTAATAAAATCACTTTCCCGCTGAGTCCTTTTTCCAAGTGATATCGTCGTACAGCCTTTTTAAAATCATTCTCAAACCAATCGACGAAGAAAATTGGAGTCATCCACGCATTTGTTTGCGCCTTAAAAATAACTGGAAGAGCGTTTGTACAGTTCCTTAATGCTCTTGGTTTTCTGTACTTATGTATTACAAAGGGCATTATTTTGTGAGTCTTTCTTTCCGCATTTTGTGTCCACTCACGCACTGTTCGGAATCACCTGTAAGGGTCCTCGTCGGTAAAGCTTTCCACAACAAACCACTTTCGTCCATGTTGTATATATTTTCCAGATTTATGTCGTCTTGTTCGATTATTTATTGGAAATCACTTACGAAGTTCATCGCGCCATTTTCATCGGCACTGGCTTTTTCGCCGTGTATACGAACCAGTCTAATCCCCTGGCGCCTTTTGAAATTTGCGAGCCACCCTCTGCTTATTTTGAAATTGGAACAAGCTGCCATTTCTTCCTATAGCTCAGCTGCTTTTTCTAGAAGTACCAGATCCGAAACCATATCACCCATGGTTCTCCTTTCTATGAACCACGTATGCAGCCGTTGCTCCAAGTTATTGTAAACTGGCTTTCTTATCTTTTTCCTGTGTTGCTCCTTGTTGCTCTACCCCGCGAATTCCGTGATTATTGTAGCACTTTCCTTTATTCTTCGGATTGTAGTGTGATGCACGTTATACTTCCTAGCTATGCTTGAAATAGAGGACGTCTCTAAGTCCTTCAGAACGTCCAGACGTTGCTGCATACTCAAAACAACTCTTTTGCCACTTGCCATCTCTGTCACTTAAATTAACACTACGTAATAGCTGGTGTAATATTTTGCAGTAAATCTTAATGTGATCAGTTCGAGATTTCACTTAATTCTGCTGCTATGTTCTGTGTTGTTTAAAATGTCACCTCGGTTTTTTGATATTCAGAAACTATTGGTGGATGAGCTGATGGACGTGGGAGAGAATTTTGCTGAAGGCCGATTATGATTGGTGTTTGGAAATTACTTGGAAGGCGGTAGGGATGTTAAGAAAAAAGAGTGGGAAAGGGGCTGAGTTTTCCTGACGCTATACCGAGGTGCGGGTTTTTCCTATTTTGCGATGAGTGTTTTCAGGTACCGTTAAAAACTACCTGGTCGCAACACCTGCGTGCCGGCTGTCGCACGACACCTTTATTAGCCGCGATACCTGGTTCGTAAAAATGTGGGTGCTGAGTACGACCACCATGAAGAGTCGCGACGCAACAATAACTAATCGAAAACTAAATCTAACTGAAATGAATTATGAACAAAGCTAGTCCACGAATGTATGTATACTATATAAGCGAACGTGTTAAGGGCCCCGACTCCTTTGGGGCCAACTCCGAATCGATCTAAGCGCCATTGCAAAGAAACGGGCATTAGTGAAAACAACAAATTGGCATCCAAAGGCATTATACAGAATTATAAACTCACGGTGTGACATGTAACGTCATTAGGCACAATTATGAACGGAGAGTGGGAGGCCATAGTTGCCAAATCACGTAATTTGGAGGTTCTGTCGCACTGTTGCCACATCTGTTACAATCCTGGCCATCAGCAAAATGAATCGGCTCGAGCCGAGATTTTGATTCCTGCCAGTCGTAGACATTGTTTCTGAACCGCTGGAAACTTTTTTGTAGATTCGATCCCCCTGGGGTATATTTTTTTACATTAATTTTTTTTTAATTCCTAACTATATGACAATGATCAATATTTGCTTACCAATATTTTAAAAACATTTTTTAAATATTTTAATTTAATATACGTATGTAAATTAATCTGTGGAGAGCGCTTTTCGTGCTACCGTTTCAAACAGTGGGATGTTTCACTACTATTTCGGCTTTCTTTTAGAACACACAATTATTTTTTTTACAAATATATATAAATATATATATATATACTTTTTTACATCGTAAATAAATATATATTTATAAATCATTACGTGTTTTTATTGTTTATTCCTTTCTCTTATTCCTTTTTCAAATATAGGTAATTGCCATATAGTTAGTAATTAAAAAAAAATTATGGAAAAAAAATTAACCCGAGGGGGGCACGAACCTACAAAAAAGTTTTTGCAACGGCTCGAATCAACATCTCGGCTCGAGCCGATTCATTTTGCTGATGGTTATAATTGTAACAGATGTGACAACAGCGTCACAGAGTTCTTGATACGTTGCGGCAACTATGTTTTACTTGCGTCTGTGTTCATGCATCACGTATTCACGTATGAATCGCCGTTCGTGGTGTAAAATTATAACTTACATTTACCGACTGATTTGTATTTTTATCGACTCTGACGATAACCTGGCCAAATTAGCTAAAATGTGTCAAAAACGCCTCCGACGGAAAATCATTGAACTATTCTTACGTCGGATGCGTGCAAATCGTAATACTGTTCCTCCGCTTTCCAGATGTGATAGATTGTGAAAAATCGAATTTCTGTGATCTTGCGCTAGTTCAAGGAAACCCGGTTGGTGGTTTTAGCAGTGAATAAACTATTAAATCGTTCAATATTTGCGAAATGTGAAATGTGTCAAGATGCAGCGGCCATATTGTTGCCTACATCGATGTCTGTCTCAAGCTTGCCAGTTTCAGAAATAGCGTTCTCCTGAACGAATGATGAATTTATTGGCGTTCAGACATAGCAACCGGGCTGTGGTGAAGTCTACCCGTGTGTGGTATACCCGTGAAAGTTTCATTAATGCAATTATAGAGACGCGGGATCGATTCTACGAAATCGAGCCTCTCTCGCGCATGGCGTATACGTGCATGCTTTCCTTTGTTTGTGTGAGTGCACGCACACAGGTCATGGCGCCGGGAGTCGGGGCCCTTAATGCGTGGACCCCAATGTAATATGGTACAGTAAATGTGGTTCAAATTATATCGTGTTTGGTGTCATTTTAATCAGAAAAATGTCACAAAACTGTTGGATAAAGTTTGATAAAAAAAAAATATAAAATAAAAAAGTTTCATCTTTGCATTAGTGTTATTTCACCGATACGCTGGATTTTGTTTTGGCTTGGCTGCTCGGTCCTCTTTCTTTACTCGCTGTCTTTATCTACGTTCGACGCTGTCGGCAAATTTCAAACAATGTAGGAACTACACGATATAAGCGAACGTTCAGACCCGAGGCTTTCGCTTATATCGAGGATTCACTGTATCTCGTAACGTGAAACCGGTGCGAATATTTCTTGATAATCGATTCCAGCTTCCTGGATATGTCCACGGGCTACAAGTCTTGCTTTATGCTTTTGAACACGCCCTTCTGAATCTCTTTTGGTCTTGAAACCCCATTTACTCGTCGGTACTTTTTTGTTTTTTGATCGGGGAACCAACGACCATGTTTCATTTTTATTCAGCGTTTCCATTTCTTTTTCCATTGCTTCTAGTCATGGTTGGCATCATGGTGTTCCATTGCCTCATCGATGGTTGCTGGGTCATCCTGTTGTAACATGTTCGCCTCTTCTGCGTCTGTAGTGGTGTATATTTTCTTCGGTCGACCTACGTTTCCGGTCCTGAGATATCTTGGCCTGCCACGGCCACGTTTGGCGATGTTACCCATGTTTGACTCTTGTTCTGTTTCTTCCTCGCGCTGTTCATTGAAGTCTTCGTCCTCGTTCACTACGCTTCCTTCTGTCCGTCCCTCAAGAAAATTTTCGAAGGTTTGACGATGCGTAAACGTTGTGTCTTCCTCGATTTGTTCAAAGAATTTCACGTCTCTTGCTTTGATTACCTTTCTTGTGTTTGGATGCCACTGGCGATACGCTTTGGATTCCTGAGAGTATCCTACCAGAATGTATTTTTCGTCTTTGGGATCAAATTTTGATCGGTGACCTCTTTTATTTAACGCAATTGATTTGCTACCTATTATTCGCAAAAATCCTATATACGGCTTGTCATCATGCCACGCTTCGTATGGCGTTTTGTCTTTTACCGATTTTGTCGGACACCTATTTCGCAAAAATGTAGCGGTATTTATCGCTTCTCTCATAGTGATTTTGGCAGTCCCCCTTGAATCATCATACACCGCGCCATTTCAACCAACGTGTGATTCGCGCGCTCAGCCACGCCATTTTGCTGAGGCGTATATTCTACCGAAAGTTGTCTCGCGATGCCTTCACCCTCGAAAAAATCATTGAAGTCTTTGGACGTGTATTCCTTCGCATTGCCCGATCTTATGCGTTTTATAACCTGTCCTGTTTCTTTTTTAACGCGTTTCTTAAATACTTTAAACGCATGCAGAATATCCGCTCGTTGTCGGAGCATTACCGTTTCTATATAACGCGTGTGGTCGTCTATAAAGGTCGCGAAGTATTTCGTGCCTCCGATGGATTCGGTACTCATTGGGCCGCAAATATCCGAATGTATTAACCCGCACGCGATTCTAGCTATCGAAAACAATAATAAAGGAGAATAAAATTATTAATACCGTGATAAGTAAAAATTGTCCAAACCATATCGTGTTTGGTATCATTTTAATCAGGAGATTGTAACGAACATTTTCGTAAAATTTCATTTAAAACGGACCAAAATTGAGCAAGTTTTAATATTAAATTTTGATCGCGGTAGTGTTATATATTAATAGTTTATTAACGGTGTCGAAGGAATTCGAAACGGAGACTTACGACCTCCGTATACCAAAGATCTCGTTGCATCCGATGGTAGCATCGAAGCCACGTGTTACGTAAAAACATACCTGGTGGTTGAGTTTTTTCAATTCATCGATTATTATATCTGTATCTATACTAGGATGCATCCCTCTTAGTACTACCTTGTAGCTTCTATCTTTTTTCAGCTGGAATGTGTCGAAATTTGCATTCTTTTCCTTTAAGCCCGAGGTGAGCTTTCTGTAGCTCTCGGAGGTGTTAACTTGGATTTTAACTTCACAGTTTTTTAGTTGTTTAATGGTAAAGTTGTCGTTAGCAATATCTTTCAGAAGTTCCACAAGTGGCCCTATGACACGAGCTTCAATGTATATTGGAGGAGGTTTAGGTGGTGGATTGATGTTTGTCGTTGTGTTGTCTTCAGTAGTATCGTCATTTAGATTTTGTAGACGGTTGAATGGGTTGTTTACGGGCACACTGCTTAACCATTTAACTTGTTGTTCTTCGGAGACCGTTGGAGAATTGGTTGGTGAGATTTTTTTACGCTTCTTCGATGAATCGTTAGCTTTTGAGAGGTCAATATCCATTGCCGCTGAAGTTATTTGCGAACTGAGGTTAAACTGTTGATTTCTGATGGTGTAGTTTTCACCATTTTTTGTGAGATTTAACTTTGGGATTCCGTTTTGCGTTGTTACGTATAAATGATAACCTCTATACGCTGCTCTCGCACCTGCCGCTCAAGCTTGCGTAAGAAGGGGAGTCGCGCTTCCGCGAAGGCCCCAAAGATTTCTGTCACTATCGTATACGGACAATAAGGGCCTTTGATATTGATTAGCTGCATCGTGACCGATTAAGTACATGCGCGACCCGGCGAGCTCTCCGTGATCTTACCTTATATGGAAACCCTAAATACGCCCCTCCGTGCATTTTGGGACTATATAAACCCTTCCATTTCAATCATCTTCGGTTAATAACTACACAGTTACGGAAGTATTCACGTCGTGTTACGTTCGTTCAGAGTCGATTACATTCAGTGAGATCGGGCTTAGGGCACCGGTCAGAACACAAGGTAACCCGTTGGAATCCGCAAGTTCGATTGAAGTTCTTTCGGTATACTATTGTAACCGTTCTCAGACCCCGCATCGCCAGTGCGTCAACACCGTGCAGCTTTAGGTAACAACTTACACACTATATAAATACCGCGACAGTTACATTTGTACAAACGACTGATTTTAATGTATATATAATTGTTCACCATTAAGTCGAGTAGATTCGTCAAACCTACCTTTACTCCGTAATCCTTTATATTAGTAGTAACGTTCCCACAGATACAACTATTGAATATTAATTTAGAGTATCGAGACAAACTAACGAGTTTCTTGGGTAATATCAACCTTGCCGGTCTAGGCGTTGCCCACAGCCCTGCCTCGTAACAGCGTCATAAACGGATCGAACTTGCCGAAACGGCAAGTTCCCTTTTCGTTAACCGCACTAGTAAACGGAGCTATTACCGGAATGTAGGATGTTATTATTACTTCGCGTAAACACGCTATCGCGCAAACACGTCTTATCGCCTATCGTATCCAGATCCATGCTTCGATTTATTCTAACAGTCTTTAAGCAGGCCTAATGTGTAATTTTTAGTTATTCAATCGTCAGGAATAAACTAATTATTCTTTTAATTAATCTAGCCCAGTCGTGGTCGCGAAAGAACGCACTGACGCGTCGTATTGCATCGTCTTTAAACAAGGATAATGTGTAATTTTTGGTTATTCAATCGTAGAAAATAAACTAATAAATCGTTTAATAACTCTGTTCGATACTTTTATTCGTTATCCGAAAGGAATAAAATGTTTTAATACTTATGAAAAACTTACCCATTCGTCCAGGAATTAACCTGATTAACATTGTGCGAATCTTGACCTAGGCAACGCTCAACAGCTGATGCTATGGCCGCGTCGGTGAACTCACTTCACTATCACTTTCATTGCACGGCCACTTTAATATCCAATGTAAGATTTTGAGATGGTGCCACAGGATTAATTGTTCCTACGTGTAATGAAGTTTGTCACTCACCGATGAATGAATTCGGTACTGCGTAATGAAAAGTTGATCTCACGCCCGGTTCAAGATCTATTCACTATTCATTCGATCCGAACATCTCGGCGGTCGATGCAAATCTGTACATGATTTGCCAGGCTTAACGCACACGCACAGACACGTGTTCGTTACTGTAGCCGGGCGCGTTCTTTTGGTAGTGGGGACTTTGTGGCCCTTGGAGGAGACAAAATTCGTTGTCCCCGGTGTTTGTTTATTAACAACTGCCCGTGTCCTACGACGCGGCATTACCGTTGGCACAACAATATCGCCTACAGTAACGAACATGTGTGAGTGCGTGTGGAAGCGAATGCTTCCACAAGTGAAGTGATCGTGCAAGGATACCAAGCCGGCCGCAACATCAGCTGTTGAGCGTTGCCTAGGTCAGGATTCGCACAATGTTAAGCAGGTTAATTCGTGGACGAATGGGTAAGTTTAACGTTTCCTAACATCGTCTTTCTTAAAACTTTCTTAAAATCGTCTTTCTTAAAACATAATTTATCCACCTGAAAACGTACTGATAAAAAAAATATGTTTGTCATAAGTGTTTCGGATGCTGGTAGGCGGTGTAGGAAGGGCACGCGCGGAACGTGGAGCTCGGTGGCGAAAAGGCTCGGAGACTTTTTAATGTGTCGTAATTGAACGGACGGATATATGTTTGTGTATACTTGGTGTATTTGAATTGTACAATATATTAGATGTTGCTCTCTATTTGGTTTTGTCACTCGGCTAATGGCTGCATTGGGGAGACCGGGGCTAAAAGTTCCGATTTTAAGAAAACATAATAAATTACTCAAAAATAATGTAGATATTCTCTGCACTGCAGACTAATTTGTTGTTAAATTTATTATATTTCAAGGTTTTAAGCTTCCATTTAATTTATTGTAATAGGTTTTTAATAGAAAGTTATTTATTTGTGGCTGCTCGAGACGGAACTTCTTGCCCCGTCGCACAGTGCGGCCACCAATGGACAAAATCAAAAAAGTCATGTTTGAATTTTGAACTTTTTCTTGAAAATAATCATTAAGGGATAGGTAAGAAATACGAATGTAACAATTATTAGTGTAAAAAATCAATAGGGGACCGGCAATAGTCATCTGTTTATAATACCTGAAATCTTAAAAATTAGATAACTCGTGCATCACTCGTTATTTTTTGTTCATATTTTGCAATATTGTTTGTTGTACCTTAAATATGGAGAATTTCATAAACGGAATGCAAAATTTTAATTGGAAATGCAAAATTTTTAATGCTTTACTAAAATTCAATTTGCACAAAAGCGGCACAAAACGTCCTGTAATTTTTATTGTTTTGTATTAACAAGGTGTTGTTCTACCTGCTGTATAAGTTTTAGCTGCTACTACCTGCTACCCTACAAGTTATTGAATTTTGAAAACGGCAAAACTGAACTTTTCAACGCCTTCTGCTCATTGAGCTACGAAGGCTCCTGGTATTAAAATACATGCTGGTATTTTACGAGTTAGAGGCTGAAAACATGTTTCACGGGCTAAAAAGTGTTGACTATTGTGGGTGCAATAATGGAATCATAAACCTGTTGGGTTCCCTAAAATAAGTTATTTTTTGTGAACCGCTGTTGCTCGGATGCGGGTCATATACCTATAAACTTGTATTGCTCATGACTGGTATTTCTGACTTCATTACTTGCGAACCGTTAGCTGCACATGTAAACCTCAAAACCTCATGGTAACAGGTAGACAAGGGCGGTTACTTTACATTTCCAATAGGTTTTTTTTTAACCAATTAGAGAACTCTTCCCACTACTTTCTTGCATGAAAAAATCAGACCCTCTGTACAAGACAAGTACACGAACACAAGTCAGTTTTCTAGTAATTATCAATTGGCGACACACTTCTTCCGAAATAGAACAGTACATAATTATTGCAGATAACAATCGATCAAGCATTTTTAATAATATGCAAATCAGCTTAAGTGAAGCAGAGACTACCGAAACAGAAAATACTGAATCAGAAAACAGCGAATAATTTTAATTATTAATTATTAATTATGTTAGTTAGTTAGTTAAGAGGGGCTTCACCGGGCGCTCAGTCCCTCTGGACCATTGTGCCCGGGTCTCCTTTCCGAGACAGTCAACCCAGGGTGCAGTAGTTTTCCTCCAGGCCGACCTCCTTAGCAAATTTGAGAAGCCTGCCTGTTGGAATCTTCCTGCACTCCTGTAATTCTAGGAGTGGGGAGCCCAAGTGTTTGAGCCGTGCAGTTACCACTCGCTCGCATTTTGTGACGAGATGTAGAGGGGTTTCCTCCTCCTCCTCGCACCACCTACAAGTCGTTCCTTCGCTAAGGCCCATTACATGTAGGTGCTTCCTTGTCATCCAGTGTCCCGTTAACAGGCCCACTGCCAAGCGCATATCGGCCCTGTCCAATTTGCAGAAATCTGCAGTCCGGGCAGTTTCTGGTTTCCCAGTCATGGCCTTAAAATGTTTTAGCCCCGGGGTCTCTTGCAGGAGTCGGTTGGTCTGTTCCTTAGACCAGGCTTCCACCGTATTCCTGATGTGCCCCGGTGCGTAACCTATGCTCTGTGGGGGAGGTGACCCTATGCCTGCTGCTCCCTTCTGGGCTAGCATATTCGCCCTCTCGTTGCCACTGACACCACTGTGTCCTGGCACCCATATTACTTCCACGTGGTTCTCTTGGGATAGTTCCTCCAGAGTCCCACAGCATTGCAGCACCAGCTTAGATCTGGTCACGTACGAGCGAATCGCTCTCAGTGCCGCCTGGCTGTCACTGCATATGCTTATTCGTTTCCCTTTGTATCCTTTTGCCACATTCAGTGCGGCACAGGACCAAATGGCTTGCACTTCGGCCTGGAAGACGGTCGGGTGGTCCCCCAACGTTATGGATACTTCCATCTTCGGGCTCTGACCATACACTCCCGCCCCCGTGCCTTTGCCTGTCTTGGACCCGTCTGTGTACCAGACGAGTCCGCCTGGGTCGAAGGGTCTTCTTCCTTCTTCCCATTCCTCCCTTGTAGGGATTCTGACTTTATATCTGGTGTTGAAGCGGTAGATCGGCTCACTTCGGTCGCTGGTGCCGTCCAGTGTCATTTCTGCACTGTCCCATCTGCACAGCACACTCGCGTGGCCGGTCCCGCTCCCTTTCCAGGCCCCGCCTTCTCCTAGCCTTAGGGCCGCCTTCCTAGCCTCCGCCTCTACTGCAATATGCAGCGGGTCCAGGCCCAGTAGGGTCCCCATTGCCAGGGTTGGCGTCGTCCTGAAGGCGCCAGATATTCCGAGACATGCCATTCGGTGTATCCGATCTAGCATCCTCCGGTTAGTCTTGAACCTCATCGCTGTCCACCAGACTACGGAGGCATAGGTTACCTGGGGTCTCAGTATGGCCGTGTATAGCCATCTTACCACTCTAGGTTTGATTCCCCAGTATCTCCCAAACATTCTTCTACAGGCCCAGTATGTTCTGATAGCTTTCCGTGCCTGTAGTGTTATGTGGCTCTTCCATGTTAGCCCGCTGTCTATGGTTACCCCCAGATAGCGTGCCTCCATGGTTCTTTTGAGCTTTTTTCCGAAGATGTGGGGTTCCTGTAAGCAGTACTTCCTTCTCCTTGTGAAGAGCACCATTTCCGTCTTGTCTGGATTCACAGACAGAGACTGTTCCTGGCACCAACCTTCTACGATGTACAGCGCTCTCTGCATTTGCCTTGTCAGAGATGCCGTATCTTCATCCTTTGCTGTTATCACGAGATCGTCTGCGTAGCCCTGGGCTTCCAGGCCTGCATCGCTCAGTCTCACGAGTAGTCCGTCCACTACCAGGCTCCACAGTAGGGGGGATAGTACCCCTCCCTGTGGACAGCCCTTCGCAACGAGCCACGTCGTTTCTGCCCCCTCTGCGCTTACTACGATCCTCCGTGTCTTCAGCATCTGGCGGATCCATTGGATGACTATTCCGTCAACTCCAAACCGTTCCGCCGCTTCGCAGATGGAGTCGAAACCGGTATTGTCGAAGGCTCCCTGTATGTCCAGGAATACCCCCAGCACCGATTTCTTCCATCTAAGAGCCCCCTCCACCTTCCTTACCAGCGAGTGGAGGGCCGTTTCCACCGATCTGCCAGCCATGTATGCATGTTGGTTCGTGTGTAGCGGTTTTCGACATAGGGATGTTTCCCTGATGTGTCTTTCCACCAGCCTTTCCAATGTCTTTAGGAGAAAGGATGTTAGGCTGATGGGTCTGAAGGACTTGGCTGTTTCGTATGTATCCTTGCCTGGTTTGGGCAAGAACACCACTCTGGCCGTCCTCCATCCTTTGGGAATATATCCCAAGGCTATACATGATCGGAAAATCTCGTAGATGTATTTCACGATCTGTTCTATGCCTTCTTGTAGTAGGGCTGGGAAGATCCCGTCTGTCCCCGGGCTTTTGAACCTCTTAAAGGAGCCGACCGCCCACCTTATTCTGTCGTATGTGACAATTCTGTAGGCCGTCCCCCAGTCCGTCGGCATTCGGATTTGTGGTGGTCCGTACTCTATTTCCGAGCCTCCCTCTTCCGTTGCCTCCGAGCCGGGGAAGTGTACCTCCATCATGTGTGACAGGACCTCCTCATGGTTGTCCGTCACTCTTCCGTTTGGCAATCTCAGGCAGCCCAGACTGGGTTGCGGGCCCATGCCTAAGACTTTCTGAAGCCTTGCCACCAGTGGCAGTGCCTCGGTCTCATGGCAGAAGCTCCTTCATGATTCCCTTTTGGATTGCCTGATTTGCTTTTTATATGCTTTTTGGGACTCTTTATATTTGTCCCAATCTGCCTCTCTATTTGTCTTCTTGGACCTGTTGAGCAGCCTTCTAGTCTCCCTTCGCAGGCGGTGCAGTTCCCTACTCCACCAGGGGACCTTTGGGCTAACTCTTCTTGTCCTTTCCGGGCACGCTGCCTGGTACGCTTGGATTATGGCAGTCTGTAGTTCGCAGGCCGCCTTCTCCACCCATCCCACGGTTCCGTATCTCCTAGATCCCCTGAGACTCCCTTCCAGTTCTCTTTTGTACAGTTCCCAGTCGGTGTCCCTTGGGTTCCTCCCTATACGGCCCGGGTTCAGCTCCCTGCCCTTAAGCCGGAACTGGATTGATCGATGGTCTGACAAGGTCTCCTCATTGCTGACCTGCCAACCCTCCATCCATTGCGCAAGCCTAGGCGAGCACAATGTGATATCAATTACCTCCTTTCTGTTGGTAATGATAAAGGTTGGATTGGTTCCCCTATTCAGGATCTCCAAATCCGTAGAGGAGAGGTATTCCATCAGGGCCGTCCCTCTCCTATTTGTGTTTGTGCTGCCCCATGCGATGTGGTGCGAGTTTGCATCGCACCCTACCACCAGTGGCAGTCCCTTTTCCCCACAGTAGCTGATTAACGCCCTCAGCTCCTCCGTGGGTGGCGGTTCGCTGGAGTCATATGGCAGGTATGCAGAGCAGGCCACGATCTCATTCGGTCCTCCTCTGATTCCCGTCACGACTCTCACTGCTGTTAGGTCCCTGTAACAGAAATCTAGCATCTTTATTATTTTTATGTCTTTTTTAGCGAGGATGCATGTTCTGGGGCCAGTTTCTTTGGGTCCATATATTAATGTGCCCTTTACCGATCCCAGACCTCCCACGCGTCCCTCGCACAGCCATGGCTCTTGTATAAGGGCTATGTCTGCTTTACCCATTGTCAGGTCACGTTCTAAAATATTCGTGGCCGCTATACAATGGTGCAGGTTAATCTGCGTGAAGCGGTAGCATGCCTCAGTATTTGATACAACTGCTGCTAGTGCCCCGCTTCCGCTTCTCGATCGGGGTGTTCCTGGGGGAGGTCCGTTCATTGCGAGCCTCTTCCCCTACCCCCGGCCAGGGGGTTTGTTGCCCTATTCGGCCCCCGTACCCCTCTGGTCGATCCCCTTCCGGTGGGCCTGACTTGCAGGTGAGCCCTCATGCTCCCCCTGCTCGCCTGGTCCCCCTTCCGCGCAGGCGCCATCGCCTTCCTGGGCCTACCTCTTGCCCTCCGGCTGGCCATTGTCCATCCGGTTACGCCAGCTTTTCCTGGAAGGGTGCACCCGCTCGTGGTGGCCTCCATTTCTGGTGCCGCCCTCGAGCCCGTGCTCCCCCCCCCCTTCCGCCACTTCTTCGCTGGTTCCCGTAACCGGTGCCTCTTGTGTTGGCTCTTCGGGTGAACTCTTCTCCGTCTCACCCTTCGCCTGCTTACCATGAGGCGCTTCCGCTCCCTCTTGTGTGGCCGTTGTCACGGGTGTCCCTTTAGGTCGGTCTGCGGGTTCGGAGTTTTTTCCTCCTTCCTCCACCTTCCTCCCATCCCGGTCCGTCCTCGTGTCCGGCTTCGCTGGCGGTGCTCCTGTGCCTCGCCGCCTGTCCGTCTGCCTAGCCTGGCACTCCCTAAAGAGTACCCTGCCCAGCCCTATGTAGGCGGCGAAGCCCATGAGCTTCAGCGCCTTGTGCGATTCTACGTCGACCCCTAGGGCGTAATGAACCGCTTTCGGGGTCTCCGTTTTCCCCCAGATCCTCCATAGCCTTGGTTTCAGTTCTGGGTTCTGCCTCGCCAGTCTCCTTAGGACGACGTCGTTCTCTGCCGGTGGTCCCGGAATGACCACGTTCATCCTGACTAGCTTGGGGAGGGCCGCCTTCTCCACTACTTTGAGTGTGGTTCCCTCCGGCAATTTGATTTGCGGGACTGTGGCCTGAATCCACTTCTTGGATTTCTCCTCCGCACACACAAGCCACAGCGCCCCTCCACTCCATTTACCTTCGTCGAAGCGTGGGATGTGCCCTCCATCCGGGAGCCCATCCATCATCTTGACAAGCTCTCCCCGGACCAGGTCTCCCTGTTCTCTAGAGAGGCTTACGTCTGGGAAGCCGGTCGGCACTATTGCCACCTTCCTCTCCCCAATGACCGCATCCCGGTAGTTTATTGGTTCCGGGAATACGCTCTGCTTCCTCTTCCTTGCGGCCCCTTCTGGCGGGGTTTGCCCCTCGGGTCGTGGTCTTTTACAGCCTCTTCCCTCGTTGCCGCTCCCGCCGGGAAGCATAGGTTTCTCACCTTCCCTGGGTGGTGGCCCCGTTCCTGAGCCTCCTTGCCCATTGCCTCCTGTTTCGCTGCTTGGGTGCCCACTTTCTGTGCCTCCAAGTTGAGCGATCAGTCTGGCCTTGGGTGCCCTCTTTCTCTGAGCCCCGCATCTGTTTTTCCTGCCTTTTCTCTCCGTTCCCTCTGGTTGCGAGGCTGGGGGGTTGACCCCCCCTACCTGCACCTCCAGAGTGGCGTGTTCCGCGTCAGTCACGGTGGTCCCTTCCAGTCTGGCCGTCACTTCCGCGACGTCCATCCTTTCCGGAGCCTCCCGAACCGCGCAGTGGTCCGGTGAGGTTGCCTCTTTCGAAGCCTCCTCACCCTCGGCCTGTATATTTATTGTTATTTCATTTATATAAGTGTCCATAACAGGTCCCACGAGTAGTCGGGAAGTATTCGGTCCACCTCCTCAGAGCCCGATTGAGGAGGTAAGGCTAGATACAATGGGAGGTCGCCCGGTATCCCAAGGGCATCGTTTGCGACACTGTAACCCTGTGCCATCCAGCCCTCGGCACGATAGCTTCCACCTTGGCTTGGGGGACTGGTCCGCGGCAGGGTTTTTGTGCCCGTCGCGGGGGTTTTACTTCCCGGACCTGCACTTATCCCCCATGCTAACCGTGGCTCCGTGTGGTACGCCGGGTAGTCGTGCGGTGTTGTCACCCCACGACCCCGTCCACCCCACCTCGCCCCGGCCATCCTCCTATCCGCCACCTGGAGACGCGCCCGGTTGGAAGTCCATCCTATGCTCCCCTTCCCTCTTTCGAGAGCCGGGGAGTCCGAGATTAATTATGTTAACTATGTGTCGTTTATTCCAGTATGTATTGTTTTTTATTATAATATTCATGTTGTACTTACATTTCTTATTATTTGTTATTATTTGTTATTATTTGTTATTAATTGTTATTATTTATTGTTATTGTTATGCTCATATTATGGCGTACAACTAGTTTGACCTTTTCCACTATAAAAATATTCATTATTTAAACGTTATATGCATTTTTTGATTTTTGTCCCGAACGCCCATTGAACGGCCGCACTGTGCGTCGCGGGGCTAGTTGTTCCCGCCTTGTGGTAAGTTGTGACTAAGAAATAGCAGTTGCCTTTGAATGAAATAAAACACAATTTTATGAATAATGTTTGTTTATTAAGGTTCGGATCAACGGAAGTATATTATCTTTCAAAGAAAATCAACCAACTATAACAATCATATAAATTATCTTTGCTATAACAACAATAATCTCCGAATCGACCAAATATAATTCTATATCTCGAGAATCTTTCGCTTGAATCTGCCTTTACCCTTCCATTTCACTTCCTTTTCCTCTTTGTCTTTAGTCCTTGTCTGCTCTTCAGCTAAGGTATCTTTTTCCGGCGTGTTAGTATATAGTAATATAGGCGCATCTGGGCCTATATTTGGATTTTGTTTTCCAAATAGAAGCCCGTGGACCTTTATTTGGGGACAAATAATAACGCGCTTTCTCGTAACGTAGATCGGCGCTCTACGCGTCGTACCAGATATCGTCGGCCGAGATGTCATTGCAAATCGATGTTGTTGGAATATTTAGAAGAATATCGCTATATTGTTGTAATATTTAAAATAAAAATAACCTTTCATTAATCAAATAAATATTTTTCCAAATAAACCTGTTTCCGTTAAGAAGCCCATGGGCTTCTATTTAGGGACAATATGAGAACCTTAAAAATGCAAAAACCAAGTACAAGCCCATGGGCTTTCTAACGGAAAAACCCGGTACTGGAAAGATCTGGAATAGGCTCTTCAACGATATTATCCAAATTGGAAGACCCAGGTTGAAGATCTTGGATCTCCACTAAAGCACGGTCGGTCACGTAACATGGAGCAAAGTCCACGTCCGTGAATATATTTTTATTATATGAACATACTCCAGTCTTCTTGAATCCATTAGTTATGTCATTTGGAATGGATGCCACGGGCCAAGCATGTTTAACAATTCCTGGAATCTCATAAATAGACATGCTTTTTTCCAGGATTATTGGGCATCCAGTTATCTTGTGGAGTAGCACAATAACTTTTGAGCGGCCCATAGACACTGACATCTAGAGGTTGTTAACGATGCGTACAATGAGGAGGAAAAGAAAGTATTATAACCCCGTTAGCTTTAGCTTTTTCAACCACCTTTATATCTATGTATATGCGAACAGTGGTTATCCAGTAGCCATAAGACTGGCTCAGATGGGGTTGGTTATTATCGAGAGTCTTGGATTTCTCTTTGTGCCAAGAAGATGGGATGTTCTTGAGGTTAAATTTGACTGCACATTCATATGACAATTTTCTTTGGTGGAGGAATATTTCAGAAGGTAGTCTGCCATAATTTTATTTGTCTGCCCTACTGTATACTGAGTTTACGGGGACGAGCGCTCGCCTGCGCGTAGGCGTGAACGTCGGGTGAGCGTGGTGAGGGGGGCACGTGACGGTTGTCCCGTTACGTTGCCTGTTGGTGTGGCTGAGCGGGGTAATATCTCGGCTAGGACGGGAGCGCTCAATCCCGAACAATAAGTAATATAGCCCTTTATTCCCTTCGGATAATGAATAAACGTATCGAACACGGTTATTACATGGTGTGACCTTCACATTGGAATAAACAGGAGAAGAGATAATAGAATAAACAGGGAAAGAGGTAGGTTGCGATGTCTACAAGAACAAAAAGAAACTGTCGAAAATTTCTCCAAAAGATTTTGCGAGAAGCATAATAAAGTTTTAGAAGTAATTGTTCACCAGAGTCTCTCACGATCTTACAATGACATTTTAATAAATGAAGAGAAAAAGCGTGGTGTCAATGAATATATCGGAAATTTAAAAACAAACTTAATTGCTATGGTTAAAGCCGGTAATCCTCGAGACATTACGGAAGCTATAAGTCAAGCTACGAAAATAGAATTATAATTGAAACAGCGCGAAGAATTGGAAAAAATACGAAATCTGGAGAAACGATCGGTTAATGTCGAATCTCTTTCAAATCGACAAAACAGAAATAATAAAAGATTTATGAGTACACCGATTGGACAAAATTTATATTGCGTTATTTGTAAAATACCGGGGCATACAAAATTTAATTGCATGTACGCAGCAAATTCCCAATTACGTAATACTGCGAACAACTCATACCGTGTAAATAATCAAAATATCAATCGAATGCCAAACGGAAATTTTCGGAAAACCGCTGGCAACTCCAGAACACCACCCGAAATCAAATAAGAAAAAACAAAGAATCAAGTATTATAGAAGCTAATAAATTGCCGTATGCTTTTTTAAAAGTTAATAACGCCAAAGAAGGAACTTTCTTGGTTGATACAGGATCTTTTATATCATTATTAAAATTTTCCAATTTAATAAAGCCATTTTTCATAAATGGACGAGATCGGAAAGAAATAAGAACTTTAACGAATTCATTTAAGACAATGGGATCATGGACAACGAAATTTCTTGGACAAAATGTCAAATTTCAAATAGTAAATGATAATGCACTCATTAACGAACAAGGTATAATTGGCATAGATTTCTTAATGCAGTACAATTATAATATTGAAGAAGGAAAAGTTTTAGAACTAAACAACCAAGAGATTCCAATTTTGACAAGAAATCAACAATATCGAAAGATAAAAATAAAAAACATGGAAAATGGACAAGGAAAATTAAATCTAGAAGAATGTGATGTTTTAGTAGAAATACGTAATGGATTTGCCAAGGTTCCATTTAATTTAACCAATGTAAATGCGTTCACAGCAGAATCAATAAATCATGAAGATTTTTGCGATCATTCGTTTGTACATTTAACCTGTTGGTTTTATGCTTTGTATAAAACCCAGTTCAACAAAAATTATCTCTTATAGTTCTGAGAATATATTGGGGTATAGAATTCGAATGCTTAGACAAAAGTGTTTATACTAAGAGGGACCGATAGGGTCCGAATGCTCCATGCTTCTCGCCTTCTTTCATTCGTTAGAGTTTCTCCTTTGAATAAGGACGTGCCTTCTTTTTCTTATATAAAATAAAGTACTTTTATTAAACTGAACTGTGTATTATATATTATCATACTTCCTCATAATCTAGTTTTCCAACATAACCAACAATCGAGAACAATTGTTGAAAGAAAATGTGAGATTAAATCATATTAATGAAGGAAAAGAAGAAGTATGGCAATTGATAAAAGAATATCATGATATATTTGTCTTACCTGGAGATCCTTTACCATTAACTAAATTAACGAAACATAAGATTTATGTTACCGACAATATTCCCGTGCATGTGAAACAATACAGATACCCGAAAATACATCAAGAAGAAATTAAAACACAAATCAAAGATATGCTATAGAAAGGAATAATTGGCGAAAGTTTTTCACCATATAATTCGCCGTTATGGATCGTCCCAAAGAAATTAGATTCATCTAGTATACATATAGTAATTGACTATAGAAAATTAAATGAAAAAGAGCCCTAGACGCCTTTCCATTACACAACATCGAAGAAATATTGGATAGTCTGGGATCTGCAAAATACTTCTCTGCCTTCGACCTCACCTCAGGATTTCATCAAATTGAGATGGAAGAGGAAGATAAACAAAAAGCAGCCTTTTCGACTCCTGCAGGTCATTATGAATATAATAGAATGCCATTTGGATTCAAAAATGCACCTCCAACATTTCAGAGGATGATTAATAATGGATTAAAAGGATTAATTGGGAAAAGATGCTTTGCATACATAGATGATATAGTAGTTTACGGTAAAACATTGGAAGAGCATAACGAAAACGTCCAAGAAGTCTTTAAAAGACTACGGAGTGTAGGCTTAAAACTACAGCCTGACAAATGTGAATTTCTAAAACCTGTATTGGTATATCTAGGCCACGTAATATCAAAAGAAGTAGTTAAACCACATCCTGAAAATTTAGAAAAAATCAAAGAATATCCAAAACCAACAAATCCAAAGGATCTAAAAAGATCCCTGGGTCTCATGGGATACTATAGAAAATTTATTAAGGATTATGCTAAAAAGGCATAACCACTAACAAATCTTTTAAAAGAATCTACTCCTTGGGAATGGTCAAATAAAGAAGAACAAGCCTATCAGCATTTGAAAGAATTATTGTGCTCACCGCCGATATTAGTTTATCCTGATTTTAATAAACCTTTCCTTCTAACTACAGATGCAAGTGAGGTAGCAATAGGAGCAATATTATCTCAAGGAAAAATTGGAGAAGATAGCCCCCTTGCATTTGCTTCGATGATATTGAATAGAGCCGAAAAGAATTATTCAACATCAGAAAAATAATTATTGGCAATAGTATGGGGAACTAAACAATTTCGACCATATCTGTATGGAAAGAAATTTTTCATTGTCACTGATCACAAACCACTTCACTGGTTAACAAAGGTAAAGGACCCCACATCTCGACTAATGAGATGGAGATTGAAATTAGAAGAATATGACTATGAAATCATATATAAAAAGGAAACAGGTAACACTAATGTGGACGCCCTATCAAGAATAAATATGATGGATGAAGGTACATCCGATCTTAGTGAACAATTCCCGGATATGACTCCTACGTTTGAGAATACGAGACGGAGCGCGATTAAGTGAAACCGGCTCCAACTCTTAAAGAAAAAATAATCATGGAAAATGAAAAAGAACGCGAAGTATTCCCCATTACAGACGACGAATCACTTGCCGCGCAGGGATTGGTCTGTATGAAGGAAGAGAGTCCGACGTTACATTTTATTGATATCAGAAGTAATGTAAAGGGAAGGAAGCAAATATGCTTGCAATTTCAAGACAGAGGGCTTGAAACAAATATTCGAAAGATGATTAAATATATTCATCAGAAAAATTATCCTTCCAGTTCTCTAGACCTATTAACTGCTGAGCCTTCGCAAGGAGAACAAGAAGAATCAGTTCAAGGAAAAGAACGGGAGGAAGTGAATCCAGAAGAAATTCTGGAAGAATTTTTAAGAGACGATGAAATTCATCCAACATTTGATGAGTATACAAGTGGAATAAATCGCGCAAGATTTTAAGAAAAATCGGCAAATCATTAAGGAAAGAGCAAAGATGAGAATTGAAGCATTCCAGAAGAAAACACGAGAAAGATTGAAGAAAAGGAAAACTACGGTTCCAGACTACAAAGTTGGAGATTCGGTGTTGGTAAAGTGGAAACAATCTGGGACATCAAAATTGAGGTCTCCTTGGGATGGTCCATACACCATCATTATCATTAAGGAACTAGAATTAGATTTATTAACATTTTATCATTTGATAAGATATCAAAATACACAAAACAGAGTTAGAAGAGGCCTGATTAATTTAATAGGAGGGGGTCTAAAGATTTTGTTTGGAACAATGTCGCAAAGTGACGCGAATTATTATAATGAACAACTGGATAAATTAAGAGAAGATAATTTACAAATTGCCCGTTATATAAAAGATTCGACTACATTAATTATTAATGAGTTAAATACTTCGTCTCGTCACTTCAAAGTTGTAAAAGAGCAATACGAAATCATTAATCATAATTTTCAGAAAATCCAAAATAAATTAAATTTAACAACATTGAACCTAAAAATAGATGAAATGTTATAAGATTATACCCCAATCTACAGCGATCTTGAAACGCAGTTGCATGGGTTATTATCAGCAATAATTGATGGGAAACATGGAATACCTAGTCCAATTTTATTGAATCCAACGAAAATAGTTAATACATTAAAACAGGTTCAGCAAAATAACAAATTTCCAGTACCATTAAATGAAACAAACTTTTCATCACTGATAGACTTCAGACATTTAACTATTGCTTTAGTAAATACCAAATTACTTTATATTTTACAAATTCCAATCTTAGAAGATACAACACATACCTTGCATCAGCTGATCGCAATACCGACATTTTCATATATTAATGGATATATTGTTCAAACAATTGAAATGAATTATATTATTTTGAATGATAAAAAGACTAAATATATTCCGTTATACTTAGAAGATTATTTAAAAATAAAGTCATTCAATAATAATTATGTTCTATAAAGAAAACATCCGGATTACTTAGTTAAAAGAAATGAATACTGTGTTCTACAAATTTTAAATCATCAAAATATGAACTGTCAGCCAAAATACTTAAATATTCTAAATACATTATACTACCCATTAATAACAGAGAATCAATGGCTAATAATTCAAATTTAGGAGAAGAGTTTAAATATAGTATGTAGAATCAAAGGAACCACAAATTATTCAGATTGAACAGCCAACAGTTCTTACTTTAAAACCTGAATGCACAGCATTAAATAAAGAAATTATTTTAACACCTAGCATTATATCAAAAAAATCTAACGATAGATATTTACACATCCCCAATCTATAACGAAACATTAAAATTACAATTAATTAAGGACCATAATATTTCATTAGATGAAATACACTTAGAGCCATTACGAGAAAATTATTTATCCACTGAACATATACAAAGGCTAGGCACTTCTATACAACAAATAGATGAACAAATACAGCAATTAGCCTCACGAAAAAAACAAGAACATGGCAAGAAACAAGTATTCAGATATTACAATATCTAGGATATACTGCTCTTACGTTAACTATATTCTGTATTATGAATAAACTTGGCCTCATCCAGCTTTGTTGGAAGTTACTTAAGTTTTGCTGTATACCGTGCAAAAATTGTTATGTCTTCGAACATTGTACATTCGGAACAAAAAGTAATGTCATTGACAGAGTACATTTTGATAGACCAACAAATACTTTACAAGTAATAAGACGGGCTGATAATAATGAGCAAGAAATAGTTTCTATAAATGATCAGAACTCAAATGTAGCACCGAGACTATACCATAGAAACAAACACACAACCTCCTTATTGTGAACAAAACACTATTATATTGAACACAATATATTTTCTTAGTAATTGTTGAGCGTCGTGGTATGCGACACTTGGAATACGGTAATACGTCGGTATACCGTCTCGTTATTAATATTAATTATAACGAGTCACTATTGAAAGCTTAGTAAACCAAGACTCGGTTGGTCTCCTGGTTGGTGTGTATATGATGTTCAAACTAAGACTCGTCTCTTAAGATATTGGATTGAGACTCGTTACTTAGAACGTTGGGTTATGACTCGTCACTTAAGACTTTGGTTGAAGACTGAGTTCTTCGTCGTGCGTTTCCTCAAACGTCGACTCGGAAGTGGGTTTGTGCATGCTGATTGGTCATTTAGGAAAATGTCTAAATACCAATCAGCGTATTCTTTAAGGTGTAGCCGCACCCTTCCTGAGCGCCCGAAGCGCGTATCCTTGGAAGGGGGGTGCGACTTCAAACGTTGCCGTCGGTTTGACAACGCATGGGAATTTCCGCCAGGGTGTCGAAGCTTGACCTGGTCAGTGGCTGTTGGGCTGTTGGGAACCAGCGTCGAGCCCCCTTTGGAAATCCGCGTTTATGACGCATGCAATTAACTGTTGAGGTTGTGTATAGGTTTGACGACTTATAGCTTCTTGGATTAGGAAATAAAACGGTTTCCTCAAAAACAGCTTTGTTACTTGCGTGTCATGAACGTGCTAGCCATCTGCACGTTGAAGGTTTTTTTCATTGTGCAGATTACTAGTCGCCTTTTTGGTACGGTACGATCAAATTACCGTCGTTCGCAGGTAAGGCGCAAGATAGCAATTGTTGCTCGTTTTTCGCGACGCAACAGTAATAATGGGAGTAAAACACCCGTTACAACCAAGAATTGTATACGAAGAGCAACGAGGACCGATCGACGGAGAAATTCCGAGATTGCATCCAAATGCGTATCGACCACTTTTTCACTTTACTTGTAATATTATTACTGAAAATAATTTAGCGGTGCATCAAGCGATTACTAACACGCACATCATTTATTCGCAATGTTTTGAAGAAGATGATTTCAATTATTATCAAGCTAATATCAATCATACCATGAGTGATGTAAGAAATACTGCAAAAGCTCATGTCTAAGATGCGATGTAAGATGTAATAATAACAAATGCACCACCAGCGATAGACTGTAAGGAATGTATTGAAGAATATTTATACATAACGCCAACGCGTTTACAAACTATATGTCATAATAATACGATTCTCCCAATCATCACGAGATGGTAAGAAATATCTCGCAGGAGCTCGATTTTGGCGACGGGGAGATGTGACCTTCACATTGGCCAGAGTTTTTCGTTAATAACTAACAAACGAAGCTGCACAATGTTTGTTGTCATTTTTGATAATTATTGCTAATCCACCAAGACCCCTGCTCGATGAATGTTACGTATGATGCGTATTGATTTCTGGAGTTTCCTTGGTGTATTTGTGCTTCCTATAATTGACTTAGTTCTCAGTCTGGGGAATAGTTTTTGCTGTAACTGTTTTCTCACTAGACAACCCTTGTAACTTGCAGGGTGGTTACCCTGGCAGTTGAAGCATTTAACATCAAATATCTTACCTGCTTGGCTTAATACGGCGCCTATCGCATAATCGATTCTAATAAGTATTTAAATTGTTTTACCGATAGGTACATGCTCAGCAATTCGCGGTTGTAGGTACTGTATGCTTTTTGCGTTTCATTCAATTTTTTTGAGAAAAGTGATATTGGTTTCCAACTTCCTTGGTCGTATTGTTGTAATACTGACCTTATAGCCCAGTCTGAGGCGTCTGTATGTAAAGATAGTGGAAGCTCGTGCTTGGGGAAGCTTAGAAGGGCGGCGTTGGCCTGCTTTGCATTTTTCGAATTGCTTTGTAGCTTCTTCTGTCCATGGCACTTTCCTCCGATCTTTCTTTTTTACACCTCGCAGCATCTCGTGGAGTGGTGCTTGAGTCAGTGCGGCGTCCTTTAAGTATCTCCGGCAAAAAATTAACCATACCTAAGAATCGGCGTAAGTCACTGATGGTTTCGAGCCTTTTGTAATTTAAAATTGTCTCAATCTTTCCCGGAAGTGGACGTGACCCATTAGCCGTTATGAGATATCCCAAAAATTCTATCTGGCCTGCTCCCAAAATCGATTTGGATGCATTAATTCGGAGGCCGTATTTTTCTAGTCGGTTAAAGATGAGCTCTAGGTGCTGTTTGTGCTCTTCTTGTGATGTGAGGCAACTAGAATATTATCTATATAGGGAATTGCGAAATCTATGCCCCGGAATACTTCATTAATAAATCTTTGAAATGTGGAAGGCGCGTTTCGTAGTCCGAAGCTCATGACGTTAAATTCGTATAACCCAAATGGTGTAATGATGGCTTTTTGATGTTTGTCCTCTTCCGCGATCGGTATGAATCGGTATGAATCGGTATGTATCGGTATGATCGATGAAAGTCCTCGATCCTCGGAATCGGATAACGATCCGGAACTGTTCGTGCATTTACTACTCTGTAGTCGCCACAGGGTCTTACAGCACCCTCCTTTTTGTTGTCTAGGTGTAGTGGATGCCGTTGTCTAGCAAAAATTTAAATTCCTGCTTTGCTATTGGCCGTGCCTTGGAATATGCCGGTTGTCCCGCTGTAACTATGTAGTGCTTGACTTCGTGTTTAATTGCCTTTGGTATTATCTCCGGCATTGCGATACCTGAATATGAACGGAGCAACCCTGAAAATTTTGAATATCGATTTACTGTGTTGATTCCGTGATCATTGAATCGGATTATATTTCGCCTCTTGTGGCCAGTTGTGGTCTGCTATCGATTAGCTGTTTTTATGGACGTCCACTACTAACTGGAATTGGTTCAGAAAATCAGCACCAAGCATTCCTTTGCTGACTTTGGCTGCAGTAAATGGCCACTGAAATGGGTGTCGCAAACCCAAATCCAAAGTGAGCAATTTTGTGCCAAATGTTGGTATTTCGGTGCCGTTCGCTGAATACAGTTTATACTCACTGCAAACCCTTGCTTTTGAACCTGTTGGGATAATTGATACGTCTGCCCCGGTGTCTACCAAGAATCGCAATCCTGCCTTGCTATCCTTCATAAACAACCGAAACTTGCGGCAATCCCTTTTGCCAATTGCAGCAGGCTTCGCCGCTTCGTCTATTGCTGGTTCGAGTTTTCCGAATTCTTCCAGCTGCACGGTTGTCTGCATTTTTCTGGATGTCATCTTTTCCCAAATCTGAAATGATAGTAACAGGGTTTGTCCTCGGAATTAAATCTTCTTCTGGATCCGCTTCGGCTCCCGTCGCGACGCTGATTAGGATTTCGGCTTCTTGATCGTGGTCGTCGTTGTATGCTTAACGCCGCGATTTGTTTGTTGTAAGGCAGATATTTTGTGTAGCAGCTTGTTGATGGTAGAGTCGTTACTACCGATGGTGGCCATTTCCATGTGCGCTGATGCTTCCGCCATTTTGCCGCCATTTCCGCTACTTTTTCTAACGGTTCCCCGCTGACTACGAGTACGCTTCTTACAAATTCTGGCATGGATTCGCGATCGAACTGTCGAACGAGTCGGACGTGTTTGTAAACAGCGTCTAGCTCCGCTCCGTTCCTGATTGTGTGATTCAGTGTCGTAAGTGTTCATAAGTTATAAAATTAGAATCGATCTCGATAAGTGCAGTGATGATGCCCCCTGGTGATCAGGGGGTCTCATCTGATGGAAATACGAGTGCAAAAAACATGAGTGCTACTGACTACGGAAGTGCTCATTTAAAGATATCACCGAGCTCTACCAAAGCTGTGACAGAAAAGGTATCATTGACGTATGCGGCCGTCACACAGTGCGTTCTCTTCCCGACCAAGGAACAAGCTATAGTTATGGATGCTATTGATGGCGTTTCTATTAAAGAATATACTCTGGCAAAAGCTAAAGTCATTTCCCCGACTAATATCAGATTTGCCTCTAGGATCTCGAACGGCAGGATCTGTATGTATCTCGCCAATCAACAACTGGTAGACAAAATTAAAGACACCAGCGTAAACACCAACATTGGCACACATCCGCTCCGCATTCGACCGCTTATTTCCAAGGCTAAGCGAATTATTCTATCCAACGTTTGCCCAATAATTCCCCATGATCTGATCGAAAAGAAATTTACAGATATGGGCATAAGGTGCACCTCTCATTTATCATTTATAAAAGCAGGTATGAACGAACCAGGTTTCTCCCATATTTTAAGCTTTCGGCGACAAGTTTACATCGAACCTAGTGATATAACCAATCTGCCTGATAGCTTCCAAATCGAGTACGACAACGTCACCTATTGGATTTACATCTCAACTGATAATCCAAAATGCTTTATCTGCAAAAAAGATAATCATCTAGCCCAACAGTGTCCAAACGTTTGCACAACCTCGCTATCTGTGCTACCAGAGGAATCACCTAATAATGAGACAGTAGGTGACACACTCGAAGAAACAGTAGCTGTGGACCACACCCTTGGAGCTGCTGTATTTGATGTCGATGATCACAGAAGAAATGACCAAAGACCTCTGTCAACTAACGAGTCTTCTTCTTCCAATACTATGATCACTTCAAGCAGCATTAAGTATTCTTCAGACGACTCTGACGCCAAGGTGAATCAAGAAACAATCCGTAAAGGTGAACGTAAAAATGGGAAAAAGAAGGCCAAAAAAACACGGACGGACTCAGTTAGTAGCGACAACGAAACTGACATTCAGGTACTGACAGCTCCAATCAAAGAAATCCTCACTCAAAACCCAACATCTACACTCTAAGTTACATCAGTCTGAATAGTTTTCTTCGAGAAACCGTTGGTAATACTAATCACCTGGATATCGCCAAAAGGTATACTGATGACATTAAAGCACTGAGCAACATGCTTCGTGATATTTATCCACGTCTCACACACCGCAGTATTAAGAACAGGCTGACTAGAATTATCACGAAATTAGAAAACTGTGACACCGCCCAAAATACCACTCTTAATTTAACCTAATAACTTGATTATCTATCAACTATGGGTCAACGCAGCCACGGAGTTACCATCTTACCGCCGCTACACCTTATGTACTGGAATGCCAGGAGCATCACGCAACGGAAAGAAGAGCTACAATACATGCTTCAAGGAATTGATATTTGCAGGATTGGAAATACTGCGTGAATGTTTAGAATGATTGCGATGTGTGAAAGGTACGTTCGGAGCTGAGTACTTGAGAAGGTCGTGTGTATGGGGGGTACAGCGGTCCAAGGATTCGGGTGGTCGGGACCTACCACCACCGAGGAATGACTGCGGGGGTGTGTCCTAAATGAGTGAGAGCAAATGAGGAATAGAATGAAAGAGAAACTAAGAGTGAAAGAATATAAAGAATGAATGATGCGTGCAAGAGGCAGAGCTAAGGGAGAGTTAAGAGGGAGTTGAAACAGAGCGTAGTGAAAAGTATCGTGCGTTTGAGTCACGTCGTGTGTCGACGTATTTATAATAAAGCTAGTGTTTTAATGAGAATAACAGAAGTCTTATTACACCACCTGTCCTCTATTCCAAACTACGTGGGGTTTACAAAAAATAACTTCTACATATTTCCATCTGCGTTGAAACCTGGCTTAATCCGGAGACGAGAATAGCTTTCAAAGGTTTTAACGTTGTGCGTAAGGACAGAATTGGTAGAAGGGGTGGAGGTATTGCTATTTTTATTAGAAAAGATATTAACTATTGTATCTTGCTAGATATTAGATCCTTCAACAACCGCATAGAGACCTGTACTGTTAAATTGCTGCGCACAGTTCCTTCAATTAACCTGGTAGCGTTCTACAGACCACAGGGTCCCTCCTTAAATCAAAGCAATTGGGACAGTATTATGCAAGTAGTTTCGGATATTAGGCCATGTCTTCTTGTAGGCGATTTCAATGCTCACAACGAAGCATGGAACTGCACTAATAACGATACTAATGGAGAGAGACTACTCAATACCTTACTGGGGATATGACATTTTGATTTCTATAATAACAGTAAATCCAATATCGACTTAGTCCTCTCGACTCCGGATTTAGCTGATATAACTCATGTTGACATTTCTGATGATGTTTGTGGTTCTGATCTTTGTTTGTCAAACAGATTGGCATCTAAGAAAACGAATTGGAACAATTATCAAAACGCCATGTCACAAAGCTTCCCGTTGTTCCTATAGCTGGAATTTGATAGTCTGGATTGTGTAGAGAAGTATGAATTTTTTGTTAACTGTATGAAAGAATCTCTTAAGAACAATACACCTCTGATGAGAACGGTTGATGACAATAAGCATGGCAACCCTGTTCCGTGATGGGACTCAGATTGTGACCGAGCTAAGAGATTGAAGAAAGGGGCGTACAAGAAATGGCAACACACGTACGAGATGAACGACCTAGTCAACTATAAAAAACATGTCGCCACGGCGAAAAAAACTTTCAAACAAAAGAAAAGAGAATACTTTCTCAGTTTTGTTAAAACCTTTGATACTAGAAGAGGTAGTACGTATTTCTGGAACACTTGCAAGAAGTTGAGGAATAAGTGGAAGTCCACTCTGGGCAAGTCACTGCCAGCTGGTCAACGCTTAATTAGAATACAGGAATGTCTGGAGAAAATTGCCCCTCCATGGGTTGCTTTTAATCCTGACTGGCTCCCGCAGTGTTCACCTAATCCGTTTTTTGACGCATCGTTCGATTTCACTGAATTTAACTTCGCTTTAGATTATCAAAATGATAAAGCTGCACCGGGTAGTGATGGCATAGCTACTTAGCTATTAAACTCTTACCTAGTAATACCAAACTTATTTTATTAGATGTATTGAACGAAATGTATGCTAGAAATCGAAATGTTTTTCATTGACAAAGCCAACAAATCAGGTGTCAGACCTATTTCACTTCCTTCGTGTATGTGCAAGCTTTTCGAAACCATGGTAAAAAACAGATTGGAATGGTGGTTAGAGAACCATAATTTGTTACCCCCGTATCAGTCAGGTTTTCGAAAAGGTAGATCCTGCTCAGACAATTTAACTGCCCTATCGGCTAGCATTGAGATCGCAATGAAGCGAGGTAGGGACACCCTTGGTGCCTTCTTAGACATTGAGTCTGCTTTCGACAGTGTTTGTTGCACCGTGCTCCTTCAGAAATTGGCCAATGCCGGCTGCTCTTCTAATATTATAAAATTCATTAAGCACCTGATTATGCGAAAGAAATACTTTGGCCATCAGAGGACCGTCGGCCCACGTTTCGAGAACGGCATTGAGGGGACTCCCGCAGGGTGGGGTTCTAAGCCCAATTCTATTCGACTTCTATGTGGCTGAAATTATTAAAAATATTCCAAACAATGCGCAGGTTTCACAATTCGCAGATGATATTTGTTCGGGAATTCTTTGTTGTCTCTTTATCGCGCCGGTGGGCGACCGTCCACGGTCCTTGTTGACTAGGAAACCCATCGGCGCGGAAGCCTAATTTAGAACATCGACAACCGTCACACGTGAACGAGTAGAGCATCTTGAGCATAACAAAACCTTTGGCGCGTTACTACGCAAACCCGAACGCTGTAGCCTATCCAGCCTATTAAAGTGCGCCTAGAAGCACAAACCGGTGTGACTTGCTTTGTGAACCACCACCTCGAGCATACCTTTCCATCGGCTTCCACCAGAGGAGAATATCCAACAAACCAAAAAAAACCAACCAAGCTCCGAACAATATTGCTGTCTACTGCAATAACATTACAATTAATGAGAGTAAAAAACTACTTGAAGAGGCGATTGAGACCATCAGAATCAACCTCAGGGACATCGGCCTTGACTTATCCCCTCACAAAACAGTGTTCATCCACTTTAATAACAGGCACATAATGCCCGGTAAAACCGCCAGTAAAGTCCAAAACTGCGTTATTAGATCGAGCAAATCCGTGAAGTACCTGGAAATCAACTTCGATTTCGACATGAAGTTTAACATTCATGTTAACACCGTTAGGAAAAAGTGTTTCAAGCTTTTAAATATCATGAAATTTCTCTCTGGTATCTCATGGGGCGCTTCACCCGAGACTCTCATGTTAATATTTAGGAGCCTTGTTAGACCGATTATGGAATATAACTGCTTTATTTACTATCCTACAAATAAACACCTAATTCTGAAGCTGGAACGAATTCAGTTCGCTGCTGTAAGATTGGCATTGGGATATAGAAGAAGTACACCTACAAATGTCTTGCTAAGTGAGGCTAAGCTCATTTCTTTTCGGGATAGAACTGACTTCTTAGCCCGAAAGTACCTCTTAAAATGTTACTCCTCCAAAGACTTAGGCTACAAATAAAATTTTATTTAATAATGATATAGACCTTGTTACACTATTTTCCAGCCGTAGAGCGAAACTCTCTCGTTTAAGTGAAAATTTACTTGATATAATGGAAACAAGTCCTAATCTGGTGGCCAATGAAAAACATCCAATTTTCACTTCTAACTATAAAATACTATTTAATATTCCACACTGCGAGGTTGATTTGGGCACAAGGTTACGTGATTCCTCTGATTCCAATTCTGTGATGGCTAGCTTTATCAAGTCTATCCCCCCGAATACTATTGCAATCTACACAGATGGTAGTAAAGGAACAAATTCTCAATCAGTAGGTGCTGCATTCCATTGTCCACAATTGAATATAACTCAGAAAATTAGCTTGGACCCAAAAACCTCAATCTTTACAGCAGAATGTTGTGCTATTAACTAAGCATTAGATATAGCCAATACATACGCTGGTAGGAATTTTCTTATCTTTACCGACTCTTTAAGTGTAATTAAATCATTACAGAAACCAATTTTCCGCTATAATATCAATAGTCAACTTGTTGAAATTAAATCTAACTATGTCTCCTTTGTATCGAATAATAATAGATGCCATTCCAATCACTATAATTTAAATGCTTCACTGGCCAGAGTTAATTTCACTTCCAACAGTGCTTGTCAGTGCGGAGCCGAATTTCAAGACCTCAACCATGTCATCTGGCAATGTCCGGATTGCGAAGATAATGCAGGGTGCTATTAGTATTGCTCCACCAACGCAAGCTTTACCTCCCTCTTTGCATTGACTCTTTCTTAACCGACCCAGATATCAGAGTGCTGAACATTATTCCTGGCTTTCTAGAGCAATGCTTCGATGAATTTAGGTTCAAGTTGAGCCACGAGGTAATTAAATTTCGTGTCTTCGTTTGCTATATTACTGATACGGAATTGTGCTTCGACTTGGTAGAACCATATTTCTGGTCTATCTATCCAGAATGCGGGAATTTTTATGCCCTCCTTGTCCGCCTCCAGTCTTTCGGCGATCGGCTCGCTCCTTCCCGCAGTCATTTTCGATTTCGCTTGCCACGTGACCGCCGCTCCGTTATCTTCCGATTAATATCTCGAAATTATGCTAATCGGGGTCACCAGTTTAGATCTGTGGCGGCGATAAGCCGGCGCCACGTCTCCGCCTTAGGTTTAGGTCAAAACAGTAGTGTGACAGGAAGTATCGAATGTAGCGTGAGGTGCGAATGAAGAGTGTTAGTGGAAACGTCGAGCGAGTATTTATCTCTAGGAAAGAGCGAATGCTTTCTGGGAATGCACGAGAAGCCTTGAGTGCATGGTGACCCGTTGTCGACCTGTGACACGTGGCAAGGATGTGTGTGTCGGTGTGGGTCCGAATGAGTGAGAACGAATGAGGAATAGAATGAGAGAGAAGCTGCAAGTGAGAGAATATATGGGGGAATGATGCGTGCGCGAGTCAGAGTTTGAGCAGAGTTCAAGGAAAGTCGTGGTAAAGAATTGAATACGTGTAGTCGCGAGTATCGCGAGCGTGTGCCACGCCTCAGTGTAATAAAGCTAGTTACAAGTATTGAAGGGGAAATTATTCCATCCCCTTTCTCAAACCATATCACCATATCCCACATATCAATTCCCTGAGGGCCAGGGTGCACTGGTAGGTTGACGGGTTGGTTATCCTCGTGCCCTTATTTTCTACCTTACAATAGTTCCTTATTCTCTGCTCGTCCTCGCTACCTTTACTCGTACACCTCTCCATCCATTCGCTTGCCCTCTCATTCCCTAATTTGCAGTCACACCTCACTCATACCTGGTTATCGCCTACGTCCTTACCGACTATTTGCACGCATTCGTCTCAGCCACTACATATCCTTCTTGGAGATCTGTGCGTTTTAACCTAATTTGCATTTGAAGTTTCGATCTGGGTGGTATTTCAACTATTTCCGGTGTCGCAAATGGTATACTTTGATTTTTAAATACTATGCAAGCGTCGGAATATAGTATGTCAGCCTGAGTTTGCCTGAAGAAAGCGTCACCCAGAAGTCCGTCTTCTGTAATAGGAAACGAGTCTGCGACTACTTGAAATTCTATTGGATTTTTGTAAACGGTGATTAAACGCGATCCTACGGTGTTACTTTTTCCCTCTATTATACCTCGTAGTTCGTAGGTTAATTTTTATGTGCTTTGCAATTTTATTAATTTTTATGAGATTTACTTGTGCGCCTGTGTCAATGAAGAATTTTATGATGCTATTGCGTACGTCGGGTGTGTGAATGTGTATCGTAGGTGGTTGATGGTTTTTTGAAATTCCGCATGATACTTTAGCTTGTTTCGTTGTCTGTTTTATTTGGGTTTTCTGTTCTAATCTGTTTCTATTGGGATATGGGTATTAAAATAGTCTAAATTAATGATTAATAGTAAAATATTTTATTCGTTTATATTCGGAAGGCACGTAGAAAGGCACGTCTTAACGCTTTGGAAGAAATGTCTCGAGTGAGAGTCGCACAAGCCAAGAAACAAAAGCGCGTCGCATTTACGCCGCGGACATTGTGCATACAATGTATAGATCAGGGCAGTCTAAAAAAAACCAATTAATCCATTTACGAAAAATAGATTAGTTTTGTGCTTTATTCAGAACAATAAATTCCAACAGTTTCCATTCGGCACTTTGATGTTGTCCCGCGCTGTGCCTTCCCGCGAGACATCGCTGAAGTTTTTTTATTAATAAGTTTTTAATTGCTGTTTCGATTTCCCTTGTACCGTTTTCATCCGATTTCTGTGTGATCTTTGTATTTTCTGCTTTATCGTACGCGTCGTGTGTGTTTTTGTCGTCAGTGTATTCAGGACTGTCTTGCGAGTCGTTTCTAAATCTATCTCTTGAGTTGTTTCGGTATCTATTACTTGAGCTATTCCTATATGTGTCTGGTGAATTTTTTCGATATTCAAATCTGTTATTCGAGTCGCCTCTGCATCTATACCTGTTGTGGAGATCGTACTTAATCCGTGAATTATCTCCGTATCTATCGTGCAAATTATTTCTGTACCTATCGCGTGAATCGTTTCTGTATCTATCATGTGAATTATTTCTGTATCTATCGCGTGACTTGTTTCTGTACATATTTCGTAAGGTGTCTCGATAATTTTCTCTGTGCGCGTTAGGTCGGTCGTCTCGTCTTCCGTCGCACGTGTCTTTTTGGATGCTGAATCGTCGGTTTGTGTTTCTGTAGCTAGGGTTACTCCGCGAGAATGATCTGCCCGAACTGTGGGAATAGCTACGTTGGGTAGCTTTGTGTCGTTCTAGGGAACGACATTCCTGTACTGTATGTCCTATGTTTTCACAAAAATGACAGAAATTTTCGTCTGATATTGTAGTTTTAAGATTAGTTGTTTCCATAAATCTAACATGCGCTTTATTAGAGTCTTGTGACCCTTCTTCGTGGCATATATTGTTTTATAATAGTTATAATAGTTCGTTTTCAATATCAATTGCCTCGTTTATTGCTGATTGAAGTGTTGGGTTTTGTCTAGGCATTTGATAGTTTATGCTATCTACAAGACCACGTACAAATGCTTTTACAGCTATGTTTCTTACTTCTACTATTCTATTTGTTAAATAGTCTTTAAAACTTTATACTCTATTGCATTATAAACTGTTTCTAACCGCTCTATGATTTTGTTTAAAATTCTACGTACTCTTATAGAATAGTTAAAGACTAAAGTTAAAAAAAAAAAAGTTCCATTCTGGCTATGCAACTCCCCGTCAATTTTTCAAAGATTTGTGAATTCTGTTTTTAAGGACTTGATAAGGGATGGGATAGTGTTAACGTACTTAGACGATCTGATAATACCCACGAAAGATCGCCAATCTGGATTGGATCGTTTAAAAAGAGTTTCAGAGACGGCAGCGCAAGCCATGATAGGTTCAAAAGGACCGAATTCGGACCGAAACAGGACCGAACGGGCAATTTAAAAAACACGGGTATACATTCCCAATACTACATTGTATCATTCATCAGGAAGCGTTATGCAGGTAAGATATAAAATTATCTTCCGCGATGGAAAAGGTTACGAAAATAACAAATTCCATCAAAGGCGGAAATAAATTTTTATCTCACTGGAAATTTATAGAATTTCTTGAAACGTATAACGCTGCTTATACAGATATCCCTTTATATTGTGAAGTATGGTGGCTCAGTGCAGCGAAATGTTTAAGTACATTCTTTGCTATAAGAAATTTTTTATTTCTGGCAACAACATCCAAGTTCAAATGGAGAGGAATATTTTTGTTCGGGCGTAAAAACCCACCGCGCGAAGGGATGAGCGCATGACTAGGGTTAGTTAGGGCAGCCAGATGGCTGACTGACCGCGAGCGTCATAAACGACAAAGATCGCGTTAGAACCCTAGAAACAACAAATGTATCTGGTACCGTTAGCCAAGGTGTGCAGGCCTTGCACACCTAGTGTTAGCTGGCAAAGGCGCTGATTGGTCGATCACTGCGTCCCTTTTTTGCATATAAGCCGACAATTTTAGTTATTAAGGGGAGACGTGACTGAGGAGCTGGAGCGATCAGTCGTCAAGGTGTACTCTACAGATTTGAAGAACATCAAGGGTCGTGGTCTGACCGCCGGACACGATACAGCAACCAAGGGTGTGGTCTTCGATCTCTACGAGTACCAAGAGTCGTGGTCTGACTGCCGGACACGACATAACATTACAACATAATCATCTATAGAAGGGACCGTCCCTTAATATTCAACGCAACCAACTACAGAAATACAGTCCACTATTTTACAACAACTCTTTGGCTATACATTCTTTCCTCCATCAACCCGTTCACGAGCCTGCGAGTGTTCGGACGCGTACAATTTTCCTTTATTAACAGATGTGAGTTTCCTGTGCGATTGTGTAGCCACGTTGATTCTTTCCGTAGGAAGCTATTAGTTTACCAGAATGATCTCCTTCCAGAAGAAAAAGATTTTTTCTTTGTTCCCTCATGTAGAATCATTTTCGAAAAATTCGGTAATGAGTGTGATTTCGATAATTACTTTCACATTCTTCGATCGGTGATAGATCAGTTCGATAAGCGTTTCACTGATTTCGATTCGTTCAGAAAAGGTCTAATTCTCTTTGAGAACCCCCTCGCCGTAAAAATCGAAGAACAAGCCCGCATGATTAAAGAAGAACGGTGTGATTTTCAACAGGACATTTCTTTGAAAATGGGGCAAGGAAAAGGAGCCGAGTTCTTCAAAACATTAGACGAATCGACGTACCCTAATCTGAGGAATTTCGCCCTCCGAATTTATTCAATGTTCGGGTCAACGTATTTGTGTGAATGTTCCTTCTCGAAAATGCGTAGCATTAAGACAGAACACCGCATGGCGTTGAATGATTCTACGCTCTCGTCTATGATACGAGCAGCGACGCCCAGTTCACCCGTGGATATTTTAAATTTGCCCAGCACGATTAAACGTGAGCGAAAATCTAGTTCTTCCAAACTTGATTAAAATGTTGACAGTGGAAAACATGCTCGGTATTTAGTTTTTATCGCGCGACATACTGGAGTAGGCCTACAGGGGATAACACTGACAAAAAAATGCATCCATAACAGTACCCCATGGGTGATGTGAAAACCTACGGAGACAAGTGTCGCCCTAATGCGACCCGCGCGGCTCATACGTTACGCGCCTGAGGAGCTTTGAGAGGGGGGGGGGGGGGTTTGCCTCTAAAAATCGGCCCGAAAGTTCACTTAATTCCGAGCCTTGGACTAGACCAATGGTGCTTCTCCAAATTAATCTGAATAGATCCCGCCTCGCGCAGGAACTCCTGGTGCAACAAGCATCCGAGGTGAATGCCGACGTGGTGATCATTTCAGAACCACATAGGCAGAGGGGGGACTGGTGCAATAACGCCACCGGGGACCAGGCCGTGTGGATTCTGATGATGTCCCCCGAACATCACAGAACCCGAAGTAGAGATATATCTAGATAACCTTCAGGAGGTCCTAAGAAACTCCACCTCGGTGGGTAGGCGGGTGATTCTTGCAGGCGATTTCAACGCCAAATCCCCGGCCTGCGGAGGACGCAAGACCGAGCGGAGAGGTGTGCTACTTCTGGGTATAACCATGACAGCGGAACTCGTTCCCGTTCGACCGCAGGGGTTGTTCACCTTCTGGAGAGTTCGGTTATGGCGGCGCTGGAGGACGGCAGCCCCGAAGGTGACGGCGAACACTTTTCCCACTCAGCCCCCGTGGAGCTGTGCAGAAAACTGGAGACCACGCTGGATCCGACCCACAGGATTGGCGGACGACGTGCGAAGATCCTCTTGCGCACGAGGACTCGTCCAGGCTTCACGATGGACGGAATGCATCCACTCCGGCCGTTTCGAGACGGGGCTATGACAGGACGGGCGAGGGGAGCTGCAGCCTCCGACCCCCCGGCGATGCGCAGTCACAGAAACCTGCTCGACCACCACTCTACGGACGCGTCCCTGCGGGATTAATCCTGGACCCGTCCGGGATTACCCGATGACGGGCGTCCGAGGTGGTAACCAACGACCATCGTGCTGACACCATGACTGCCTTCCCGCCTTTTCTGAGGAGGCAGCCACGACGTCGTCTACTGATGCGCCACCAGTCGCCCCAACCAAGAAGACTAGCGACCGAGCCCCCCCTCCCCTCACCATCCAGGGAGTACAACTCAGCCAATGAGGTCTCATGTACCTCATCTGGTTGAACGATGCTCCGCGCCGCGGCAGAAATGCCGCGTCGACGCGATGAAGCGGGAATTGTAAATACAAGGGCGACTGACGACTCACGACTCAGGATGAGCAACCAAGGCGGACATGAAAGGCTCCCTACAACCGCCACCGCTCCGCGGCCGAAATGCCGCGTGGAGCGATGGTCTATGGAAATACAAGGCGGAAATAAATTGGGAGCTGGTAGAGCAGTAGGGAAATAAGGAACCATCCACTGACTGTAAATGCATCTTTATTACAACTGGATGCCCTCTTCTACCTCCGCTCGGCCTTTGGCAGAGAGCACTGTTGGAAGAGGAGACGCGCCAGGTCGGTGACCGTCACCGCTTCGGGCAGCGAGGCCACCCCACTAGCCACGGAGCGAGGCGCGGTACCCTGGAACTGGAACACGGCCTCAATCAAGGCTCGACAAGCCTCAAGTAGGGGCTGCGGTGTGGACGGGGAGGACCCACCGGCTGTACCCCCACTAGTCCCCGTGCCCCCGCTGGAAGACGCAGGCCCCGGCAAGGGGGCCTCGCGGATGGCTGCACGACGTCTTCGGGCAGGACGCCTATATGGACGTCGGATGAGATGCACATTCTGCTCACGGGACCCATCAGACTCAAGGACGGCGCCCCGGAAACGAAATGTTAGTTCGTCCTCCCAAGCCCGGAGGACGATCTCCACCCTCCCCCGAGGCAGCTGGGTGGCGGTCAAGGGCTGCAGCCAGGTACGGCGGCAGACCGCACAGGCCCTCCTCTGCCCTTCACGGGGTGACAACGATGACGAGGGACTACGCTGACGCCCTCGTGACACGACCACATCCCTCCGCTGTTGACGGCGAGACCGACGACATGGGCTAACCATGCCTCTAAACCTCCAGGGATCGAATCCTCCCTCCCTCTGCGATGGAAACAAACCCTGAAACAGGGAAACGAGCAACCGCTCCAGCAACAAACGCGGAGATGGAAGAGGAAAGGAAACCATATGGTTCTAGACGTGGGAGTCGTGGAAAGGAGACAGGGTGGCATACCGACCCAACACACGAACATAACCTAAATGGTTTATAGGTTATGGCAGGAAGCCCGCCACTAACATGTGCGGTCGGCACACATCCAAATCACGACACACGACCAACTGGACAACACACTGGCTCCACAAACCCTTGACTAAACCCCGTTAACTTCAAGCGGCTCCCGGATATATATTCCGTTATATAGTCCGTACGATAAGTCCGTGTCTATGTGAGGTTTACTTCCCAAGGGGGAGACAGGTGCGAAGCCAACTAACGTGGAACCAGAATAAACAAGATAGGTAACTCGAAGGATGACCATCGCCCGCAACCATAGAGTATGCGCGAGGCCCTACGAAACGCAACCCGACGGCAACTGAAGCAAGCATTCAGATTGCCGGTCCGCAGGGGCTCACACAGGAGATCGTAGGAATGGCTTCGCCATCCATACGGATAGCGTCCAGGGAACGGCGACTTTCCTACGGTCCTCGGCCCACGCGCGACTAGACTAAGACTAACAACAAGTCACAAACCAAGGTGTAAGGTAACGTGCCGAGGGTTGAATGGCCGCAGTGACTTAAATCATGCGGTCGCGAACGTTCCCTGCTGGGCACCTGGGGCCACCACTGCAGTATTCTAGTCCCCTTGCCCGGATAAGAGGCTCTGTTCGGGTGGACTTCATGATTCCTCACACCATACTATTGGGAATTTAACATTAACAGGACAGGACTTTTTTATACGAACAAGGCTACGACACGGACAACGAGAAATCCCAAAGTAATTATGAAATGTCGGATCGACAGAAAATAGTTTACGGTGCAGGGGAGGGATACCCCAGTACCGGTCCGAGGGGTGGTGGGCAAGCGGCCCCCCCCGGATCGTCAACTGACGACCGTAAAATAGAAACAAAAACAGAAAGCACTATAATCAGCCTGATAGAGGAGGATGAGAGGGGTAAAGGGGGGCATACAGGGGAGCAACGGAGCACTCCACATGCAACCCAGTCCCTCCCGTACACCACGAAGGATCCCGACTCGGAGTCGGAGGAGAGATCGACGACGCAATCAGACGTCTCTCTCTCCACCCGAAAGGGAGGGACTTCTTCCGTGTCGGACACCGACACGGAGGAGGAAGCCACCCGCCGGCGCCGGGAGATAAAACCAGGCAGGACAACACACCTCCAAGGGGTGAGGAATGTTACGGAGGAAACCTTCCACACCCCGGTCGGGAAATACCCAACGGGTTTTATCTCGGCCCATTTTAGGGGAACATCAGGAGGGTCGATGGAGCTGGGTTCAAGTGAAACCCAACGTTCATCCCCTCAAATAGGGCACCCATGGGGGGTGATTATCCCTCAGATGCCCCCCATCGGAATGGGAGAGGTCGGGAGTCCAAATCCCTTCCGACCAAGAACAAAGTTAAACAGGAGCCCACCTTGCCCGGTGGTGATACCTCCTGTGCAACTATTATACGGAAGGGACAAGGAAGGCATGGAGGAAGCCAAAGCCAAAACCAAACCGGCCTCCTCCCCTCCACGCTCAGTACGAAGGGGCTCCCCAAAAGAGACAAAAGCGATGAGCCCCAAGGCTACAAACATACACCCAGGCGAACCAGTGGTCGCCCAGCGGCACCTATGGGCGCTACTGGCCGAAATAGAGGCGCTGAGGACTCAGGCAGAATCATCCGCAACGTTTATGGAGTACGCAAACTCCACCAAAAACGTTAAAGCGTCCATGAGGGAGAAGTCCGTAGAGACGGTTGCTGCCCTACAGAATATGAGAAGGAAAATCCTGGAGGGCAGGAAAACCCCCAGCGGGACCATCCCCTCCCCTCCCAAACCCCCCGTGAAACCCTCCACCCCGTCTAATGGGGGAAGCGAGGTTAAAACGAGGGTGCATATTGGCACGCAGACGGCACCACAGGACGGGAGAAAAGGGAGGCCCAAAACGGGCCAGAAGAACCCATTCCCGTCCTCCACCTCCGTAGCGGAACCAAACATAATAGAGAGTTCCGCACTCCATCACAAGAGGAAGGTGAGATCTCTCCCAGAGGAGGGTGCCCCAAAGAAACCCCGCTCGGGAGCGACACCCACCAATGCTGCGGTGGCGGGCAACCCCCCTCCGACTGAAACTGCGACGGATTCAGACTTCAAAGAAGTTCGGCACAAAAGGAGGAGCAGACGAAGAAGAGGGAAAACACCCCCGCCGTCGGATGAAACCATCCCCCAACCCCCACGGAGAGCTCTCCCCACGGTAGGACGACAAAAGCCCAGTCATCCCGTGGCCCCCAAATTGGGAACGGTGAAGCGATCTATCCCGCTACGGAAGAAACCTCCGAAGGTTAAGCCGGAGGCCCTCCTGATTAAGGTTAAAGAGGGGTCCACATACCTGGAAACGGTAAAGGACGTCCTCAAAAAGGGGAAAATCTGCCTCGCAGAAACAAGCGCGGTAAGGAAAACGCGAGAGGGACACGTCTTGATAGAACTGTCCAAAACTGCCAAGGCACATGGTGTAGCCGAAACGCTGAGCAAAGTGCTCGGGGAATCAATACCGGTTGCTACTCTACAGGCTAGGTCAACAGTGGAAGTTAAGAATGTCGACCCCACGGCAGAGGCCGGTGATATCGTGGAAGGGATAGCCCAGACCCTAGGACTAGAGCCCAACCACATACACCTAAGAACAACGAGGATGACCCCCTCGGGAACCCAGACGGTGATCCTTGATATACCGTCCGGGGCCATCCCGAAGGACCTTGAATCGCGCAAGTTCAGGATCGGGTTCACCCTGGTGTCGGCGAGGATACTACCGAAGGTCGTAAGATGCTTCAGGTGCCACGCCCTGGGCCACACAAGCCTGGCCTGCAAAGCGCTCCCTCAGGGCAAGGAGAAATGCAGGAAGTGCGGCTCCATGGAACACTCCATAAAAGAGTGCACCAACGAGCCAAGATGTACCCTCTGCGAGGCCCAAGGCCTGGAGGGGAAAAGACTGCAGCATGTGGCAGCATCGCTTGGATGCCCACAATATCAGAAGGTTGCTCAGGGCCGACGGGGTCTAGCTACCCGAAATGGCTAAACCCAAGGTGATTTTACAGATCAACTTGAACAGATCCCGCCTCGCGCAAGAACTCTTGGTGCAACAAGCATCAGAGGTGAATGCCGACGCGGTGATCATTTCTGAACCTTATAGACAGAGACGTGAGTGGTGCAATGACACAACCGGGGACGCGGCCGTATGGATAACGGGCTTCAACGGACGTATGGCACGCCCCATCAGCATCGCACCACTACCCGGAATAGCAGTTACAATGCTTGAGGACACAATCCTCATTAGCGGCTACTGCTCACCGAACATCACGCAACCGGAAGTAGAGATGTATCTAGATGACCTGCAGGAGGTGCTGAGAAACGCCACCTCGATAGGCAGACGGGTGATTCTTGCAGGCGACTTCAACGCCAAATCCCCGGCCTGGGGAGGACGCAAGACCGAACGGAGAGGTGCGCTACTCCTCGGCATAACCATGGCAGCGCACCTTGTTCCCATTCGACCGCAGGGGACGTTCACCTTCTGCAGGAACGGCGGGACGTCCTTCCCGGATATTATGTCCGTGGACAGGTTAACCCTGGGAAACCTGCAAAGAAGCGAGGTGCTGGAAACATACTCCGCCTCGGACCACCGATACATCTTACATACCTTCAAGGAAGGTAGATGCAGCCGATTACACACGGCGTGGAGACCATTCTCACTCAAGAACGTGAAGCCAGAGGAGATCCTCGACTCATACGACGTCCTGAGCAGAGAATCCACGCCACGACGCGCAAGGAACCATTCGTCTCAGGCCCCCACCCCGGACAGAGACCCGGATTGCTCCCCGGAGGCAATGCAGTCCAGGCTCGAAAGGGTATGTGAGTGAGCCATGCGAAGGAAGACACTTCCGAAGGGCACAAGAAAACCGAACTTTTGGTGGAACGATAAAATTGCCAATCTTAGAATGGCAACGTTCCAAGCCAGAAGAAGGTATCAAAGAGCCAAGAAAAAGGACTCTCCAGAAACCCCAAACCTCCTTGATCACTACAGATCAACAAGGAAGGGCTTACAGGTGGAAATCTGGAAGAGCAAAGAACAATCGTGGTCTGATTTCTGTGCGATTCTCGATCAGAATCCATGGGCACGACCGTACAGGGCAGTGATGTCCAGACTGAGGAAAGCGAGAGGTGCGACAACCTCCCTCCCGGCGGAAAAGGTGCAAGAGGTACTCAACGCCCTCTTCACCACCACAAAACCTCCGCAGGAAGTGACCCCATGGCCAGTTACCACCCCAACGCCCGACCCCCTGTGCACAACCACTATCAAGCAGGAAACTGTGGTGAAAGCGGCAAAAGCACTTAAGGTCGGGAAAGCACAAGGGATAGACTCGGTACCGGCGGAAGTGGTCAAGATGATTGCCGAGAAATGGCTAGCTGACCTCACGACGATGTGCCGTCTTACGCTATTCGAGGGAACCATACCACGTACATGGAAGACGGCTCGGGTGATTCTACTCCCGAAACCAGGAAGGGACCTGTCAACTCCATCGGCATACAGGCCCATCAGCATACTCCCGGCGCTATCCAAGCTATGGGAGTACGTGATGAAAGACGCCATAGAAGCGCAGATTGGACGCGACCCCTTTCACTGCCGCCAATACGGATTTAGAAAAGGCGTGGGCACCGTGGAAGGAATTAAGGAGGTAACGCGGTTCGCGGATATGTGCCAAAGCAGGGGCGCACTGTGCGCCCTTGTGACAACGGACATAAAGAACGCATTTAACCGCCTAGAATGGAAACACACCCTGGCTGAACTTGCTCGGAGAGGAGTTTCCGGAGACCTGATAAGGGTCATACGGAACTACTCCGAGGATAGGCGAGTGGTGGTACATACCCCGGAAAGTACAGTGAGCCTACCGATTTACGCAGGAGTTCCACAGGGCGCAGTACTAGCACCGATGCTGTGGAACCTCGTATACGATGGTGTTCTGTCACTCGCGAATGGACTCAGGAATACTGCAGCCTTCGCATGCGCGGACGACCTGGCGCTTACGATCTCGGCAAGGAACCTGGAAGAACTCCAGTTCCTGATAGATATCGGCCTGAGGCAGATCCAAGAATGGTTCACACGCATGAACCTCGAGATCGCCCCAGAAAAACCGAGATCCTGATACTGACGGGGAAAAGAATCCATAGAATAATCGACCTTGAATGGGGCGAGACCTCCGCGAGGACGCAGAGCACTGCGAAATACCTCGGAGTAGAACTCGACAACATGCGTAACTACAGGCACCACATCACTAAAACCTGCGCGAGAGCGGAGAAGATGATGGGTGCCCTGGCTGGACTCCTACCAAATACCAAGGGGCCAGCCAGGAAATGTAGAAACTTATACTACAAGGTATGGGAGTCGGTGGTCCTATATGCGTCCCCAATTTGGGCGCAGGCAGCGAACACCTGGCGTTTCAATATTATCATCCTACGCAGAAGCCAGAGAGCGGCATTGATTCATACCACGACGGCATATCGTACAGTGGCATATGATGCACTATGTGTATTGATGGGAAAAATGCCAATACATATCAAAGCCGATGCCCTCTGGAAAATTTACACGGAGAAGACCAATCACCACCACACCGAAAGAGAAGGGGAAGATGCCGCAGGAGAGCCTACCCACCTCCAAATAATGAAGAAGAGAATATGGGAAGAGGCCATCGACCAGTGGCAGGGCAGATGGGACAGTTTTGACCCAAATAACTGGACCCGGAAGCTGGTCCCCGACCTCTTCCTGGACTTCCATGTGATGCAGCTCCTAACGGGGCATGGCTCATTTGGCAGCTTCAGGAAGAGAATAGGCAGGACGACCAGCGACGACTGCTGGGACTGCGGACAATCGGTGGACAACGCAGATCACGTCATCTTCTACTGTGATCGCTGGGCGGAGGAGAGACTCCACCTGGAAGCATCCTTAGGAGGACGACTGACGATCACGAACCTGGTCCCAAAGATCACCGCGTCGCTGGAGAACTGGAAAATATTCCAACGGTTCGCGGCGAAGGTGATGAAGGACAGGGCGAACCAGGAGAGAGAAAAAGAGAGAATGCGCGACCCCTCCTACCCTCCCAGAAGAAAGAGGCGGCGCCCATTTACCAGACTCTTGATGGACCCCTGAGAGCTAGCAGGCTTTGCGCTGCAACCACGGAGTCCACCTAGTCATTCACCCATCCGCTGCCGGCAACCCTCGTTGGTTGGAATCCCCAACAAACAAGGGGCCACTGCAGTAATGATGATACTCCGGTGAGGAGCCCCCCACTCGTAGTATTACGTAGTATAGAGCCGAGGGGCGTGGGTGCGTATCCCATGCGATGGTGCGACAGAGGAGGGGTTTTTAGTGGGTAGTTGCCGCATGACACCTTAGGCAGCAGAGTCCCACATAACCCGGCATAGGCCGGGTATGCATAAACGCATTTTCCCCTCCTCGAACACCAAAAAAAAAAAAAAAAAAAAAAAAAAAGGGGGTTGTTCACCTTCTACAGGAGCGGCGGGACCTTCTTCCCGGATATTATGTCCGTGGACAGGATAACCCTGAGAGGCCTACAATGGAGTGAGGTACTGGACACTTACTCCGCTTCAGATCACGTGGGCACGACCGTACATGGCAGTGATATTCAGATTGAGAAAAGCGAGAGGTTAGGCAACCTCCCTCCCGGCGGACAGGAAGGAAAGGACGACCTGGCGCTCACGATCTCGGCAAGGAACGTGGAAGAACTCCAGTTCCTGATAGACGTTGGCTTGAGGCAGATCCGAAAGTGGTTCAAATGTACGAACCTCGAGATTTCCCCCGAAAGGACCGAGATTCTGATACTGGCGGGGAAAAGAACCACGAAATAATCGACCTTGAATGGGGCGAGATCTCCATGAGGACGCAGAGAACTGCGAAATACCTCGGAGCAGAGCTCGACAACCTGCGTAACTACAAGGTACCACATCGCTAAAACCTACGCGAGAGCGGAGAGGATGGTGGGTGCCGTGGCGGGGTTCCTTCCGAATGCCAAAGGTCCAGCCAGGAAATGTAGGACGCTGTACTAGAAAGTTTGGGAGCCGGTGGTCCTATATGCATCCCCAATATGGGCGCAGGCAGCGAACACCCGACGATTCAACACATCTATACTACGCAGAAGCCAGAGAGCGTGTGTTGGCGGGAAGAATGCCGATACACCTCAAAGCCGATGCCCTCTGGTAAAATTTACCGGGAAAAGACCAATCCCCATCGTACCCCCGCAGGAGGGTCGACTCACCTCCAAAGATTTAAGAAGAAGATATGGGAAGAGGCCAACGACCAGTCGCTGACGGACCCCCTAAAGACCAGCAGGCTTCGCGCTACAACCAGGGTGTCCGGCCAGTCAATAAACCACCTGATGCCGGCGACCTGCTGTTGGATGAGTATTCCCAACAAGATAAGGAGCCGCTGCAGCAATGAGGATTCCGTTGATTAGCCCCCCCCCCCAAGGTATTACGTTATATAGGGCCGCGGGGATGAGGGTGCGTATCCTATACGATCGTGCGATACTGGAGGGGTTATTAGTGGATAGTTGCCGTACAACACCTTAGGCAGCAGAGTCCCACATAACCCGGCGTAGGCTGGGTATGCGTAAATGTATTTTCCCCTCCTCGAACACAAAAAAAATGGCGCGAAATCTGGGAGCCGTAGGAAGGGTTAGTTTTCGTGGACGAACCTGATGCGAGATCGGGGAGCCACTAGATTGGAATAGTTTGCTTGTTTGGATAAAGACGTGCGAACGAAGCTGATGTTGTTACTAGTATGCAACGATCACGGGGTAAATATAGGTTTAACGAATCTACTCGATTTATAAGTGCACGTATTAAAGTTTATATTCTGAGTATCAATATAAATACAAATGCTTCTGTCGCGATGAAATTATATAAAGTGTGTAAGTTACCTAAGTATTTGTACGGTGTTGACGCACTGGCGATGCAGGGCCTGAGAGCCGCTATTAGAGTATACCGAAAGAACTTCAACCGGATTAGCGGATTCCAACGGGTTAATTTATGATTCGAAAGGTGCACTAAGCCGAATCTCACTTGATATAACTGATCTGTACGAGCGTGACACGACGTGACTCTACGCGTGACTGTGTAACTCGGAACCAACGAGGATAGAAACCGAAGGGTTTATATACTCTCGAAATGTGCAGGCATGCATTAGAACTTTCCATATAAGGAAGTTTGGGAGTCTTCGTCGGACCACGCCCGTCTCGGTCATAGTGCAGCTGGTCGCACGTGTGTTCAGGACCCCTTTATCTGTTTATGATAACCGAAAGAATTTTAGGGCGTTTTCCCATCACAGACTCGAGCTCTAAAACGCGATGAGAGCGACGTATGGAAAATATTCTCCATACGTAACATATGCGTCCAAAGGTCCGGCAGAAAAGGCTGCCTTACTGAAAAAGCTGACTAGTCACCGTATGGCGCATGGAGCGGATGTGCGTGAACATGTAAATAATTTCATCGAAGCTGTAGATATACTTGGTGATATGGGTATAGAAATTCACAAGGACCTGCAGAGCGCAATGCTGTTAAATAGCCTATATAACCAGAAAACAAAAACACAGCGATGAACCTGCTGCAATGGCAGCTAAGCAGAACGAGCAAGGAAAGGGAACAAGGTGGAAGTATAATAAGTACGACAATAACAGGTATGACAAAAATGTAAATAATGGTAGATTCTCCATGAAATGTTTCCAATGCGGTAAGTTGGGGCACAAAGCAATTAACTGTTACGCAACAAGGGGTGCTACCAATAGACCAAGCGGCGGTTCGGTCCAAGAGTAGTTTTATGTAAACCCACGTAGAGAGGGAACAAACATGTTAGGTATAGTAGTCTATATATTTATGTCAAGATTATTCGGCTCGAGATTATAAAGTAACGACTGCAATGTTCCAAGGTTCTGGGGTAAGTGCCATGGGGTTCATCACAGTCCTCTTTCCGAAAGGCATAGCCTTCCCCACTCCGTGGCCAGATCCTCCAGGAACAGAATCCCTATTCTTTAGCAATGTGACGTCAGGTCACTTGCCATACTTAAAGTCTCTATCTCTTGTATATATTAAACAATCCCTCGACACTCGATAGCTAGAAGACCCAGAGTGGTCGCCAGCCACCGCCTGCCGACAGGATGTTGGGTCCCATTCATACACTTTCAAGACATGCAATAAACTAGTCAATCCTAGGACATCCGATATCTGAATGGCGTCGGGCCACCAGCCATCGTCTGTCTCCTAGGTTGACGATTGCCAAAACACTCTCCGACCACCCGTAGGACTGCATCCCCATCATAAATTACACACAGGGTGCCTAGTACTTGACCACCCGATCCTCTTTCTTTCATTAAAAATACGCTAACGCTAACAAACATGTGCAATCACAATGGATCCAGAACACGACAATTGGTGCATGGATAGTGGTTGTTCTAAACATTTGTGTGAAGATAAAGTAAAATTTGTTGAGTTCCACCAATTGTAACACAAAAAATTGAATTTAGCTAGTCACATATCAGCAAAGGTAGAAGCCAAAGAAAATGTACAAATTCAAACATATGAAGATAACAATACTAAAGATTGTAGCGACCCCGCTACTTGTTAGACCCTTGTGCGCTTGCGCGCTGACTCTCCCCCTCCATCACTCGCACTGGTCCAAGACCTCCCGCAAAGAATAAAAAGAGTCCCGGCCGATAGTTTTTATGGACAAGTGGGTTCACTGCTCCTAAGACGCTCCCTTTTGTGGACATCTAAGGTCAAGGAACTAGTCAGGCTCCGGCAGTGCTCCCTTGTGTGGACATATCCGGACCACACGGTACTCTTGCTCCCTACGTTTGGGTTCACTATTACGGGAGACCATTTTATAAGTGCGAACCATTGTATTAAAGTCAAATATATCATTGTCGTTACTAGTCAAGTGGATCTTATTTGTGGTCAGCCCGACCCTTTCACGTAACAAGTAAACAACCACAGTTACAAATGGCGCCCAACGTGGGGCCTGACCAACAAAAGGCGAAACCACAAGTGACAAAAGGGCAGTGTGGAGGACTATCGCAATCATTCCTCCGATCACCAGGAAACTCGCCGGCACCATGGCCATCACCACTGAGCAACTGGAGGTACTCATACGCAGCTTAACTCCACGGAACACAGACAAACATTTCACGCATTGTCTGGCACGCTTCAACGGAACAAGGACAAAACAAGCAGTGGACGACTTCCTGTCCAGCGCAGATTTTTTTAAGACATCGGAAGTCATTACGGACGCAAATGCCGTAAAGGGTCTAGCATTGCTGCTGGAAGAAACGGCCTACACGTGGTGGACAGGCATCAAGGATTCAATCGCGACGTGGGAAAACGCGAAAAAGGCAATCCGAAACGAGTTTGCACCTAATCCACCAGCGTACCAGGTCTACCAGATGGTATTCGCTGCCCGCCAGGACGCAGGGACACCAACAGGACTCTTCGTGGCAGCAAAGAGAGCTCTGTTGGCACAGGTGGTTCCACCCGACTCCGAGTCGAGACAACTGGACTTCGTATACGGTCTCCTGCGTCTCGACTTCAGAGATCGGGTCCCCAGAAAAATAGCCCGCAATTTTGCAACTCTAGTGGAAACAGCTCGGGAAGTAGAAGCCACGCTGAAGGAGCGGAATCACAACAAACATATAACCACGAACCTGGAAAAAACAAGAACCGGGGAAACATCAAGGGTAAAGTGCTCCTACTGCAAGATTTTAGGTCACGACAGCACGGTATGCCGAAAGCGCGAGAGAGCCGAAACGGAAGGGAAGCAAAGGGGAGAAATGAACGAGCTCAAATGCTACGGTTGTGGCAAACCGGGCGTCATCAGACGAAACTGCCCAACATGCACGTCGGCGCGAGCTACGGTTCCATCTTCCATCGGTTTTAACACCTTTACCATCGCACCCACAAACAGACCGGGTGTCGATATCTCTATTGCAGGCATCCAGGGTACGGCCTTTTTGGACTGAGGGGCCAGGACAAGCCTAGCCAGCCCCAAGCTGTACGAGCTCCTTAGAAAACGGCGTTTTCATTTCAATAAAAAGGGCTCCTTCCAGCAGATATACGGTACAACGACCGCACCATGGGCCACCGAACCCAGGGATCCTGTCGCGAACAGAGTTCCAATGGATGGACGCAATTTACGCGGTCGACGAGGCGTATCGGGAGGACACACCAATGGAGGTCAAGCTCTTCCCACGAATGGAGTTCGCGACCCTCGATCTCCGAATAGAAGACGAAGGAAACGCCCTTTCGGAACAACAACAAAGCAAATTAAACTTGCTACTCGGCGAATTCAAAGATGCTTTTGAAGAACACGGTCCACCGACACCGTACGCCGAACACCGGATCGATACAGGGACCAACCCCCCAGTGGCTAGCCCGCCATAACAGGGTATCGTCTCAAAAATACGAGGTCCTGAAGAGCGCGAGGTACAGCATCTGCTGAGTTTGGGGATCGTCGAGGAATGTGAGAGTGCATGGATATCGCCAACAGTTCTCGTACCTAAGACAGAAGGAAAATTCAGACTCTGCATTGACTATAGGAAGCTCAATGCAATTACCACACCTGACGTATATCCGCTACCTCGCCTGGACGACCTTCTACATTCTACAGGGGGATGTGCGTTTATCTCTACCATGGACCTAAAGGCAGGGTACTATCCAGTGAGAATGGCACACGAAGATCAGGACAAGACGGCATTCATTACCCCTTTCGGAGTCTTCCGTTTCAAGAGACTTCCGTTTGGACTCCGCAACGCTCCGGCCAGGTTTCAGAGATTGATAAACCAATTCCAAGCTACCCTAGGGCACACCTTGATCCTCGCATATCTGGACGACATCATCGTCTTGTCACCCACAGCGGAGAAACATCTACAAGATCTCCAAGATGTATTTAAACGCCTTCGGCAGTACAAGTTACGCATGAACCGCGCAAAATGCCGGTTTGCGTGTAAATCAGTAAAGTATCTCGGGCACATCGTGTCACCAATAGGAATACAGACTGACCCCGGGAAAGTACGGTCTATTCAGGAAATGGTGCCCCCTAGAAATGTAAGACATGTGCAATCGTTTCTTCAGACCTGCAGCTGGTATAGGAAATTCGTCCCGAGTTTCGCTGACATAGCTAAACCACTGTGTGAATTAACGAAGAAAAACGCGGAGTTCACGTGGGGAAGGTTACAGGAACAAGCCTACAACAAGCTGAAGGCAGCTCTGGTTACAGCACCAATACTGGGCCAAGCCGTCCATTCTGCTGGCTACACACTCCGCACGGATACCAGCAGCTACGCTATCGTAGCAGCCCTTCTCCAGGGGGCGGAGAAAAACGAACACCCCATCGAATACGCCAGCCGCCTGCTAACTTCAGCCGAACGAAAGTACTCGACTACGGAACGTGAGGCTCTCGCCATCGTTTGGGCCGCCCAGAAGTTCCGGCCGTATTTAGAAGACGCGCCAACAATAATCGTCACGGATCACCAGCCACTACGATGGCTCATGACCCTTAAATCACCGAGCGGACGTCTTGCTCGGTGGGCTCTTCACCAACAACCATTCAACATTTCCATTAAATATGCGCCAGAAAAATCGAATGTTGTAGCTGACACGCTGTCCCGACCCCCTTGTCGGACAGTACAACCCTGACATGCTCCGTCTGTATCATCTCCGTGGATCCACCAACACGCAGCGCTGCAGATGTACGACGCGGACAATTAGAAGATCCAGAGCTACAGAAAATCCTTGAAGCTCTCGAAACGATAAGCCCTGCGGAAACAACACCATGGACGACGAGAGGATATGTGCTCAACCAAGGCGTGTTATATCGATACACACAGAACGACGATACCGAGGAAGCTCAACGGGTTATTCCGGCACAGGAACGGACGGAGATCCTAAAAGAGTACCATGACGTCCCACAGCTGGACACTATGGAGTGGAGCACACCCTCCAGAAAATACGCCGTAGCCACTACTGGCCCGGACTACGAACTTCCGTAGCTCAATACGTGCGAACCTGTCCATCATGCCAACGATACAAAGCCACGAATCTAAAACCGGCGGGACTTCTACAACGCCTGTTCTCCGGCAACGATTCGAGGTAATAGCTATAGATCTTTTTGGACCCTTACCCCCCGGTCCCCAAAACGAGAAATGGATTCTCATCATAGAAGATTATGCACCCTGTTCGACCGAACTATTCGCACTGGAAAACGCGACAGCCGAAAACTGCGCTGGGACCTTAATAAACGAAATCTTTCTGGGGTTTGGCATACCCAGACGCCTAATAAGTGACAATGGAACTCAATTCATCAGTAGCGTGATGCAACAGATCAGCTTTTGCTTGAATATAGAACACAATTTTACCCCGGTTTACCATCCAAGCGCAAACCCCGTCGAAAGAAGAAACAGAGACGTAAAAACACAACTCGCTATCATACTAGGAAACGATCATGGACAATGGCCGTCTAAACTCTCTGCCGTACGTTTTGCCATTGACACTACTCCGTGCCAAGGAACTGCATACACACTCGCATATCTAACCTTCGCCCGGCAGTTAAGATCACCAACAGAAAACACACACGATTTGCGGCAGATCATAAACAACGAGAACTTCATACCAGAGGTCACACCAAAACTGCTCCAGATCACGGCCATCATGGACCAGGTACGTAAAACCCACGAGCATGAGCAGGACCAACGGAAGCACCACGCAGATAAAAAAAGGCGACCAGCTAGTACGTTTCAACCCGGAGATAAGGTATGGGTTACCACGCACACCCTGAGCCAAGCTGCTAAGGGACGAACTAGCAAGTTCGCACCGAAACGAGACGGCCCATACGTGATTCTCACCATTCGAGGACCTTGCAGCTATGAGATCGCCAACCCCGCGGATCCCACAACGACACTGGGGATATATCATACGTCTGCTCTGACCGCCTTTTAGGAGTCTTCCACCCAGACGGACGACCCTGGAAAGCACCTTAGTGCAACCTTTCAAAACCTTGCGTCGTTCCGACGCATGATTTTGAGGGGGAGATTGTAGCGCCCCGCGTAAGGAAGGTAGTGCACCGGACGGCCGGCAGACTAGCGCCTTCGCATGCGCGGACGACCTGGCGCTTACGATCTCGGCAAGGAACCTGGAAGAACTCCAGTTCCTGATAGATATCGGCCTGAGGCAGATCCAAGAATGGTTCACACGCATGAACCTCGAGATCGCCCCAGAAAAACCGAGATCCTGATACTGACGGGGAAAAGAATCCATAGAATAATCGACCTTGAATGGGGCGAGACCTCCGCGAGGACGCAGAGCACTGCGAAATACCTCGGAGTAGAACTCGACAACATGCGTAACTACAGGCACCACATCACTAAAACCTGCGCGAGAGCGGAGAAGATGATGGGTGCCCTGGCTGGACTCCTACCAAATACCAAGGGGCCAGCCAGGAAATGTAGAAACTTATACTACAAGGTATGGGAGTCGGTGGTCCTATATGCGTCCCCAATTTGGGCGCAGGCAGCGAACACCTGGCGTTTCAATATTATCATCCTACGCAGAAGCCAGAGAGCGGCATTGATTCATACCACGACGGCATATCGTACAGTGGCATATGATGCACTATGTGTATTGATGGGAAAAATGCCAATACATATCAAAGCCGATGCCCTCTGGAAAATTTACACGGAGAAGACCAATCACCACCACACCGAAAGAGAAGGGGAAGATGCCGCAGGAGAGCCTACCCACCTCCAAATAATGAAGAAGAGAATATGGGAAGAGGCCATCGACCAGTGGCAGGGCAGATGGGACAGTTTTGACCCAAATAACTGGACCCGGAAGCTGGTCCCCGACCTCTTCCTGGACTTCCATGTGATGCAGCTCCTAACGGGGCATGGCTCATTTGGCAGCTTCAGGAAGAGAATAGGCAGGACGACCAGCGACGACTGCTGGGACTGCGGACAATCGGTGGACAACGCAGATCACGTCATCTTCTACTGTGATCGCTGGGCGGAGGAGAGACTCCACCTGGAAGCATCCTTAGGAGGACGACTGACGATCACGAACCTGGTCCCAAAGATCACCGCGTCGCTGGAGAACTGGAAAATATTCCAACGGTTCGCGGCGAAGGTGATGAAGGACAGGGCGAACCAGGAGAGAGAAAAAGAGAGAATGCGCGACCCCTCCTACCCTCCCAGAAGAAAGAGGCGGCGCCCATTTACCAGACTCTTGATGGACCCCTGAGAGCTAGCAGGCTTTGCGCTGCAACCACGGAGTCCACCTAGTCATTCACCCATCCGCTGCCGGCAACCCTCGTTGGTTGGAATCCCCAACAAACAAGGGGCCACTGCAGTAATGATGATACTCCGGTGAGGAGCCCCCCACTCGTAGTATTACGTAGTATAGAGCCGAGGGGCGTGGGTGCGTATCCCATGCGATGGTGCGACAGAGGAGGGGTTTTTAGTGGGTAGTTGCCGCATGACACCTTAGGCAGCAGAGTCCCACATAACCCGGCATAGGCCGGGTATGCATAAACGCATTTTCCCCTCCTCGAACACCAAAAAAAAAAAAAAAAAAAAAAAAAAAAGGGGGTTGTTCACCTTCTACAGGAGCGGCGGGACCTTCTTCCCGGATATTATGTCCGTGGACAGGATAACCCTGAGAGGCCTACAATGGAGTGAGGTACTGGACACTTACTCCGCTTCAGATCACGTGGGCACGACCGTACATGGCAGTGATATTCAGATTGAGAAAAGCGAGAGGTTAGGCAACCTCCCTCCCGGCGGACAGGAAGGAAAGGACGACCTGGCGCTCACGATCTCGGCAAGGAACGTGGAAGAACTCCAGTTCCTGATAGACGTTGGCTTGAGGCAGATCCGAAAGTGGTTCAAATGTACGAACCTCGAGATTTCCCCCGAAAGGACCGAGATTCTGATACTGGCGGGGAAAAGAACCACGAAATAATCGACCTTGAATGGGGCGAGATCTCCATGAGGACGCAGAGAACTGCGAAATACCTCGGAGCAGAGCTCGACAACCTGCGTAACTACAAGGTACCACATCGCTAAAACCTACGCGAGAGCGGAGAGGATGGTGGGTGCCGTGGCGGGGTTCCTTCCGAATGCCAAAGGTCCAGCCAGGAAATGTAGGACGCTGTACTAGAAAGTTGGGGAGCCGGTGGTCCTATATGCATCCCCAATATGGGCGCAGGCAGCGAACACCCGACGATTCAACACATCTATACTACGCAGAAGCCAGAGAGCGTGTGTTGGCGGGAAGAATGCCGATACACCTCAAAGCCGATGCCCTCTGGTAAAATTTACCGGGAAAAGACCAATCCCCATCGTACCCCCGCAGGAGGGTCGACTCACCTCCAAAGATTTAAGAAGAAGATATGGGAAGAGGCCAACGACCAGTCGCTGACGGACCCCCTAAAGACCAGCAGGCTTCGCGCTACAACCAGGGTGTCCGGCCAGTCAATAAACCACCTGATGCCGGCGACCTGCTGTTGGATGAGTATTCCCAACAAGATAAGGAGCCGCTGCAGCAATGAGGATTCCGTTGATTAGCCCCCCCCCCCAAGGTATTACGTTATATAGGGCCGCGGGGATGAGGGTGCGTATCCTATACGATCGTGCGATACTGGAGGGGTTATTAGTGGATAGTTGCCGTACAACACCTTAGGCAGCAGAGTCCCACATAACCCGGCGTAGGCTGGGTATGCGTAAATGTATTTTCCCCTCCTCGAACACAAAAAAAATGGCGCGAAATCTGGGAGCCGTAGGAAGGGTTAGTTTTCGTGGACGAACCTGATGCGAGATCGGGGAGCCACTAGATTGGAATAGTTTGCTTGTTTGGATAAAGACGTGCGAACGAAGCTGATGTTGTTACTAGTATGCAACGATCACGGGGTAAATATAGGTTTAACGAATCTACTCGATTTATAAGTGCACGTATTAAAGTTTATATTCTGAGTATCAATATAAATACAAATGCTTCTGTCGCGATGAAATTATATAAAGTGTGTAAGTTACCTAAGTATTTGTACGGTGTTGACGCACTGGCGATGCAGGGCCTGAGAGCCGCTATTAGAGTATACCGAAAGAACTTCAACCGGATTAGCGGATTCCAACGGGTTAATTTATGATTCGAAAGGTGCACTAAGCCGAATCTCACTTGATATAACTGATCTGTACGAGCGTGACACGACGTGACTCTACGCGTGACTGTGTAACTCGGAACCAACGAGGATAGAAACCGAAGGGTTTATATACTCTCGAAATGTGCAGGCATGCATTAGAACTTTCCATATAAGGAAGTTTGGGAGTCTTCGTCGGACCACGCCCGTCTCGGTCATAGTGCAGCTGGTCGCACGTGTGTTCAGGACCCCTTTATCTGTTTATGATAACCGAAAGAATTTTAGGGCGTTTTCCCATCACAGACTCGAGCTCTAAAACGCGATGAGAGCGACGTATGGAAAATATTCTCCATACGTAACATATGCGTCCAAAGGTCCGGCAGAAAAGGCTGCCTTACTGAAAAAGCTGACTAGTCACCGTATGGCGCATGGAGCGGATGTGCGTGAACATGTAAATAATTTCATCGAAGCTGTAGATATACTTGGTGATATGGGTATAGAAATTCACAAGGACCTGCAGAGCGCAATGCTGTTAAATAGCCTATATAACCAGAAAACAAAAACACAGCGATGAACCTGCTGCAATGGCAGCTAAGCAGAACGAGCAAGGAAAGGGAACAAGGTGGAAGTATAATAAGTACGACAATAACAGGTATGACAAAAATGTAAATAATGGTAGATTCTCCATGAAATGTTTCCAATGCGGTAAGTTGGGGCACAAAGCAATTAACTGTTACGCAACAAGGGGTGCTACCAATAGACCAAGCGGCGGTTCGGTCCAAGAGTAGTTTTATGTAAACCCACGTAGAGAGGGAACAAACATGTTAGGTATAGTAGTCTATATATTTATGTCAAGATTATTCGGCTCGAGATTATAAAGTAACGACTGCAATGTTCCAAGGTTCTGGGGTAAGTGCCATGGGGTTCATCACAGTCCTCTTTCCGAAAGGCATAGCCTTCCCCACTCCGTGGCCAGATCCTCCAGGAACAGAATCCCTATTCTTTAGCAATGTGACGTCAGGTCACTTGCCATACTTAAAGTCTCTATCTCTTGTATATATTAAACAATCCCTCGACACTCGATAGCTAGAAGACCCAGAGTGGTCGCCAGCCACCGCCTGCCGACAGGATGTTGGGTCCCATTCATACACTTTCAAGACATGCAATAAACTAGTCAATCCTAGGACATCCGATATCTGAATGGCGTCGGGCCACCAGCCATCGTCTGTCTCCTAGGTTGACGATTGCCAAAACACTCTCCGACCACCCGTAGGACTGCATCCCCATCATAAATTACACACAGGGTGCCTAGTACTTGACCACCCGATCCTCTTTCTTTCATTAAAAATACGCTAACGCTAACAAACATGTGCAATCACAATGGATCCAGAACACGACAATTGGTGCATGGATAGTGGTTGTTCTAAACATTTGTGTGAAGATAAAGTAAAATTTGTTGAGTTCCACCAATTGTAACACAAAAAATTGAATTTAGCTAGTCACATATCAGCAAAGGTAGAAGCCAAAGAAAATGTACAAATTCAAACATATGAAGATAACAATACTAAAGATTGTAGCGACCCCGCTACTTGTTAGACCCTTGTGCGCTTGCGCGCTGACTCTCCCCCTCCATCACTCGCACTGGTCCAAGACCTCCCGCAAAGAATAAAAAGAGTCCCGGCCGATAGTTTTTATGGACAAGTGGGTTCACTGCTCCTAAGACGCTCCCTTTTGTGGACATCTAAGGTCAAGGAACTAGTCAGGCTCCGGCAGTGCTCCCTTGTGTGGACATATCCGGACCACACGGTACTCTTGCTCCCTACGTTTGGGTTCACTATTACGGGAGACCATTTTATAAGTGCGAACCATTGTATTAAAGTCAAATATATCATTGTCGTTACTAGTCAAGTGGATCTTATTTGTGGTCAGCCCGACCCTTTCACGTAACAAGTAAACAACCACAGTTACAAATGGCGCCCAACGTGGGGCCTGACCAACAAAAGGCGAAACCACAAGTGACAAAAGGGCAGTGTGGAGGACTATCGCAATCATTCCTCCGATCACCAGGAAACTCGCCGGCACCATGGCCATCACCACTGAGCAACTGGAGGTACTCATACGCAGCTTAACTCCACGGAACACAGACAAACATTTCACGCATTGTCTGGCACGCTTCAACGGAACAAGGACAAAACAAGCAGTGGACGACTTCCTGTCCAGCGCAGATTTTTTTAAGACATCGGAAGTCATTACGGACGCAAATGCCGTAAAGGGTCTAGCATTGCTGCTGGAAGAAACGGCCTACACGTGGTGGACAGGCATCAAGGATTCAATCGCGACGTGGGAAAACGCGAAAAAGGCAATCCGAAACGAGTTTGCACCTAATCCACCAGCGTACCAGGTCTACCAGATGGTATTCGCTGCCCGCCAGGACGCAGGGACACCAACAGGACTCTTCGTGGCAGCAAAGAGAGCTCTGTTGGCACAGGTGGTTCCACCCGACTCCGAGTCGAGACAACTGGACTTCGTATACGGTCTCCTGCGTCTCGACTTCAGAGATCGGGTCCCCAGAAAAATAGCCCGCAATTTTGCAACTCTAGTGGAAACAGCTCGGGAAGTAGAAGCCACGCTGAAGGAGCGGAATCACAACAAACATATAACCACGAACCTGGAAAAAACAAGAACCGGGGAAACATCAAGGGTAAAGTGCTCCTACTGCAAGATTTTAGGTCACGACAGCACGGTATGCCGAAAGCGCGAGAGAGCCGAAACGGAAGGGAAGCAAAGGGGAGAAATGAACGAGCTCAAATGCTACGGTTGTGGCAAACCGGGCGTCATCAGACGAAACTGCCCAACATGCACGTCGGCGCGAGCTACGGTTCCATCTTCCATCGGTTTTAACACCTTTACCATCGCACCCACAAACAGACCGGGTGTCGATATCTCTATTGCAGGCATCCAGGGTACGGCCTTTTTGGACTGAGGGGCCAGGACAAGCCTAGCCAGCCCCAAGCTGTACGAGCTCCTTAGAAAACGGCGTTTTCATTTCAATAAAAAGGGCTCCTTCCAGCAGATATACGGTACAACGACCGCACCATGGGCCACCGAACCCAGGGATCCTGTCGCGAACAGAGTTCCAATGGATGGACGCAATTTACGCGGTCGACGAGGCGTATCGGGAGGACACACCAATGGAGGTCAAGCTCTTCCCACGAATGGAGTTCGCGACCCTCGATCTCCGAATAGAAGACGAAGGAAACGCCCTTTCGGAACAACAACAAAGCAAATTAAACTTGCTACTCGGCGAATTCAAAGATGCTTTTGAAGAACACGGTCCACCGACACCGTACGCCGAACACCGGATCGATACAGGGACCAACCCCCCAGTGGCTAGCCCGCCATAACAGGGTATCGTCTCAAAAATACGAGGTCCTGAAGAGCGAGGTACAGCATCTGCTGAGTTTGGGGATCGTCGAGGAATGTGAGAGTGCATGGATATCGCCAACAGTTCTCGTACCTAAGACGACCTTCTACATTCTACAGGGGGATGTGCGTTTATCTCTACCATGGACCTAAAGGCAGGGTACTATCCAGTGAGAATGGCACACGAAGATCAGGACAAGACGGCATTCATTACCCCTTTCGGAGTCTTCCGTTTCAAGAGACTTCCGTTTGGACTCCGCAACGCTCCGGCCAGGTTTCAGAGATTGATAAACCAATTCCAAGCTACCCTAGGGCACACCTTGATCCTCGCATATCTGGACGACATCATCGTCTTGTCACCCACAGCGGAGAAACATCTACAAGATCTCCAAGATGTATTTAAACGCCTTCGGCAGTACAAGTTACGCATGAACCGCGCAAAATGCCGGTTTGCGTGTAAATCAGTAAAGTATCTCGGGCACATCGTGTCACCAATAGGAATACAGACTGACCCCGGGAAAGTACGGTCTATTCAGGAAATGGTGCCCCCTAGAAATGTAAGACATGTGCAATCGTTTCTTCAGACCTGCAGCTGGTATAGGAAATTCGTCCCGAGTTTCGCTGACATAGCTAAACCACTGTGTGAATTAACGAAGAAAAACGCGGAGTTCACGTGGGGAAGGTTACAGGAACAAGCCTACAACAAGCTGAAGGCAGCTCTGGTTACAGCACCAATACTGGGCCAAGCCGTCCATTCTGCTGGCTACACACTCCGCACGGATACCAGCAGCTACGCTATCGTAGCAGCCCTTCTCCAGGGGGCGGAGAAAAACGAACACCCCATCGAATACGCCAGCCGCCTGCTAACTTCAGCCGAACGAAAGTACTCGACTACGGAACGTGAGGCTCTCGCCATCGTTTGGGCCGCCCAGAAGTTCCGGCCGTATTTAGAAGACGCGCCAACAATAATCGTCACGGATCACCAGCCACTACGATGGCTCATGACCCTTAAATCACCGAGCGGACGTCTTGCTCGGTGGGCTCTTCACCAACAACCATTCAACATTTCCATTAAATATGCGCCAGGAAAATCGAATGTTGTAGCTGACACGCTGTCCCGACCCCCTTGTCGGACAGTACAACCCTGACATGCTCCGTCTGTATCATCTCCGTGGATCCACCAACACGCAGCGCTGCAGATGTACGACGCGGACAATTAGAAGATCCAGAGCTACAGAAAATCCTTGAAGCTCTCGAAACGATAAGCCCTGCGGAAACAACACCATGGACGACGAGAGGATATGTGCTCAACCAAGGCGTGTTATATCGATACACACAGAACGACGATACCGAGGAAGCTCAACGGGTTATTCCGGCACAGGAACGGACGGAGATCCTAAAAGAGTACCATGACGTCCCACAGCTGGACACTATGGAGTGGAGCACACCCTCCAGAAAATACGCCGTAGCCACTACTGGCCCGGACTACGAACTTCCGTAGCTCAATACGTGCGAACCTGTCCATCATGCCAACGATACAAAGCCACGAATCTAAAACCGGCGGGACTTCTACAACGCCTGTTCTCCGGCAACGATTCGAGGTAATAGCTATAGATCTTTTTGGACCCTTACCCCCCGGTCCCCAAAACGAGAAATGGATTCTCATCATAGAAGATTATGCACCCTGTTCGACCGAACTATTCGCACTGGAAAACGCGACAGCCGAAAACTGCGCTGGGACCTTAATAAACGAAATCTTTCTGAGGTTTGGCATACCCAGACGCCTAATAAGTGACAATGGAACTCAATTCATCAGTAGCGTGATGCAACAGATCAGCTTTTGCTTGAATATAGAACACAATTTTACCCCGGTTTACCATCCAAGCGCAAACCCCGTCGAAAGAAGAAACAGAGACGTAAAAACACAACTCGCTATCATACTAGGAAACGATCATGGACAATGGCCGTCTAAACTCTCTGCCGTACGTTTTGCCATTGACACTACTCCGTGCCAAGGAACTGCATACACACTCGCATATCTAACCTTCGCCCGGCAGTTAAGATCACCAACAGAAAACACACACGATTTGCGGCAGATCATAAACAACGAGAACTTCATACCAGAGGTCACACCAAAACTGCTCCAGATCACGGCCATCATGGACCAGGTACGTAAAACCCACGAGCATGAGCAGGACCAACGGAAGCACCACGCAGATAAAAAAAGGCGACCAGCTAGTACGTTTCAACCCGGAGATAAGGTATGGGTTACCACGCACACCCTGAGCCAAGCTGCTAAGGGACGAACTAGCAAGTTCGCACCGAAACGAGACGGCCCATACGTGATTCTCACCATTCGAGGACCTTGCAGCTATGAGATCGCCAACCCCGCGGATCCCACAACGACACTGGGGATATATCATACGTCTGCTCTGACCGCCTTTTAGGAGTCTTCCACCCAGACGGAGACTACGCCGGTCCAGCCGATCAGAAAACGAGGACGACCCTGGAAAGCACCTTAGTGCAACCTTTCAAAACCTTGCGTCGTTCCGACGCATGATTTTGAGGGGGAGATTGTAGCGCCCCGCGTAAGGAAGGTAGTGCACCGGACGGCCGGCAGACTAGCGCCCCCGTCACCCTGCTTTGCCTGCACCCCCGCTTCTTGTTCAACCCTTGTGCGCTTGCGCGCTGACTCTCCCCCTCCATCACTCGCACTGGCCCAAGACCTCCCGCAAAGGAAAAAAAGAGGCCCGTCCGATAGTTTTTATGGACAAGTGGGTTCACTGCTCCTAAGACACTCCCTTGTGTGGACATCTAAGGTCAAGGAACTAGTCAGGCTCCGGCATTGCTCCCTTGTGTGGACATATCCGGACCATACGACACACTTGCTCCCTACGTTTGGGTTCACTATTACGCGAGACTATTTTATAAGTACGAACCATAGTATTAAAGTGAAATATATCATTGTCGTTACTAGTCAAGTGGATCTTATTTGTGGTCAGCCCGACCCTTTCACGTAACAAGTAAACAATCACCGTTACAAGATATAGAATTTCAGGATACTTTATATGTTCCTGATCTAAGAGTAAATTTAGCATCGGTAGCAAGGATTACAGCAAAGGACAACGTAGTAATCTTTACGAAAAATGGAGCTGTTATAAAGGAAAGAGACGGAAGAATAAATGCCAAAACAAATAGGGTTGGCAATTTATATTACATACAATAATGTAGGAGGATAAAACAAATGAAACGAGAGCAACGAACTCGGAAGGCCATGGCCTTCCGAGCTATTGTCATTACACAGGTGCAAGTGCGATAGCGCGAATGCGAAGTATCGATGCGAGGAAACAAAGAAACTATGCGCGAGCGAGAGAGAAAGAGGGAGCGAACGGGGCAACAAAGGTGTAAAAGCGTGAAAGTCGAGGCAACGGACACATTTGGCAGCGATAACGATATGGCGATGCTTTGACCCCTCACCATTCTTGTTCAAAAGTACGAAATACATTTATCTCTATATCATACGCGTTCCTTTTATTACGGTCCCACATTCCGTTCCTACAAGAATGCAGGGAGCATGCTAGAAGGGTGGAGTGCCGGGAAGGAAATTCTAACCTAAAATTGTGGCATGAACGTCTCGGACATTTGAACTAAAGGATTTAACATATATGGTAAGGACGGAGAAGGCAATAGGAATTAAAATTCAAGGAAAAAATACTATTCCATCATGTGAAAAATGCATACAAGGTAAGCTGAACTCGACACCTTTTCCAAAAGAATCTAAAAGAAGTACAAGATTATTAGAAATAGTACATTCTGATTTATGTGGACCTATGAAAACAGAATTGTTCGGAGGCTGTTTGTTTTTTTTTGTCTCTCCACTGGTGGAAGCAGTGGCACAGCAATACGTCGCTGGAAGGTTCTGCTGGTGATCTATCGCCAAATAATAGTCGATGTTCTCTGGTGTTGTAGACGGTACTTTATTTTTAACGTGACTACAAAAAACACGAATTTGCTGGACATGACGCGACGTAATGTACAGCTACACTGAACAAGTACGTAAGACGATTATAAGCACAGGACGGCGACTACAATGTAACACGCAATAAATACAATGGATAACGTGTTGGATGTGTTTGTGTTCTGATACGTTGGTCTGGCGACGGTTGTCGATGTTCGACGGTTACCGATGCTCTGATCGACCGGCCGCGCTCACGGATCCACTGACCGTTGGGCCTGTCCCGGGTGGGGCTGACAATTTGTCCTAAATTAGGCTTCCGCGCCGGTGGTTTTCCTAGTAAACAAGGACCGTGGACGGTCGCCCAGCGGCGCGACAAAGAGACACAGGGCATCAGCCAACGGCTGATGCAAGGAGACGAAAAAACAAAGGATTCCCGAACAAGAATCAATAGGTGGATCAAAATACTTATTGACATTCATTGATTATTATTCAAGATGGTGCCATGTATATTTTTTAAAATCGAAAGATGAAGTGTTACAGCTATTCAAGAAATTTAAGAAATATGCCGAGAGGTTGACCGAGAAGAAAATAAAGTACTTGCAATACAGATAATGGTTGGGAGTATTGTGTTCAAGATGCGCGCGTTGGCTCCATTACGACGCTAGCCTTCTCGCGCATCGGCAGCAAGCGTGGCGCTGATCACGAGTTCGCCTGCCAATTAAGGGCCCCGACTCCTTTGGGGCCAACTCCGAATCGATCTAAGCGCCATTGCAAAGAAACGGGCATTAGTGAAAACAGAAAACTGGCAGGTTCGACATTTGACGGGGTCACAACTAAAGGCATTATACAGAATTATAAACTCACGGTGTGACATCTAACGTCATTAGGCACAATTGTAAACGGAGAGTGGGAGGCCATAGTTGCCAAATCATATAATTTGGAGGTTATGTCGCACTGTTGCCACATCTGTTACAATCCTGGCCATCAGCAAAATGAATCGGCTCGAGCCGAGATTTTGATTGATGAAAACTTTTTTGAAGGTTCGATCCCCCCGGGGTATTTTTTTTTACATGAATTTTTTTTAAATTCCTAACTATGTGACAATGATCAATATTTGCTTACCAATATTTTAAAAACATTTTTTAAATATTTTAATTTAATATACGTATGTAAATTAATCTGTGGAGAGCGCTTTTCGTGCTACCGTTTCAAACAGTGGGATGATTTACTACTATTTCGGCTTTCTTTTAGAACACACAATTACTTTTTGTTTACAAATATAATGAATAGTGTAAATGAAGGAGATTCCAAGGTCATGTTGAACAAAACAGATTGAGAAAACAATATTATAATGTGTAACAATAGATGTATTTGGATGTATTTCATGTATATACATATATAAATGCAATTTCTTCTCAAATAATATGTTGAACTCATGAGAGAAGGCTCTTATTGCCGCTTGACATAGGTCAGGCACAGCCAACCGGCGGGCCATGGGCCACGTGCGTCATATTATAGACTCTACACGTTGCGTCGTAGTATTGCGGTGTCACACCGATTCCCGTCTTGCTGTCCCCCGTCATAGGTTCATTAGACGTACATAACACCCTTTCGGAACTGTAATAGATTAAACAATGTAAATATATATATAGTTGTTCTTGTATAAGCGGATATAAATGTGCCAATTCATGTGTTTTTAATATTATAAATTCATATATGTATATTTCGAAGCTGAAAAACATTACCTGAAATATGGGAAGGAGTCACAGCTGACTCGCGAGCCGCCAGTACGCTGGAGGTGGAAGATTTAGGTAGGGGAAGTAAACACAGCTGGCTCGCGAGCCGCCAGTTCGTTGTCCCTGACCGAGGCTATGCGATGGGTTATGTGAGATTCGCCAAACGGAAAATCCCCACAGAATGATAAACTGCAGGAGACTTTCAACTAGATTAAATATTTGAAGTACACCCGCTGATATGTATAAAACCGCCAGTTAAACCTGTATTCTCATATTCTATAATGAGTAACTAAAACGTACAGTTTACCTTGAATTTTACAATTTTGTCTTAAGAAGTGTTGGGCAATATTTAAATAAATAATCATTTAAACAAAAATTTAAATAATAAGTTATTTGTTATTTGGACATTCAAATAAAAAGCAGAAATAATTGTTTATCATCTGATCAAGTCTCAATAAATTATTTAAAATAATAAAGTTAAGGTAAATGTACGGAAGTGGTACTACCTCACCGATTTTTGAATATGATTTTTGAATATGTTGTAGAACCCAGTATTCTGAACAACTTTTTCCTATGCATATAACCGCCGCTCGGCCTTAGTTTTCGAGATATTTGCAAAAAACTATAGCTACTACTACATTGAATTTTGTCTATACGTGCACGCTCGTGGCAACGTGTTGGGCCGCCGCTTATCCAGCAGCCGGAGAAGAATCTGTATACCGTGTGAACTCATCAAAATCAAAATCAAAATCATCATTCATCATTGTCTCAAAACAATCAATCAAAAACATCATTTGTCTGCTCCAATTCATAAATATTTTTAGCCATATCTGGCTTTTGGGCGTTCGGTCCGTAATTTAAATCCTTTTCCAAACAAAATTGTTTCCGCACGTGCTTCGCAATCCTTTTTGCCTTCAGCTTTTCAGCGGATTGCTTATTTTCCTTCTTTCTGCTGTTTTCCATTTTGCTCAAAATAACTGGCTGTTCCTTGTCCATCGCCGTAGTCAATCGGGACAACACTTGTTTCGTGTTATACTGCAGGACAGCAGCAGCCCATCTTCCCGTGGATGATCCCATCTCGCTCAAATTTACTCTTTTTCCACCAATGCATTTGGCGATGATCCCGTTGAAGCTTTCTACGCTGTTATTGTTACTGTTGTACAGCAAACTCTCGGCATGGGCCAACAATGGTCGAAGTATGTCTTTGATTTGTCCATACAGTCCCATCTTCGTCAGTTCTGGAACAATGTTCACTTCATCCTTCTTACTGCTTTCATCGCAGAAGTATTGAAGTTTTGAACACTTTGCGTGTGCACCAAAAACGTGACTAGGGACGTCGTGTACGTCGGCATACAAATTCTTAATCTTTTCTGCGATTGTCACATTCTGACTGTATCTAAATTCTGCGGCTTTCAGTATGTCCGCGCGCATTCGCCGAATACTAGTTTCCACGATTTTCCTCAACGGGCCAGGTGTTGTCTTCTTCACAATTTCCTTAATTTTTTTCAAAAATTTCTTAGCAAATGTTAGTGCATTCTATTTTATTTACCCGAATCTGCGTTCGGTATGGATCAGCATCTATAATTTTCTTGTACACGCTGCTGTCCCCATCAGCAATCAATGTTGAGTAGACGAGTCCACGTTTTTCGACGCTCGTCTTGAATCCTTCGAGTATAGCGTCGCTTTCCATAGCCGTTGATGATTGAGTTGTGCCCCAGTTTTTGAAGCACGTGTGGGTTCAGGGCTCTTCTTTCTTTGTTGCAGCACACCGGCAAATCCTGCAAACTTTGTTCCTCACGCCGCAAAATAAAACTTTCTTGGTATGGTAACCAATTATTACGCCGATTCCAGACGCGGAATCGTACGTTCCAGTCCTGTAGGGTCGTTTGATCCAGCTTCCGTCGGCCACAATGGGGATGTGGGGTGTGCCGATTCCTGGAACAATATCGCCTCTTTCTATGGCGAAACGTCTTTCTTCCTCTGACGGTGCCACCATTTCTTCCTCTGCAGGAACAATCAGGGACTTCACGATTTTATCGTGGTGCTTCCTAAATTCTTTCTTAGACATGGAGGGTATGTTCATTGTTGCAAGGAACTCCTCCATTTGGCTATAACTGCCTCCGTTCAAAATTGTCCCAGCAACGGCACTCTGGTTCGTTTCCATTTTACTGCTTTCGTCAGGTTCACTGCGGATTTCACCTTTATATTGGCACATAACTTACATTTACCAACTGATTTGTATTTTTATCGACTCTGACGATAACCTGGTCAAATTAACTAAAATTTGTCATAAACGCCTCCGACGGAGAATCATTGAACTATTCTTACGTCGGATGCGTGCAAATCGTAATACTGTTTCTCCGCTTTCCAGAAGTGATAGATTGTGAAAAATCGAATTTCTGTGATCTTGTGCTAGTTCAAGGAAGCCCGGTAGCGTGTTTTAACAGCGAATAAACCACTAAATCGTTCAATATTTGCTAAATGTGAAATGTGTCAAGATGCTGCAGCCATCTTGTTGCCAACATCGGTGTCTGTCTCAAGCTTGCCAATTTCAGAAATACCGTTCTCTTGAACGAATGATGAATTTATTCGTGTTCAAACATACCAACCGGGCTGTGGTGAAGTCTGCCCGTGTGTGGTGTACCCGTGAAAGTTTCATTAATGCAATTATAGAAACGCGGCATCGATTCTAGGAAATCGAGCCTCTCTCTCTCTCTGGCGTATACGTGCATGCTTTCCGTTGTTTGTGTGAGTGCACGCACAGGTCATGGCGCCTGGAGTCGGGGCCCTTAAGCGGCAGTCGTGCGAACAAGCAAAAAGGCAATCAGTCGCTTTTTCTTATACTAGTAATATTATATACATTTATATAAGTGTAATACAACTTTTAAAACATAAAATCTGTTGAAAATGCAACTAAATTTTATTAAGGGTGAGTATTAAAAATTGGAAGTTCATTTTTTGTATCTAGTTTTGTTTCGCGGGCAACAGTTGGCAGTACTGTATGTGTGTGTGAGTGGTGGCTCTCTTCTCTTGTTTCGTATTCTTGTTACGGGCTGCGCGTGTTTGACTCTTTCCTTTGAGTAATACTTCTGTAATGGTTAAGAATAAATGTAGAACTGTATAGTCATAAGCAATGAATAATCTCACAATTCTAACAAAATCCTTACATTTCTGCAATACTGCAAGTAATATTATCTGGTTCACCAATTCATCATAACAAGTTTGCAATTTATAGTAAAGAAACAGCTGAAATGTACATCTCCTTGTGTAATTGGTATTATATGCCAGTTACCATACATAAACTTTTAATTTATGGATCCGTAATAGCCAAAAATGGAATAGTACCAATTGGGCAATTATCTGAAGATGCTCAAGAAGCAAACCACAAACCATCGCGCTCGTACAAATTGATTCAGATTATTTACAGAACCTAGCAACCAGTACGCCACGCCGTTTAGAGGCAGTTATAAAAGTAAAGGGTAAGAATACTAAATATTAATTATTAATTATTTACTATGACAACAGTAGTTTATAATTATTGCGTTATCTGTCCACTTACTTTTGTCCCTGTGCATTTGGTTGACTTACTCTTTAAATCTTATTTATTTATACACAACCGTAAACATTAATTTCAGTTATTGACTAAATAATGTATATGCAACGAAAATACATTGTCAATCAAATTTGGATTCATAACAATACAATTATCTTTATTAAGCATCATTGATAACCATTTTCACTACCTGTCCACTCACTTTTGTCCCCGACTGTATATGCCAGAGCCGCCGACACTCAATTTTCCCAAATTGTTTCTTATTATGATAATTATAGTTTCTAGTGTCCATAATGTAAAGTTACATTCATATATCTTACGTGTGAAAAATATTCCATACGTCGCTTTCACCGCGTTTTCGAGCTCGAGTCTGCGATTGGAAAACGCCCTAAAATTCTTTCGGTTATCGTAAACAGATAAAGGGGTCCTGAACACACCAGTGCGACCAGCTGCACTATGACCGAGACGGGCGTGGTCCGACGAAGACTCCTAAATTTCCTTATATGGAAAGTTCTAATGCGTGGCGCTGAAGTTCTTTCGGCTTACTCTGATCAGCTCTCTGACCCCGCATCGCCAGTGCGTCAACTACGTGCAAATACTTAGGTAACATACACACTTTATATTATGTCATCGCGACAATAACAATTGTACAGACGACTGATCACAATATATACAGGGTGTCCCGTAACTATCGCAACATCGGGAAATGGGGGGTAGCTGGGGTGATTCTGAACAACTTTTTCCTTCACCAAAATGTTGTTTGAAGCTTCGTTTTTTAGTTATTAACCAAAAACACTGCCCAATTAGGACGCCTGTACAGCGCGCGCTCTGGTGCCTCCCTCTGTACTGTGCTCGGTAGTGTACGGGAGCATCGAGGGTATCCGAGTAAAGCGTACGGCAAACGTTACTGGCGGCTGGCACAGTCGCCAGATTCAAATCCCATTGAAAATGTTTGGGCACTCATGAAGTTCAAGCTCCGGGGGAAACAGATCTGGAATGTCAAGCAGTTATCTCGGCAGATTCGACTCATATGGAGGTCTTTGTCCCCAGATTGTAGTATCACATGAGTGGAAAGTATGCCTCGGAGGTGTCAAGCATTTATTAATAGCGGAGGCACCTGAACAACTTATTACAGTAATGTCTCGATTAGTGTTCAAAATTGTGTCTACGATTAGTGTTCATTTTTATCCCCACTACTTGGGGTGGTCCCCCCTGGAACCAGCGAAGCGTGAAGCGCCGAGCATGTAATCTGAACCCAGATCGAATATCGGTGAGAGCCAACAGTGATGCAAGCGAGATTAAAAATTAAAACTTGTTCATTTTTGGTCCGTCTTAAATGAAATTTTACCAAAATGTTCGTTACAGTCTCCTGATAAAAATGACACCAAACACAATATGATTTGGATAATTTTTACTTATCGTGGTATTAATAATTTTTGTCCCCTTTATTATTGTTTCCGATGACCACTAGAATATGTGTATATTAGTTGTTAGCAATAAGGTAATTAGTATTGAGATCATAAATTTGGAAGTAAATTCGAATCGGCTGTCTCGATTAGTGTACCGAATGCGAACAGTAATCGTGTGCAGCACACGTTTCTCGAGCGGCAGGTCACCTTCAATGTTGTTGTGGCAGCCGAGACTCGAGGCAGCGGCGACCAGGAAAGAAGCAAGTTTAAATACCCGTGAACGTGAGACAATCCTAACGCGATCAACATCGAAGATTATTCTGTTCAATTTTGGCCCGTTCTAAATGAAATTTTACGAAAATGTTCGTTACAATCTCCTGATTAAAATGACACCAAACACGATATGGTTTGTACAATTTTTACTTATCAGGGTATTAATAATTTCATTCTCCTTTACTATTGTTTTCGATAACAACTAGAATATATGATTTTGGAACTATACATATATTTACTTATTATTATTGTTGCGATGAATGACCCAGCTCTCTTCTCTGCGTAGTTCCTTTATCTAAAAAGTAGATATAAATTCTTACAATTTGTTATCAGTTAAAATTATAAACTCTTATGAACACCGAAGCTGGTAATGTAATGTCACAGGAACGAGAATAATTCTCGATACAACAATATTTTGCCATTAACTAAATATAGCAATTTAAGATTAAGAGAATTAAGAGACTCTCGATTGGAGAGTTTACTTCCAAATTTACAATCTCACTACTAATTACCTTATTGCTGTTAACTAATGTACACATAATCTAGTTGGAGAATAAAATTATTAATACCGTGATAAGTAAAAATTGTCCAAACCATATCGTGTTTGGTATCATTTTAATCAGGAGTTTGTAACGAACATTTTCGTAAAATTTCATTTAAAACGGACCAAAATTGAACAAGTTTTAATATTAAATTTTGATCGCGGTAGTGTTGTCTCACGTACACGGGCATTTAAACTTGCTTTTTTCCTGGAACGCTGCCCCGTATCTCGGCTGCCACAACATGAAAGGCGACCCGACTCGCTCGAGAATCGTGTCTGCACACGATTAGTGTTCACATTCGGTCCCGAGCGAGGTACACTAATCGAGACATTACTGTACTGCGTGGTTGAGATGCTACATTCCAACACATGTAAGATCACTCTTTATTTCAGGACTTAATATAATTCGTATTCTTCTCTCTGCATCTCTTTCAATATTACTATTTGTTTTACAGGCTACAACTAAAACCGACGAGGACGAGGGGGATGAAGAGGCCTATAAAAAGTTGAACACAAAAAAAGATTTGCTACGTTTAAATTTCTACTTGTGTAAACATAAATTAATATATCCATTTGTAGTTGCAGGTGGAAGTTTCACTAAGCAGATGACATCGCATGCTTCAACGGCTTTAATCTCGAGGTATGAATCATAACATTCTGTATAAAAAACAGTAGTAAACACTTTATCCTGGAAAACCATTATTTCTGGAGACAATATTGGCCATTAAAATATTAAAATTAATTAATTAAAATATGCAGTGGAGGATAGAGCAAGACAGCAGCTATAAATATATGTATGTATGATATATATATTTATAACTGCTGTCTTGCTCTATCCTCCACTGCATATTTTAATGGCCAATATTGTGATTCATACCTCGAAGTTAAAGCCGTTGAAGCATGCGATGTCATCTGCTTAGTGAAAATATATGTCATATAAATGAATAAAAACACATAATAATAATTTTGTATTGAGCTCATTTAAATGCCCCGGTAGAAGCGCTTCCCCTTAAATTTAAGTGCCTGGTCTGTCGCTTCCTCTGCTGGCGGGTTCTGTCGGCAGATCGCCACTGTACCGCGGATACAGTTTGGTGTGATCTGTCGACAGGATCTGCCTGGATTTGTCGGCAGTCTGCTGCTAATCTGTCGCCAAACGACTGATAGGGGAGCAACTGACGTCACAAATTTAGTTCAGGTGGTGGTGACGAGATGGCGTCTACTCAGGTGGACTGCCATCGTAGAATCATAGCAAAATAGAAGCGTTGGCTTGTTACATGTGCTACAGTAAAAGCTTGATGCAGTCAATGTATACATTTTCCTACGGTTGTAGGGTAGGTCGTATGCATTTTGGGCATACATTGACAGGGAACTGTATAAATAAACGCTTTTACTGTAACACACATAACTTGAAATCGCTGTCGAATTTATGTTATAATTATATGGCCATATTATTTAAAATAAAGAAGGGGAGATTGTGGCTTTTTTTACTAATACTGGAAGTATTGATGTACTGATATCATATTTTCAGAATGTTGTAGTTACAGCAATAATTTGAAATTATTATTCTTTTCCATTCTTTCGACTATTTTGTATAAAAAATATTATAAGAAAATGTCTCCAAATCAGTTAACAGTTGACTCCCTGATGTATTTCATTCATACGTGAATACGTGATGCGTGAAGGCATAGTTGCCGCCACTTATCAAGACTTCTATCGCGCTGTTGTCACATCTGTTACAATCGTGATCATCAGCTAACTAAATTGTTAAGACGAGGTTCCGTCAGCGTACACTACGAGCCTGGCGAGCGATCGCCGTTTGTTCAGAACGGCTTGAGTTTGGACCGTCCGGTCCGATCACTCTCTTGCGTTCGTGATCGCGTTGCGTTAACATCGTGCGTGGATTCATATTGTAACATTTATACTTTAACATAAATCAATCGGCTCGAGCCGAGATTTTGTCTCGAGCCTCTGCAAACTTTTCTGTAGGTTCGATTCCCAAACTGATTCATTTTTTGTATATTAATTTTTTTTTAATTACTACCTATATAACAATGATCAATATTTGTTTACAAATGTTATAAAAATATTGGGTAAATATTATGAACATAGGGCGCATTTTGGGCTACCGTTTTTCTTGCCATGTATCTTGCCGCTTATTATTGTACAAATGATAGAAAGCGAATTTCAGCAGAAAGAAAAGAAAATTTAATTATTAATTTCAAACCAATTATGCTAGCCAATAGTCTTTTGGGGTCCCTTACCTTGTTTGTGACAATGATAACGATTATAGTGACTACTGATAACTTACGATTTTAAAGGTTAAATTGAAAACAACATAAATTTGTTTATAATTTATTAATTATTTAAAATTATTGTTTATTAAAGTTAAAAATGTTTGTAGGGCCGCTGCTCGTTCCATCTTTGCCACCTCTTCCTCCTACTCTTCCACCTCCTCTTCCTCCTCCTGCCCCTCTGCCCCGGCATATTGTAGTTGCCGCAGATACTTCTTTAGCTCTATGTTCTGTAATATAAAAAACAAACACAAAGTACTGCAATAATATCTAGACGTTTTCACACTTTCGTGAGAATACGAGAAATGTGTACATCCAGTCTGATCGTTAGGCGTGAGATCGCCACGTATATACGTCTTTTTTTAGTCGCTTAACCATGTCCCGGTAGAAGACATATGCCTTCCACCACTTTCGTCCCTCTCCGGACGGACCCCGCTCTCCGAACGGACTCCGCCGTTGGGACGAACTCTGTCCTTGGGTCCGACTCCGCCGTTGGGACGTACTCCGTCCTCCAGACGGATATACACACATAAATATCGATATGTACAGGGTGTCCCGTAACTACCGCAACATCGGGAAATGGGGGATAGCTGGGGTCATTCTGAACAACTTTTTCCTTGACCAAAATGGGCCTGTGGAAACGAATGCTTGGCAAATGAATCAGATTTGCATCGACAGCAGAGACGATCGAATGAATAGTGAATAAATCTTGATTCGGACGTGAGATCAACTTTTCATTACACAGTACCGAATACATTCGTCAGTGAGTGACCAACTTCGTTACACGTAGGAACAATTAATCCTGTGGCACCATCTCAAAATCTTACATTGGATATTAAAGTGGCCGTGCAATAAAAGTGATAGTGAAGTGACTTCGCCGATCCGGCCATAGCATCAGCTGTTGAGCGTTGCCTAGGTCAGGATTCGCACAATGTTAAGCAGGTTAATTCGTGGACGAATGGGTACGTTTTTCATAAGTATAAAAACATTTTATTCCTTTCGGATAATGAATAAACGTATCGAACGGAGTTATTAAACGGTTTATTAGTTTATTTCTTACGATTGAATAACCAAAAATGACACATTATCCTCGCTTAAAGGCGATGCAACACGACGTGTCAGTGCGTTCTTTCGCAACCACGACTGTGCTAGATTAATTAAAAGAATAATTAGTTTATTCCTGACGATTGAATAACCAAAAGTTACACATTAGGCCTGCTTAAAGACGATGCAACATTTGCCCCAAGATTCCCTCGATAGCGTCGAGGCCCACGTACACGACCGTGCGCCATAGTCCGTTACGCGCCTGAGCCCGTGGATTTCGGGCGCTCTGATTAGCCAGTGTTTTTGGTTAATAACTCAAAAACGAAGCTTCAAACAACATTTTGGTCAAGGAAAAAGTTGTTCAGAATGACCGCAGCTATCCCCCATTTCCCGATGTTGCGGTAGTTACGGGACACCCTGTATACATAAAAATACGACATAATCGAGACGGAGGCGGAGACACAAACAATCACACAAACGACACAGATTTTGAACAAAAAATGACAAACAGTTATTATGAAAGTGGCCTCAGTCGAAATTAAATTAATGTGCCCCTAAACCAATTTCAACTTGTGAGGTGTCATTCGATCTTATTAACGGTGTCGATGGTCCTGCGATAAAGTATCGGACTGGTAAACTGGTGCAAACTTTTTTTGTAGGTTCGAGCCTCTCTCGGGTTCATTTTTGTTATCATTATTTTTTTTGTCTAATCCTAAATGTATGCCAATGATCAATACTTGCTTACAAATACTTCAAAAATATTTGTTGAATATTTTAATTTAATATACCAGGGACAGCGTGTGAAAGAATGGGAGGAATGAGAAGTTGGGCGTCAGTAAAAGATTAAATGCCTTCACGTCGGTGAGACAACACTAATGCAACGATGAAACTTTTTTACTGTTACTTATTTCATTATTAAAATATTATTGGAATACTGGTGACATTGTTACGATTAAAACGAGACCAAACACGATATAATTTGGGTCATATTTGCGTTGATAAATTACAAAAACGGGTTACAATATAAAGCAAGTATGATCCAAATTATATCGTGTTTGGTTTCATTTTAAGCATAAAAACGTCAGCAATTTCGTAATAAAATTTGCAGGGAAAAACGAATAAATATAAAAAAGTTTCATCGTTTGATTAGTGTTGTTTCACCGAAGACTTTCAATAGCTACCGCGACTATCGCGTCGGCCCGACACAGTGGCTTGTCGAGGTTTCTTAGTAAACAAGAAACGATAAAAAACGGCTAATGATTTCAGTATTGCATGTGGCATTCCATTATTATGTGCTTGCATGGGCTTCTAGTACCCCTTTTACTCCACTCATTCTTTTCCCATTGCTAAAAGTTTCATGAAAATGAAACCAATATTTACTCCCTCTTTACATACAGGCAACGGTTGAAGAACGCAGCATGCCTCACGGTAGGTCAGAGTACCGCCACTGAAACAGGAACTTGTGCAGGTACCTCGTACGAAGTACTTCCAAGCACGTCTGCTGTGGATGATTTTCCGACGGCAGAAATTTTAGAAATTACAGAAGAAGTAGATTTCGAAGATGTAATGAAGTCAGTTCCGGAAGGTAATGAGGTGCCAGTTAGCAATAGAATACCTTCCGTAACAGACATCAACGAAGAGACGCGTTGTATTGATGATAACTGTGACTGGGTGGTAGAGACAGCAGAACCACAACAGTCAGAAAATACAATTTCAGAAGGAATAGACTTCGTCGATTTTGCGTATGTTTTCGAGAAAATCAAAGAGCTTCCAAAACATTCGATTATTGGCTGTGGCATCGAATACTTTGATATAGTTGGGTGCCAAAAGAATGGATTGGAAAAAGTGTATAATGTACAGTGCAGAATTGTGCACTTGTTGCAGTTACATAGAGCGCATATCCTGTCTTCGGAAGAGTGATGGTACTATGGATATGAACCATGCCGCTGCTTCCGCAACAATGATGACGGGTGGCGGAAATAATCAATGGCATGGACGTGTTCTGTATGACAAAAAGGATATACGAGAAATGTCAGAATGACATAATCGATGCCTTCGAAGTGGTCGCACAACGCGAAGTGGAAGATGCTGGAGAAGAGGAAAGATCTTTGGCTATCGCAAGAGGCGATGTACTGCCAGGATCAAATATACCGTGGATCGGAGTTGTCGCAGATGGCAGCTGGATGAAACGGTCATACCGCGGAGGAGATTATAATTCTCTTTCTGGCGTAGGAGCCATTGTGGGGTACCGCACGAAAAAGGTGCTGTACATCAATGTCAAAAACAAATTCTGCAAGATTTGCCAAACAGCAGCTAAGAAGAAGGAAAAAGCGCGCGAGCATCGCTGCTTCAAAAACTTTGGTCGTAACCAGAGTTCAACTGGCATGGAAAGTGCTGCTATTGTAGAAGGCTTCAAATGCAGCATAGAAATGCACGGCCTAGTGTACAGTATATTAATTGCTGATGGCGATAGCAGCGTGTACAAGAAGATATTGGACAATGATCCATATAGAGAGTATATGGTGCATGTACGGAAAATAGAATGCACCAATCACCTGCTAGGCAATTTCAGTAAGAAAATAAACGATACCGTAACGAAAGGCCGCTACAAAGATATAAGAGCTATCGTAAAGCACAATGCTCTCCGCCTGTGAACTGGTATAATGAAAGCTGCAGAATACCGGTTCAAAGAAAAAACAAGAGTCGTCGAACAAATTCAAAATTTAAAGGAAGGTATGAGAAATGTACCGAGTCATGTTTTCGCAGAGCACAACAAGTGTCAGAAGTTAGCGTACTTGTGTACCACGTGCAGTGACCCCAACAGAGTGGACTACGTTCCAAAGCTCAAAGAAGCAGGTATTTACCAAAATATAGAAGAAGCGATGCAGCCACTTTTCGCGAATAGCGAAAAGTGGATAGCTTATAGAAAAAAATTATTGACTGCATCCAATTTCGGCAAAATATGCCGCTTACGAAAGGATGCGCCACGGGCAAATACATTGAAGAGTATAATGTACCCGCAACTACAAAATATACGTGCTCTGGAATACGGAAGGGAAAATGAGGCAAATGCCTTGAAAAAATTGGGAGAATTGGGCATCCATATTCTACCGTGTGGCCTCTTCATCGATGCCTTTTGTTGCCGATTCTGGGCAACAGAGATGGAAGAAAAACTGAGAAAGTTCTATGAGGACTGTATGTTGCCAGAAATCATAGATAGTAGATTCAATCGACACCAGCCGCTTAGAGAACCTCCGAACATAAAAACAGGAGGAACATGTACGAGTACACAATAGTGTACATATAACGATGGATGACAACATCGCAATAGCACCGGCGAGTGTGAATTTACTTTAGTTATTTACACCAACCAATATCAAAGCTATAATCATGCTTAAAAATCATGACGAAATCGAACGAGCAAAAATCATGCTTTATGAAGCGAGGAAATGAAGCAAGCTTCACAATGCATGCATAATGATACTAAATCACATACATACATTTATATCTTTAATGCATACAGATTGATTACAATTCGTTCTAACTTTTTATCACAGGTTCGATGACAACCAACTGGGACATTCCATGCCCCTCATCAATTTTTTCTTTTCACTTATAATTCCTTACTGCAACGAAACATATTGTAGCATAACCACATTTAAAGTAATTTAAATGTACAATGAATTTTCTACGCTTGCACTACCAGCAGACTTTCCCTTTAAATTCTTTCAAGACAACGCAACAGCGGACAATTTCTTTCCGCCTTCAGAATAGAATATCGTAATAACAAGCAGCCCCCTCTCGCCTGTCGGTATTACCATTTTTGTGCAAGAAAAAGCTGCTGTAATTCCGACCTGCCAAATCGGAGAGGTCACGTGCCGTGTCTACCCCCTTAATGAGCAGTTAACAGACAGTCATTTGTTTTTAGTTCCTTAGCAATAACATTTCTAAAAGTATTTCACGGGCCTACCCACCAGTAATACCAACATTTAATTTCGGCAGTTTGCGTAATTGAAAGATTTGCTAATATGTACGCTCAATTTTGTAACACTGAAATAGCAGTATTTTTATATTTTTTGTGAAGTGTAACTAAATAGATAATGTTATTCAAAAACTTTTGTATGAATTCTTATCTAAAATATTCGACATCAACATAAGTGTTCGCACAATTTTGTGAGTAGCTGTATATCTTGCAAGGTCAACGGTCGCGAATCTTGACTACCTGCTCATCGACGTGTTAGAAATTATACTTTAAGAGTATGTAAGATAGATCTTTCCCGGACAGTTCTGGGGTAAAGACTGAGCGGTCAATCACAGTTCATTTACCAAAAGGCATAACCTTCCCCACTCCGTGGCCAGATCCTCCAGGAGCAGAGTCCCTATACCTTGGTAATACGGCGACAGGCCGATTGCCATGTTTGGTCTTTCACTCCACATTCAAATAAACAATCCTTCGACACCAGATGGTTGGAAAACCCAAAGCGGTCGCCAGCCATCGTCGGCCAACAGGATGTTCAGTCTCGTTCATTCATTCTTAAAAACCCCTAATAAACGGTCAATCCTGGGACATTCGATAGTTGAATAGCGTCGGGCCACCAGCCATCGTCTGTCGTCCAGATTGCCCGTTTCTAAGACACTCTCCAACCATACGCAGGCTAAGTCCCTATCATAAATTCTTCCCCGAATGAATAGCACTTCGCCATTCGGTCCCTTTCTTTTCGTTAAAAATATGCTGTCGCTAACAGACGCATCCAACATCGGTTGCGTTAAAAGAAACTTGACAGCTTTTTACAAAAATATTTGTTACAGCTCGCAGTGGTACCAATTTATCTATTGCTTACCTTTCTTCAACGTGTCACGGGATTGTCAAATCGAATGAATCTCAGAATGTTTCTAAAATGATTGCGACAGTCCTTTGGTACTCTTCCACAGGTCATGTTTGAATTCGCGTGATTCTTTGAATCGTCCAATGAGTAGGAGAATGCCGAAAAATGCATCAATTTACGGGTGATCCACTGACTTCCACTTCCACTTTTGCCTTCTTGTGCGTGCACACAATGATTGTTTGGATGATTTCTTCATGCCCGAATAAATGAAAACATTTATCTATGTTTTCAAAGTTTTTAGTCTTCGTTTGTAAGTGCAGCTTCTTGTGGAAAATAATTGTCAGGTATTTGTCTGTTATTGACAGTCCTAGGTGCGATGCACTGTCAGTTACGCCCACATATAGTGTGTTTGACTAGTGCGTGTACGGCGAAATCCGAAAACTGTTTGGGATAGAGCATTGAAAAAGAACACATATACTGCGTGATATAAATCACAATGCTTTATTACTACAGTAATGTCTCGATTAGTGTACCTCGCTCGGGACCGAATGTGAACACTAATCGTGTGCAGACACGATTCTCGAGCTAGTCGGGTCGCCTTTGATGTTGTGGCAGCCGAGATACGGGGCGGCGTTCCAGGAAAAAAGCAAGTTTAAATGCCCGTGTACGTGAGACAACACTACCGCGATAAAAATTTAATATTAAAACTTGTTCAATTTTGGTCCTTCCACTTCATTATCATTCTGGTTGGCATCGCCAAAAGGCATTCTGTAACATTTCTTTTAAATATTTGTTGGATTAATATAAAATAAGGGACCTAAAATACTAGATTTATATAACCCTAAAGCCGAGGACTTTTCACCAATATCATAAATATCCTTGACTTTACTATATTTTCTAACCCATATTTGGAATGATTTTTTGTGCTTTGAGATGGAGCACAAAATACATATGGCACCGTCGTGCAAGATGCAGCAATTATCGCGTACAACAATGCTCAACGATATGCCATTAAATTGTATCTTACTATAAGGCGTCTTCCAAATTCAGATGGGCAAAATTCTTTCAGACTATTCAGTCTTTCAGATAGTTGAGAAATGTGGGTCGCGGGTAATTTGGGCGAGCGTGAATATTTTCCACATATCCACGCAGATAATATTTTCTTCACGACGCCCAAGCATACTAAATGCATGTATTCAAATGGACCTTGGGAGCAAAGGCAGCAAAGGGGGCTGCTACCTTCTTTATGGTGGTTCTCGTCCACACATTGAGAATAGTCTCGATCAATCCGAAGGGGATGATCAATGCCATTGAAGACATATCTGCGGTTGCTCTGTACACCAGAGACTTTGCATTTAGAACAAGCCCGGCTCGATGTATGACCATGATGATTTAAAACAAATGCCCTTGCTGGTGCATCAGCAATAAAACACCGCAATCCGTGGAAAATGACCGGTACAAGTCAGGCAGTGGAGGAGAGAGTGGGAGAAGTCCAAGGAATTGAGGCGAGGAGCCGAAACATACCGGTAACCAATAAAAGTACAAATAATTCTATTGTTATGACTGAAAGGGGGAAATAAATAAATTGAATTTTTATTAATTTGCGATGCATTGTGTTATGGTTTCTTTATAAAATACTTGTGATTATTAATTTCTTACATTCGTATCTCCCTTTCAGTCATAATAATAGAATTATTTGTACTTTTATTGCAGATAAGACAAGAGCAGCAGCAGATGAGGCAAGAGCAGCAGTAGATGAGGGAAGAGCAACAGCAACAGCAGCATCAGCTACAGCAGATAAGGCAGCACCAACACATCCACTGCAACATCAGCAACAGCAGCAGCAACAGCAACAGCAGCGCCACAACAACAAAAAAAGCCGACATTTATTCCATTTTCTTCGTCATCTGCAGTAGAAGAGTTTGAAAATTATAATGACGATGACTATAGGGAAGTTGTAAGTGAAACAGAAGTCATATTTCATTCATCGTTATGTAATAAATGTATGTCAATCATTACTTACTTTGTTTAGATAAACTATTCGGCATTTCTGGGCGGGTCCAACTTGAAGGAAGCTGTCACATTGTGTTTTAACGAATTATTCGCGGACAGTGTGGTCACATCTTATTCATGGTTGGGCCGTGAAGAAAACAAATTGTGTTTAGCCCAAACGAGAGATGCTGGTGCTATTCAGGGTAAGAATCATTGTTCATATAATTGTGATACTATTATTTATATGGTATTCAGTATTCAGGTTTTCTTTACATTTCATTGACAGAAGCCATGCTCCAATATAGACCCTTTCAAAAACCTAATAAGAAGGAATTTGGAGATTGCTTGAGAGTGGCACTTCGCACTGCTAAGGAGAGGGTGCGAAGTAGGTCACTTGACCCCCGTATCCGTCAACAACAAGTGGCACGCAATTCATGGGCAGAGGAGGAGGTTGGTTTTGTATTATAATATATATATATATAATCAGAATATTAAAACACGTGTACTTACGTATGTAGTGTTGGATTCCGGAGTTGAACGGAATCGTGTGCAACACGTTTATATAATATATACTAAGTATTTTTAAGAAGGGTTTTATTCAGTTTAGTCCAATCGGTATTTCGACAGAGGTTCCGCTCCTAAGCTCTGAGAAACTGATTCTGAGTACAATTGGTATTCCGCTACTATATATATTATGAGTTTTAGGGGAGAAGGCTGACCTTAGCCCTTGTTGTGTCGCCTTAGCCAACGCGGAGTCTGGCCCTTGGCAGTAGTCGCTGACTACTACCTTGGTGCATAATATTGACTCTGACTAGGCCAGGATCCGCGGGCCTTACATATTATCGGTTACTCAAGGGCAGGTCATCCAACACCCCATTAAGATTGAAGATTATTACAGCGGAATAGTCTTCAATAGATTAAACGCCTATGTATAAAATATCGATACGTGTGAGTATGTCTATATGTATAAAAAATATAACACCTCGTAAAAGAACGAATATAAATGAATATGATAAGGTGTAGAATACGTAATTAATACAATGATAGAATAGAAATATGGTACAAAATGTTTAAAGAGTCAGCTAACGAATGAGTATAGTTAAATAGATATACTAGAGTGTAGAATATAGTTATGCTAAATATGTTGATAAATAAGTAATATAAATTAAATACAGAAGTGTGATATACGAAATTTGGATGACGACATGGATTGTCGTTTCGTGTGGTTTACACCACGTAGACCACGATTTCCTGAGTGTGATCGCGGTGTTCGGAGTGCGTGTCGCAGTGAGAATTGCTAGGATTTATAGGTTTTTTTGTGTCTGGTGGAATGATGCCGCCATTACGAGAACTTCTCGTGAAACAAGACATCCGTTTGAATAGATGGAGCCATCCATATCGACGGCAACAATTCAGGCAGATTATTAATAATAGTACTGTACCGATAGTAGATAGTGCCATCGTGTACCATTTGGTATGTCGTACTATAAACGGTTTGTTTAGTTGATCGGTAACTATTTTATCGAATTCGCTTAATTTTTTATTAGCATATTTTAATTCTGACAGATCTATGTTGGTTAGCTTAATTGGAGCTAGTTGGACTGGGGTCGTTTTACTGGACTTTCGTGTTGAAAGACAACAATCATCGGTGGTGATGTCGAGTCTAGGCACATAGTGTGTTATGTTGCGACTCGTTCTGCTAGTCGTTTCTAACACGAAGGGGTGCGTATATCCTTTACAGGACGGTTTTAATTCAAGGATCCCAGTCTTGTGTAATGTCACGTCTTCCATGAGATTTGCTGATTTTCGCAGATAAGCGTCACCGTGATGGGCTTCTGGAGTACGTAGATCCATTGGTTATACTTAAGGTACTTCCAGGTCTCCATCTCAGCCTTGAAGGTTGCAGTTCTGCAATCCTCTGGTATCCGGTTGAGTTGTGTGAACAGGAGTTGCGTTTCACACGTCAGGTGATCGGTCCTTTTATTAATATGGACCCCGCGGCAGACGAAGTGTCGTTCTAAATACTCGATGCAATTTGACAGAAATTTGGCGAGAGGGGAGTAAATTTTGGATTGGGACAGGAGCAGGAAAGGTTGTCTAGGTTCGATATAGGAGAAAATCTTACTAGTATCGTGTTGCATTGGGAGAGGAATCAATTCGAATATGTTAAATGTATCTTTGTCGACTAAGGGAATTTTTATAACAAAAACGGTTATGTCCCTGGTTGATATGACTTGTAATTCCAGAATCTTGTAATAGAGGTGGATATTTGAGTAATCCACTTGAATGGGTAATTCATGGCGGCCCTTATATTTCGTTAGTTCTTCGAATACAATTTTCGGTGTAAGAATTTGAGGTGATAATATACCATGTTTCCCTAAATTTATACAGTTGATATTGGTCGTATTCGCTAGATCATCTACTGGTGAACAAGGATAGAGTCATCACATGTTGTGTAATAATAGTATGTAATTTTAGTTCGTCTAAATACTGTCTCTGATGACATTCTGTTTATCATTTCTATATTTTTGTTTAATCTATTTTCGTTTAGTTGTAAAGAGGCTACTGAATTATTGAAATTTTGTATCGTTCTGGAAATCACTTGTATTTGCGTTTTTAGAAGGGTCTGTGTTTGTTTGTTGTTACTTAATAATGTATTTATACTATCCGCGTAGTATTGCGCGTCGTCGGCATCTGGAGTACCGAACAACCAATTAAGAATTTATGATCCTCCGTTTAGAAGTCCGCGACGATTGCGTGGTTGCAATTTTCGGACTGATATGTGATATATAATTTCATCTTTAGCAGTTATACTAGATAGTTGGTCTTTTATCACTCTTAAGGTTTGTTCGCAATGAAAACTTGTATAACTATGTTTCAGCGATTCCTTCATTGCTAATGCGCAAAGGTTTTGAGACTGGAGGAAATAGTGATTAGCACGTTCGAATGCTGGGCTCAAATGCGTGAAATTTACATAGCTGAGCAAGGTTAATTTCGAATTGCTGATTTTTGCTTCGCCCAAGTTGTTATAGAATATTCCACTCGATTGATTGTTAGGAGTATCAATATAGACATGGGATACTGCATAATGTAGGATATTAATGGGTCCCATCTGAAACGGACTGTTTCAGCAGATTAGTATGATATCGTTTTCTTTTCTTGCCTATTTGAATTTCTACTGTTTTATTTGAGAATGTTCTTGTCACTTTGTATGGTCCGTTGAAGTTTGGGCACAATTTCTTAGACAAATTGGCTTTTGATTGTTTGTTATGAATATACATGAGATCGTTCTTTTTGAATTCTTGGGGATTAGATTGTCTGTCATAATATTGTATGCTTTTGGTTTTCGAACTAATTATGTTTTCTCGTGCTATTTTGAATGACGTGTTTAATTTGTGTTGTAAGGATTTAATGCAGTCGTCGTATGTGTAACGGAATTTAGGCTCCTGGACGATCGACGATGGTAGATATGCTTTAAAACCAAATAGTAATTTGGTAGCTGAAAAAAGGTAGGTATTCGTCCCAGTCGGTCTGGTCTGGTTTTACATAATGTTTTAAGTAGTCTTTCAGGGTTAAACGAGATCGTTCGAGCGCTCCGTTTGTTTGTGGGTGATACGGTGTAGTCGATAGGTGTTTTGTCTTAAATAATTTAGTTAGGTCTTTCATTAATTGGGACATAAAATCAGCTCCTTGATCTGATAATATGGTTTTAGGAATACCGAAATATGTAACGACTTTCGTTAGAACTTTCGCTATCGTTATGGCTTCGTGGTTAGGTATTGCCTCCGCGAAACTGAATTTCGTCAAATCGTCTTGCATTGTCAAGATGAATTTATTTCCGGTTCCGGTTAAAGGTAATGGTCCTACTACGTCTAAAGCTAATCTTTCGAAGGGTCGTTCTGATGTGCTCGTGATTTCCATGTAGGTTTGTGGGTTCGTAGGTTTAAAATTAGTTTTGTTCATTTGACAAGACGGGCAAGCTTTGACATATTTCTTGATGTCTTCTTTCATGGAATTCCAATAATAATGTTTCTTTATTTTGGAGTAGGTTTTGTTGAACCCCTAGTGTCCCGAAAGTTTACTGTCGTGGTTTTCTTTTAATACTTCCCTGATTTGTTCGGCATTTTGTATTTCTATTCTACTACTGTCATATATTTTTATCTCGTTTTTTGAAAATATAAATTTTAACATATTGGCTAGGCGCGTTGAACTTATATTATGTTTTTTATCCGGAGGGATTAAAATGAATGTTTCGTTTTTAATATGGTATTTCGCGTTTATCAAACATTCGAATACGTTTTTGGACTCCATTTTATCGAAGTGCATGAGTGTCGGAAATACGCGATTCGACCTTGATTTTCCAATTTGCAAACACCATTTATCGCGGGTGTGATTTTGCTACTGTCAAATTTATCCGAGATATATTTCGAATATTGATTGCTCTCGTTTAGATCTGGAGACCAAAATAATAGAATGGGATTTGCTTGCCTCTTTAATGGTGAATTTGTTTTTTCATACGTGATTATTTCTTGGTTCGTGTTTTCGAATTTTATAAAGTCTTCGTAAGATCTCACAGTTTTTATCGTTATATTGATTTGGCTTGGAGGTTCTGCTGGTAATCCAGATAGTCCGTCTGCATTCGAGTTTATCCTGCCTGGCTTGTATTTTATCTGATATCTGTACTCTTCGAGTCTTAATCGCCATCTAACTAGTCTAGAGGATGGGTTTTGACAATTAAAAAGCCATTGTAATGGCCGGTGGTCGGTATACATGTATTACGAAGTCTTGTCCGTATAAATAGGGTCGAAAATGTTCTACCGAGCTGACTGTTGCTAACAATTCTTTCTCAATTGTAGAATAATTTTGTTCCGGTTTGTTGAGAGTTCGGGATTAATACGCAATAGGTAAGTCTGCATTCTTTTTATTTGTGATAGCACGCCACCAATACCTACGTTCGAGGCATCGGTAGTTAAGATAAATTGTTTTGTAAAGTCTGGGTACTGGAGAATAGGTTCGTCTATTAATTTCTCTTTTAAAGCAAGGAATGCTTGTTCTTGTTCGTTCGTCCAAGTAAAAGTAACGTCTTTCTTTAATAGTTGCGTTAAAGGTTTTGCAATCGTGGAAAAGCTTTTAATAAATTTTCGATAGTAGCCCACTAGGCCCAAAAACATCTAAATTTCCTTTTGGTTTCTAGGTTTCAATGTACGTTGTATGCAATCTACTTGATTAGGGTTAGGCCTACGCCTTTTTCGGATATAATATGCCCTAGGTACTCGCATGACCTTTTTAAGAATTCGCACTTGTCTGGCTGTAATTTTAGGTTATTTTCCCGCAATCTGGAGAATATGTTAGTTAGTTTCCTATTGTGATCTTCCAAAGAGGACCCATATAAAACAACGTCGTCTAAGTAAACGAAGCACTGAGTGTTCGTTAAACCCGTTAAAACGTTGTTCATCATTCTTTGAAAGGATGATGGTGCATTTTTAAGTCCAAACGGCATACGTGCGAATTCGTAGTGTCCGTTTGGCGTAGAGAAAGCCGTCTTTGGAGAATGAGTGGGGTTCATGGGGATTTGATGGATTCCGCTTGCAAGGTCAAGGGTTGTAAAATATCTCGCGTGCCCCAATTGATCTAAGATGTCCTCGATGTTCGGAAGCGGATACGCATCCCCTATTGTTTTATCGTTAAGTTTTCTATAATCTATTACAATACGCCATTTGCGCGTTCCGGAGGCATCTAATTTTTTTGGAACGATCCAGACGGGACTGGACCAAGGGCTAGTCGAAGGTTTTATAATGCCCTGGTTAAGCATCTTCTCGATTTGTTTATCAACCTCAGCCTTGTGTATTTGAGGATATCGATAGGTTTTCACGTGAATTGGAGTTTCGTCGGTAGTAGGAATTTCGTGCGTAGTCGCTGTCGTTTGGCTTAGTAAATCAGCAGGTAAATGGAATATGTCGTTGAACTCTGTACTGATCTTAGATAATGCGCCCCGTTCTTCTTTATTCAAATGCTCGAGTCGAAGATTTTGGTTTAGGGCGTCTAATCGTTTCGAGGTTTCGTTACTCGGTTGATTTGGAGCTAAATTGTATACGTGCGATTCGATTGGATGAGGTTCGATATATAATTCGGGTATCGGAATAGTTTCGACTTTAGTGGAGGTGTTAACAATTGTAATAATAGCGCTATTTTGGTCATCTACTCGAACGATGGCATTTGGAATTAATAACGTATCGTGATGGTTTAGTTGCAGAGACGACACTATTCCTTCTTTGACATTAAATGGGTTTATTAACCTAATTGGAACAACCGTTTCCGTCCGCGGGTTGATTCTGATTGTATCGATAGATCGTTGCGGCGTATTGTGAAGCAGAGGGAGTTCGAATGGAATAGAATTTAGTGAAATAGAGGAAGTATTGTAATCGATTTTGGCTCCTTGGGATCGAAGAAAGTCGTCTCCTAGAAGTCCGTCAAATGGTATATTCGTAGGAGTGTCTAATATTTGAAAATTAGCTACGATTTTTTTTGAATGAACTTCGAGTTCGATTTCGGTTTCACCGCGTGTTGCAATTGGTGCACTCGGCGATACTCCGTTTAATATTACTGGGATGTTATTATGGTTTCTCCATTTTTGCTAATTGTTACATTTTGAAGCGGTTGAATTCTATGGTTGCTTGCTCCATAGATATTCGAGGATTGGGACGTTGGGAACTTAGTTGAAAATCCTGTTGATGGAAATTTACGGTTCTGGCATTATTAGTGTCGCTTCGTACTTGGTTTGAATAAAGGGGTGTTTGATAATTTCGATTCTGATTGAAAGAACTGTGGTATTGAGTACGTTTGTCTTGGTTACTATCAGAAGGACCGTGAAATTGGTTTTGACGAATAGTATTGTTATACTGACGTTTCCTACATTCTTCTATACCGTGGCCCGATATTTTACAATAGCGGCACTGTTTATTTGACTGTGCCTGGTTTTGAGGACTCGTAGATATAGCAGGGATTTGATTGAAATTAACGGATCTGGAGTTGTTGTAATTGTGCATGGAAGGATTGGATTTATTTCTATAACAATTGTGCGTAGCGTGGTTTGTACGACCACAAATTTTGCATTGACGAGGTTTGTCATTGTCGGTTAAACGCAAGGCTTTTTCGTCGGCAATAGCTGCAGTAAACGCACTATTAATATTCCTGAATTCTCTATACCTCAGCATTTGCGAAATTTGAGGGTGAGTATGATGAACGAACCGATTCAAAGTGATGTTGTTGATCATGAGTAACCGCCCTTTTAAAGCTTCTTGATTACTTTCTGTATTATGAATTGCGCCTAATACTTTAGAGTGTAAATCTTCTAGTCGCCGATAAAATTGTGATACATTTTCACGTGTTTCTTGTTTCATGCAACTTAGTTCTTCTAATAGCTGATCAAGTGATTTCCGGTCTTGGTATAGTGCAATCAATAGTTCGGAGATTTCTTCCCAGGTAGTTAAATTACAATGAACCTCTATTTGTTCGCGTGCCTTTCCCGTGATTCTATTTTTTACGTATAACAGTAGTGGTGAAATTTGAAACGGTTTGGCTAGTTCGAAAACAGCGTCGACTTGTTTTATAAAGCTGCGTAGCTTGTATCTGTCGCCATCGAAAGAGTCGGGTAATAATTTGTACAATAATTCTATTGAAAGTTGCATTACTGGAGTAGGGGTTGAAGTTGAAGCATCAGTATCAATGTTTCGTGTATTGCGACATAATTCTCGTTATGTGTATTGCAAGTAAGGGAGTGGAGGTATAGTTAAGTTTTTATAGGTTTTTAGGGAGCGGAAGATATTGGAAGATCTAGTCAAATTGTAAGAGTGATCCTTGAACCACACTTACCCCGATAAACTTCGTAAATGTGTTTCCTCTTCTGTGTGACTTAGCTTCTTGATGATCCAATTAACAACTGAAGTTGTCGTCCACGGCTCGTGCTGGATGTGTCTTTACAGCGAGGTCGATGAACGTCGGATCATCCCACTTCTGACACCAATTTTTATGTTGGATTCCGAGTTGAACGGAATCGTGTGCAACACGTTTATGTATATGTTAGATATAGTAGTCTATATATTTATGTCAAGATTATTCGGCTCGAGATTATAAAGTAACGACTGCAATGTTCCAAGGTTCTGGGGTAAGTGCCATGGGGTTCATCACAGTCCTCTTTCCGAAAGGCATTGCCTTCCCCACTCCGTGGCCAGATCCTCCAGGAACAGAATCCCTATTCTTTAGCAATGTGACGTCAGGTCACTTGCCATACTTAAAGTCTCTATCTCTTGTATATATTAAACAATCCCTCGACACTCGATAGCTAGAAGACCCAGAGTGGTCGCCAGCCACCGCCTGCCGACAGGATGTTGGGTCCCATTCATACACTCTCAAGACATGCAATAAACTAGTCAATCCTAGGACATCCGATATCTGAATGGCATCGGGCCACCAGCCATCGTCTGTCTCCTAGGTTGACGATTGCCAAAACACTCTCCGACCACCCGTAGGACTGCATCCCCATCATAAATTACACACAGGGTGCCTAGTACTTGACCACCCGATCCTCTTTCTTTCATTAAAAATACGCTAACGCTAACATATATATATATATACAGGGTGTCCCGTAACTACCGCAACATCGGGAAATGGGGGGTACCTGAGGTCATTCTGAACAGTTTTTTCCTTGACGAAAATGTTGTTTGAAGCTTCGTTTTTGAGTTATGAACCAAAAACACTGGCTAATCAGAGCGCCCGAAATCCACGGGCTCAGGCGCGTAACGGACTATGGCGCACGGTCGAGTACGGGGGCCTCGGCGGTATCGAAGGAATCGTGCGGTAAACGTTGCATCGTCTTTAAGCAGGGATAATGTGTAATTTTTGGTTATTCAATCGTCAGGAATAAACTAATTATTCTTTTAATTAATCTAGCGCAGTCGTGGTCGCGAAAGAACGCACTGACACGTCGTGTTGCATCGTCTTTAAGCGAGGATAATGAGTAATTTTTGGTTATTCAATCGTCAGGAATAAACTAATAAATCGTTTAATAACTCTGTTCGATACTTTTATTCGTTATCCGAAAGGAATAAAATGTTTTAATGCTTATGGAAAACTTACCCATTCGTCCACGAATTAATCTGCTTAAGGGGGTAGACACGGCACGTGACCTCTCCGATTTGGAAGGTCGGTATTACAGCAGCTTTTTCCTGCACCGAAATGGTAATACCGACAGGCGAGGGGGAGCTGCTTGTTATTTCGATATTCTATTCTGAATGCGGAAAGAAATTGTCAGCTGTTGCGTTGAACTTGAGATTTGAACGGAAAGTCTGCTGGTAGTGTAAGCGTAGAAAATTCATTATACATTTCAATTACTTGAAATGTGCTGATGCTACAATATGTTACGTTGCAGTAAGGAATCATAAGTGAAAAGATAAAATTGATGAGGGCTATTGGATGTCCCAAAAAACGAAGTTCGTTAGATTAGACATTTTTTTGTTAGCAAAAGTCATTGAAATCGGTGATGTTGTCCCTCTTCTGTACATGTACCGAAATCAGACCCACTCAATTGTTAGAAACATCTTCTGCAAGCAGTTTTTCGAACTGTTCACAATTGACTAGTCAGTCTCGTATACATGTTTCAATGGTCACATGAAAGTTTTGGACAATATTATGATGACAAAAATGCAAGAAAAGATTGGCTGTAGAAATGGACTATCCCCTCCACGTGGGGGGAACCCCCTTGGCGATAGTGACGCTCGACGAGGAAGCGGTGTAACATGATCCGAACCAGAGTATCGGTGTGACTAATACTAATTCAACGATGAAACTTTTTTAATCATTAATTTTTTTACATGTAACTTTTACCAATGTATCTGTGAGATTTTTCTGATTCGAATGAGACCAAACACGATATAGTTTAAATCATATTGACTGGTTAATACAGACTTTGTGGTACGTATTTAATTAGTATCAACAAGTAAATGTAACTCAAACTATATCGTGTTTGGCCTTATTTTAATTAGAAAAATCTCGCAAATATGTTAGCAAAAGTTTCATTAAGAGAAAGTCAAAAAGTAAAAAAAATGAACACATACGGGACTCGAACCTAAAGAAAAGTTTGCGACGGCTCGAGACAAATTCTCCGCTCGAGCCGATTCATTTAGTTAGCAGAGTTAGCTGATGATCCGCATTGTAGCACATGTGTCAACAGCGCGACTGAAGTCTTGATAAGTTGCGGCAACTATGCCTTACTTGTGTTTGCATTCACGCATCACGTATACACGTATGAATCGCCGTTCGATACTAGAAATGACCGTACAGGATTACGAAAAAAATCAGGGAGTCAACTGTTGACTGATTTGGAGACATTTCCTTATTATATGTTTTATACAAAATAGTCAAAAGAATGAAAAAGAATAATAATAAGAGCAATAATTTCAAATAATTGCTGTAGCTACCACATTCTGAAAATATGATATCAGTACATCAATACTTCCAGTATTAGTAAAAAAATAAAAAAATATAGCCATATAATTATAACATAAATTCGACAGCGATTTCAAGTCATGGATGTGTTACAGTAAAAGCGTTTAGTAAATTTATACAGTTCCCAGTCAATGTATGCCCAAAATGCATATAACGTAACCTAATATCGTACGAAAATGCATACATTGACTGCGTCACGCTTTTACTGTAGCACATGTAACAAGCCAACGCTTCAGTTTTGCTATGATTCTACGTTGGCAGCCCTCCTGAGTAGGCGCCATCTCGTCAATACTACCTGAACTAAATTTGTGACGTCACGTGCTCTGTTTTAACGGCAATATGGACGACGGACGGTGAAACTCGTATGTGGGAATGCATTTAGTTGGATGCTAATGAAATCTTTATATGACACTATTTTGCGCTCGGTGAGGGCTCATTCGAAAGAGTAAGGTTGAGCGCAGTGCGCCAGATGTGTTTTTGAACGAGGTTGTGTCTTTTAGTGACCTAAAAATACTGATATTCTGCGGGTGTATTTTTTCGATTTTTCCTTACACTTTGAACACTCATATTATTAAATATCAACACAACCTCGTTCAAAAACACATCTGGCGCACTCCGCTGAACCTTCCTCTTTCGAATGAGCCCTCTCCGAGCTCAAAATAGTGGCATATAAAGATTTCATTAGCATCCAACTAAAGCATGTTTTGGGGCCATATTTGGTCGGTTTACAGCTCGCTGCATTACCCGTGTCTACCCCCTTAACATTGTGCGAATCTTGACCTAGGCAACGCTCAACAGCTGATGCTATGGCCGGATCGGCGAACTCACTTCACTATCACTTTCATTGCACGGCCACTTTAATATCCAATGTAAGATTTTGAGATGGTGCCACAGGATTAATGGTTCCTACGTGTAACGAAGTTGGTCACTCACTGACGAATGATTTCAGTACTGTGCAATGAAAAGTTGATCTCACAAGATTTATTCGCTATTCATTCGATCGTCTCTACGGTCGATGCAAATCTGATCCATTTGCCAAGCATTCGTTTCCGCACGCACACGCACAGAAACATGTTCGTTACTGTAGCCGGGCGCGTTCTTTTGGTAGTAGGGATTTCGTGGCCCTTGGAGGAGTAAAAATTCGTTGTCCCTGGCGTTTGTTTATTTACAACTGCCCGTGTCCTACGGCGAGGCATTACCGTTGGCACAACAATGTCGGCTACAGTAACGAACATGTCTGTGTGCGTGTGGAAGCGAATGCTTTGTAAATCACGTACAGTTTTATATCGACCGCCGAGATGTTCGGATGGAATGAATAGTGAATAAATCTTGATCCGGCCGTGAGATCCTACCGTTGGAGGATAGCATTGGCCCGGGACGACTGGTGGCCGTGCAGAACCTTAACCAGGTATGGCTTCGAGGCGAAGTCAAGCACAGGACGGAATCTACCTGTGTTATCCTCGCAGGCGACGAAGGTACAAGGATAACTTGCGAAATCACCAAAGTAAGGTCCTTGCCACCCCGGTTTTATGCCTTGCCGTGGCAGGCCCAAAGAATACAGCTGCGTGGAGTCCACCTATGCACCTGCCCACCCCTGTTCTTAAACCAAGTGGCAGAAATGGTGGTAAATGGTAGGAAGGGTTGCATCATAGATGTGGTCCAGACACCAGATGGAACAACTGCCGAGCTGTTATTGGACCGCCTTCCTGGACAGCCGCCACTCAATGTGAAAAACCATTGGTTGGAATTGGGATTCATCGCCCCGGTGAACATCTAATCGGAGGATCTACCACAATAACAATAAGTACACACACGCACACTACACCCGACAATTTCTTACACCTTTCTTTTACGGAGAATTTTTGGACCGTTTCCCTTCTTTGGCGAAAGCATCACGCAAACCGCGATGTTTCATCTTGGGAGGGGAGATGTTACATATGGAGAATATTTCCCCAATAGTCGCTCTCACGCGTTTTCGAGCTCGCGTCTATATATATATATATATATTGTTCACCACTAAATCGAGTAGATTCGTTAAACCCATCTTTACTCCGTAATCCTTTATATTAGTAGTAACGTTCCCACAAATACAACTTAACTACTCGACTTGTATTGAATATTAATTAAGAGTTACGAGACAAACTAACATTTCCTGCGACCCCCTGATTTCGTATCAGGTCCGTTCACGAAACCTAACCCATCCTACAGCTCCCTGGTTTCGCACCAGGTTCGTCTGTATCCTACGGCTCCGTGATTTCGCATCAGGTTCGTCCGTACGTCTACCAATCTCCCAACAGCTCCCCGGCTACGCGCTGGGTTCGTCTGCAACTTCTTTTCCCAGTGGCTCCCCGGCTACGCGCCGGGTTCGTCCACGACGTTATCACCCTCCTGCGGCTCCCTGATTTCGCATCAGGTTCGTCCGCGCACCTTACTAACAAATACAAACCATATTCCTTGGGTAAATACCAACCTCGCCGGTCAGGGCGTAGCCCATAGCCCTGGCTCGTAACAATCCGAAGCACAAGCTCATGATTGGGACGTGGAAGATAGGAAGGCCAAGGCAGATTTAAATCCATCAGTCCCCCAGAATTAAAACAAATTAAAACATGCAGAACATCGAATGAGGTTTGGACAAAATTACGTTTTGTATATGATTCTCAGGGACCGGCAAAAACTTCAGCACTATTGAGAAAACTGACTTCTCACCGCATATCGAACGGAGGCGACGTTTGGGAAGATATTAATAAGTTCATCGATATAGTTGAAAAACTGGCTGAAAGGGATATTGATATCAACCCTGGCTTGCAGAGGGCAATGTTATTGAATAGCTTACCAGAAGCATTTGAAAACTTCAAATGTGCCATGGAATCGAGAGATGAACTTCCAAACTTAGAGAATTTAAAGGTAACAATTCTGGAGTAATTTGAAACTAGACAGGAAAAGGACACTGATGGGCATGGTGCGATGCTGACTAAACACAAATATATGTGGAATAGAGAGAATTATAGAGAGACGAATAGAAGTGCTCAGGGATACGAGAAGGACAGAAGTGTGCATGGACCAAGAAATTCAAGGATATGACAGCGATAGAAACATGCATCTACAGAGAAATGCTCAAGAAACATTCGTGGAACTCATTATTGTATGTCATAAATGTCAGAAAATAGGACATAAGGCGAACAATTGCTATACGAAAAGGTATGAACCCAGAAGAGGTAAGTCACCAGATTTGTATTACACTAATTTTGATGAGAAAGAAATGTGTAACTTCGCTGGGGGTCCAGAGAAACATTATTGGTGTGTGGACAGTGGTTGCACAACACATATTTGCAAAGATGCAAATAAATTTACTGAATGAGAACGTTAAATGAAGGAAGCGTAAATATGGCCAGTCATAAATCCGAGAAGGTAGAAGCTGTAGGTAACGTACATATAAAGGCTTGCGTAAATCAGTAAGTAAGTGTAAGAGATTTCGAGCTGCGAGCGCTCGAGCTGGGCATCTGGGGTACGTCAGCGCGGGACCCGATAGCGCACGTACCCAGCGGACACCGTAGGATACCATAAACAAGGCCCTCGAAGGCATTGCGTCGTGGGAACATGAGACAGCCCGCCTTTTTGGCGACCACGAGGCAGCAGGGCATTCTTGTATCGATCGCCGATCGGAACAGTCCTGACAGTAGTTTAGCAGAGCATTTAATAAAGAATAGCTGATATAAGCGTCTTAGATAGAGCAGCATTATCTATTTACGTGCAGCTACCTTTTCCAGCGTATCATTATATTATTATATTAATTGTATAATAAAAAGAGGTGTCTTACATAAGAGATGTTCAATTTGAAAAAGCCTTGTACGTTCCTGAATTCAGATCAAATTTTATATCTGTTGCCAAAATTGTTGATAGAAGCAATTGTGTTATTTTTTAGAAAAATGGGGCTGCCGTTGAGGGACCAGATTTAAGAATCAAATTAAGAGCTACACGTTACGGCAATTTATATTATGTTCAGGAAGCAGAAAAAGAAGCAAAACTTGTAAATAATGTACCTATAAATGTGTCATGGCTAAAACTTTGGCACGAGAGGTTAGGTCATTTAAATTCTAGAGATTAGTTGAGCATTTTAGGAAAGAACAAAGTGAAAAATTCTGAAGAAATACAAATACCTCAATGCGAGGTACGCATTCAAGGAAAGTTCACAAATACTCCCTTCCCAAAGGAAAGCCACAGGAGTACAGCATGCTTGGAGATGGTACATTCTGATCTTTGTGGACCAATGTCGAATGAGTCACTTGGAGGATCTAGTTATATGCTGTTGTTCACAGATGATTATTTTCGATGGAGTGAGGGTCACGGATCGACAATAAAATCGCACTTATCGATAACGATAAGAACTCGGGAGCGAAATTCAAAGTCAGATGAACATATGGACTACCCCGATTTATACATCAGTTAATTAATGTACGCGTATTCTTAGAAAACGCTGTAAGACTCTTCGACTTTTTAGCATTTTCTTCCAGGTTTTTTCCATGGCTCCCCATTTGCCGTTACCATGCGACTTTCACGCGTTTACCGGGTTTTTCCCATTTCTCCCCTTTGCGCGCACACCCCTTCGTCCGTACCGGAAAGCGAAAATGTTACCACCTGCACGCGCCCGAGGGCGATCCAAGGCCCAACAAGACTCAACCTCATTGGCCGCTACCAAAGGAGAGGGGGAAAACAGGAACTCAAGAAGAAGAACCAGAGCCGTAATGCAAAGAAGAAGAAGCCATACTCATTAGAACTTCATTATTTCTCGAACCATCAGTATCTCTTACGCTGAATAATAGAATAAATAGTCGTCCTTTCTAAACTCTACAATTTGTGTTTGATTCTTCCGCGCCTCTTCACAAGCAGAGCGGTTCAGCGCTCCACGGGCAACCGAACCTGCATAAACTACCCATATCCCACCAATAAATACGCAACAATAGACTTAAGGACTCCTGGTGGCGTCCATGTAGTTCGCTGTTTATGTAGGGTGTTTGCGACGATCGCAGGGTCATTAGCGTCTAGCGTCATTACTGTATTTCTTATTTTACGAGCCAGGGCTGTGGACGGTTGATAATTTGCTAGTAATGTGCGAGGACAAACCTGATGCGAGATCAGGGGTTCGCAGCTAAGTCCAATCTCACTTGATACATAACTGACTCTGTACGAGCGACACGACGTGACTCTACGCGTGACTGTGTAACTCTGAACCAACGAGGGTTTTTTTTTTTTTAATTGGCAATGATTTGGGGGGAGGGGGGTAGTGGGAAGCGGCAGGAACAGAAGATGGAGGCACCCAGGAAAATTATGCGAAACTAGTGCGTGCCTTCTCCCCATCCCCCCCCCCCTGCATTTTTTGCCGTACCTGCTAGCCAGGGCCAGCTTACCGGCAAACATGAAAATGGGCGTGCAGTTAACTGCATGAGGTGGGGGTGTTTCAAAAGAAAGTCAAAGGAAATAGAATATGGCGGAAAATTTGCAAAAAACCGCCGAGGGTGTGAATTAGGACTAAAAGGAGGACAAAAATATCAAGGGAAAATATCTCCAGATGGGTGAAAAGACAGGAGATACGCTGCGCACGTGGGCACATGTAGGACAGTTACGTATGAAAAGTAGAAAGACAATAAGAATAAACAAATAGCAAACGCACTTATGAATAGGTTAAACAGTACCGGGCCGAGAATTGAGCCCTGCGGGACACCAGCCAGGACCGGCCGAGCACTCGACGCGACTCCGTTGGCTCGAACATAGAAAGATCTGCCGGCCTGGTACGATTCCATTAGCTTCAGAAAGTCGCCTCGAAAACCGAGGGTACGAAGCTTAAAAATGCGGGCGTCATGCCAAACTGAGTCGAATGCCTTCTGGAGATCTAGAAGGACCATCGCCGTAACGTGCTTGATATTGAAGCCGTGCGTCGCCCGCTGAGCGATGCGCACGATCTGGTGAATTGTGGAATGACTGCGCCGAAAGCCAAACTGTTGCGGGATGATTATATCATTATCGGACGTGAACTTACTGATATAGTCGTAGATGACGGACTCGAACACCTTACTCAAAATGGAGAGGAGACTTATCGGGCGGTAGCTGGAAGCAAGATTCTTTGGTTTGCCGTGCTTATGGATGGCGGAAACTCGAGCCAGTTTCCATGGTTCAGGAAAATAAGCAAAGCGTAAGCTGTGCCGGAAAATGTAGTACACCTGGCATATCAGTTTTTTTGATGAATTTTTGAGCATCAAGGAGCTTATGCGATCATCGCCCGGTGATTTTTTGTCGCCGAGTCGCGAGATAACCTTGTGTATGCTACGAGGAGATAGGCCAGGGCAAAGTAGGTCAGAATGAGGAAAGGTAGTGTTGCGAAATGTTGTAATGAAGTTATTTATTTCGGGCTCGCGCGGCGTATTGAGAGTGCAAGCCTCCCTGAAGACTCGAATTGTTGCGCCAATAACTCTGATTTGCCCTCTGCCGAACAGATGTTAGTGCTACCATCATTAAGTATCGGCAGCTTATATCTGCCAAATTTATTGGACAGTGCGGCGTAGGTCGCCCAGAAGGTGGGGTCGACCTTGCGGAAGGCGCCGAGTTTGTCGACCCATCCTTTATTCCTGAGATAGGAAATTTGTCTTTCGATGTCGGTGGATAAGTCCTTTAGGACATCACTTAAGTAGGACAGGCCCAGACGCTGCGCCATTTTTCTTATTTTTCGCCTTCTACGAACGAGAGCGGTTAAATAGTCGTCGTTCAGAAGGAACTCGGGTAATCATGTAAATTTATCCGGGTGGATGATGTCGTAGGAGGAGTTGGAGAAGTGTTTATGGAGAGTCCTTCCACTAGGGTTAGAGGTGTAGTTGTTCCAAAGTGGATGCTTGGCGTTAAAGTCGCCTCCGATGATGAACGGAGAGCCCATGTTTGTAATCATATCAAGCATGAGAGGAGTCAGCCTGGTTCTCGGCTGGACATAAACCACACCAATGTAAACTGAAGGCGAGTTCAGCTTGATGAAGCAGTGCTAAGCCGGTATGGGGAGTGCATGAGTGATTGTTCTGAAGGCAAGGGCGCGGTGGATTAGGATTGCCACCCCACCCCCCTACAATCCCTGTCGTGTCTAATGACCTCGAAGTCAGGGACGCTGATATCGTTCGCGGGCGTCAACCGCGTCTCCGTAAGAAGCAGGATTTCAGCCTGCTCTCGCGCGATAATGAGCAGGAGCTCGTTTCTGTTCGAATTGAACGATCGGATATTCCACAGCAAGATCTTAGGAAGGGAAGCCATTTTAATCCAGATTGCTCAGTACCTCGATGAAGGCCTGGAATTTCTCACTGTTTGATATACAGTTCACAAGCTTGTTATTTAATTTTCGAATGGAGGATAGCATGAGGTTAATGTCGACCAATGAATTTAGCTTGTTGATTTCGGTCATGAAGTCTTGGAAGTTTCCGGATTCCTCACCGGTGGAGTGTGAGGGGGCCGACCGCATGCCGGGGCCCTCCCCGCGCGTGCCTGCCCCCCTCGTCACATCCGCGAAAGATAAACCGCGCACGGGAACCGACGCGGGCCGTGGAATTTTTTCCGGCTGTACCGGTATGGGTATGAATAACTCTGAACCAACGAGGGTAGAAACTAAAGGGTTTATATACTCCCAAAATGCGCGGAAACGCATTAGAACTTTCAATATATGGAAATTTGGGAGTCTTCGTCGGGCCACGCCCGTCTCGGTCATAATGCAGCTGATCGCACTTGTGCTCAGGACCCCTTTATCTGCTAACGATAACCGAAAGAATTTTAGGGCGTTTTCCCATCGCAGACTCGAGCTCGAAAACGCGTTGAAAGCGACGTATGGAATATTCTTCATACGTAACATTATTATTATTCTTTTTTATTCTTTTGACAATTTTGTATAAAACATATAGTAAGGAAATGTCTCCAAATCAGTCAACAGTTGACTCCCTGATTTTTTTTTAATCCTTTACGCTCCTACGTGAGTAGTATCGAACACCGATTCATACGTAAATACGTGATACGCGAACACAGACACAATAAGGCATAGTTACCGCACTTATCAAGACTTCTGTCGCGCTGTTGCCACATCTGTTACAATTGTGATCATCGGCTAACTAAATCACAGCCTACTCTAGTACTAGCCGTGCTGAACAACGTGGCAACACCGCGTGTTTACCGATCGGGAGTCCTATTTTCAGTAATGGGAGTCTTGTACTTGGGATTACAATTAACGCATTTTCTCATAGAAAATTATGTTAAAGTACACAATTCTTTATTAATTATGTCTGAGTAATATATAAATATTATAACTATGGTAAGTAGAAGTGATATTAAAGTATACTAATAGTTATAAATGTGGTATACATTTTGTGGACTCTCGGAATGGTTTGGTGATGTGATACATAAAATTGGAAATATTTTACAGTGGTTTTAAGAAAATGTAAGTATGAAGCAAAATAGAATCATCTTTGAACTAAAACGCAACATTTGAAAATGAATGGAGTGATATATAAGTTAATAGAAACCTGAAATAGACAAAATTATTGATACGAAGTTAAAGAGGTTAAGTGATCACGGAAAGAGGTTGGATAAGTTGGAAGGGAAGGGTTGTGCAGGTAATTATAAAATCTTCACCACAAATGCATGTATCAGAAAATGCTAAATGATTTGCATTTGATTGAATATTAATATATGTTAACTTACATAAAATGTGCTTATGATTTTCATATTTTCTAAAATCTGATTCCAAATTGGTACCATTTATTATGGCTTCCATTGTTGAACATATATGAGTAAATAAGGTTATTACTTCTTCTGTAGGAATGGAAAGACCACCTCTTTGTAAGTGATCAAAATATACATTATTTATAGGTGTCCTTTATCCTCCACAATCAATTATTTACATATATTACAATTTAATTTTTTAGCAACGGAATGGGACCCATAACCGGATATATAAATATTGATATAATCATCTACAACACACGTGGATAAATATTCGGTATTGAAAATTTTTGAAAATCCTTTTACATCGGCAGAAAGATCATGATCATTAATATTATTCCCTTACAATTGGAAACATAACAACACTGTGGCATTATTAACTAATAAATTTAGTATGAAACTTGTGAATTTTTCAAAAATTGTGTATCTATATAATAAATATGAACTTGTAAAAAATTAGTTATGATACTATTAAAATGTTATTAATGTTGGTTTTATCTATTGAATAAAGCCCAGTTAAACAAAAATTATCTCTTATAAGTTCTGGGAATGTATTGTGGAATAGAATGCCACTGATTATGCAAGTGTTTATGTTAAAAGGGTCCGTACCCTATTACGCGATAGTGTGTGGTGGTAAAGGAAGTGCCGTCGTGTGGTTTGTTACGTCTCTTTACGAGTCCGTGAGGCTACTGCATAATCTGGACGTTACCTGTTTTACGCCGCTGTGTCAGTGACGCGACCGAACTCAGTTGTGAAGTGTGTGCGTGAACGAAGAATCAGGCAAAATGGACGGACAGTCGCGTCGAAGCCTATCCGTGGGGAGTCGTGAGGGAGAACGCGTTTCTTCTCCGGGTGTCTCGCCGGTGGGACCGGTACGTTCGCGAGGAGTAGACCGCGAAGGTGATGAATCGAGGCTCGAACGCCTTGAAAGAATCCTGCAGGAGAGTTTACGTTCCAGGCATCGGCCGCGATCACGTTCGCGGACGCCCGTCGGGCGCAGTCGGCATGGCAAAGATTCTCCTGTCGGTGACCGTTTGGTTAGATTGGAGCAAATGATGATGGATTTGAGTAATCGCACCTTTTCGCGCGCGCGGGCTCCTACGCGCGCTCGTCCCGGTGACGAGTTGCTTATTCCGCTTTTCGATCCTGCGAAGGATGAGCTGGTGATTGACCAGTGGATGAGGCATGTGGATGATCTCGCCAAGCGGTACGAGTGGGACGATCTTTCGGTAATGAGATTGATCGCGAATCGGTTGCGTGGCCACGCGAGAGAGTGGTATGACACGCGTCAGCGTATCACTTCCACCTGGGTGGAGACAAAGGTATTGTTGGTGGCGCAGTGCCGCAAAACAGTGCCATTCTGCCGCCTGTTCAAGGAAGCCTCAACGTATGAAGCGCAGCCTGGTCAGTGTTTGGGGGACTACTATTCCAGAAACTGGCAAAGTTACGCAGGTTGGATATCATCATACCGGACAGATATTTGATTGATATGGTGATCGGGGGCATACCCAATGACACGGTGGCTCGTGCGCTGCATTCGGCAAAACACCAGGACGCGAACGAAATGTATGCGTTCATGAATTCGTTGGGGTGCATGCCTCGGCGCCATGCTAATAAGGAAGTTCCCGGCACGTCAGGGAAACCGTGGGTGCGTTCAAACAAAACAAGGCCGTCGCGCACCTCTAACAACTACGAAAATAGACGGGTGGCGATATGTTTCATCTGTGGAGTTGCAGGGCACTATGCCAGGTATTGTAGAGCACGGAGGAAGGACGGCTTCAAGAAAGAGGTAGATCTGCTACAGAATGTTACATTTAAAGCGTCACATCCGTATGAAGTCAGTATTCGTGTCAATGGGAAACGGGTTAACAGTCTCATTGACACAGGTAGTGCATGCACCGTGATGCAATCTTCGATAGCGAAAAGATTCAATATTACAGTTAAGGTAGTAACGGCGACATTGATCAAGGCATTCGCGGGGCAAATCGTACCAGTAAATAAAACAGCTCGTGTGACGGTGAAAATTCAGAACGAGAGCGCGGACGTCGATTCGTACGTTGTTCCCGACGAGTACACGAGGTATAATGTTATCGTTGGACGAGATTTCCTGTTGCAAGAGCACGTCATAATGGTTAAGCGCGGCAACCGGGTTATATTTAATGAAATTCCGGCATTGGAGTGTAGACAAATCGCGACCGAGTTAGACGTTAACGCTTGCGAGATGGTCACGAAAGCGGAGCTGCAATTCGGCGACGTGGATATGGAGACGCGAGAAAAATGTATTGCACTCATCGAGGAGTTTCGCAGTTGTGTATCGTTGAAAATGAGCGAATTAGGGAAGACGAACACAGCGACAATGGAAATTAAATGCATCACGCAGGAAACGGTAGTGTATCGTCCTTATCGTCTCGCGGAGCCGCAGAAAAAACTGGTACGGCAAATGATACAGGATTTATCAGATAATCAAATTATACGGGAATCGGATTCGCCGTATGCAAGCCCTATCATGTTAGTGAAGAAGAAGACGGGTGATTATCGATTGTGCGTTGATTATCGAAAACTTAACGCAATCACGATCAAGGATAAATATCCGTTGCCGCTGATAGATGACCAGATTGACAACCTAGGGGGCTATAAATATTTTATAGGTTTAGACTTAGCATCCGGCTATTATCAAGTACCAATGGCGGAAAATTCCATTGCGAAGACAGCGTTAGTAAGTTTTGTAACACCCGAGGGACATTACGAATTTTTGAGGATGCCGTTCGGACTATCAAATGCGCCGGTCGTATTTCAACGGCTGATGGACAAAGTGCTGGGTACATTGAAAAACAGCATTGCTTTTCCGTATTTGGACGACGTTATAATATCGGCACGTACAACGGAGGAGGGTATGGACAAGCTACGACGAGTATTGGAAGTGATTCGAACACATGGACTGACCCTAAAATTGGAAACGTGTTTATTCTTCAAGACAAGGATAGAATACCTAGGGAGAGAGATCAGCGAGGAAGGAGTTCAACCCGGACGAAGAAAGGTGGAAGCGGCACGGTACATGGAGGCACCATCTACAGTCAAGGGCGTACGACAATTCCTGGGCTTGGCGAGTTTTTTTAGGAAATTCATTCAGAACATTGCGAGGATTGTGGAACCCATCACCCGGATAACAAAGAACGACGTTACATCGCACTGTACTTTCGGTTTTCGACCCAGAGAGACAAACGGAATTGCACACGGATGCAAGTGCAATAGGCGCAGGAGCCGTGCTCATGCAACGAGGAGGGGATGGAAAGATGGCCGTCGTGGCCCGTTTCGGATTTGTACGGTTTTACCCAACGATCGCTACGACGTAGAAGACATGCGAGAAGGCGTAAAACGCTTTAGAACGGTGGTCGCCGCGGATCGCATCAAACGATGGATCACTGTCACGGGGGACGAAAGGGCCGATTAAATTTATATTTTCAGGAAGAAGGAATGGACGGTCGAACGACTGTAAAGATGGTTAAATGATAGGGATCGTATGATATAAGATTAAAAATATGTTTTGTTTGTATACAGAAAATGGGCCAGCGCAGAAAAAAAAGCGGGTAGCACGTGTCAGCCGATTCCGGTGGAGAGGGAGCGGCCCGCAACCATGGAGGGGCGACTCAGGAGAGGTAGCCGAGGGTGTTTAAGGTGGACGACCTTGGACACGTGAGAGAGGGGGACAGACATCATGCCGCATCGTCCTTGTAAGGGAAGGCGAGCCGATGATGAAGCATGGTTCACATGAACGTGCAAGCGTATGATCAAGGGAACGAGTGTTCTGAGGCTGCTTCTGACAAAGTAGTGAAAGGGTTGGTGGCCCTGGATTGAGAAAAGGCAGACGGCATCGCTGTCGAGGTCCTGGTTTCGTTAACTATGGGCGTTGACGATTCCGAAGCCGTGAAAGGGTTAGTGGCCCGGGATCGAAGGGGGCTGACGGAGCTGGTGACTCCGGGTCCTGGTTTTCGTTAACCAAGGAAGGTGGACGATTCCGAAGCCGTGAAAGGGTTAGTGGCCCGGGATCGAAGAAGGCCGATAGAGTTAATGGCTCTGGGTCCTGGGATCGTTATCCTGGGGTGACGATTCCGAAATTGTGAAATTCCGAGAAGACTAGTGTCTTAAAACTAACTATAATCACACTAACCTAGTTAAAACTAATTGCGCCCGCCGACGGTTAAACACTGGTCGCGACTCTGCAACCAACATCGATAAATCCCGGTCGCCACAGTCCCCCTGAGTAAGCACCATCTCGTCACCACTACCTGACCTAAATTTGTGACGTCACTTGCGGACGGCGCGGCGGAACTCGTTTGTGGGAGTGCAGTCAGAAATGTTCGTTTTTCTTCCTTATATGAGAATATTTTGAACTGGGTGAGAGCTCATTCGAAAGAGGAAGGTTCAACACGGAGCGCTGCAGGCCCCGTTTATATCACAAAACTCTTTTAGTCACCTAAAAATGCTTGTATTCTGTAGGTGTATTTTATCGATTTTTTCTTACACTTTGCACACTTATATTACCCGTGTCTACCCCCTTAAGATCAATTGCAAGAAATGTTTATTTTTACAAACTCGTGTAGAATTTCTGGGGCATATTATTGAGAATAGTACGGTGCGTCCGTCGGAAAAGAAAACTAATACAGTGCGACATTTCGCGAGGCCGCGTAACGCGAAACAGGTGCAAAGTTTCTTAGGGTAACCGGGGTATTTTAGGAAACTTATTCCGTCTTATTCCTTGATAGCCCGGCCGTTGACGAATCTTTTTAGATCTGAGGTGGATTTTCGTTTTGAAGAGGGAGAGTTGTTAGCGTTCGAGCGGTTGAAGGCATTATTATGCGATAAGCCCGTGCTACGCTTGTATCTGGTGAGTGCGGAGACCGAGTTGCATGCGGATGCGTCAAAGTATGGGTATGGTGCAGTACTTCTGCAAAAGGATGAATGGTATGTTGCATCCTATATACTATGCGAGTGTAAAAAACCACTTCAGCTGAGGAAAAGTATTTCAGCTACGAACTGGAAGTGTTGGCAATAATTAAAGCGTCGCGTCGTTTTAGAGTGTACTTGTTGGGGGTGTTTTGGGCGAACGCCCTTCCGGAAAGCGTGAATTCTTTCCTTATCCGCACCAGTATTGTGCGGCGACCCACCTATCTATAGGAATGGATGGGCCTGATTAAGATTGAGTTTCTGCTTTGTGTAATGCTCTTTATTCTCGGACCTTCGTCTGAAGACTGGTAGTTTCATCGTCCGAATCGAGAAATTCGTAGTACAAGAGTGGGGGGTACGTGGAGCCGCCGATGGCCCAGCGAAAACAAGAAAACATTACTGATCAGCGCGCTCGCCGTGGTTAAAACTCTCATCAGGGGGTTCCGTTCAAAATTGTGACCGATTGTAAGGCGTTTGCATTAACAATGAACAAGGGAGGTTTGTGTGTTAGAGTTGCAAGATGGGCTCTTTTGTTGGAGAAGTTTAATTATGTAATAGAGCATTGTCCCGGGAGAAGTATGGGGCACGTGGACGCGCTAAGTAGGAATCCTTTGCCCACTTGTTTGCATGTTAATGAAAGCGAAGGGGGTCTCGTAGCTCGTTTACGTCGTGATTTGATTAGGATTATGGATTTGCTGAAAGAAAAGCGCGTTGATAATTATGTAGTGAGGAATGGTCTTTTATATAGAGAATGTATCCATGATGTTTTCCTTGTGGTGCCGAAGGTTTTGCAGAATCAAGTAATTCAACGAGCCCACGGGCATGGGCACTTTTCTGTAACTAAAACTGAAATGTTGGTGAAGAGGGATTACTGGTTCTCGACTATGCGTCCGAGAATTGAGAAAGAAGTGAGTGGTTGTGTCGATTGCATTCTTGCGGAAAGGAAACGGGGTAGGGCCGAGGGTTGGCTTCATGTAATAGGTGGCACACGTCAAAGGTGACGTTCCTTTGAACACTTACCACGTCAACCATCTGGGCCCCATCCCTACGACGAAGAAAAGCTATCGTCACATTTTTGTGGTTGTTGATGCTTTCTCCAAGTTCTTCAAGTTTGTCTGGCTTTATGCGACGAAGTCAACAGATGCTGCTGAGGCTTTGCGTCGTCTTAAAGGACAGTCGGTCGTGTTTGGAAATCCGAGTAGAATAATTTCCGACAGGTGTGCTGCTTTTACGTCAAACGCGTTTGAGGAATATTGTAGGGAAGAAAACATCGAGCATGTTATGATTGCTACTGGTGTTCCGAGGGGTAATGGGCAGGTGGAGCGCGTAAATAGGACTCTCATTCCGCTAATCACGAAGATGTCGAGTCCGAAGCCTCAGGAGTGGTACCGATATTTAGATCTGGCGCAGAAATATTTAAATTCCACGCCTCATCGGAGCATTGCGCCCATGCCGCGTCACTTATTATTTGGTACACGGATGAGGCTTGTTGAAGATCCATCAATACGGCAGATGTTGGACGAGGAATGGGTCGCACTTATCTAGGAGAATCGGAACGAGGTACGAAGACGGACGAAAGAGGCAATTTCCAAAATTCAGATGGAAAATATGAGAAGTTTCAATAAGAAACGGAAGTCGGCAAGACAATGCGCTGTCGATGATGTGTTGGCGATTCAAAGCACTCAGTTGGGGCCGGGTTTAAAGTTTGCCGGGAAATTTGTACGACGTTATGTTGTGTCTCGGGTATTGCGGAATGATCGTTATATTGTGAGGAAGGTGGGTGAGCACGAGGGTCCGTGGCACACGTCAACGGTCGTGGATCAGAAGAAACCATGGACTAACAATCTTAGTGACCCTTCTAGGGATGAGGAGGTGGGAGAGGGGTAATTTTTCACACCGGATTCAGTGTCAACTAGTGTTATTGCGTCTACATGTAATTGAATGTTGTAATTAGTTTAAGAGTGTGCTATATGATTGAGTAGCGATATTCGCGGCCGAATGTATTTGTAGGATGGCCGAGTGTCGGATGCAAGAATTCGTGGAAATGGTATGAGAGGGCTTTGTATGAATCGTGTGAAGGGAAGAATCGAATGTGGCGCCAAGCGTGAATGAAAAGTGTTTGTCGAACCGTCGAATGCGGATCGAGTGAATGTTTATGTCGAGGAAAGGGTGAATGGTTTCGGGGAATGCACGTGGAGTTTTGGATGCATGCTAACCCGTGGTCGAACTGTGACACGTGGCAAGAGTGTGTGTGTCGGTGTGGGGGGGTCCTAATGAGTGAGAACGAGTGATGAATAGAGTGAGAGGGAAACTGCATGAAAGAAAATATGGTGTGGATGATGCGTGCGCGAGGCAGAATAGTTGGGGAGGCGTAGCAGAATAGTTTGGAAAGCAGAATTGAAGCGAAGTTGAGAAAGAATCGTTGTGCCAGTTGTGTTGAGTTAACAATAAAGCATATTCTTTTGAGAAAAGAGCCGAACTCAATTTCCCTTGAAAAATAATCCTACATATTTTTCGAGACTGAGTATTAAAACGAAGGAACAAAACCACCACCGACTCCTCACTTCATCTCCCAACAACATAACACCGTCTTGAATGTTTTTTGTTGCGATTCCAACACTATCTTACGTACGAAGCCCCCATTTCCTTCGTCATGCCCTTATTTGGTCATCGGAGTGCATGCAGTCGAGTCACTCCTTCTGCTATGGTGCAATGACGCAGGCCCTTCAGAAAAACCCTTAGGCTCCGCTGGAAAATTACGTGGCCCGCCATCTTTTTTAGACTAATTTTTGGGTATAAAAAGGGCATGAAAACTACGTTCCGCGGCTCAGAATTGAATCTAACTACAGTAATTTTTTTGAGAGGGATCGCAGTTCAGGACCGGCCGCGAGCACTCTGGGCCCACGGAGAACTTTGCCTTTTTAGAAACGCTATAGCCGGATAAGGGGGTCAAATGTGCCCCTAAACCAAATTCAACTTGTGAGGTGCCATTCGATAGCTTATCAAGAAAACCAATTTGTGCCAAGTTTCAACCCTGTAACTCAACTGGGAGGGTAGTGACAGGGAAAAAACGAAAATCTAGTTTTTGGCCAATATTTCCCATTTTAAAATCAGAGACACTTCTACTATGGAGGCACATATTATACAATTTTTGCAGATTTTTAAATTGAAAACCCGAGCTGTAAAAAATAAAAAACGTAAAATAATGCTGAAAAATGCCGATTTTGTATTGAAGGAATCGTGGTACTATGATTATACTTTTTTCTAGGTGCATATTATTGATACTAGTACTCTCAATTTTTTCAGATTTTTAAATTCGGTGTGCCGCAGTCAAAAAAAATAAAAACCGATTTCTTCGTACCTTATATTCTAAAGTACGTAAGATGTTTTCAACGGGGTCGGTGGTCTTGCGGTTAAGTGTCCAGCTGCTAATCCGCTGCAGACATTTTTGTAGGTTCGGGCCTTCTTCGGGTTTATTTTTGTTAACATCAATTTTTTTTCTAATTCCTATCTATATGACAATGATCAATACTTGCTTACAAATATTTTTAAAATATTTGTGAAATATTTTCATTTAATGTACATAAATATGAACTGAAAGCGCTTTTTCTGCCACCGTTTCTTTTGTCATATAACTTGTCAATTATGGTACTGTTTCGCATTTTCTACACTATTGTAATGGTATGAAAGATACTTATCTTTTCGATTGATATGGAGAAAAACAGCGTTACAACAAAGTTCTTAATCTTCACCGCTGTCTTGGTTAATTATTGGTGTTACTTTTTACTTGTTAAGTACTTCTGCGGGTGTTACAATCAACACATCTGAAAATGCACTTCATATATTACATTAATATTATAAATATCAAACAGTAAGATCCCTCTCGGACCAGGCGACACGTTTTTCGATCGCTCTCGGCCCCATGAGAAACGCTTGTGACCACCTGTTATGGTCGACGGCTGTTTCTCGGCGGGTGAGCTACCTGATCGCTTTACCGTAAAATAGGTTTCTTAATTGCCTTTCGCAAAATACGTTTGCGAATATAAGAGAAGCATAAAGAGAAGAAAAAACATAAAAGCATACTACAATAAATGGGCATAAACCCCGGCGGCCAACCTGGATTGTTTATGACCGAAGCGAAAGTTCAGTCTTGTATTGATTTTTCCCGAATTGTTATTTTCGTGCACTAATCCTTTGAACAATTAACTGAAGGAACAGATATACATTAAAGTAGAGACTGGTATGCGATAAGCATTTTAATACCTGATATCTTAAAAATTAGATAACTCGTGCATCACTCGTTATTTTTTGTTCGTATTTTGTAATATTGTTTGTTGTACCTTAAATATGCAGAATTTCATACACGGAATGCAAAATTTTAATTGCAAATGCAAAATTTTTAATGTTTTGTTAAACTTCAATTTGCAAAAAAGCGGCTCAAAACGTCTTGTAATTTTTGTTGTTTTGAGGAGTGACAAGGTGTTGTACTACATTGCTATATCATTTTTATCTGCTACTACCTGCTACCCTACAAGTTATTGAATTTTTTGGAGAGACCAAAACCCAGTTTCGGCTCACCAAACGACGCACAGTGGCCCAAATCCCGGAATACAACAGTATGTTAACTATGTGTCGTTCATTCCACTGTGTATTTTCTTTATTATAATATTCATGTTTTACTTATATTTCGTTACGTAACAATTATTTCTTATTATTTGTTACTATTTGTTATTAATTGTTAATAATTGTTGTTATTGTTATGATGATGTTATGTCATACAACTAGTTTAACCTTTTCCACTATAAAAATGTTCATTATTTAAGCATTATATGCATCTTTTGAATTTTGTCCCGAACGCCCATTGAACGGCCGCACTGTGCGCCGTGTCAGTTTATTACTGCCACTCAGAACTCGGGGAGATCCCCCCAGTGGTGGGGATGAAGCGCGATCCCTCTCGAACCAGCTCTCGCCGGGCACACATCAAGAAATTACTGTAGATTCGTGCCACGCCGGTACCAGCTAGATTTTAAAGTTACTATAAGTTTTGAATAACGCTTACCCTTTCGTATCCTACTATTCAACGTCATAGGCGACAGACCGTTATCAAAAGTGAAACGATATTATGTAAGAGTTTTCGATCTGCCTTATTGGAAAGTATTGGGATATGGGTATTAATAATAATCTATTTTAATGTGGAATACAATACTTTTATTTATTTATATTTCCGAAGACACGTAGGAAGGCACGTTTGAATACCTTCGAAGAAATGTCTCGAGTGAGAGTCGCACAAGTCAAGAAACAAAAGAACAGTGTACATACAATGTACAGTAATTCTTCGCTTGGCGCTCACCACGATCTCTACCGAGGACGCTCACGAGTCATCCCCACCACTGGAGGGGCCCCTCTAGTTCTGAGTGGACGGAGTAATTCGGCACCTTTTGATTAGCCGACACGTCGCGGCGGCGACGGCCGCGTTAACCATTAAAAGATTAAATGCTCCGTATCGGTGAGACAACACTAATGCAACGGCGTAACTTTTTTGTTGCTACTTATATCGCTATAATTTTTTGTTTGAAATATTGCTGAGATTGTGGTGATTAAAATGAGACCAAACACGATAGAATTTGGATTATATTTACATACTTAGTAATATTATACGTAATGGGCAAGGATCCTTACAAGAAGTTTTTAATATAACTTAACGGGCTTAGAGAATAGTCCAAATCTAAACATATATTCCAATAGGCTTCCACAAGATAGGATGCACATTTATTAGTATGGTTTTATGCCTTTCTAGAAGCCCATGCAAGCACGTAATAATGAAATGCCACATGCAAAACTGCCGCATCATCAGCCGCAATTGAATACAATAACGAAACGTGTGGTATGGTTGAAGCGCCGAAAACAGAGCCGTCGGCTGTGTCCTCACTCGAGAACCAGGTGGATATCACATTCGTCGTCTATGCCTTCCCGGCGCTCGTCGAATTCGTTTCGTGGTTCCTCGAGGAAAGTAAAGGCGGCCCGTCTCAATCATTCCGCGGCTTTCAGTAGCCGCGACCGTCGCTGTTACTCGAGGCACACGAAACGAATTCGACGAGCGCCGAGAAGGCATAGACGACGAATGTGATATCCACCTGATTCTCGAGTGTTGGAACAGTCGACGGCTCTGTTTTCGGCGCTTCAACCATACCACACGTTTCGTTATTGTATTCAATTGCGGCTGATGATTTCAGTTTTGCATGTGGCATTTCATTATTACGTGCTTGCATGGGCTTCTAGAAAGGCATAAAACCATACTAATAAATGTGCATCCTATCTTGTGGAAGCCTATTGGAATATATGTTTAGATTTGGACTATTCTCTAAGCCCGTTAAGTTATATTAAAAACTTCTTGTAAGGATCCTTGCCCATTACGTATAATATTACTAAGTATGTAAATATAATCCAAATTCTATCGTGTTTGGTCTCATTTTAATCACCAATATCTCAGCAATATTTCAAAAAAAAAATTATAGCGATATAAGTAACAATAAAAAAGTTACGCCGTTGCATTAGTGTTGTCTCACCGACACGAAGCATTTAATCTTTTACTGTCGCCCGACTTCTCATTCCTCTCTTTCTTTCGCTCGCTGTCCCTTTCTGTGGCCGCCGATATCGGTGCCTCCACAGTAGCCAGGCTCTCAAGTTCCGCCGAAATTTCTACGAACCCAAAGTTCGCCTAAATTCGCTTGGCGCTCACGGCCGGTCCCGAGTAGCGAGCGCCAAGCGAAGAATTACTGTATATGTTAGCGACAGCATATTTTTAACGAAAAGAAAGGGACCGAATGGCGAAGTGCTATTCATTCGGGGAAGAATTTATGATAGGGACTTAGCCTGCGTATGGTTGGAGAGTGTCTTGGAAACGGGCAATCTGGACGACAGACGATGGCTGGTGGCCCGACGCTATTCAACTATCGAATGTCCCAGGATTGACTGTTTATTAGGGGTTTTTAAGAATGAATGAACGAGACTGAACATCCTGTTGGCCGACGATGGCTGGCGACCGCTTTGGGTTTTCCAACCATCTGGTGTCGAAGGATTGTTTATTTGAATGAGGAATGAAAGACCAAACATGGCAATCGGCCTGTCGCCGTATTACCAAGGTATAGGGACTCTGCTCCTGGAGGATCTGGCCACGGAGTGGGGAAGGTTATGCCTTTTGGTAAATGAACTGTGATTGACCGCTCAGTCTTTACCCCAGAACTGTCCGGGAAAGATCTATCTTGCATACTCTCAAAGTATAATTTCTAACATATATACCAGGGCAGACTAAAATAAATTGATTAATCCATATACGGAAAAATAGATTAGTTTTGTTCTTTATTTAGAACAATAAATTCCAACAAAAAGAAATAAGTAAACAACTTACAATTAGTGCACCTCATATAAGGAAAAGAAACAGCAATTTCGCTGCGTGATGGCATCAAGCGCTTGGCTGACACTCTCAAACCAAGCACGAGCACGGCGCAACCACCATAAAAGAGAAGTGCAAAAGGGAGATGTGAACGTTGTCCGCGAAAACGGGATAGAATAACCAGTTATTGTTACCAAAAAGGCTCAAGATATGTGTGACTGTGCACTTACAGAAAATTAAAATTTTTAGTTACTTGGAATCTTGAGTCCAAATGTTTATTATTGTATTAGTTCCTTTTGTACACCAATACCAGGGTGCCTAAGCAATACTGATTTGTTTAGATCGCATGATTACACTGTTCGACAAATTTCAATTTTTTTGTTTATTTTGTAACCTTCAATAGGCGATTCTTATGGACTTTAATGTGCTGGATACGAATCTGTAATCCGTTTTTCTCCAGAATGTAATATTTTTGAAAAAATCACAATTTTTCAAGTTTGGAAGTGTTTTGTGCTTTTCCGGTAATAGTTATTCAGTTGCGCTTGGTGCCAAATGATTCTGCGAAGTTTCACGAATAAAATGATATAATTAGTAATTAGATTATAAACATTTGAACGTGTTTAAATAATGATCAAAGTGAAAAGGACACCGAAAATACACTCATTTTGGCTGATATCTTTCAATTTATTTCAAAAACTACGGGTCCAGGAGAAAATATAACTATGCCGCGCGATACAGCAGACCTTTCTGCAAAGGAGAGCATCAGTGGAAGTTACAAAATCATTTCTGTATTCAATATACAAGCGAAATAGATTCCCACCTTCGTAACGCTGGGTTGATCCATTTCTAGCAATTCTTACCGTACAGTACGTAATTCTGCTGTCAAGCAACTTTAAAACCTAAATTATATATTCTCGTTCCGTAAATATTGAGAAAGGTGGACCCTTAGTTACGGGACAATCTGTATTGTACTATCAATTGCATAATCCAAGGCAGGGCTCGGAATTAACCAAATATGAGTAATAGAAAAACATAGACTTGGTAAAGTCCGCTGATGCATTGTCGCTCCTTGAGTCACGAAGGACCAAGGAGCACCAGTTTGAGAGTCCAAAAGTTCCACAACAGACCGTCCAACATATAGGTTACTCATGCGAGATAACGCAGGATAGAAAGGGGCTCCCAAAACGGGAGCCGAGGTCTTTTGATTTTGTAACATCGTCACGTGCGGTTCGTCGTTCATTTCAATAAAGATTTCGTTCGTTTAGAAAATACGGTATTCCTTATTTTCCCTTCGATTCTGTAAAATAATCAGATTCCGTATACTCCCTCCCGGTGCGGAACTCTCTACATAACAGACGAAGAATTTTGGTGGCAGCGGTGGGATACCGTAAAAACGAACCGTTCGAAATTGTGAAGTGAGACTAGAGAGAAGCAGAAGTTCGACGAATTATCCAGCTGAAGAACGGAAGAGGAACTCCGAGTGTCACGAGAAGGTGCAGGGATCTCTTCGAGGAAGAAACAGTCTGTGGAATTCGAGTCGAAGATTCAGCCAATGAAAATACAAATTCTGCTGTTGTTGGACCTGTATCTACAGTGAGTATAAATCACATATTTCAAAATGTCGGTTGACTCGGGCAAAAATATTAAAAAAGAGTCTGTACGGAAGAATGCTAATGTTGGAAACGAGCACGAAGCGGGCAGCTCGAAACCGCGTTACGTCAAGAATTCGGAACAAAGATAAGCTACTCGACCGCCTCGTTACTACGGAACCAATGCCGACAAGGAATCAAAAACGTAAAGGATTATAACAATGGGTTTAATAATAATCGAACTAGATTTAATAATCAAACTAGATTTAATAATGGTCAATACCGAAGTCAAAACATGAGTTAACGCATCGGTCAAAATCCACAAATTCGGTGTTACGTTTGCCAAGGGAATCATTTTGCCAGTCAATGTCCACAACGGACGCAAACGCGGGAAAATGGATATTATCCTCAAACCGGGAGCAAGGACAGACCGCCGCCTGGGTTTACAATACCTCAGATAATGACCATTATGAGTACGCAACCGTCGAGTGGCAACCCCCAAACGGAAAGTTAGGTACTTTCCTCGTGGACACGGCAGCGTCAATCAATCTAATTAAGGAACCTATAGTAGCTAACAATAAAAGATATAAAAGTCAGAAAATAGTTAAAGGAATCGCCAATATAGCAGTAAACATTCAAGAATTTACTTATATAGACAACCATCGATTTTACGTCGTACCAGCAAATTTTCCACTACCCTTCGATGGAATACTAGGTTTACCGTTCCTCGAAAAAGAAAAGGCTCTTATTGATGTACCCAACAAGAAAATAACTTTCATCTACTATTTTGAAACCAATCAGGTCGATCGAACAAAATTACTACAAGAAAATGTGCGCCTAAACCATGTAACACCACAGGAAAGGAATGAGTTATGGAAATTGATTAGCGAGTATCAGGACGTGTTTGTTCTACCTGGCGACGCTCTACCTGAAGCTAATATAACTCAGCACCGAATAGTTACTACCGACAAGATATCCATACGGACCAAGCCTTTTCGATATTCTTTACAACATCAAGAAATAATTAAAGAACAGGTTGAGGAAATGTTGGAAAAAGGCATTATTCGCCATTCTTCGTCTCCATATAATTCACCTCTATGGGTTGTGCCAAAGAAGACAGATGCATCAGGAAAACGAAAATGGAGAGTCGTAGTGGATTTCCGACAATTAAATGCCAAAACACCGCATGATAATTATCCGTTACCGATCGTAGAGGATATTCTATCTCAACTTGGCCAAGCAAGATATTTTAGCGCATTTGACACTGCATCCGGATTCCATCAAATCGCAATGTGCGAGGAAGATAAGGAAAAAACAGCCTTTTCCACGCCAAGAGGACATTATGAATTTAACAGAATGCCATTCGGGTTGAAGAATGCTCCAGCTACGTTTCAGCGTATGATGGATGTGGCATATCGGGGTTTAGTTAACTCGATACTATTCACATATGTTGATGACGTAATTGTATTTTCCCATAGTTTTGAAGACCATTTGAAACGCCTTAAATTATTTTTTGAGAGAACAAGAGAAAAACAACTAAAATTACAACCGGATAAATGCGAGTACCTGAAACCTGAGTTATCCTATCTGGGACACGTTGTAACCTCGGAAGGAGTGAAGCCAAACCCAGAAAAGATAGGGTCCATAACGAAGTTTCCAAAGCCACAGACTGCCAAGCAGATAAAACAATTTCTTGGTATTGCTAGCTATTACCGCAAGTTCGTAAAAAATTTCAGCATGATTGCGAAGCCAATTTCCGACCTTTTACGGAAGAATGTTACATTTAATTGGGGGCCGAATCAAAACAAATCTTTCAACGATCTAAAATTAAGATTAACAGAAGACTGCATTTTACAATATCCTGACATGAACAAACCATTTGTTTTAACAACTGATGCTTCGAATACCGGAATAGGTAGTACACTGGAACAAATGGACAACGAAGGAAAACTACGACCAGTGGCATACGCATCAAGAGCTATCAACAAAGCAGACAAAAATTATACGACAACGGAAAAGGAGCTGCTTGCAATTGTTTGGAGTGTCAAGCATTTCAAACCATACCTATGTAACAACAAATTTACAATTATTACAGACCATCAACCTTTAAAATGGTTGTTCAATATGAGAGATCCAAGCTCTCGACTAATGAGATGGAGGATTTTACTGGAGGAATTCGAGTACGAAATTGCGTACAAAAAGGGATCTACAAATCTGTGCGCAGATGCATTATCCAGGAACCCTGTGGGTCCCGAAGAACCAGAGATAGAATTTATTAACTGGTGCACCACGGTACGTCCTATTTGTAGAAGAACCAAGCGAGAAGGCTTTGGCAGTACATTTCAAGGTTAGGAAATGAGGATAAGTTGCACATTCTACAAACTGAAACGCGAGAAATTTTAGGAGCATCTTTTGGGTTCCAGCGGCTCACCAGAACGGTATTTAAATACCTCCTGCGGGAACTGGTAGCAGTCGCAATAGCTGAAGAGAAAGATGTAGTGTACTTGCCATTGGAAGCGGCAAGACAACATTTCGAAGGTAACACGAAAGAACTGAAGGAAATCATAATTTCGGTCTACAGTGATCCTCGTATAAAGGTTGAGATGGGAACGCGAATTGTCCGACAACCAGAAGGAGACGAGGAGAAGATTCAAATGATCTCCAAATACCATGATTCATCAGAGGCAGGCCATCGTGGAACTCAGCAAATGTATAAACAACTATCGAAAAATTATTATTGGAAGGGAATGTACGAAGACATCAAGTCGTACATCAACAGGTGTGAGAAATGTCAAAAGAACAAGGCATCACGACATCCGGTAAAGGCACCCATGAAAATCACTGATACACTCAGGATATTCAACGAAAAAATAGCTATTGATATAGTGGGACCTCTCAGAGAAACACGCAGAGGAAACAAATTCATTTTAACGATACAGGATCAATTAACGAAATTTATGCAGGGTTATCCAATTCCGGACAAAAAAACTGAAACCATCATCGACAAACTATTAAACAATTATATTTGCAACTACGGCCTTCCAAACGAAATACTATCAGATAGAGGATCCAATTTCATGAGTCAATGGATGAGTCTGGTACCAGCCTCTGAGTCGTATGGTTGACTTGCAAACGGCTCCGTGATTGTAAACAGATCATATAAGTTCGCAGTGTTAAATAGCTATTCGATTATCGTCTAATCGTGTTCTGTGTGAAGTATATAGTTCAACTATAAATTCTTTACCTCAACCGTCACGATATTTTTCGTGCGGTGGAGGTATGTGACCGCCACGAAGTGTCTGAACCATTTATACAGTGCCAGATAAACCCAGTGATGGCAGAAAATTCTCAACAGCAACCGACTTTCACGTTCGGTTTTGACCAAATTTCCAGACCTCACAAGGCAAACGATACATCCAATGTGGATATCAATGAATCGGAAACAACGGACAAATGCCACTGGCAAGTAATAAAGAAAAGGAAAACATCGAACCGCTCGCCAGAGCCATACACAGTACAAAACTCGTTTCACCTCAACACACAAAACAGATATGAAGAACTCTTACAACATTCCGACGAAAACATGCAAGTAAATGAAACTGTTTATACTCCAACAAACGATAAAGATAAACAAAGAAATGAACATAAACCGCCGCCAATATTTATATACGGAGTAGCAAACTATCAAAGAATGGTAGAATTTGTAACCTCAACGATAGCTAAAGAACAATACCAATGTAAGGTCCTACCAAATGAAACGATTAAAATAAATGTAACTACACCAGACTGCTACAGGAAACTAATTAAAAAGCTCCAACAAGACAAAATAGTGTATCACACATATCAAATTAAAGAGGAAAGGGCCTATAGAGTAGTACTACGAAACCTGCACCACTCAATACCAACAGAAGAAATCCAACAAGAAATTGAGAAACACGGTCATACGGTCCGCAATATCGTAAACATTAGGCATCGCAAAACCAAAGAACCTCTCCCCTTGTACTTCATAGACTTAGAACCTAAACAAAACAATAAGACTATCTACAACATTAAGCGCCTATGTAACTTGAAAATAACAATTGAAGCGCCGAGAAAGAAGAGCTCCATTGTCCAATGTACACGATGCCAAAGTTATGGGCATACAAAAACCTATTGTACAAAACCGTATGCCTGTGTGAAATGCGGCGGTGATCATAATACAACTCTCTGTAAAAAGCCTCCAAACACTCCAGCAAAATGTGCCCTATGCGAAGGAAGCCATCCCGCCAATTACAAAGGGTGTGACGCCTACAAAAATTTACAAAAAGCAAGAGGTAAGAAAATATACCAAGCGCGAGAAATCCTCAGTCAATCGAACAATATAAACTTCAATGTCAGTGATACAAACGAGTTCCCTCGCCTAACTCCCAGCCACCCCAAGTACAGACACCAGTACTCCAACAAAAATCCTATTCCCAAGTCTTAGAGCAAAGTCAGTTGCCTTCAAGTACAACTGAGCAAATATTTACTTTCCTGAATGAGCTTAAAGCAACGTTTTTGCAACTGATCCATCAAAACAGCATGATACTAAACATGCTAACAACGGTCATTAATAAAATTGCTCAATAATGGATAATTCATTACCAATACTACTCTGGAACGCCAACGGTCTAGTAAATCACAAACTAGAATTACAAAACTTCCTCCTAATGCATAAAATTGATATAGCACTAATATCTGAAACGCACTTTACTTCTAAAAGTATGTTTAAAATACCGTACTATAAAGTCTATCATACTCCACACCCTGATGATACAGCTCACGGGGGTGCAGCTATTATTATTCGAAATAAAATTGCTCATCATGAATTAATTCACCATTAATTCAAACGGTTAAAATCCAGAGCACTAATATCCAGGTTGAGGCAGAACTCCACTCATTCAAAATCTCGGCTATCTACTGTCCTCCAAGGTACACTATCTCTACTGAAGAATACTTAGCGTTTTTCATATCCCTTGGACCTAAATTCATGATAGGCGGTGATTGGAACGCTAAACATACTGAATGGGGGGCAAGGCTCGTAACACCAAAAGGACGAAACCTATTAAGGGCGATTACCAAACTAAACTGTACATACATATCTACCGGTGAACCTACGTACTGGCCAACGGATTCCTCCAAAATACCAGACCTATTGGACTTTTTTATTCTCAAGGGAATCAATCCAGGTTATTCGCAAGTCGAATCTAAATTCGAGCTCTCATCGGATCATTCCCCAATAATTGCAACCATAAGTACGCATATAATAAGAAAACCAATCACACCAAGACTTACTTCGGCAAAAACAAATTGGGACATATTTCGTGCATTCATAGAAGAACATATAAAACTGAATATAAGATTAAAAGAACCTGACGAAGTAGATAATGCAGTGCAGCACTTCACCACTTTAATACACGAAGCTGCCTGGAACTCAACTCCCACGATAAATGAACCAAAGGAAAGCCAAAACATACCCTTTCACATAAGGCAGCTAGTAGCAGCAAAAAGAAGTTCACGAAAGAAGTGGCAAAGAACGCGAAATATCGTTGACAGATACTCATACAATAAACTAAGACGGAAACTTCACAAATCTTTAATGGATGTACGAAACCAAACATTCTAGCACTATATCACCACACTTTCCAAAAACGATCACTCAATCTGGAAAGCCACCAAAAAGTTCAAAAGACCACAAATATCTGTACCACCGATACGAAAGAGGGACAACGGATGGGCTAAAAGTGATCATCAAAAAGCTACTGCATTCGCTGAACATCGCGAACAGGTATTCACACCCTTCCCTAACGTAAACTCTGACGATAACGAAATTGAAAATACACTTCAGGTTCCGCTTCAAATGGCGTTACCCATAAACCACTTCACACCCGAAGAAGTGATACAAGAAATCCTCAACGTAAAACCGCAAAAGGCACCTGGTTACGATCTAATTACGGGCTCAATTCTTAAACAACTACCAAAAAAGGGAATAATATTACTAACAACCATCTACAACAGTATGCTCAGATTATCATATTACCCACTAATGTGGAAGTTTGCCCATATCGTAATGATTCATAAACCTTGTAAACAAATGAATGTAGTAAGCTCCTATCGTCCGATTAGTTTACTTCCTGCCCCATCAAAACTATTCGAAAAACTGCTGTTAAAGAGAATCGGAAAAGATATCAACTTATCAACTGTCATCCCGGATTTTCAGTTCGGGTTTAGAGAACGTCACTCTACATTCCAACAAACGCATAGAATAGTGAATAAAATTGCAGCTAGCCTTGAGCAGAAGACACTATGCACAGCCGTGTTTCTCGATGTCGCCCAAGCATTCGATAAAGTCTGACACAACGGACTTCTATACAAAATTAAAAACATACTCCCTAGCTCATACTACCTGTTACTAAAATCCTACATCTCTGAAAGATACTTCCAAGTAAAATTCAATAACTCCTATACAAATTACTGTAAAGTACAATCAGGTGTACCTCAAGGAAGCGTACTAGGGCCCTTATTATATCTAATCTACACGGCAGATATACCCACAACGGATGACACCTCAATCGCAACCTTTGCTGATGACACGGCCCTAATAGCTCTAAATAACGACCCAGTAATGGCATCCAGACAACTCCAACACCACTTAGACCTCCTACAACATTGGCTCAGCAAATGGAGAATAAAAATAAATGAATCGAAATCAGTGCAAGTCACTTTTACAACAAGAAAGATAATCTGTCCCAAGGTTACCATTTATAACACACAAATTCCAGTTGAAACTGAAGTCAAATATCTTGGCTTGCACCTTGACCAAAAACTAACCTGGCAAAAACATATTAAAACAAAAAGACAACAATTAAATCTAAAACTACGTGAGATGTACTGGCTGCTGGGCTGTAAATCCAAGCTTTCGTTAACCAATAAAGTCCTACTGTATAAATGTATTATAAAACCCATATGGACTTATGGGATCCAGTTGTGGGGCTGTACCAAACCTTCAAACACCAAAATCATACAAAGACTACAATCAAATGCATTGCGTATGATAACTGATAGTCCATGGTATGTTTCCAATTACACAATTCATAACGACCTCAAAATCCCCTTTGTCACCGAAGAAGTACACAGACTATCATCACTCTACCACCAAAGAAACAAGGACCATAAAAACCCACTGATTGCAGAGCTAAACAACTTACCCAACGTGAAAAGAAGACTAAAGAAAAAGTGGCCGACTGATCTACTTAAGATGCCAGAAAGAAGACACCCCAACTCATAACTAAAGAAAATACAATAAACCATCTCGGAAATCAGAGGAGTATCATCGCTGGATGATGACTCCGCTCGTGACAATTTCAATCAATATATTTACTTAATACCCAAATATAGGAGTAGCTTGTAAATTTGCTGTAAATAAAAAAAAAAAAAAAAAAAAAAAAAAAAATGATGGATGAATTCATGAAATTTACAAAAATCAGTCACCGTACGACCAGTCCATTCAGACCACAGTCAAACGGAAGTTTAGAAAGAAGCCGTGGTGTTATAAAAGAATACTTGCGAAACATGTGCGAACAGGAGGACGAATGGGACACAATGTTACCGCAAGCAATTCGTTGCTACAACATAATGGAACACGAAGCAACAGGATATACAACTTTCGAATTGGTATTTGGACAGCAGCCGAGAATCATGGACTTAATAGACCACAACGGTGATTCTTATCAAGAATATTTAGAAGAGCTCCAAAGAAGACTTGAACGCACACAAATTGCAGCCAGGAAAAGTATAGAAGAAGCTAAGGAACAATTAAAAACGACATTAGACAAACATTGTAATCCGTTAAGTATAAGATAAGGAGATTACGTTTGGCTAAAGAACAACGATTCTGCCAAGTTAAAAGGAGGTTTGAAAGCACCATATGCAGGACCTTACAAAGTGATTCAAATTATTAGCGACCAAAATATTAAAATAGAGCGTAAAGGAAAATACGAAATAGTCCACATTAATAGAACAAAGTACGTCAACCTTTCTGTTCCAGGGCCCACAGATCGGAATCAAGCGATACTGACTATACCATTGAAGAATTTGACCAACTACCAAATGTACATTTCGATCCCATAGAACCGGTTAAAATATACCATAAGGAATGGAAGACGATTGTGTACTACGGCCTAGACCGATTCGCAAGAATTGACAATGAACTAGCAAAAGGATTCGATACCATTAAGCAAAGAATTACAAGCAAATTTATTTCTATTTTTAGTCAACAAGGTACACGGTTGTCGACTTTTAGCAATCGCGTCAATATATTATTGAGTAGTTTAGGTTACAAGGAACATAGGATTAAGAAACGCGGATTATTTAATTTCGTCGGTGAAATATCAAAAGAATTATTTGGTGCAATGTCATCCTCTGATGCCGATTATTATAACGAAGCCATAGACAACGTAACACGGGATAATAATAAATTAGCGAATCTGATAAAAAATCAAACATACATATTACAAGCTAGCCTTAAAGATGTAAACGAATTTAAACTAGAATTATCAAATAAGATAGAAGTAATAGGGAAAATTGTGAACACGATAGAGAATCAAGTACTTACCGATATAGTATTGTATGAACACGACATGGTGATAAGCTCATATTTAGATTTAGTAACTATTGGGAACTGCGAAGTGAGCAGGTGGCTCACGCGCAGATGTGAGAGCGAGTGTGTGGTTCATTGTTGTTTCTTCTCTTATTCCGTCGCGCAGTATCCTGTCGACTGTTATAGCGGAACGATTCTTTTTCCGCATTGAGCGTTATATGTAGTTTGTTCATAATCATACCATGTAGTTCATTTATATTACTAGTTATAGTCCTCATTTTGTAGCAACATAAGAAATAAAGTATCTTATAACAACAGTAACATTACTGGAAACAATAGTTTTACACGCAGGACGCGGGCAAGTACATCCAGTATTATTTGACCCAGAACAGCTACAACAAATGCTAAGTGAAAAGCGAAACAATTCGGTAGCAAGCAATTAGTATTTCCACAAGATCCAGAAGTTAATGCAGTTAACGCGAATCCAGACCATTTGCAACAGCAACTAAAATCCGTCGAATCTATAAGACGCGAAGCCGAACAAATAGAACATCAGTCTAGGAAACTGTCGGCTGACGAAAAGCGTTGGAAGTTTCTAACTTACTTAGGTTATGGATTAGGAATAAGCACATTTTTGTACTTTATTTATGAGACTAGGGTGTACAAATTATTATACTATTTAGTACCATCGAACTTGTTCAAACCGTGTAACAACTATTATACAAATTGTTACAATACCCTACAGTACTCTTCAACCAACAATGTATCACAAGAGGACATAGAGCTGCATCAACAAATAGGCTAAGATAACCCTTCGGAAACAACACAATTAGCAACTTCATCGGACGATGCAAGAAGAGTAACATTTGGGCCCATATTAGCAGTGGAAGACGAACCACGCAGACAACAAGGGCGAACTAGAAGACTGTTGTATACCAACTTACTCACTACTTTTAGTCAGCTTATATGACAAGCTACGAATTAGTCATAGCGCATGCTAGTTCTAGATAAACAGTCCTTTCCACTCCGATACCAAATTTTCCAAGTCTCCTCGCGATACGCAACAACCCCAACCTTTACCCATTAACCATCCTCTGATCCTTGAACTTCAAACTCCCTTTTCCATCCTTTACTAAACCACAGATAATTCCTACTCCCCCCCATTTTTACAAGCATAAATATATCCGACCACCATCCAAAGCCAGAGAGCTCCCTTAGACTAGAGACCGTACACCACGTAGTTCTACTCGAATAAAACTGTTACGGGAAATACCAGCAGCGCTTCGCCGCTCCGTAGTTCCGTCTAAGTGTCCCTAAAGCTTAATTGTACTTATAATCCAATATAATAAATAAAGCTCTGCGGAATACAACAAGACCAAGGCGTCCTCAACCACCGGAATTCCGCCGCATCGCAAGATTCGAGGACGAATCTTTTTGCACCCCCAGGGATGTCATAGAGAACCAAATATGAGTAATAGAAAAACATAGACTTGGTAAAGTCCGCTGATGCATTGTCGCTCCTTGAGTCACGAAGGACCAAGGAGCACCAGTTTGAGAGTCCAAAAGTTCCACAACAGACCGTCCAATGTATAGGTTACTCATGCGAGATAACGCAGGATAGAAAGGGGCTCCCAAAACGGGAGCCGAGGTCTTTTGATTTTGTAACATCGTCACGTGCGGTTCGTCGTTCATTTCAATAAAGATTTCGTTCGTTTAGAAAATACGGTATTCCTTATTTTCCCTTCGCTTCTGTAAAATAGTCAGATTCCGTATATGTACTCCCTCCCGGTGCGGAACTCTCTACATAACAACGTCTTGGTCGCCGCGATCGCCATGCGGCCCGAAATTCCACATCGTTCCCGTTTCGATAATTGCATTAATGAAACTTTCGCGAGTATTGCACACACGGGTAGACTTCACCACAGTCCGGAACTTACATTTGAATGCCAATAAACACTATTCGTTGAAATGAATGGTATTTCCGAAACTGTAAGCTTGAGACAGACACCGATGTTGGCAACAAGATGGCTGCAGCATCTTGACACATTTCACATTTAGCAAATATTGAACGATTTAGTGGTTTATTCGCTGTTAAAACACGCTACCGGGCTTCCTTGAACTAGCACAAGATCACAGAAATTCGATTTTTCACAATCTATCACTTCTGGAAAGCGGAGAAACAGTATTACGATTTGCACGCATCCGACGTAAGAATAGTTCAATGATTCTCCGTCGGAGGCGTTTATGACAAATTTTAGTTAATTTGACCAGGTTATCGTCAGAGTCGATAAAAATACAAAGTTATAAGGTAATTATTTAGAAAAGGGGGGGTCTTACCGATTTTAATGATTTTCGAGTATGTTATAGAAATCAACATTTTGAACAACTTTTTCCTATACATATAACCGCCGCTCGGCCTTAGTTTCCGAGATTTTTCCCAAAAAAGATCGGTACTACTACATTGAATTCTGTCTATACGTACGCGTCCGTGAAACCGTATGCGTAAGCGTGTGATCGGCAATTGTCCATCGTTTCTATGTATAACAGCGTAGCGTCCAGCGACCAACATTATACAATGTGTAAAGCAAATTTTGTCCTGCACTGATCTCCTTATTAAACAGAAGATGAATGTCTGGCCGGCCGCCGTTAGGCGGCCGGAATTAATACTCTAACCCAAACCTAAACCGAACTTAATCCATTAAAATAGTTACTAGGTAGAAAAGTTCGATTTGAGTAAGGTTTGAGTCGGATTTTTATTCCGTAAGGCGGCCGACTACCCAAATCGAGTTCTTAAGCGCACCCGTTATACGCGTCCGTTGCCGGCCGTCTCGATGTGTTTCAAGAAACCAGTGACAATCGCCGATCGAACGCTTACGCATTGCGCATACGCTACGGGTTCAGTTTTTTACATTAATTTTTTTAAATTACTAACTATGTGGCAATGATCAATATTTGTTTACAAATGTTTTAAAAATATTTGTTAAATACTTTAATTTAATATACGTAAATATGAAGTTGGAGCGCTTTTTTCTACCGTTTTACCAATTATGGTATTGTTTAATATTTCTAACATTTGGACGTGTATACACGTCAATCCAAACCTCAAAATATGTAACTCAAAATTTCAACCATCTGGTGGTATATTTCATTTATATTACCAATAAAGCTGCTATGTTAATATATGTGAAATATATTAACTATATTATACAACAATAATATAATTGTAATATAATTAAAATATATGTAAGATTATCGAAGGTGCTTGAATAGGTATTCAAATGATTATATATGTGGGCGTGTATGAGTTAAAAAGTTGTTTTGTTTAGCTCTCACGGCCGTAGTCTATACAACAATACAATGTCACCGTGGTCCTTTTTGACCATTTTATGCTTCGCTCTAAGACAAGAGAAAGCCAAGCTAGCCAAAAATAGATCCATCACTATGATTGACAAAGATAGAGCTATGATGTCTGATATACCTATGCAGGACCAGCAAGACGGGAATCGGTGTGACACCGCATACTACGACGTATGACGCAAGTAGTCCGCGGCCCGCTAGTTGGCTGTGCATGACCTATGTCAAGCAGCAATAAGAGCCTTGTCTCATAAGTTCAAAAGGTTATTTTAAAAGAAATTAAAAAAATTATATATGTATTTAAAGAAATGGTATTTCTGTATCAATTCAAATCTTAGCGCCTCGCGCGTTGTAGAGTATCAAGTATAGAGCGCTGTAGACAGTAGTTGCTTATATAACAGGACATGTAAATACAATGAGTACCGAATAAACTTTTAATATGTCGTTTCTTCGTTTTCTAAGAAACAATTTTTAGTTTATTACAAAATCCTTAGAAGCTGTCTTATATGTATATACATGAAATACATCCAAAATATGAGTAAGACGTTCTATTGTTACACATATTAATATTGTTTTATCAATCTGTTTTGTTCAACATAACCCTGGAATCTCCTTCATTTACACTAATCATTATATTTGTAAAAAAAAATAATTGTGTGTTCTAAAAGAAAGCCGAAATAGGAGTAAAACATCCCACTGTTTGAAACGGTAGCACGAAAAGCGCTCTCCACAGATTAATTTACATACGTATATTAAATTAAAATATTTAAAAAATGTTTTTAAAATATTGGTAAGCAAATATTGATCATTGTCATATAGTTAGGAATTAAAAAAAAATTCATGTAAAAAAATATACCCCAGGGGGGTCGAACCTTCAAAAAAGTTTTCAGCGGTTCAGAAGCAATGTCTACGTCTGGCAGGGATCAAAATTTCGGCCCGAGCCGATTCATTTTGCTGATGGCCAGGATTGTAACAGTAGTGGCAACAGTGCGACAGAACCTCCAAATTATGTGATTTGGCAACTATGGCCTCCCACTCTCCGTTTATAATTATGCCTAATGACGTTAGATGTCACACCGTGAGTTTATAATTCTGTATAATGCCTTTGGATGTCACCCCGTCAAATGTCGAACCTGCCAATTTTTTGTTTTCACTAATGCCCGTTTCTTTGCAATGGCGCTTAGATCGATTCGGAGTTGGCCACAAAGGAGTCGGGGCCCTTAATTCCGAGCCCCGATCCAAGGAGTTGAGAATAGAGACTTGACTTGTATTTGATACTAAAGCACATTATCTTAATTCATTCCGATACCAATCATTTACAGTAACGTCCCACAACAGATACACTTTAACCGCTCAAGGTTTATCAACTAATTAAAAGTTACGAAATCGCATTAACAATCCTAGTGACTCCTAGTGATGAAATAAGGACTGGCTCGTCCACAACAACAACCCTAGTGGCTCCCGATGATGAAATGAGCATCAATTCGTCCTCGCTAACCTTAACCTTCGTAGTGGCCCCTGGTGTTGAAATAAGCATCGGTTCGTCCACGAAATCTTAACCTTTCTAGTGGCACCCAGCCCCTCTGGTTTTGAATGGAAGGAGCAATCCGACACGTTTTTAATAGCCGATACGTCGCAGTGGTAGCCACTAGATTAAATGGCCTTCGTATCGATGTGACAATATTAATGCAACGGTGAAACTTTTGTATTGTTAATTTTTTCTTTGTGAAAATCGTATTAAAATATTTCTGAAGCTGTTGTGATTAAAATGAGACTAAACGCGATATATGTAATTTGAATTATATTTACTTATACATTTACGTAATGAAACTCTTACCCATGAATTCACTATTGGTGGATGATATTTTCGGGGGTTTCGAGCGGTCTACCAAAATACTATTTATTGGCGCAGTACTAAATAGATCCACTGAAACACTGCTTGCAATTATTAAAAAATGGATCAAACCGGGCACTACAATTATGTCTGACTCTTGGCGCTCCTATAACAGAAACAAAATTTCGGTTCTTTTTTGTTGTTTTCTCAATTGTTGTATCGCTTAAAATAATGTAACAATAAATTTTTTTATTATAAACAAATTACTTTTTACAATATCTGTGACCACTTTTTGTTTTACCATGAAGAACCATGAAACTTTTCCTTAAGGGGGTAGACACGGCACGTGACCTCTCCGATTTGGAAGGTCGGTATTACAGCAGCTTTTTCCTGCACCGAAATAGTAATACCGACATGCGAGAGAGAGCTGCTTGTTATTTCGATATTCTATTCTGAATGCGGAAAGAAATTCCCAGCTGTTGCGTTGAACTTGAGATTTGAATGGAAAGTCTGCTGGTAGTGTAAGCGTAGAAAATTCATTATACATTTCAATTACTTGAAATGTGCTTATGCTACAATATGTTACGTTGCAGTAAGGAATCATAAGTGAAAAGAAAAAATAGATGACGGATATTGGATGTCCCAAAAAACGAAGTTCGTTAGATTAGACATTTTTTTGTTAGCAAAAGTCATTGAAATCGGTGAGGTTGTCCCTCTTATGTACATGTACCGAAATCAGACCCACTCAATTTTTAGAAACATCTTCTGCAAGCAGTTTTTCGAACTGTTCACAATTGACTAGTCAGTCTCGTACACATGTTTCAATGGTCACATGAAAGTTTTGGACACTATTATGATGACAAAAATGCAAGAAAAGATTGGCTGTAGAAATGGACTATCCCCTCCACGTGGGGGGAACCCCCTTGGCGATAGTGACGCTCGACGAGGAAGCGGTGTAATATGATCCGAACCAGAGTATCGGTGTGACTAATACTAATTCAACGATGATACTTTTTTAATTATTAATATTTTTACATGTAACTTTTACCAATGTATCTGTGAGATTTTTCTGATTCGAATGAGACCAAACACGATATAGTTTAAATTATATTGACTGGTTAATACAGACTTTGTGGTACGTATTTAATTAGTATCAACAAGTAAATATAATTCAAACTATATCGTGTTTGGCCTTATTTTAATTAGAAAAATCTCGCAAATATGTTAGCAAAAGTTTCATTGAGAAAGTCAGAAAGTAAAAAAAATGAACACATACGGGACTCGAACCTAAAGAAAAGTTTGCGACGGCTCGAGACAAATTCTCCGCTTGAGCCGATTCATTTAGTTAGCAGAGTTAGCTGATGATCCGCATTGTAGCACATGTGGCAACAGCGCGACTGAAGTCTTGATAAGTTGCGGCAACTATGCCTTACTTGTGTTTGCATTCACGCATCACGTATTCACGTATGAATAGCCGTTCGATACTACAAATGACCGTACAGGATTACGAAAAAAGTCAGGGAGTCCACTGTTGACTGATTTGGAGACATTTCCTTATTATATGTTTTATACAAAATAGTCAAAAGAATGAAAAAGAATAATAAGAAGAGCAATAATTTCAAATAATTGCTGTAGCTACCACATTTTGAAAATATGATATCAGTACATCAATACTTCCAGTATTAGTAAAAAAGTTCCTATCTCCTCTTTTTTATTTTAATTAATATAGCCATATAATTATAACATAAATTCGACAGCGATTTCAAGTCATGGATGTGTTACAGTAAAAGCGTTTAGTAAATTTATACAGTTCCCAGTCAATGTATGCCCAAAATGCATATAACGTAACCTAATATCGTACGAAAATGCATACTGACTGCGTCACGCTTTTACTGTAGCACATGCACTGACGAGATATAGGAATAGACAACTCATCCAATGTATTTTTTCGGCCACGATTTCTGGGTCCCGGGGACCCATTACCATTTCCGTGTCACTCGCAACGTTACCCACAGATTATAGAAAACGATGCGAAAATTAAATAATTTTACAGAATTCTTTTGTTCTTTGCCGTAATGAAAGGCAACAGAGGATATGAAACATTTAATGTTAATTAAAAATCTTTTAATTAAAGAAACACATGATAACAAGTTTTTTTATTTCAATTGTACTATCAATAAATGAAATAATTTTTAAAGTTATACTCTACATTATTTTCTGATAAATGACAAAAAAAAAATTGGGCTAAGAGATGTATATTTTTTTAACACTCGAACAATAAAGTTGCCACAATGAAAAAGATAGTGACGATAATTGTATACTACAATTGTTAATTGTATAGTTACTAGACAAATTCTTTAATTATCTTTTTCCTTGGAGCAATTTTATCGTTAATGAAAGACGCAATTTCTTATTTATATTCAACTAATAACAATAACGAAGTGCTAATGACCCTGGTGTCGATGCCTAGTTAAACTTTAATTAAAAATAAAAAAAAACGAAGCAACTCATTTACTAATATAAGGCAATTCCTGCGATAAACGTGTCTGCAAACGATTATTGTTTGCATTCGGTTCCGAGCGAAGTGCACTACTCGAGATTTTACTGTATCTTCATAAACATAAGAATGCATTCGACATCCATGATGTTCGAAGGTCTCCGCGATATTGACAACATTGTAGTCGTCGAGTTTAGTCGCGCATTGTCGGTTGGGTTAGGTTTAGCTACTTATTCGCAGGTTTGGTGTTCACCTAGCTGGAAGTCAACTATCGTGATTATTTGCAACTGAGAAAAAAAGGAAAATAAGAAACTGAAGAAAGATCCTCAAATTTTTATTTTATGAGCAAAGTGTTACAAATTCACTTTTATAAAAAAATCTATTTAAATAAAATACATTACAAAACATGTACTACAATTAATTACATTTTTTCCAGAAAATTATTATTACTTTATTTTTCTTATATTACTAAATATTTTGTGGCAATTATATGTAAAGGTGTGTTAATGTTAAGCGGGGTATCTGAAACACCTTATTTGAAATGTAGCATATTCAAGATGTTTAAAACAATTGATTTTTGGACTAGAAAATAAATACAGGGTGGCCCATAAGTCTCGCCGTATTTTTAAATTTTGCGTACCTGAGGTGATTCTGAACAACTTTTTCCTGGACCAAAATATTCTACGAAGCTTCGTTTTTGAGTTATTAACGAAAAACACTGGCCAATGCGAGCGCCCGTATAGCGCGCGCTCAGTTACAACTGCGCGCCGTCGTGATCGGGTGCATCGAGGGGCAACGCACGGAAAATATTACATCGTCTTAAATTAAGAATAATGTGCAAATATTCGTTATTCATGAATAACAATTAAGTTAACAAGTCGTTTAATAACTGTTCCATACTTTTATTCGTTTTCCGAAACGTTAAAGTGTTTTATTACTTACGAAAAAAATGTTTGGGTAATTAATGTTAGAAAAAGATAGTTAAATAAACTTACCCATTCGTTCGCGAAGTAATCTGCTTCGACGAAAGTTAGTCCTTGGCAGTTGGTCGTTGCACCGATCCTGACCTATCTTAACAATTTTATGCCACGAAACGCACGTCTCGGCGATCGATACCGATCTGATTCGCACTTGTTTCCTCACGTACACGACGTGCACATTAACGATTAGTAGTAACGATGTAGTGCGTGTGGAAACAAGTGCGAATCAGATCGGTATCGATCGCCGAGACGCGCGTTTCGTGGCATAAAATTGTTAAGATAGGTCAGGATCGGTGCAACGACCAACTGCCAAGGACTAACTTTCGTCGAAGCAGGTTACTTCGTGAACGAAAGGATGAGTTTATTTAACTATCTTTTTCTTACATTAATTATCCAAACGTTTTTTTCATAAGTAATAAAATACCTTATACGTTTCGGATAAGGAATAAAAGTATGGAACAGTTATTAAACGACTTGATAATTAAATTGTTATTCACGAATAACGAATAATTACACATTATTCTTAATTTAAGACGATGTAATATTTGCCGTACGTTGCCCCTCGATGCACCCGATGACAACCGCGGGCGGTGGTGCCTGGCCACGCGCTATACGGGCGCGCTCATTGGCCAGTGTTTTTCTTTAATAACTCAAAAACGAAGCTTCGTAGAATATTTTGGTCAAGGAAAAAGTTGTTCAAAATCACCTCAGGTACGCAAAATTTAAAAATACGGCGAGACTTATGGGCCACCCTGTATTTTAAAAAAGTGCGCTATACGCGACACACGCAATTCATCGCCCCGATGTGATTTCGACTCAACTCGAGCCAAACAGAAGTGCATCTCGCGACCAGGCACCGTAGCTCAATTTTTCTACCGAAACGTTGACCGAGAAATAGCTTTCCTGATTCCCCCTAAACATTTCACATATATTCACCCAGTCGCATGAGTCCTGTCCCCACTACTTCAGTAAATAATAGTTCTTCAAGTGACCACTGTTCATGAGCAGAGGACGCTCGAATCAGCGTGGGATTTCTGAGTCGGTATGACAGTCACGTTGGGCCACGAAAGTCCATAAGATGACTTGTCTATTCATATATCTCGTCAGTGGCACATGTAACAAGCCGACGCTTCAGTTTTGCTATGATTCTACGTTGGCAGCCTTCCTGAGTAGGCGCCATCTCGTCAAAACTACCCCAACTAAATTTGTGACGTCACGTGCTCTGTTTTAACGGCAATATGGACGGCGGACGGTGAAACTCGTCTGTGGGAATGCATTTAGTTGGATTCTAATGAAATATTTATATGACAATATCTTGAGCTCGGTGAGGGCTCATTCGAAAGAGGAAGGTTCAGCGCAGTGCGCCAGATGTGTTTTTGAACGAGGTTATGTCTCTTAGTGACCTAAAAATACTGTTATTCTGCGGGTGTATTTTGTCGATTTTTCCTTACACTTTGAACACTCATATTATTAAATATCATCACAACCTCGTTCAAAAACACATCTGGCGCACTCCGCTGAACCTTCCTCTTTCGAATGAGCCCTCGCCCAGCTCAAAATATTGTCATATACAGATTTCATTAGAATCCAACTAAACCATGTTTTGGGGCCATATTTTATTGGTTTACAGCTCGCTGCATTACCCGTGTCTACCCCCTTAAGGGCCCAGACTCTTTTGAGGCCAACTCCGTTGTAAGCGCTGTAATCGATGTAAGCGCCATTGCAAAGAAACAGGCGTTTGTGAAAACAGAAAATCAGCAGGTTCGACATTTGACGGGGTGACATCTAACGTCATTAGACAGAATTATAAACGGAGTGTGGGAGGTCATAGTTGCCAAATCACATAATTTTGGGATTCTGTCGCACTGTTGCCACATCTGTTACAATCCTGGCCATCCGCAAAATGAATCGGCTCGAGCCGAGATTTTGATTCCTGACGGACATAGACATAGCTGCTGAACCGCTGGAAACTCTTTTGTGGGTTACATACCCCTCGGGTATTTCTTTTTTACATTAATTTTTTTCTAATTCCCAACTATATGACAATGATCAATATTTACTTTCCTATTTTCATTTTATATATTTTATGTATTTTAAAAACATTTGTTAAATATTTGAATTTAATATACGTTTATCTGAACTTAGAACGCTTTTTGTGCTACCGTTTGTCTTGCCATGTATCTTGCCAATTACGGTACTGTTTAATATTTCTAACATTAAAGTATAAAGTATGAAAGCGCATTTTGAGACATCTTAGATTGAGCAGTCGTAGGTGAAGTGCAGGAAAACTCGTGTGATGTTTTACTACTATTTTGATTTTCTTTCCGAACACACTACAGTGAATCCTCGATATAAGCGAAAAACTTCTACATGATATAAGCGAAGAGTTTATCCCCACCACTGAGGGGTATACCCCTTGAGGCGTCCAGAAGTTCACTTGGCGATCAGTGTAAAGGCGGGTCCACATTTGTTACCTCGCCTCACACCGTTACCACGATAAGTACCTAGTCAAGTGGTCTGGAAGAGGTTTGGGAGAAAATGTGGAGTGTTTCTTGCTCCCTCATTTCGTTACGCGTTACTTGGTTCGGTTGATCGGGAATTGTCGGTATTGTGACCCGCTCCAAAGGAGCCAGTGAGCTGCCGTAGATGTGTGCACTCGTACTTGCGCCACTGCCAATGTGTTAGCTCCCCTATGAACTGCCGTAAATGTGTGAACTCGTCTGTGCGGCGCTGTTCCTATGTATTGTAGACTGTTCAGTCTTGGGAGATACGGCTCATTGGGCCTTGCCTATGAGATAGTCCAGACCCCCTTGGTTACGTCGCGACGTAGGGCTGTTGCGAGTGCGTGCCGAGTTCGGCCCTCGGTCAGGTTTATGACGCGGTCGAAACTAACGCAATTTTTGCGGAGTAATTTTTAGCTTTTCGACCATCTGATTGCAGGATTTAGAAGGTAAGGATTAGAATAACAGAACACGTGGTCAAGAGCCATGCAATTTCAATCGACACATCAGTTTCCCTTTTTTAATACAATTAACGCCATTAGTATTTATCGACAGACACGATAGAAATCAATGCCGCAATATATCAACAAAAAGTTCTTCGTGAAATATTTTTATAAGTATTTTTATATTTTTCTAAGTAATGAAGTTTTATTATATACGGCTTAGAAATTATTGTTATACTAGAATCACCAACTTTAATCAACCTAATCCGGCCAAAAGTAGCTAGAAAAGATACAAATTTAAAGAAAGCTATAACTATTCAAAAGCGACTCAAGTACTTCCTTTGGAGCGGGTCACAATACCGACAGCGGATGGAACGGCAGAACCAAGTAAAAAGTAACGCCATGAGGTATCAGGACACACTTCACATTTCTTCCTAGACCTTTTCTAGACCACTTGACTAGGTAACGAATCCCAGTACGGTAACAAATGTGGACCAATTTTTACGCGCAGAAGTATAGGAAATGGGTCCCACACCGAACCTCGTTACCAAAAACTGAGGAAACGGGTGTCAGAAACGGGCCTAGGTATAGTGCGTCCAAAGCTAATTGAAAAAAGTGGTGTGGGGATTTCTCACCCCACTAAACGAACTACAAAGCTCGACCGCTAGTCGGACCGAGCAGGGCAGTGCCATGCCAATTTGAAATGGGTGCACATATACAGTATACGATATACTGTTGATCAATGGGTAAATGGTTTGAGACAGTGTCAGTAGAACGGACCCCAATGTCTCGAAGTTCGCGGCTCGCTTTTGTCGATGTCGCTAGGTTGTAAAGGAAAAAACAAAGATACAGTGAATCCTCGATATAAGCGAAAGCTTCGGGTCTGAACGTTCGCTTATATCGTGTAGTTCCTCCATTGTTTGAAATTTGCCGACAGCGTCGAACGTAGAAAAGGACAGCGAGTAAAGAAAGAGGACCGAGCAGCCAAGCCAAAACAAAATCCAGCGTATCGGTGAAATAACACTATTGCAGAGATGAAACTTTTTTATTTTATATTTTTTTTTTATCAAACTTTATCCAACAGTTTTGTGACATTTTTCTGATTAAAATGACACCAAACACGATATAATTTGGACCATATTTACTGTACCATATTACATTGGGGTCCACGCATTAACACGTTCGCTTATATAGTATACATACAGTCGTGGACTAGTTTTGTTCGTAACCAGGTATCGGTATTTTTTTAGGCGATATTAACCGGAACAAATAAATTCACTCACGTGATCATTTTCATCTGTAGCAATAATACAGACCACTTTCTGTGTTATTTGTTTTAATTATTGTAAGCACAAATAATAAAGAATTTACATAATTTTAATTATAAGCTTTTTATACTTCATACTAGTGTAATTTGTAATATTCTAGCCATAGTATTATTTTAAATGTGGGTAACAATTTGTTTCTCTAACTTATTAGGAACGATAATGAAAGATAATAAGTTATTACAACTCAATATTTTCCGAATTATGTAGTGTTTGGTCTCATTTTAATCAGAAAAATATCACAAATTTATCGGTAAAAGTTGTATAAAAAAGAAACTGAAAATAAAAATGTTAGTATCACATTGGTATGTTAAACAGTGTAGTGGGCCTTTGATCTTTGCCGATTGCCACGATCGCAGCTTCTCTTTTCTTTTCACTAGCTATCCTTTTCTACGGTCGAAACTTATTATCGTTAATTATGGCAGTAAATATAGCCCAAATTATATCGTGTTTGGTGTCATTTTAATCAGAAAATTGTCAGCTATGCTATGTAAAAGTTTCATAAGAAAAGGATGAGAAATAGCAAAGTTTCATCGTTCAATTAGTATTAGCTCATCGATATACCCCAGCCCGGATCGCGTTACATTTTTCGCCAAGCGAACTTCTGGACGCCTCAAGGGGTATACCCCTCAGTGGTGGGGATAAACTCTTCGCTTATATCGTGTAGAAGTTTTTCGCTTATATCGAGGATTCACTGTAGAACGATAGCCCAGGCAGCCGAGAAATTTAAATGCCACCGTGTCGGTGTGATACACAAATGCAAAACGATGCTATAATAAAAAGGATAGCTTAACTTTTTTATTTTTAGTTTTTTCGACTTCCAATTTTTTTAAACATGTTATTGAAATTCTTCCGATTAAAATGAGACCAAACATGATATATTTCAGACCACATTGTATCTTTATCTTTATTGTAAGGCATTTATTAGATATAATTAAAAAACAAAGTTTATTAATGTTCAATTTATTATGTCTCAAAACCATTAATAATATTCAGGAAAAATACATATGTGGGGGCACTTCCCACATACACCACTAGGGGACGAGCACGACTATCCGGCTCCCGAAAGTGGTCATAGAAGTCCGCGCGACTATATATATAACATCCGACCATTCCCTACTATCCCTGTGTCTAAGGCAAGGGCCTGCTAGTACGCCTTACTGACGAGTCCGCTAGCAGGCCTAGGACGAAACGCAACATTCTCCCTTTCCTCTCTTTTTCCTCGACGTCACCGTGCATCCACCATCCATACGACGAACCCCCCACACATATATCTGTACAAATATGTACAGAATATATATAAATTAACAAGATATAATTATATCGGAGAGACCGAAGGTGGTTGTTATACTTTATAATTAAGTATTTTTGTTTTAATCGTCAGATATTTAAATAAATTTCCTCATGATCACCTACAAAATAGATATCTCTAATTTTAAAAAAGATACAGATGTCTATTTTCTTTTTTTTATTAATTAGAATAGTGTACTAGGTGACAAGTACCCTTACTTGCCATGAAGTACAAAATGTGAGTCTAAATATTACAAATAGTAACGGAAATAAAATTGTATATAGAAGTCTCTGCTATCCTGGCTTGTGGTTTTAAACGGAATGACCAGAACATTGTCTCTATATTTGGAACATTAGAGTTTGTTAAAACAAAAGATGTCGCATTGGCATGGTAGCTCTATGAGCGTTATATTTCGAAAGAGGTTTCGGTACTACAAACCAAGGATAATACTGCGCAAAGAATTAAAGTTCTATCAAATACTTAAAATATTGAATAAAATGTATAGCTATACTAGTAGTAACTGAACTATTAGTGTAAATAAAAATTAATTCATAAGCGACTCATCTTATTGCTTAGAACGCAACATCGGCAGGGCGCTACGGCCCTGCCGATCGGCGGCGTCAATCGGCCGCTCTCACTCCACTTTTTTCATTTAGCTCTGAACGCACTATACTTATTGTTAGTAATATTATACGTAAAGGTGGGTATAGACGAGCGCGCTGTGGCTGCATCGCCGCAGTAACGGCAAGTTATGAGTTTTCCTTTCTTTAAAAAATACGCTGACTGAAGAAAACACACGAGTCATTCGTGTCCCCGATGCGCTTTTTCCCGAAACCATCCTGGAAAACCCAGGAAAGGTCCGCTCGCAGAAATAAAGAAACGTGCGCGGATAAAGCGGTTTATTGTGTTCGGTACTTGGCACAGTCGAAAAAATCATGAATGATTTTTTAACTTTTTATCCAAAATAATCATTTATCGGTAGGTAGGGAATACAATTGTTGTTATTGTTATGATAATGTTATGTCATACAACTAGTTTGATCTTTTCCACTATAAAAATGTGATAGAATAGGATACACATTTATTAGTATGGTTTTATGTTTTTCTAGAAGCCCATGCAAGCACGTAATAATAAAATGCCACATGCAAAACTGAAATCATCAGCCGCAATTGAATGCAATAACGAAACGTGTGGTATGGTTGAAGCGCCGAAAACAGAGCCGTCGGCTGGGTCCTCACTCGAGAATCAGGTGGATATCACATTCGTCGTCTATGCCTTACCGGCGCTCGTCGAATTCGTTTCGTGTTCCTCGAGGAACGTAAAGGCGGCCTCAACGATAAGAAGGCTTTCAGTAACCGCGACCGTCGGCCGACACAAGGGCTTGTCGCGGTTCCTCGAGGAACACGAAACGAATTCGACGAGCGCCGGGAAGGCATAGACGACGAATGTGATATCCACCTGATTCTCGAGTGTGGGCACAGCCGACGGCCCTGTTTTCAGCGCTTCAACCATACCACACGTTTCCTTATTGTATTCAATTGCGGCTGATGATTTCAGTTTTGCATGTGGCATTTCATTATTACGTGTTTGCATGGGCTTCTAGAAAAGCATAAAAACATACTAATAAATGTGCATCCTATCTTGAGGAAGCCTATTGGAATATATGTTTAGATTTTGACTATTCTCTAAGCCCGTAAAGTTATATTAAAAACTTCTTGTAAGGATCCTTGCCCATTACGTATAATATTACTAAGTAAGTATGTAAATATAATCCAAATTCTATCGTGTTTCGTCTCATTTTAATCACCACAATCTCAGCAATATTTCAAAAGAAAAAAATTATAGCGATATAAGTAACAATAAAAAAGTTACGCCGTTGCATTAGTGTTGTCTCACCGATACGAAGCATTTAATCTTTTACTGACGCCCGACTTCTCATTCCTCTGTTTCTTTCGCACGCTTTCCCTTTCTGTGGCCGCCGATATCGGTGCCTCCACAGTAGCCGGGCTCTCAAGTTCCGCCGAAATTTCTACGAACCCAAAGTTCGCCTAAATTCGCTTGGCGCTCACGGCCGGTCCCGAGCAGCGAGCGCCAAGCGAAGAATTACTGTATGTATATATATATAATTTTATTAATTTGTTATAAAATAATTGATAAAACTTATGAGAGAAGGCTCTTATTGCTGCTTGACATAGGTCAGGCACAGCCACTGGCGGGCCACGTGCGTCGTGCGTCGTAGTATGCGATGTCACACCGATTCCCGTCTTGCTGGCCCTTCATAGGTGCATACTATGTATGTCGGTAATTAACGTAAGCTGACGAGTTTTCGCTCGGACTAATTTTTGTTCTTGGCAACTTTGACATTTCCGGATGTAATCTTGAATTTCGTTGTGCATTTGCGGCCAATGGAATTTTGATCGAATGCGTTTATATGTCTTCGTTATTCCTTTGTGTCCACCAATTAAACTATCATGAGCCTCGCGGGTCATTTCTTGTCTGTCTTCTATGAATGGTGTCGTGATGGTACAATTTCAAATACTAATCTGTTGAGCTGTTCCAGTGAAAATTTCTTCTAATAGCTTGCGAAAATCGTTGACTGGCAATTTGTGAAGATCCCCGGTTGCAGAAATTCGGAATGATTGATTCTGATGTTGTTCTAAGGTGTCTTTAAGAATTTTTAAACCACGAAGAATGTCTATTCTTATAATATTGTCATAAAAATGATGAGAGACTACTATAGCGAAAGATTTGTACGACCCGTTATCTAGTGTCACCACGTGTCCTTTTTCCGGTAGCCTTGCTAGCACGTTTACCGACGCGTCACCCGTATTCGGGTGACAGCAAAAGTTCCAATCAGGCCGCGTCACCCGTATTCGGGTGACGCTAATTTGACTCCTTACGAAAGATCTTAGTAGGTGTTTGGAAAGATATTGATATATACCCCCTCACAGGGTATAATAAAACTATTAAACTGTTATACAAGCAATATAAAAACATAGTTTACTAAAAACATTATTTAGAATGAAAAACTTTAAAATACTCTATACAAAGTTGAGGTTTGTCAGGGCAATTTGGACACAAAGTTGTTGTCTTCTTTACGTTTTCTCGTGCCTTTGATCGATCCATATGACATCTTTTATTAGAATTGCATAATTTGCAAGCGCGTCTGATGCTTATTCCAGAAGCATTTTTTCTAACGGCAATATTATGCTGATAAAATCTGATATGATATATCTAGTTCTAGAGGTACAATTTTTTGGGGGTCACCCGGTATACAGATTCCTCGCCGGCTGCCGGAAAAGCGGCAGCCTAACACGTTGCCACGAGCGTGCACGTATATACAAAATTCAATGTAGTAGTAGCTATAGTTTTTTGCAAATATCTCGTAAACTAAGGCCGAGCGGCGGTTACATGCATAGGAAAAAGTTGTTCCGGATACTTAGTTCTACAACATATTCAAAAATCATCGAAATCGGGGAGGTAGGAGCACTTCCGTAGTTTTACCAGTACGACTTCTACCAAACAATTTTTGAAGAATCGATCGAGCACATTTCTTTGGTCAACAGAAATGCTCTGCAATGTTATTAAAATGCATTTAAGTTCTAAAGTTTTGATGGATTTAGCATCTCAAAGTATTCAGTTTACCTTAAATAACATTAAGTTATTAATAATTTTTTTGTGTTTTTGTAAATCGAAGTTCTAGTGAAGCAATTAATTCTTAGTAAAAACTGAAATTATGTTATGATTCATCAGTCATGGAAAATATGCTCCACGCGGCTCCACGCGCTAAAATTAAGTGTACGAAAAGTAGAGACTATAAGCTTTCATTTAAAAAAAGGTTCTACCTGCAAAAATTTGCAAAAGTATGCTAAACAACAAACCGAACTTTAGCGTTCACGCCCGGCGCGCACCACCGAGCTTGCTTGCCGCTAAGACTTATCGGCCAGGTCCAATATATCCTATACTACAATACTTTACAATTTAGTACATTCTAGAACAATTCGGGTTTATTGTTGCAATTGTAAAAGAGAGAAACTATGCGTAGCTAATTCTTCACTCTGTAAGCGGTTAAGACGTATTTAAGCTGATAATTACCCCCGCAATAGAGGTAGTAAAAAAGAGGTACTATCAAAAAATATTTGACACAGATATTTTTTATTGCCTACCCTGGATTAAGATACTATTGAACATAACTGTAAGAAGTTAATAGTTTCTTGCCAATACATTCTTCTTACTCTTCCCAAAAAAGGCGGTTAGCAATTTGCAGAAGGGATTTTTATTTTTAGTAAAAAATAATAACATTAACGCAAAAGTAATTCGTTTTTTATTAATAAAATACTCATATAAGCCCAAAAATATCATATAAGTAAAAAAATAATTTTGTCCACCTAAATGTGCCATTTCGAACACTGTGCGTCGAGTTGACCTGCTGTCAGATGGCCGTCCTACACTTGCTTCGGTTATGGTCCCTGCAGGTAGTTGGGTAGTCGCTGATTGTAAAACTTCATCCGTAATTCGCGATGATGTTTGTGGTGTACTAATTAAATCTTGATGAATATTTCTTGCATTTTCCATTACAGTATTTTCAAGCGGTTCCTCAAAAGATATTAAATTGTTGAATATGGGCTGATCCTTGTCCAAACGAGAAAGTAGAATTTGCTGGGGGTGAAAAATTATTTATGGTTTCCTGGCGTTCATCTGGCATCGTTACTTCTTGAGATAAGCTGGGGAAAGATCGATTTTTATTTATGATCGGTGAATGTTGAACTTTTCCATAGGCGGCTTGTTCTATTTCGTCGGAGCTGCTACTGTCCCGATACTTGGGTCGGTTTTCTCTATCTCGACGTAATTGCCGAACGCGGTGTCCAATTGAATCGGTATTAATCTCTGTTTTTGGTACCTGAACTTTGAAGTCGGTGTCCCTGCATTCCCGTGGAAGAAGTGGTAAACGGACTGAAGTGGGGTTACGCGAGAGAGCGTCTGCGTTTTTGTTTATCTTTCCAGCTTTCTGAACTACCCGGTACTCGTACTCCAAAGGAGCGAAATGGCTGTACCACAGTATCGGATTTGTGGCGCGGCGGCCTTTATGCGATGTGCGTGGTGTGGCGAGTACCTCTGTTTCGAACATTTCTACCAGCAATATCATTATTGTACCAATTACAAACCGTGCTTTTTACTATTTTTGTCGTTTGTTACTTATACCAATCCTTCGATGTGGAAAGATGTACAAAAAGAGAATGGAAACGTTTAAATACTTATTTTATTATTAAAAACTGTTATACTGCTACAATTAAATTTAGTATGAATAATTTTGATGCAAATGAACTGAAAATAAATGTAAATTATTTAAGTATTGCGTTGTGAGACCAGTTTATTGAAGAAAAGTGCGTAATTGGACTCCAAATTCGTTAATACTGGTTTTCTCTATTAAAAAAAAAAAATGTTAACACATATGTCGTTTAGAGATATGAAAAGGGGTACCCGGAGGTATTTCAGCGCGAAGAGTAAACAATATTTTCTTAAGGCGGAGGGGGTGGGGGGAGGGGTAACTCGAAAACCACGTATTTTTCCAAAAAATTTTTTACGCAGTTTAGTAAACACAATAAAACGATGCAAGTTTGAATTAAACTTTTTTCAGATATCCCTTAGCGTTCCTGAGATATCTCACGAAAAAGAAAATCCTCGATTTTTTTCAGGGACTGATTTCACCCCTTAAAACCGAATTATGGCACAATTGGAAAATAGGGTTCTATTACGGATGACATACTGTACTTGTATGCATTGTTTCATAATTTTCTGAATCTTCGGGTTGCCTAACCTTCCTTGTAAGAACGGCTCCAATAGCATATTCGGATGCATCTGTTGTAACGATGAATGGTTTACTGAAATCTGGATATTGTACAATGGGTTGCTGACACAATTCGTTGCGTAATTGTTTGAAGCTTTCATCCTGCTCTTCCGTCCGCTTGAATTTGATGCCTTTCACTAACAAGTTAATTAGAGGCTTTGCTTTTGAGGTGAAATTAGGTACAAATCTCCGGTAATATCCTACAAGTCCTAAGAATTGATGAATATTCTTCTGTGTGGTGGGTGTTGGAAAATCTTGAACGGCTTTTAATTTTCTAGGATCATGTGTTAGAAAATCTGACACCACTCAGCGAACGAGGCGCAGACGCTTGTGGATGTTTATCCATAAGGCGAGCACGACGACGCAGGGCCCGGACAACGTGACGCCATGCCCGTCATAAATTAGATAGGGCCTTAAGGAATTTGGACGATGTTACCGCAAGGACTTCCCGGTCCAGAAGGCAGTCTTGCACAGACCTCCAAACGAATACGTTTCACTTTTAAGCTTGTACCGCCATAGCGAAATACAACTTCTTTTTATACCTTCATTCCGCTCCTTCCGTGGTTTTGAATTCTTACACAGGTCTGACTTCATTTTTTGAAATAATATGTCCGAGATATGCGACTTCCTTTCGTAGAAATTCGCATTTATTGGTCTGAAGGGTTAATCCATGATCTTTAAGGAGATTTAACCCTTTTAGTGCCGGAGGCCGATATATCGGCTCTTGCTGCACTGGCGAGAATTGCCAGAGCCGATATATCGGCCCGCGCCTTATAGCGCTTTACTATTCGCATTGCGGGAGAACTCTATCTCAAAATAAATTTATAATACGTTATAAATGGTCTAATTTCATTACGAGATAATTAAAACAAATAGTTTTTCGTTTTAACTCTTTGTGGACGACGACTTTTTCCTATCGCTTGGAGCTAACGAAGTCTAACATAAACACCGATGGTCGCCGCTCAGGCGACATCCGACCTGCGGCGTGAATCGCCGTGGCGTTGGGCCCTTATCGGAACATGTCGACAGCGTTTTATAAACAACTGTTTGAAGACTCTCACGAAATAAGATCGCATTGCCGCAGCGAGACGTAGGATCAGTTAGTTTTTCTTCGATCGTTGTCGTGAGTAGTATATTTCGTTTTGTCCCAGTGACAGTCCGAAAGCGTCATTTTTGTTATCGCCGTTGTTTTCCGCTTGTGTCAAACATTTTTGTTTTTGACAAACCAACAATTAGCAAGCAATGTTATATTACCTATAACAATTACGTATTTCGGAAGAGATAATCCGTCCGGCGCTTACCATGTACCTTCGAGTTATTTTTTATGTTTGTTATGTAATATTATTTATCTTGTTACAAAATATATCGGAAATGCAAAGTATATACTTTGTAATAAATGGTCTATATAAAATTATGATGAAATGAATGACTTTTTGTATGTGCAAATACGTTTTGTAAGAGAGAACTGGACTTTTACTTTCTTTATGATCTTTTATACCTTTTATTTTCAATGAATATAGAAAAACTAGTGTCATTCTTTTGTTCTCTATTTCGTCCTTAATATACTGCTTTTTGAATCATGTAAATATTGTTTCTTGTTTGGTTTTTATGAGCATTTTCCCAAACCCTAGTAAAACCGTGAAATTCGGCCGGTTATTCTCGCATAGGCACCTCTTTTTCGCCTGGCACAAAAAGAGTTAATAATTTTTTAACTTTGATGTTGTGTTCTTGAAGCGATGAATCGTATAATACTATGTCGTCCAGGTAAACAAAAGGATCTCACCCTTGAAGTCCAGTGAGTGCTTGATCCATGAGGCGTTGAAATGTGAGTGGCGCGTTCTTTAATCCGAAAGGCATTCGAAAAAATTCGTAATGTCCATTCGGGGTAATAAACACTGTTTTTGATTTATCTTTCGGATCCATCCCTATTTGATGGAATCCACTTGCGAGATCGAAGACTGAGAAGTATTTAGCTCCTCCCAATCGGTCTAATGTTTCAGTGATTTGCGGTAATGGGTATTTGTTAGCAATCGTTCTTTCATTGAGTGCGCGAAAATCTATCATCAAGCGCCAGCGTTTATTACCCCGTGCGTCTGCTTTCTTCGGAACAATCCATAAAGGCGAGTTATATGGAGATTTAGAATGATTAATTATGCCTGCAGATAGCACAGTGCTGATCTGTTTTTGAATTTCTTTCTGACGTACAGGTGGATAGCGATATTGTCTCGTATTAATAGGAATATCATTAGTCGTGTGAATTGAATGATTGAAGTCACGAGGCTTCCCGAGTTTATCTCCTGGCAGGAAAAATCGGTCGGGAAATTCCTCTACTAGATCAGTAACGAAATTCCGTTCCTCTTTGTTCAAATGATTTAAATTGAGAGTTTGTAAAATTCCCTGAATCCTGTCTATCCTAATCTTGAAGTTCGACGGGTGTTCCATTTCTGGGTAAGTATCTTCATCGGATGTACTTAAGATATCATAGGGCTCCAAAAATTGGGGCTCTATCTCTACGTCGATTGCTTCTTCGCTGGTATTTGTTGCCAAACGTGACACTTTCCATCATTGTTTGTTACGACTGCTGCCCTTATGTAAAGTTATTCGTGGGTTTTGATGCGCGGTAAATATCCTTTCTTCATTTTCACGTGTGCTATTCTTACAGCAATCTGCTGCGAAGTTCTAAGTTTAATACAATATTTGGTAACTGTCTGCTGTTCTTTTGTTTGAGGTATATAAATCTTGATAATTCGAAAAACGTAATGGTCGGATCGGTTCATTTTTTAACGTTAAAGTTCCATGGTATGTAGTCAGAAATCTCGGCTTCTTCCTGTTTTAAAAACGGGCTTCCGATAAGTCCATCTGCGTCTAACGCAAGATTTTTTACTGCATAGCAAAATGCTGGCGATCCATGAATATGAAGAATTGTGGTTCCAACAAGCGCGATGTTGTTTCCCCGTCCAAAAGTGCCAAGGAGCGCTTCTGCGCTCGTCTTATTCCTCATTCAAACATTCCAAACGGCGCGGTAGCGCTTGTCTTATTCTCAGATTAGGAATGCCAAGGGAGCGCTATTGCGCTGTTTTCTGCTTTTATACGGTAGCCGTAAATTCGCGCATCGACAGAAGCCGAGCGTGTGCCGGTTGTCGGCTTCGCAGCCTAGAGCGCTGGCACTTCTCGAGCGAAACAGAAGAAGCGCAAAATCGCTGATTGGCACTCAAACGGTTAAAGACTTGCTTGATTCTATGGACGAATCTCGCGAGTCCCCGTGATAACGCGAATTACGCTAATGTTTCCGACACGACTTTTCGTCATGTCCGTTCATCGAATTGTATTTTAAATGAAAGTAAGGATCGTTGAAATAACGAGTAATGGATTTAAGATAAAATAATATAATATATTCTGAATTAAAACGTCGTGCAAATTCGCGAGACAAATAATAAGTACCGAGAAAAACAAGTGAGGCATAGCCATCGGAGCATAAGCCACGCCCACTGACCAATCGCGTCGAGCGCCACGAGTAGCGTCAAGCATCACCCTCACTCCCGCTTCCTAAACGAACGGAGAGATCACACAGGTCAGTCGAGCAAGGAACACGGTGGAGTGTAGTCGTAAAAATTTATCAAGTGCAGTAGAATACGAACACGAGCAAATACAGGCGTAGAATTGTCCAGTGTCTCACAAGTAAAATAAAAGCCAGGTATTCCAAGTTGTCAGGAGATATTCGAGCGCCATCAAGGCGAGCGAAGTCAACTACAACGAACGAATCGCGTAACACTCCAAATAGGCGAATTTTGAAGCGCCATCGAGGCAGCGAGTCGATTCAACTACGAGGAGTGACGACTAGAAAGCATGGTCAACGCCTGTGAAAAAGTTATACCGAGTACCGAAGTTAGCGCAGGAAACTCCGACAGCAAGCGTACGACGTACAACAGACAGGTATTTACCAGCCATTTGTAATTAAAATCATAAATAAAAATTATATCTAATAAATATCTTTCCTGGACACTTTTACAAAAAGAAGTATCGAAAAAGAAAGCGTGGCTGTCGTGCGGGGCGGAAAACAAGAGAAAAGAAACGCCGCGTCGACGAAAGAAACAAGCTGCAGAACAGTGAAATCATAAGCAGCATAGAAGTGATCGTAATATCGTCTGACGAGGAAGACGAGACACCGTTGAAAACTTAAGCACATCCACCAGTCATTGAAATTGTCGACACCGCGAATTCTATAACAGTGTACAAACATTATAGGATTCCAAATGATATATTCGTAAAATTTGTGCGTTATTAATACGAATTACCCGAACCAATACCATCGGAAGTGGCCGAGTGGTGCCATTTCAAATTTCAACACCAATAAAGAGTGAGTAATATAAGTTTCGGAAAAATATTTGGTAATTATTTAGAAATTATTTAGATTTCAAAATGTTGATTTGTTCAAAATGTTTATTTCTATAACATACTCGAAAATCATAAAAATCGGTGAGACCCCCCCCCCTTTTCTAAATAATTACCAAATCAACATTTTGAACAACTTTTTCCTATACATATAACCGCCGCTCGGCCTTAGTTTCCGAGATTTTTCCCAAAAAAGATCGGTACTACTACATTGATTTCTGTCTATACGTACGCGACCGTGAAAGCGTATGCGTAAGCATGAGTGAGGCACGTCAGGTAGAAAAGGAGCGTTTCAAACTGGAGCAAGCGCAACGCGAGCACGAGGAGCTCTTTGCAGAAGTAGAAGCAATGCGTCGCGATAGAACACCGAAACCCTCGACATCACGAACGCCGGAACCTCAACCGCGAGTAGAGGCAATAAACGTAACCGAACAAAATGAATCGCTCGGTTACACCCTAAAGGAAGCAGTCAATATGATTCCCAATTTCGATGGAGCCGCTTCATCGGTTCTAGCATTTACGCGCGCATGTAGGAGAGCTCGAGAATTAATACCGGGTCATGCCGAGCGTACATTCGTAAAAATCGTGATCATTCGAATTCGTGGTCGTGCAGCCACAGCCGTCGAGGACGAAAATATAAGTTCGGTTACCACACTGTGCAATAGATTGAATTACGTATTTGGACCATACCGTACGGTCGGTCATTATCGTGGCGAGATGTCGAATATATTCATGGGACAGAATGAGCACATGCTCGATTTCATAAGGCTGCGGTCACCGTGGCTTCGATATCGGTCGATTCGACAGACGACCGACGTCGGGCTCATATGCCCGATGCCTTGGGATGCATGTGTACGTGTCTTTTCATCCGATTTCGTGGTTCTACGTGGTCAGAGTGGCACCAATGTCGGGCGATCCGCCCGACGTGTGACTCCAGCTAAAATGTGTGAGCGTTTGGCTGTGTTGAGAGGCATGTGTGTGGTCTATCGGTGTAGCCGTTCTTGTCGGGCAAGTCGAAAGTCGGACAAATTCAAAAATTTGGAATTTTGTCGTACATACACCTGAGACGCCTCCTGGTCCTCGATACTAGAAAAACAAACCTTAGCAGGGTCAGGCCGATAGACGTTGGGGTTCTCGAGGACCCGCACCTAAACACTTGAACTGTGAGACCGCTGATATCAACAATGAAACTTTGCTATTGCTCATTCTTTTGTTATGAAACTTTTACCCAGACATTAGTGATATTTTTCTGATTACAATGACACCAAACACGATATAATTTGGACTACGTTTACTGCTTTAATTGATGGTAATAAGTTCCGGACCCAGAAAAGGATGGCGCGTGAAAAAGAAAGAGAAGCTGCGACTGTGACAATCGACATAGACCAGATGCGTTTTTGTACTGATCAAGATACCAATACATTGCAATCTTTATTATTTTCAGTTGTTTTTTTATACAATTTTTATCAACATATTTGTGATATTATTCCGATCAAAATGAGACCAAAGACGACATAATTGGAGTATTTCAAATAATATTTTATATATAATATTAACAGTCAGGAAGCTGACATCCTTACTTTGTTTAATAAGAGACACACAAGAAAGATAATTTGAACATAGAACTCACGTCACGTCAAGAACTTCGGGACCATAAATTACCTCGTTCCTAAAAATCAAATTTACCTCCGCACCATCAGCATCCTTTTTTTCAATTAAGTTTTAAAATTAAAATGAAGTAACAAAAAATCTAAAAATCTAAGTTGAAATAAATTAATATTTGTAAAAATCAATAAAAATGTGTTTGTATCAAATTATTGGATTAAATGCTACAGTTAAAAATGAGCATCTCTCATTTGGCGAATATTATCCATAATTTATGTATAAATGCAATAAAACATTTTATTTTATAATAATTGCATGTAAATGCAATAAAACATAAATTTTATTGATTATTTTGAACCGGCAAGGCAACAAAGATATGCCCTAATTGTATAACAGAAAAAAATAAGGGTTGAACATATGATGTGAGTCAGAAAATAGTTTTTTCCGCCTTTGAGGGGCAAATTGTACTCCACTGTGTGTGGACCGAAAGACAATGGCTCACACACGTGCTTGCTAACACGAATGCACGCGTCGGCCGACTTTGCCCGGCATGCCGGTCGTCTGTCGAATCGACCGATGTCGGAGCCACGGTGACCGCAGCCCAAGGCTGGACGACATGGACAATCTCACGGTAATGCATAATGAACAGTTTTATCAACGGGCTCATTCCACCATTGCGTTCGGATCTCCGAGGCTTCTACGAACAGCCGTTACATCGCGTCTTCGACGGGGCGATTAGCCTGTATAAGCAATATGAACTTGACAAAACGAGATACGGCTCGACAACCGAACCGCGCGACGAAATCAGTATACCGAGAATCACGATAGAGCACCAGAACAACGCGAATATCGTACCGCATATCAGCAACGATATACTCTGCCCGCACAACACGAAACATCGAGAGATACGTATAACTCTAAAGCGAGGGTTCGAGCGGGAAGCGTGATATACGCGTCCCGGTTATCAACGCGTTGCAGCCGCAGCGCCCTCGTCTATACCCACCTTAACCCTTTTGCTACGGGCGACTTCTCCGCCGCGGTATTTCCGCTGCTGAACGTGCCGCCGCGCCAAAAATGTGCACGGTGCTCGAGTAAAATCGTCAGCGGCCGCGTTTACGCTTCACGGTAACCCGAGTTGGTTTGACGGTGTTTATTGAAAAAAAACTCCACAAATTAAAATATTTATAACTTTTAAACATATTCACTTTTTATTAAACTTTGAAATTAAATAACATTAGAGAATATAATTGTAAGATAATAATTACAGTTAATAATGATATTGTGTGTGATATTGCTCGAAACATGGTATTACGCATAGACCGACATCGCAAATTTGGCATTGATATCGCGATTCGCTCCTCCTGTCATTTTTTGCACATGCAAAGCACTTTCTCAATGGATTTTTTCGTTTTGCAGTTGCACTTGTATACAGCGAAGGAAAGTGTCTTCCAGTAAGCCGAAGTCGATTTGTTTGAAATATTGTTGTTCGTTTTTTGCAGATAATTTAAAAGTTGCCGAATTAATTGTAAGTAAAATTTTGCCACTGATATATCTTTACCAGTTTTAAATTTGTATAAGCAGTAAGCGTTCCATACGCATATATCTATTAAATGAAAAAAGTATTTTTTATACCATTTCATATGTTTTCGCTGTGAATGAATTGTGCTATGATTAACCATGTCCGTTTTGTCAACACTTCCCATTAATCGATTATAATCGACAACACACTTTGGTTTCGTTATCATTTCGTGTGTGCGATAATGCCGTTTCGTGTCGACAAATTCTTCATTGTGAAAAGTGGACAACATATACACTTCCCTCTTGTCACACCATTTCATAGCGAATAGAATATCAGAGGAGCAGAAACTCGCTTCACCTTTTTTTAATTTATTCTGCTTAACTGGCATACCCTTTCGTCGTTTTCGGACTGTTCCGCAAGCATTAGTTCCATTTCGATTTAAAAGAGTAAAAAGGGCCGGACTTGTGAACCAATTAACCACATATAAAGTATGGCCTTTATTTAAATACGGTTTCAATAATTCCATAACTACAGTGCCCGATTTCCTAATTTCATTTTCGCTACTTATAGTCAATCCTCCACTATAAATTATAAAATCTTGTATGAATCCAGATTTAGTATCACATAAACCGAATGATTTGATCCCAAATCTGTTTCGTTTAGAGGGAATGTACTGTTTAAATGACAGTCTACCCTTATACAGAAGTAAACTCTCATCAATGCATAAGTTTTCAAAAGGGTAAAATATGTTTTGAAAACTTTGTCGAAGCATATCGCAAATTTCCCGTATTTTATATAATTTGTCGCTATCTGCAGTTACTTCATTAGAATTAAAATGTAAAACTTTTAACAAATATAAAAATCGGTCTCGACTCATCACTTCTCCAAAAATTTTGCTCTTCAACAACTCGTCGTTAGACCAGTATTCATAATATGATAATTTTTTATTTCGCGACATTAATAATTTTATGGCGAGGAAGCAATAAATTTCTGGGAGAGAAGTGTTTCGGGAGTTTATCGTATTTGTATCGTTATCAACTCTACTCCGGTAATCGTTTGTCGTGCCAACAATGAAATTTATAAAATTTTCGGAACAGAACAATTGGAAAAAATCTAAAGCTGATGCCGAATAACCAATTGACGTTTTTATTCCCGAATGATTGCATTGAAAGTTATGAATATTCGGCCGGAATAATTTGGTAGTCCATGTAATTTGTCTTTCTATATCTTTTCCAGATTCAATTGAATTGTCTTCTTCGGATTCAGTCTTTCTTGTGCCAAATGTAAATTTATTTGATCATCTTCTGATTGCTCCGAATAATTCTCATCCTCATCATTAATACGTCTTGCTCTCTTATTTTTCATCATTTTAAAGAATGGGTTAAAATCTGTTAAAAAACAATTAATCTAAATAAAGGTAAATAAATTTAACAGATTGGCAGCCGGCGAAAGCCTGAGCGCCGGCAACGTATCGGCCACTTAAACCCCGAACGCCGGTCTTATTCGCTTGTTTCTGATCACTGAATAGCCAAAAAAAATATTTAAAACATTATATATGAAGGAATGTTAGTTTTAACGTTTAACGTAAGAATAAGACGTATGCGATGCCGTACGGTGGGGAGAAAACAAAAGGGTAGCGACGGCCGTGGCCGATCGACGTCGACGGTCGCGGTTGAAGCAGTCGTTCAGGATACCTCTTAGGAGAAACGTTCATCATTATTAATTCCTATATATATTTTGCTTTGTACGTATTCATGTATTTGTTATAAATAAATCTCCTGTTTCTTAAAATTCCTACATATATTTTCGTAAAATAGTAAATTTTATTTGCATATTCGTGATATACAAATTAACGGTAATTAAAAATTTAAACAAAATCGAAATTTTAAATTTATAATTATAAAAAAAATACAGTTTCTCATTTCATGGTGGATTATTACATATATATAACGTAAACCGAAAACAAAAGTTTTAATATTTAAGGCAAGTGTGGTATTATAGCACACATAAAGCTACTCTCGCTTCTTTTTTTACCAGCAGAACAAACTTTACACGGACGTCGTACGTATCGGTTTTTTTTCCCTGATCCAAGAATTCTGGTAACTTTATGTTTCTTCATATTACCCGAAAGTCTCTGGGGGCTATCAAATTTTTGTGTGCGAGGTGTAGGAACAAGTACAGAAGTACTTGAAGTATTAGATTGAGAAGTACTAGAAGTATCATTTAATACATCTTGAGTATTTGCGAATTCCTCGATCCAAGAACGTCCAACAGTATATAAAAATTGTTTATATTTTATAATGTTACCATTCAATTCAATATATAATCTAAATGCATTAAACATTGCGCAATTTAAAAGAAACAAGACTGTCTTCTTTGTCCACTTCACCGTTTTTCTCATGATGGAATAATATGATAAATATTGATCTGCCAAATCTACACCCATCACATATTTATTATACTCTATGACGGATTTGTTTTCATTAATTCTCCCGAATTTATCGTGGAAACCATGTATACAACCTTCTGTTTCGGCTTCCACGCCTGTACCAAAACTTCACCCTTTCTTTTACATCTATATTCTCCAGTTTCCAATCTGAGATGGCGTAAAGACTCGGGAACACCCCTATTTGGTCTAATTGTACCACAAACTCGTGTAGCATTTGTCATAAGCAATTCTGCGGTTTTAATGCTATTATAATAGTTGTCCATGTATAAGTGGTGTCCCAAACATATCTATTTATCAAGTAATGACATAATTGTCTGGTCCAATTTTTTACCTTCCGCACATATATTTCTATGTTGGAAACATATCCGGTTCTAGCTTCGCATAGCATACGGCAAAGTAGGCCGTACTTTATTATTTTTGCCGGATTGTATGTTTTTATAGGTAATTTTCCACGCCACGGAATTATGGATTTAAATTTATCTAATAAATAGCTCAGAATGGGCTGAATCTTCTCGAGCTTATTAGAACCGGTTATTGTTTGATTGTTTGAAAAATGCCACGTCCTCCAAATCTGGCGAAATCTATTACATGGCATTATAGTGGAGTAATCATCTTTTACATCTTTCTCTACCTGGCCCATCATTATAATTATACCAAGAAATTTTTTCATCTCGGCTAGAGTAATATCACGCCACTTTGACATTTTCGTCCTCTCACTCATCTTGTCCTTATTTTGCTGGTAATAGATGTTGGATTCATTGATCATTAATTGAAACAAATCATTGCCAATAAATAATTCGACGACTTCTTTTATGCTTTTCTTTTTACAGTGAATCCTCGATATAAGCGAAAAACTTCTACACGATGTAAGCGAAGAGTTTATCCCCCCCACTGAGGGGTATACCCCTTGAGGCGACCAGAAGTTCACTTGGCGATCAGTGTAACGCGATCCGGGCTCGGGTATATCGGTGAGCTAATACTAATTGGAAGATGAAACTTTGCTATTTCTCATCGTTTTCTTATGAAACTTTTACATAGCATAGCTGACAATTTTCTGATTAGAATGACACCAAACACGATATAATTTGGACTATAAGTTTAGACCGTAGAAAAGGGTAGCTAGTGAAAAGAAAAGAGAAGCTGCGATCGTGGCAATCGGCAAAGATCAAAGGCCCACTACACTGTTTAACATACCAATGTGATACTAACATTTTTATTTTCAATCACTTTTTTATACAACTTTGACCGATAAATTTGTGATATTTTTCTGATTAAAATGAGACCAAACACTACATAATTCGGGAAATATTGAGTTGTAATAACTTATTATCTTTCATTATCGTTCCTAATAAGTTAGAGAAACAAATTGTTACCCACATTTAGAATAATACTATGGCTAGAATATTACAAATTACAGTAGTATGAAGTATAAAAAGCTTATAATTAAAATTATGTAAATTCTTTATTATTTGTGCTTACAATAATTACAACAAATATCACAGAAAGTGGTCTGTATTATTGCTACAGATGAAAATGATCACGTGAGTGAATTTATTTGTTCTGGTTAATATCGCCTAAAAAAATATCGATACCTGGTTATGAACAAAACTAGTGCACGGCTGTATGTATACTATATAAGCGAACGTGTTAATGCGTGGACCCCAATGTAATATGGTACAGTAAATGTGGTTCAAATTATATCGTGTTTGGTGTCATTTTAATCAGAAAAATGTCACAAAACTGTTGGATAAAGTTTGATAAAAAAAAAAAATAAAATAAAAAAGTTTCATCTTTGCATTAGTGTTACATATTTCACCGATACGCTGGATTTTGTTCTGGCTTGGCTGCTCGCTGTCCTTTTCTACGTTCGACGCTGTCGGCAAATTTCAAATAATGCAGGAAATACACGATATAAGCGAACGTTCAGACCCGAGGCTTTCGCTTATATCGAGGATTCACTGTAGTAGGCAAAATCTTTGGGCCGGGCTCACCAGTAAAATCTGGTATGTAGGAATTTCATCGACATCTGACCATACTTCACTGTAACTGTGCGATTCTGTAGACATTTCACAATCACTGGAATCGTCGGAATCACTTGAATACTGTAGTGGAATAGCTCTTGATCTTCTTCTTGGACCTACATCACTATCGCTGTCCTCGACTTCTATATCAGAATCTTCTGAGTGTATCGAATAATCCGATAGAGAGTCAGCAATATGCTCATTAATAATTTCACTCATATTATATGGGTAAAAAGTTACAGAAGAAAAAAACTTGTTATACTGTTCAACCAAAAACATAAGCGTACGAAAGATATACTGTTCGCGGAATACACTGATCGAGAGTGATTCCTGCCTGTATTGTTTCTGAGCAATCGTATACGTTTTATCTTTAGAGTATGACAAATGAAGATCGGCGTAACCATGGCAAGTAAATACAAATCGATGTGTAAAACACTCATGCCAGCAAAAAAAATCCACATCATCGTGGGGCAGCTACTCAAGCGACAGACACAGAAATCCGCGTTTTCGCGGAGCCGGCTGTCAATGTGTTAAGAAATAACGAACTATACCTTTGTGTCTGTTGTCGGAAAAAAAATAAATTATATATCTTTAGTACTCGATGTGAAATAACTCTAATCGCTAGTCATATGTACAATACGCGGCATTTTATGCATAGCGGCTATAGCCGCCCGTAGTATGTGAGTGGCATTTTATGTAGAGCGACTATAGTCGTCTGTAGTAGCGAAAGGGTTAAGGGTGTCACATTCGTCGTCGCTGGTGGCGAATGGTTTCTTGGATCGAATAGTATGTCGTCTGATGAGTCAGAGTGGATGGGAAGGACTGGAGCAGGGTTTCGTGATAACGCGTCAGCATTGACGTTCATTTTTCCTGCCTTATAAACGATTTTGTAATCATACTCGGCTAGCTTCAGGCCCCAACGGAGCAACCGAGATGTAGGATCTTTGACAGAATTCATCCATACCAACGAGCGATGATCTGTTATTAGATTGAATTTTCGGCCGTATACGTAGGGTCGAAAATGGTGAGTCGCGAAAATGATTGCTAGGCATTCTTTCTCTATCGTTGAATAATTTATTTCTGCTCCTTGTAAGAGCTTGGATGTGTATAGGATCGATTTGTCTTTACCGATTTCGCCCTGACTTAGAATGCCCCCATTAGCATGTCCGGATGCATCGGTTTTAATGTGAAATGTTTCTGAGAAATTAGGGTACTGCAATACTGGTTCAGTACATAAAGCATCACATAACGTATGGAATGCGCGTTCCTGGTTGACACCCCAGACCAATCGTTCATTCTTTTTCAGCAGGTTTGTGAGTGGCTTTGAAATTTGTGAAAAACTGTCTATAAAGCGTCTATAATATCCAGCAAGACCCAAAAATTCGCGTACATTTTTCACCGTTTTTGGAATGGGAAAGTTCTTAACCGCAGCTATTTTATTAGGACATGGTTTCACGCCTTCGTTGCCTATTACGTGGCCCAAGTGTGCCACTTCGCGATTCAGAAAGCTGCATTTTGCAGGTTCCAATTTTAAATTGGCCCGACGCAGTCGTTCGGCCAGTCGAGAGAATCTCTCGTGGTGTTCTGAGAGCGATCTAGAATGGCTTACAATATCATCGATGTACGCAAAGACCTCGCTGCCTTGAAGACTCGTCAAAACAGCATTCATCAGCCTTTGATATGTGGCCGGTGCATTTTTGAGACCGAATGGCGTTCGAATAAATTCGTAGTGGCCATAGGGAGTAGAGAACGCTGTCTTTGCCGCGTCTGCCTCCGACATCCCTACTTGGTAAAAACCACTCTTACAATAGAACACACTGAAATATTTAGCGGATCCCAACTGATCTAGGATCTCGACGATATTTGGGATCGGAAAAGCGTCTCCGATTGACTTTTCATTTAAGCCGCGAAAGTCGATTACGATTCTCCAGCGTTTATTTCCCTGTTGATCATGCTTTTTGGGCACTATACACAAGGGCGCGTTGTACGGAGAAGTGGAAGGACGAATTATATCGTTTTCAAGTAACTCTTTCATTTGTTTATTAATTTCGTCCTACAGGATCGGCGGATACCGATACTGTTTTACGAAGAGCGGTGTGTGGTCTATGAGTGGAATTTCATGTTTTAAAACGTTGGTCTTCCCCAAGTATTCTCCTTGGAGGTGGAAGATATCATGGTTTTGTTCGATCAAATTTCGAACGTGATCGGACTCCTCGGCGTTCAAGTGACTCGTGTCGATTAAAGCAAGAATCTTTTTGATACGCTCGGCGGGGAGTTGCGTAGATATATTGTTAACATAGGCTTCTGTGCCTGATTTAGAACTTGAGTTACCCGGGGCGAGAGGTATCTCCTCGAGTTCCAGGCGTAGGAATTGTTTTTAAAAGGTCCTCGGTGGTTACACCGGGCTGAAGCTTTTTAGTTATGTCCTCGGTGATTACACCGGGCTGAGATAATTACTATACTTAACTTAGGAATTGGTATGAATAGGATTGGAATGGAGTGTTGACCTCGAAATTGGTTTTAAAGAGGTCCGCTCTCTGAACTTGGAAACTACTAACTCTTGTACGACCGACTTTCTGTCAGAAGGAGCCGCACCGAACTCTGGTTGCAAAAGACTAACTACTGTACCGTGAGACGGCCTTATATATCCACTCTTCGTTTACAAACGTAACGTAGAGTTTCAAGATAAGAGCGTATCGCTGTGTGAACGTAAACGGAGTATTGGGTTGGAACTTAATCTATGGAGTGCGATAATGAGAATTATCGCTAGGCTGCGGATGTTTATAAGATTAGATGTGGAACTTATTCTACGAAGTGCGATATTGAATATTATCGCAATGCTTATGTTTTGCTACGGATATTTACAAGATATGATTAACGGAGTGTTTACGTGGAAATAGTATACCTCGTATGACTGAGGGTCATACTTGTTTACGAAAGAGTTTAACAAGTTAACTGCCATGGGGGTCACCGGTGACCGGCACTCGACTTGGCTACAGCGCCGTGGGGGCCACCGGTGACATAATTATAGTAAATATTATTATTATTTTTTTTCAATAATACCTGTAAGAATGGCCTAATACTCGAATCGAATTCTCGATTAGATATTAGAATAATTGCGTAGGCATATATATATTAACAAAGTATTCCGTTTATTAATACAGTAATGTCTCGATTAGTGTTCAAAATTGTGCCTACGATTAGTGTTCATTTCTATCCCCACTACTTGGGGTGGTCCCCCCTGGAACCAGCGAAGCGTGAAGCGCCGAGCATGTAATCTGAACCCAGATCGAATATCGGTGAGAGCCAACACTGATGCAAGCGAGATTAAAAATTAAAACTTGTTCATTTTTGGTCCGTTTTAAATGAAATTTTACCAAAATGTTCGTTACAATCTTCTGATTAAAATGACACCAAACACAATATGATTTGGATAATTTTTACTTAACGTGGTATTAATACTTTTATTCCCCTTTATTATTGTTTCCGATGACAACTAGAATATGTGTATATTAGTTGTTAGCAATAAGGTAATTAGTATTGAGAATATACATTTGGAAGTAAATTCGAATCGGCTGTCTCGATTAGTGTACCGAATGCGAACAGTAATCGTGTGCAGGACACGTTTCTCGAGCGGCCGGTCACCTTCAATGTTGTTGTTGTGGTGGCAGCCGAGACTCGAGGCAGCGGCGACCAGGAAAGAAGCAAGTTTAAATACCCGTGTACGTGAGACAATACTAACGCGATCAAAATTGAAGATTATAACTTGTTCAATTTTGGCCCGTTTTAAATGAAATTTTACGAAAATGTTCGTTACAATTTCCTGATTAAAATGACACCAAACGCGATATGGTTTGTACAATTTTTACTTATCAGGGTATTAATAATTTCATTCTCCTTTACTATTGTTTTCGATAACAACTAGAATATATGACTTTGGAACTATACATATATTTACTTATTATTATTAATGCAACGAATGACCCAGCTCTCTTCCCTGCGTAGTTCCTTTATCTAAAAAGTAGATATAAATTCTTACAATTTCTTATCAGTAAAAATTCTAACTCTTATGAACACCGAATGTAATGCCACAGGAACGAGAATAATTCTCAATACAACAATATTTTGCCATTAACTAAATATAGCAATTTAAGATGAAGAGAATTAAGAGACTCTCGATTGGAGAGTTTACTTCCAAATTTACAATCTCACTACTAATTACCTTATTGCTGTTAACTAATATACACATAATCTAGTTGTTATCGAAAACAATAATAAAGGAGAATAAAATTATTAATACCGTGATAAGTAAAAATTGTCCAAACCATATCGTGTTTGGTATCATTTTAATCAGGAGATTGTAACGAACATTTTCGTAAAATTTCATTTAAAACGGACCAAAATTGAACAAGTTTTAATATTAAATTTTGATCGCGCTAGTGTTGTCTCACGTACACGGGCATTTAAACTTGCTGTTTTCCTGGAACGCTGCCCGTATCTCGGCTGCCACAACATCAAAGGCGACCCGAACTCGCTCGAGAATCGTGTCTGCACACGATTAGTGTTCACATTCGGTCCCGAGCGAGGTACACTAATCGAGACATTACTGTACTGTGCTCTCTCGACCGTAGTCTATACAAGAATGGCTTCCTTTGGCAAAAGCGTTGGTCGTGAGGACGCCTACGTCACCATGGCCCTCTTTAACCATCTTAGGGTTCTTCCAAGAACAAGCTACGCTAGATAAAGACAGCATGCATCTACGAAGTGCAAATGGCCCGCCTCGGCCGTTCCTGTACCTCGAATATTCCAACATACCATTGTTACTATAATGGTTTGAAGAAATTGATGCAATATAGAACATACAAAAATAATTTTATTACTACATGAAAAATATACATGTTAGCGACAGCATATTTTTAACGAAAAGAAAGGGACCGAATGGCGAAGTGCTATTCATTCGGGGAAGAATTTATGATAGGGACTTAGCCTGCGTATGGTTGGAGAGTGTCTTGGAAACGGGCAATCTGGACGACAGACGATGGCTGGTGGCCCGACGCTATTCAACTATCGAATGTCCCAGGATTGACTGTTTATTAGGGGTTTTTAAGAATGAATGAACGAGACTGAACATCCTGTTGGCCGACGATGGCTGGCGACCGCTTTGGGTTTTCCAACCATCTGGTGTCGAAGGATTGTTTATTTGAATGAGGAATGAAAGACCAAACATGGCAATCGGCCTGTCGCCGTATTACCAAGGTATAGGGACTCTGCTCCTGGAGGATCTGGCCACGGAGTGGGGAAGGTTATGCCTTTTGGTAAATGAACTGTGATTGACCGCTCAGTCTTTACCCCAGAACTGTCCGGGAAAGATCTATCTTACATACTCTTAAAGTATAATTTCTAACATACATATTACACTGTTCAACACGGGTCTGATTTTCTATCCTTCAATAGGCGTTTCTTGTAGACTTTAACGCGCTGAATACGAATCTGAAATCCGTTTTTCTCCAGAACGTACCATTTTTGAAAAAATCAATTTTGAAAAAAATCGCAAATTTTTAACTTTGAAAGGGTTTTGTGCTTTTCCGGTAATAGTTATTCAGTTCCGCTTGGTGCCAAATGATTCTTTGGAGTTTCACGAATAAAATGATATAAATAGTTGTTTGATTATAAACATTCAAATATGTTTAAATAATGATCAAAGTGAAAAGAACACCGAAAACGCACCCATTTTGGCCGATATTTTTCAATTTGTTTCAAAAACTGAGGGTCTAGGAGAAAATCTGACTATGCCACGCGATAGAACAGACATTTCTGCTAAGGAAAGCATCAACGGAAGTTATGCTATTATGCAATATTCTGCAACAGAATATTGAAATTTGTCGAACAGTGTTATCAGTGCATATTGCGATGAGTCAGATTGAAACACTCAAGGCAAAGAAAAGGTGAATCAACGCAATCGGAACAATATGTCACCACTTTTTTAGTATAATTCTTTGCTCCAGTTCTTCCTAGCTGCTTTGAATTTTTGTTATAGCACGCCTTACAAAATCGCCTTACATTTCGTGCATTTTCCGTCATTTTTTTTAATTCATGACGAGGTCTGCTCTGTACGCATTTTTTTGGAGAAATACAATCATTATCGGAGCATTTCATTTGTTAGGAAATATATCGATAGAGGCTTGACCGCGGCAGCGACACCTGCTGGTGTTATAGTTTTATACTTCTTGTGTTTTTCCATGCGACGATATAGTACAAAGAAACATAGTCCAAATATTATATACCGTTATTCAAATACATAAAATTATTCCCCGTGTGCTAAAGTGTGTGTCAAGTTTCATTTATTTATCAAACCCACCAAAAACACTGACATCATTAGATACATTCCTAATTTCATCCTAAAATCAGGAATTGCAATATTTTTCCGGGTTACTTGTTTGAATAACACTATTGAATTTACAATACAAGTATTTAGTAAAAGTTCCATTGCCTGTTTCTTGTACCATTTTATAGTTTTACGCAGTGGTGAGCTATAAGCAATCATTTGATCAGATAAGTCGACTGAAGATTTCCCTAAATTATATTCAACTACCATTTTTGGCTTTTCTTTTGAACAGTTTCTTTTCTGTATAGTTGTCATTTCTGCTGAATGTTTTGTAGATAGCATCAACACATCTCTTTTATCTTTCCATTTTAAGATAGTTACTCCATTTTTATTTTCTCGCGCGATAACATCTCCACGTTTTAATTTTTGGGCCACTACTTCTTTTGGATTGCCGCGCCGATTTTTTCGTAGGGTACCCAATAAATGTGTACGCATATCAATTAATCTTTCCGCCAGGTCAACGCTTGTGTACCAATTATCTGTGCAGATAGTGTGGCCTTTGCCTAAAATATCCTGACAAAGAGCCATTACAATCTCAGTCGACTTGTTTCCAGATATTTCGTTTGTATTTTCGTCTTTGCCCGTGTAGATTCGAAATGAATAAGTATATCCTGGCCCACTACATAATTTAAAAACTTTAATGCCATATTTGTGACGTTTTTGTTTTATATATTGGCGAAATACTATGCGGCCTCGAAATGGCACTAAGGATTCATCCACGCATAGTATCTCATCTGGTTTATAATATTTCTTAAAATTACTGTTCAAATGATTGATAATAGGAGCAACTTTAGATAATCTATTTGTAGGATCATTTTCTTCATTATTACTGAAATGAACAAACCGCAATAACAATTCGAATCGATTTCTTGGCATAATTGTGCGTGGGTGTGTCAGGTTATATCCTTCATATTTACTCCAATACAACTCAATTTTCGGTAATCGCACTAATCCCATCCATATAATTAGACCAAAGAAACGTTTTATTTCATTAGCATTTGTTTCATACCATTGATCTAAACGATGCGATTGCAGTTCTGATTTCCTTTGCGTAGCATAGATGTTCGTTTGCTTTGCAATAATTTCGAATATTTCATCAGTAACAAAAAGGAAATAAAAATCATGTGGTTCCGCACATCAAACTCTTCTGGTATATCATCTTCATTGTTATCGGTATCTTCAGCTTCAGTTTCACTGTCAGACTCAATTCGGCGCCGACGTACCGTGGAAGCTCTTATCATATCCGATGAACTATAGTGCGTCCAGAGCTAAATGAAAAAAGTGGAGTGAGAGCGGCCGATTGATGCCGCCGATCGGCAGGGCCCTAGCGCCCTGCCGATGTTGCGTTCTAAGCAATAAGATGAGACGCTTATGAATTAATTTTTATTTACATTAATAGTTCAGTTACTACTAGTATAGCTATACATTTTATTCAATATTTTAAGTATTTGATAGAACTTTAATTCTTTGCGCAGTATTATCCTTGGTTTGTAGTACAGAAACCACTTTCGAAATATAACGCTCATAGAGCTACCATGCCAATGCGACATCTTTTGTTTTAACAAACTCTAATGTTCCAAATATAGAGACAATGTTCTGGTCATTCCGTTTAAAACCACAAGCCAGGATAGCAGAGACTTCTATATACAATTTTATTTCCGTTACTATTTGTTATATTTAGACTCACATTTTGTACTTCATGGCAAGTAAGGGTACTTGTCACCTAGTACACTATTCTAATTAATAAAAAAAAGAAAATAGACATCTGTATCTTTTTTAAAATTAGAGATATCTATTTTGTAGGTGATCATGAGGAAATTTATTTAAATATCTGACGATTAAAACAAAAATACTTAATTATAAAGTATAACAACCACCTTCGGTCTCTCCGATATAATTATATCTTGTTAATTTATATATATTCTGTACATATTTGTACAGATATATGTATTATTCCTGAATATTTATTAATGGTTTTGAAACATAATAAATTGAACATTAATAAACTTTGTTTTTTAATTATATGTAATAAATGCCTTACAATAAAGATAAAGATACAATGTGGTCTGAAATATATCATGTTTGGTCTCATTTTAATCGGAAGAATTTCAATAACATGTTTAAAAAAATTGGAAGTCGAAAAAACTAAAAATAAAAAAGTTAAGCTGTCCTTTTTATTATAGCATCGTTTTGCATTTGTGTAATCACACCGACACGGTGGCATTTAAATTTCTCGGCTGCCTCGGCTATCGTTCTATCCTTGTTTTTTCCTTTACAACCTAGCGACACCGACAAAAGCGAGCCGCGAACTTCGAGAAATTGGGGTCCGTTCTACTGACACTGTTATCGAAAACAATAGTAAAGGAGAATGAAATTATTAATACCCTGATAAGTAAAAATTGTACAAACCATATCGTGTTTGGTGTCATTTTAATCAGGAAATTGTAACGAACATTTTCGTAAAATTTCATTTAAAACGGGCCAAAATTGAACAAGTTATAATCTTCAATTTTGATCGCGTTAGTATTGTTTCACGTACACGGGTATTTAAACTTGCTTCTTTCCTGGTCGCCGCTGCCTCGAGTCTCGGCTGCCACCACAACAACAACATTGAAGGTGACCTGCCGCTCGAGAAACGTGTCCTGCACACGATTACTGTTTGCATTCGGTACACTAATCGAGACAGCCGATTCGAATTTACTTCCAAATGTATAATCTCAATATTAATTACCTTATTGCTAACAACTAATATACACATATTCTAGTTGTCATCGGAAACAATAATAAAGGGGAATAAAAGTATTAATACCACGTTAAGTAAAAATTATCCAAATCATATTGTGTTTGGTGTCATTTTTATCAGGAGACTGTAACGAACATTTTGGTAAAATCTGATTTAAAACGGACCAAAAATGAACAAGTTTTAATTTTTAATCTCGCTTGCATCAGTGTTGGCTCTCACCGATATTCGATCTGGGTTCAGATTACATGCTCGGCGCTTCACGCTTCGCTGGTTCCAGGGGGGACCACCCCAAGTAGTGGGGATAGAAATGAACACTAATCGAGACATTACTGTATACTCAATGAACTTGTCTCGCTGTCTGATAGCAGTTGCAGTATTTTTGAAGGTCTTTGTAAAACTACACCGTCAGATGATGTACTTGATGAATAATCTTCATTTGAAGCCATATTTTTAAGGGCTAATTAAAAAGGTAATTATTTAGAAAAGGGGGGGTCTCACCGATTTTGATGATTTTTAAATATGATGTAGAAATCAACATTTTGAGTAACTTTTTCCCATACATATAACCGCCGCTCGGCCTTAGTTTCCGAGATTTTTCCCAAAAAAGATCGGTACTACTACATTGCATTCTGTCTATACGTACGCATCCGTTGTAGCGTATGCGTAAGCGTTCGATCGGCGATTGTCCACGGTTTCTTGAAACACATCGAGACGGCCGGCAATGGACGCGTATAACGGGTGCGCTTAAGAACTCGATTTGGGTAGTCGGCCGCCTTACGGAATAAAAATCCGACCCAAACCTTACTCAAATCGAACTTTTCTACCTAGTAACTATTTTAATGGATTAAGTGCGGTTTAGGTTTGGGTTAGTGTATTAATTCCGGCCGCCGTGAGGCGGCCGGCCAGACATTCATCTTCTGTTTAATAAGGAGATCAGTGCAGAACAAAATTTGCTTTACGCATTGTATAATGTTGGCGCTGGACGCTACGCTGTTATACATATATAGAAACGATGGACAATTGCCGATCAAACGCTTACGCATACGCTTTCACGGACGCGTACGTATAGGCAGAATTCAATGTAGTTGTACCGATCTTTTTTGGAAAAAATCTCGGAAACTAAGGCCGAGCGGCGGTTACATGTATAGGAAAAAGTTACTCAAAATGTTGATTTCTACATCATATTTAAAAATCATCAAAATCGGTGAGACCCCCCTTTTCTAAATAATTACCATTAAAAAATTGAATGAAAGATATAAAATGCAAAAACGTATGTAGAGTGAAAAAATATAACAAACGCACTTACTTGTTTGTAGAACGCACTGAATAGGACTAAATAATGAGAGTAATCACTTAACAACCGAAGCACGATTGTTTGAAAAAAGGACAATCGTAATAATTGTCTACAACACCGTGGGGGTCGCCGTTGACCCCCACCACGAAAAATGCTTCAAGCATGATTTTATGACTCATTCTATTTGCTGCAAATAATATTTCAACATAATATGCATCGCATAATGAAAAGTTCACGTCGGCGCCTTGGGCAAACCATGGAAAATGCGTCTGGCAGTCAACGTGTCAACGACTGTGTTTTTGAGGATCAGGTTTATGATCGTGTTTGTGTGTGCTACGCGGCTGGGAGATTGACTTATTATTGAATACGTGCTGCTTACTCTACAATGGTTACATTATGATATCTGACTAGCTAACTCCAACGTCACGCATGACGTCACACCTCCCTTCCTGGGGTAACAAATTTGTTCACAGAAAAGGTCTCTTAAAAATTATTAAACATTTGAATCATCGATTCTTACTCTTTGGATATAGTCTGTTTGATTTCGAACGTTTTTCAATCTGGCTTCACGGGTTATGTCACTTTTAGTGTCTTTGGGGGGTTGTTGGGTTTGAGGTTCGGTTTGGGTTTGGGGTACACATTCTGCACTGTTCTCTGGTTCCTGATTTCTTTGCTTTTGGAATATGCAGAAATGGGCGAGGGAACTCCAAACGGCGCCGAATAGTCGAAGGCTCCAACCGTAGGCCGCGTGAAGAGCGATTCCGTTAAGGATCGTGTTGATGATTAACTTGATGAGGTTTAAGGCAATGCCAATTACTTACCTTTACTCCAATTACTCCAGCACTTAGTGAACCGAATTTTATGAATCCTGCCCACAGCTTTTGTCCTGCGGACTCAGCGATTTTATTTATTGCTTCCTCGTCGAAGAGGTTCGCCATCTGTAGTGAACCTTGTGCGAATTGTTGTCCTGTTGCTCCTTGGGCGATTGAATTAATGACCGATGCTCTGTCGATCGGAAACATTATATGGTTCTGTAGCTTGGTTAATTCTTCCGAAGAATAAATGCCTCCGTTTGCTAAATTCTGCGGATCGATATAATTGCCATTTGGATTTAGCTATTGGTTGTATGGTTTGAGGTGGAATCGTTTCGACCGGGCTTGGCATTAATTTGTACCAAGCTCCATGTAATTTAAATTGTGTTGAAATTACAGTATTACATTCTCCCCTGCTTCCCATCTTGGTAAGTGTTCTGTGCTTAGGTGTCAAAAAGTATGAATTGTTTCTGTATGAAACTGGTAGCTGTTCATAGCAGTCTTCTGTTCGTCTTGTTTGACAGACTACTGGGATGCACTTGATAATATGCACCACTTCTCCTGATGCTATAGCCATGTGTCCTGGTTCTTCTGTAATAATGTATGCGACTTCTTCGGGAGATATGTGGACTAAAGCGAGTGCGTTTCTTATGATTTGTTTGTCTAAAGCTCACTTCTGCTCGATTATGTCGTGGTATAAATTTGCAAGCTGGTTTTTAATATGTTTCTCCACGTACACGAATTTTAAGTTTACGTATGTGAAGATGTCCAAATTGTTCACAGGAGTTTTGGAAGTAGATTTGAATCTTCCGTTTTGCAACCAGAGTTCGGTGCGGCTCCTTCTGACAAAGGTCGGTCGTACAAGAGTTAGTTATATGGAGATTTAGAATGATTAATTATGCCGGCAGATAGCATAGTGCTGATCTGTTTTTGAATTTCTTTCTGACGTACAGGTGGATAGCGATATTGTCTCGTATTAATAGGAATATCATTAGTCGTGTGAATTGAATGATTGAAGTCACGAGGCTTCCCGAGTTTATCTCCTGGCAGGAAAAATCGGTCGGGAAATTCCTCTACTAGATCAGTAACGAAATTCCGTTCCTCTTTGTTCAAATGATTTAAATTGAGAGTTTGTAAAATTCCCTGAATCCTGTCTTTCCTAATCTTGAAGTTCGACGGGTGTTCCATTTCTGGGTAAGAATCTTCATCGGATGTACTTAAGACAGAGCCGGGCAACATCTTCCCCGCCGTAACTACGGAACCCCCACCATACATTGTCGGTTCTCCCACTACTAAGCAGCACTCCTAGCTTGGCTTTATTTCCTACGCTACTGCACGTATACATACATTGTATATGCATGCAACGATTTTGAATGTAGATCAATTGTACCTTAATTTTAAATAATACATATAGTGCGTCCAGAGCTAAATGAAAAAAGTGGTGTGGGGATTTCTCACCCCACTAAACGAACTACAAAGCTCGACCGCTCGTCAAACCGAGCAGGGCAGTGCCATGCCAATTTGAAATGGGTGCACATATACAGTATACGATATACTGTTGATCAATGTGTAAATGGTTTGAGCCAGTGTCAGTAGAACGGACCCCAATTTCTCGAAGTTCGCGGCTCGCTTTTGTCGGTGTCGCTAGGTTGTAAAGGAAAAAACAAGGATAGAACGATAGCCAAGGCAGCCGAGAAATTTAAATGCCACCGTGTCGGTGTGATTCCACAAATGCAAAACGATGCTATAATAAAAAGGACAGCTTAACTTTTTTATTTTTAGTTTTTTCGACTTCCAATTTTTTTAAACATGTTATTGAAATTCTTCCGATTAAAATGAGACCAAACATGATATATTTCAGACCACATTGTATCTTTATCTTTATTGTAAGGCATTTATTACATATAATTAAAAAACAAAGTTTATTAATGTTCAATTTATTATGTTTCAAAACCATTAATAAATATTCAGGAATAATACATATATCTGTACAAATATGTACAGAATGTATATAAATTAACAAGATACAATTATATCGGAGAGACCGAAGGTGGTTGTTATACTTTATAATTAAGTATTTTTGTTTTAATCGTCAGATATTTAAATAAATTTCCTCATGATCACCTACAAAATAGATATCTCTAATTTTAAAAAAGATACTGATGTTACAATTTTTTTATTAATTAGAATAGTGTACTAGGTGACAAGTATCCTTACTTGTCATGAAGTACAAAATGTGAGTCTAAATATAACAAATAGTAACGGAAATAAAATTGTATATAGAAGTCTCTGCTATCCTGGCTTGTGGTTTTAAACGGAATGAGCAGAACATTGTCTCTATATTTGGAACATTAGAGTTTGTTAAAACAAAAGATGTCGCATTGGCATGGTAGCTCTATGAGCGTTATATTTCGAAAGTGGTTTCTGTACTACAAACCAAGGATAATACTGCGCAAAGAATTAAAGTTCTATCAAATACTTAAAATATTGAATAAAATGTATAGCTATACTAGTAGTAACTGAACTATTAATGTAAATAAAAATTAATTCATAAGCGTCTCATCTTATTGCTTAGAACGCAACATCGGCAGGGCGCTAGGGCCCTGCCGATCGGCGGCATCAATCGGCCGCTCTCACTCCACTTTTTTCATTTAGCTCTGGACGCACTATACCAGATCTTAATGCGAATATTGCGGTCGTTTCATTTAATTTACAAGCGATGGAATATCAATAGGAATTTTTGTAGTTGCTACCCTTAATAATGATGATAACGACTCATCTGTTAATGACGAACGGTGTTTTTATTTGATTCTGTTTAGAATGGAGAAACTACTTTCGCATCTATATGTAGAACCAAACATGGAGCATATTTTTAACCCGAAATCTACTAATTTCGGGTACTTTTGTGGACAGAGTAATTTAAAAAATTCGTATCCAGTTTCGTTTCTGTTAAGTAATAAAGGATCCGCTTGTAAGTTGCATAATTCCAACCGATATGCTGTATCTTGGTCCTCAATCTTGCATCCTATGGCGTTGTTGAAAATCGTCAAATCGTTTCTCAATGCCTCAAAATCTTGAAATCTTCATTCAAATTGCTTTCCAATCTCCATTAATATTGATACACATTTTGCATACGTTGCGTTTGAATATTGCCGTGCGATATCTTGGCATGCTGGGAAGTTGTGCAATTCATTTTTTTCCAATTCTATCATAAATAATTTAGTTTGAGTTTTGAAACCGTTTATATAACAAACTAACTCTGATACGGTGTTGTTCTGTTTTTGTAAATTGGAATTTAAAATATTAAGATGGTTTGTTATGTCCGTTAAAAAGGCCAACTCGGTTAAAAATGAAATATCTGTGGAATCGGCGTCGCGGCGGCGCGCCGATCTCGCGGAACGTGCCACCGAATGGCTACCGAGTGTATTTTGTTTGAAGCGTTAGAGAAAGAGAGTGAACGAATGCGTGTGTGTGAGAGAGAAAGAATGCGTGGAGGAAGCGTTTCGACGAATGTAAGGCAGATCGTGGAGAGACGTGTAAGAGGATAGTTTGTAACGGAGACGTTGATAATAAATAATTAGACTAGAGCAAGAAAATTCCCACATATCTGTAAATTTTTCTTCCATATCTCGTGTATGGCTTGTAACGTGATTTTTTAAAAAAATCTGGTATTGCATCTCTGAGTGCAAAAAATCGCTGCAAACATTTCCCAGCGCTCAAACAGCGTACATCGTTATGCAATAATAAATCCCCATAGGAAGCATCGATGTCTTCTAAGAAATTCCGAAATTTTCTATGAGACAACGATTTATTTCCTCCTCTAATCAAATTCGTAACTTTTGTTACGATTTTCATCGTGCTATTCAACCGTACAATTTTATCGCACAACGCTTCTTGATGGATAATGCAGTGAAGCATTGGGCAATTAATGCCGTTCTTCTTCAAATGCCCTTTAAAACCATTCTTTTCTCCTACCATCGATTTTGCACCATCCGTCACAATGGCAGTGCATTTTTCAAATCCACCGTATTGCAATATCTGTGTATGAACTGCGTTATAAATGTCTATTCCTTTCGTCGTTGAATGCAAGGGCACTAACACCAAAAGTTCTTCAGTAATTGTGAAGTCGTCGTTTGCGAATCTTACAAAAGTTGATAACCAACTTGTATCGGTGATGTCCGTACTCTCGTCCAAGCAAATTGAAAAGTATCGACAGTTTTGTAAATATAATTTTAATTTCTTCTCTATGTAATAATTAATTTTTACAATACGCTTGGAAACAGTTTTCCGAGATAGTGAAACGTTTTGAAAACTTCTCATCGCACTTTCGTTGCCAAAAGCTTTCGCCATTTCAATGGCACACTTCTTGATTAATTCCCAATCGGCGAAGCATTTCTTCGAACGTGCAATTTCGAGTGCTACAGAATATGAAGCCACAAGGCTTTGCTGTTGAGGCGAAAAAGTAGTGGAGGAGCAGAGATTAGTGCACTGCTTTTTATTTTTATATTTAACTTTTAAACTCTGCGCTAATTCTTCTCGACATTGTATGGACTCGTATTCTTTTACATGACATGTATTGTAATGTCGCGTGATGTTATTTCTCTTCATCACCGTAAGTTTTTTGTGACAAATTAGACATACGGGTTTACCGTCACACTCGATAAAAAAGAAATTTGTTTCCCATTCTTCTCTGAATTGTCTATTTTCATCCTGGATCTTCCTTTTGGGCATAATGGCAAATGTAGGTGAACGATGCACAATTGTTGCAATTTTACACTCAATTGATCAATGATAAACTCACTAATAACGAAACAATAATAAGTCTACCACAATATAAACTCCGCACAGTTTGTCGTAGAGGCGATAATGCACTCAAACGTTCGGATGCGTACAGGACAGAGTTTTTGCTAAGACTGTTTTCGGGGTTCAGTATTTTCGGTTAATATATTCGCTTCGAGAAAGGACAGAATGATAGAAAAAAAGAAAGAAGTCTATGGAAAGTTACAAGCCAAAAGACCAGATAAATTAAACAACTGAAAATCTGCTGTCTGGCAAACAGATGTGCGGAACACAGTTAGTTAGGAGCTAGCCATACATTTTCCTGAAAGGCTAAACGGAAAGTACAGTAATCCCTCGAACAACGCGGTTTCGGTTATACGCGGTTTTTGTTTGTGATGGTGGAGGGGGTAAAATCGGGGATGTTGTAGGTAAAATCGGGGTAGTGGGGGGTAAAATCTGGGGTGGTGGGGGGTGCTCCGAAACTACGCGGATTTCACTCTACGCGTTCGGTCGCTGTCCCGAACCCCCGCGTTGTTCGAGGGACTACTGTACAGTTAATCCTCGATATAAGCGAAAGCCTCGGGTCTGAACGTTCGCTTATATCGTGTAGTTCCTGCATTGTTTGAAATTTGCCGACAGCGTCGAACGTAGAAAAGGACAGCGAGTAAAGAAAGAGGACCGAGCAGCCAAGCCAGAACAAAATCCAGCGTATCGGTGAAATAACACTAATGCAAAGATGAAACTTTTTTATTTTATATTTTTTTTTTATCAAACTTTATCCAACAGTTTTGTGACATTTTTCTGATTAAAATGACACCAAACACTTTATATTTACTGTACCATATTACATTGGGGTCCACGCATTAACACGTTCGCTTATATAGTATACATACAGTCGTGGACTAGTTTGTTCATAACCAGGTATCGGTATTTTTTTAGGCGATATTAACCAGAAGAAATAAATTCACTCACGTGATCATTTCCATCTGTAGCAATAATACAGACCACTTGCTGTGTTATTTGTTACTCACTTTCAGTCTACACGGATATTTTTCATCACGAAATATTATATTATTAAATTATAAATTTGTTTCAATTATTGTAAGCACAAATAATAAAGAATTTACATAATTTTAATTATAAGCTTTTTATACTTCATACTACTGTAATTTGTAATATTCTGGCCATAGTATTATTCTAAATGTGGGTAACAATTTTTTTCTCTAACTTATTAGAAACGATAATGAAAGATAATAAGTTATTACAAGTCAATATTTTCCGAATTATGTAGTGTTTGGTCTCATTTTAATCAGAAAAATATCACAAATGTATCGGTAAATGTTGTATAATAAAGGAACTGAAAATAAAAATGTTAGTATCACATTGGTATGTTAAACAGTGTAGTGGGCCTTTGATCTTTGCCGATTGCTACGATCACAGCTTCTCTTTTCTTTTCACTGCCTATCCTTTTCTGTGGTCGAAACTTATTATTGTTAATTAAGGCAGTAAATATAGTCCAAGTTATATCGTGTCAATCAGAAAATTGTCAGCTATGCTATGTAAAAGTTTCATAAGAAAACGATGAGAAATAGCAAAGTTTCATCTTCCAATTAGTATTAGCTCACCGATATACCCGGGCCCGGATCGCGTTACACTGATCGCCAAGTGAACTTCTGGTCGCCTCAAGGAGTATACCCCTCAGTGGTGGAGTTAAACTTTTCGCTTATATCATGTAGAAGTTTTTCGCTTATATCGAGGATTCACTGTATGTAATAGAAAATAGAAGAGAAAGTGCAAAAAAGTATTTGCAGATAGCAAAATTTGTACAACAACATGTTTAACCCCTTGGCCTACAACCACGAGCGAGACTCGTGGGAAAGAATTTGTGCCATAAGCGAAAACCACGAGTCTGGCTCGTGGTAAAGAATCTATGCATAAAATGCAGCGTACTATTATTTGAACCAGCGATTGGAGTTATTTCACACCGAGTATATTTCCTTGAAATGCGAGTGTTCTGTTTTCAGCAGTATTTTGTTTCTATCATTTGTTTCTGACAAAATGAGGTCATCTCTTTAGTACAGCGTAATGCTTCGTTACGTTAACACGCTTCGTGTATAATTCTCTAGAAAGAAAAAAAATTCTTATACCCATCATGTCAGCAAAAAAAGAATCTGATTTTGATGGGAGTGAAGAGACGTGTGGTACTATTGTTGATTGTGATTCGGTAGATCCTTTTGAATGCGATAGTGAGGACGGTGACATTATAATTCCTGTAAGAAAACGTCCACGAAGATAAAATTTTGAAGATGATTCCGATAATGAAGACAGCAATTATCACCAATTATCGGAGCAATGGTTTTGGAAAGAAAAAAACAACAATCCAAACATCTGGAAGTATGCACAAACTCCAGGCATAAAAGCAGTAATTTTAGACCAGTTAGGTGAAATTAAAAGAGAGTTGGATTTTTTTAATATAATGTTTGCCAATGTGTTTTGGGATAATATTGTGCAGGAAACTAATCGATACGCAGAAAAAAAAAATAAGCTCTGACCATGCAAGAAAGATAATTGATGAAACTTGGATCCCAGTAGATTGCAATGAATTTAAAATATACTTTGCATTATGCATAATAATGACTAAAGTAAAGAAACCAAAAATTCATATGAACTGGTCCAAAAGAAAAATTATAGAAACACCCATATTCAGAAAAAGTATGCCACTAAAAAGATTTTTGCAAATCACTAGGTTTCTCCACTTTGCAAATAACGATGTGACTGGCAACAACGATAAATTACGTAAAGTGAGACCAGTGATAAACTATTTTAATGAAAAATTCAAAGACGTATATGTAATGGAAGAAAATATCGCCATCGATGAATCGTTAATGAAATTTAAAGGACGCATATTTTGTAGACAATTCAATCCCTCGAAAAGGGCGAGATTCGGGATTAAATTTTATAAACTGTGCGAGTCAACATCAGGCTACTGCTATAATTTTAAAATATATTCAGGAAACGATCAAACAAATCCAGATTACAGTGCATCTGAATCCGTTGTGATGGAGTTATTAAAATCTATACCAAATAAAGGACATACATTATATATAGATAACTGGTATTCCTCACCGAAATTGTTTCTAACTTTGGTTAAAAATGGGATAAACGTTCTTGGGATTGTACGTTGCAATAGAAAAAATATGCCGGGAGATTTTGTTAAAGCAAAAATAAAAAGAGGAGAATGTATAATAAGAAGCTGTAATGGCATACTAGCCTTGAAGTGGAAGGACAAACGAGACGTCCATATGATTTCAACAAAGCATGAAAGTGCAGAAATGATTGGACAAAACGAAAGTCGCTTAAACCCTACTTTCAAGCCAGGATGTATTGTTGAATACAATAAGGGAATGATTGGTATTGATCGCCAGGATCAGGTATTAGCGAGTTTCCCTATTATGAGAAAATTCGTGAAGGGATACCGAAAAATTTTCTTTTACATATGTGATATGGCACTTTTCAATTCATATATTCTGTACAACAAAAAAAAACACTATGACAAAGAAATAGAATTACAGTAGTCCATCGAACAACGCGGGGGTTCGGGACAGCGACCGACGGCGTAGAGTTGTATCCGCGTAGTTTCGGAGCCCTCCCCCACCACCACCGTTTTTACCCCCTCCACCATCACTCACAAGGAGTAAAGTAGTAGACACACACGTTTATCTGCTTTCAATGCATGTGCATATATGTAGATATATATTATATAATTTCACCACATTACGCATATTATTTATGTATATACTGATTGGTTACACTATTAATTATACTACATATATACAGTACTTATACTATTACTTATACTATATGTATACTATATACTATATACTATATACTATATACTATATACAATATACTAATACTCATAAATACTTATACTTGTATTAAGTACCCTTTTCTACATCCATACACTATTTACGCTATTTACTATTTATATGGAAGCGCACCATCACGGGCGGAAGAGACAACGGATGATGTGGAAGGTGCAGCTGGATCACGCGGTGCAATTTTGGGGTATTACATTGTAATTTCCGTCTGATTTTTTTGTTTCTTCATTTCTTTAAAAATATTTTGGTATGGTGTCAGTCCTTCTTCTACAGTTTGTTTTAATTTTAATGCCCGTGTCATTGAAGAATCCATATCGTAAAAAAAATCGAAGGCGTTCTTGAATGAATCAAAACTTTTTGCCAGATTCTCCAGTGTCATCTTATTCTCTGGCACTCTCTCTTCTTCATCTTCCTCGTCGCTTGGCATGTGCTCGGAAGTCATTTCTATCAATTCATCTTCGGTTAGTTGCTCTGGTGTTGTGTTTATTAGATCTTCAATATCGTTCGTATTGATATCTTCAAACCCTTCGCCTCCTATATTTCTTCCCATGGCAATGATTTCTTCCATGACTTCTTCTACAGATTCCGTTGGCAATACTGTGGAGTCCTGCGAAATATCCATTTTCAATAATTGCTCGCATAATTTTTTCCAACCGGAATTGATCGTTTCCGGTTTAATGGCTTCGACCGCTGAATTTATCACACTAATAGAATTTTTGATACTGAAATTGTGCCATACATACATTATGTTTTCTTTTTCTTGATTTTCTTCCATGCCATTCAGAATCCATTCTATGGGGAATCGCGCATAATAAGCTTTGAAGCTTCTAATAACCCCTTGATATAGGGGTTGAATTAGAGAGGTTGTGTTAGGCGGCAAATAAACTATTTCAATACCTTCAGTACTAAATTCGTGAGGTGCCGGATGTCCAGGGGCATTATCTATTAACAAAAGCACTCTGAACGGCAGTTTCTTACTCTCATAGTACGTTCTTACTTCTGGGAGGAAACATTTATTGAACCACGTGAGGAAAAGGCTTCTAATTGTCCAAGCCTTTTTATTATGTAGCCAAAAGACTGGCAATTGGCTCTTATCTTTACCTCTCGAAGCTCGGGGATTAGCAGCTTTATAAATAAGGGCAGTTTTAATTTTGTGTCCCACTGCGTTAGCACAAAATAATAGAGTCAGTCTATCCTTCCCTGCCTTATATCCTGGTGCTCGTTTTTCCTATTTGCTAACGAATGTCCTTGCAGGTAACTTTTTCCAAAACAAGGCAGTTTCGTCAGCGTTGAATACTTGCTCCGGCAAATACCCCTTCTCTTCAATTATGTTTTTAAAAGTATTTTGGAACTCCTGTGCTGCGTTTTGATCAGCAGAAGCTGCTTCCCCTGCTATTTTAATATTTTTTAATCCAAACCTTTTTTTAAATTTTTCAAACCACCCTTTGCTGGCAATAAAGTCTGCAGATGCAGGTTCTTCAATAGCCTGTTGCTTTAGATTATTATATAATAATTTAGCTTTGTGACGAATTATTACTGAATCAATAGGTATAGGGTATACCTATTGATGATTTTGTAGCAATCTTGTATCCATAAAAACAGTGCATTTTCAGTGCGCGATAGAATTGTATCTCGCAGAAAATGCAAAGTTTTTGCCCTTATCAAAGTAGACGCACCCACAGATTGTCGTATTTCCTTTTCTCTTTTGATTATTGTTCTTACACTAGATTCACTTATTTTAAAATGACGAGCAGTTGCCGCGGCAGACTTCAGTCTGCAATACAGGTCAAGCAGTTCAATTTCCTTTACTTCTTAGGAGCACTTTCATTAGTACTGTGGCACGGATTCGTTGACATTGTTAACCCTTAGAGCGCTATGGACGCGATCGGTGTGGACTATGAGCGCATATATGCGTCTGGTGTAAGTCACCAGCAGGGACGACGGACGCATATATGCGTTTGTCTATTTTTTCGGTTTCCCATGTATTAGTATTACAATTAACTTTATGTGATACAAATATATGTGTTTCTTAGTAACGGCAGTAAACAAAACAAACGATGGCTACGCGACAGTTATATTACCATCTATTTGTGATACCTACAACCGAGGTCACGTGAGCGAAAAAATATTCCGTCCACAGCGATCGCCAGCGCTGAGCGCGTGCGGTCTCCCCGGAGCGCATTGGCAGAGAGTCGTCCGCACGCAAAGGGTTTATAAAAATTCACACTGGTTGTAATCACTATTACTAATCACTATTGTAATCACTATTATCACACTGCAAAATGAATTCGCGTAATAATGCTTCGTGTTTTAACGTGGTTGTTTCGTATTCTTACGGACGTGTTCCTTCCTATTCTAACGTATTCTAACGTATTCTAACTGTTTCCGCAGCTCGTGTTTCTTACCCGGACGATAGGAGTGGGAAAAGCGCAAAAATTTGTAAATGTACTTTTTGGGGGCTGTTTTATGACAAGTTCGAAAGCCTTTCGTCATCTGGTCGACAGCTTGCCAGGTATCGAAGGCCGTCGGTATGTTCGGTTCTTGCGACCAAACAGTCACCGTATGTGTTAGAAATTATACTTTAAGAGTATGCAAGATAGATCTTTCCCGGACAGTTCTGGGGTAAAGACTGAGCGGTCAATCACAGTTCATTTACCAAAAGGCATAACCTTCCCCACTCCGTGGCCAGATCCTCCAGGAGCAGAGTCCCTATACCTTGGTAATACGGCGACAGGCCGATTGGCATGTTTGGTCTTTCACTCCACATTCAAATAAACAATCCTTCGACACCAGATGGTTGGAAAACCCAAAGCGGTCGCCAGCCATCGTCGGCCAACAGGATGTTCAGTCTCGTTCATTCATTCTTAAAAACCCCTAATAAACGGTCAATCCTGGGACATTCGATAGTTGAATAGCGTCGGGCCACCAGCCATCGTCTGTCGTCCAGATTGCCCGTTTCCAAGTCCCTATCATAAATTCTTCCCCGAATGAATAGCACTTCGCCATTCGGTCCCTTTCTTTTCGTTAAAAATATGCTGTCGCTAACATATGCATCGAGCATCTACATCTAATTCAAAGAGATATGATACTGTTTGGAGAATGGGTTAAGAATGCATCTGTTTCTATGGATAAAATAAATTAATATGACAGCAATGTGTCGGTTATACTGTACAGTGTACAATGCGTATAGACTTCGAATAGCTGAAGGAATATTACAAACCGTGCCATCGAAAAATTATAACAGACAAGGACCATTGTCGAACGGGGATATACCAATGAGGCTACAGGCGCAACATTGGGGTCACTTTCCGAAACATATAGACCTCACACCATTGAAAAAATATCCAACAAGTGCTTGCAAAGTATGTACGAAACATAAGAAAAGGAGTGAGACTACGTGGGAATGTAAAAACTGTCGAGTTGCGTTACATGTACCTCATTGTTTTAAAAGATACCATACAGTTGAAGACTACTAATTTTCATTACATTAAAAAAGTATTAATTTACAAATTGTTAGTGATTCATTAACCACTTTGAAATAATAAATTGTTTTTGTTAACTGATCAATTGATCACGATTACGCCCTAGGCGTCTAATAAATACTATTTGTCCCGAAACGTTGTTTGTTATTGCACAATTCGTTTTGTAGCCCCGAAATATACACGTTACAAGAATTATACATTTTGCGCCAGTTTGGGCACACAGCTGAACAGCTAAATGGCACGGCGCGCGACCGAACTTCTTGTCTACTATGACTCGTACAATCGGCAGATTGCGTGTAGGCGAGAGGGTTAAGAGAAATAAGAAAAATTTTAACGTTATTGCGGTGACTAGTCACACACGAGTCCATCTATTCTAAATAAAAGGACAAGGGAAAATTTTATTATTTATTTACGTTAGAAAAGTTAATTGTTTGTGACATTCTGAATCAAAACAGGACCATGTTTTAATTAGAAATGTATTATGCAGCTCTCTATCTGACAGTCCATAGACTGCGTGAAGCATGGATGCTAGTCACATGGTGGGGGTCAGCGGTTTGGACAGAGAAGAGGGGAAAGAATAGCGTGTGACCCGCGGGCCGCCAGTTGCCCGGCTATGACTTAAGTCTTAAGATATCATAGGGCTCCAAAAATTGGGGCTCTATCTCTACGTCGATTGCTTCTTCGCTGGTATTTGTCGCCAAACGTGACACTTTCCATCATTGTTTGTTACGACTGCTGCCCTTATGTAAAGTTATTCGTGGGTTTTGATGCGCGGTAAATATCCTTTCTTCATTTTCACGTTTGCTATTCTTACGGCAATCTGCTGCGAAGTTCTAAGTTTAATACAATATTTGGTAACTGTCTGCTGTTCTTTTGTTTGAAGTTTGAACCTTGATAATCCGAAAAACGTAATGGTCGGATCGGTTCATTTTTTAACGTTAAAGTTCCATGGTAGTAAGAAATCTCGGCTCCTTCCTGTTTTAAAAACGGGCTTCCGACAAGTCCATCTGCATCTAACGCAAGATTTTTTACCACATAGAAAAATGCTGGCGATCCACGAATATGAAGAATTGTCGTTCCAAGAGTGTGAATCGGTGTCGTTGTCAGTCCAGTTAGTTCGATTTCTTCCCTAGAAATTATTTCTGCGTTTCTTCCGAGAACGTCGATGACCACCAGATTAACGGCTGCTCCATCATCAATTAAGAAGTCTCCCGTTCCTGATTCCAATTCCGGAACCTGGATCTTGATTCTTGCTGAAGGTGCTTCCTTGACGAGTCTTCTTTCTTCTCGTCGCTGAATCGGATTTTACTTCGGCGATCTTCCTCGTTTCCGCTCATCGTGTCGCCTGTACGTTGAGCGCGATTGAAGTTTAAAGACTTGCTTGATTCTACGGACGAATTTCGTGAATCCCGGTGATAACGCGAATTACATGGATGTTTCCTACACGATTTTCCATCATGTCCGGTCATACTATAATGCCAGCAATACAAATCTGACTTGCGATTTTTGTCAGGATTTTGAAGTATGGAAAATTTTTGGTCCCGTTTATATACATTCGATAAATCGCGATGATTAAAAGGGGATCTCGAGGGGCTTCTTTGGTGCAAGGCCCAAGCCGTCGCGCGTCCTTGCCTCTCTTGTTCCCCTTCAAATTCAGATGTTCTCGCTGGTCGTTCCCCTAAACCGATCGTATCTATTCGGAGGTAGTGGGTATGACACTTCACGGTCGCGATTACGAGAATCTTGAGCATGGCGGTCTCGACGGGACCATCTAGCAGGTGATTCATTGCTAGGCGATTGTCGTCGATTTCTTAGTTTCCTATCTATTTGTATCACGGCGTCGTAAGCCTGTTCAAGTGTCCGATCCGGTAAACCATCGATGAAGTTTTCTTTCACATCCTGTTCCATTTCTTTGACGAGATCTTCAGCGTGATCCAGATATCTTTCCCGGATAGCTCCGCGCGTACAATAAACAAGATGACTTGTTCTATCGACATATTGTCGAATACTTTCGCCGTCGCGAATACGTAGCTTCGCTATTTCAACTTGAAAGTGTGACAAATTTCTTCCCGGCGCCAATCTCTTTTGCAAGTGCTTAATTAATGCCATAACAGAGACGAATTTATGCTCTATCGTGCATCTACGTGCTGGAGCGATAAGCTTAGTCAAAACAATTGCAAGATACTCCGCTTCCGTACCCCCAGGAATCAAAGTTAACCCGTCTTTCACATTTTGTGCAAAGTGCGTCAACGATGGCTTTTCTCAGTCAAAGGTCGGAATGGACGATGTAATGTTCTGTATACACGTCCGTTGCGTTAAGAGTGTGATTGAATTGGCAATCGAAACAGTCAGGTTTAGCATCTCATTAGAGGAGACGTTCGCTTGTGGGCTTGCCATTTAAAAATATTACTAATTTAGTTAACTAGAGAAAACTAGTATATTGTAAATGTTCACCTACGAGTAATAACGTATTTTAAAAACCAAAATTTACGGAAATTCTAAATAAGTAGTATCGCACCGCTGTCACCAGTTTTGTTACGAGCCAGGGCTGTGGGCAACGCCTAGACCGGCGAGGTTGATATTACCCAAGGAACACGGTTGAGAATTTGTTAGTAAGGTGCGCGGACAAACCCGATGCGAAATCGGGGAACCACTAGGTTGGAGTAGCTGTAGTTACTTTGTTTGGATAAAGGCGTGCGAACAAACCTAATGCGAAATCAGGGAGTCGCAGGAAATGTTAGTTTGTCTCGTAACTCTAAATTAATATTCAATACAACTTGAGCGGTTAAGTTGTATCTGTGGCACGTTACTACTAATATAAAGGATTACGGAGTAAAGACAGGTTTGACGAATCTACTCGATTTCATGATGAACTATTTAGATATATATATTGAAATCAGGTGTTCGTACAAATGTAATAGTCGCGATGAAATAATATAAAGTGTGTAAGTTACCTAAGTATTTGCACGGTGTTGACGCACTCGCGATGCCGCGTCTGAGGGCCGCTATTAGAGTATACCGAAAGAACTTCAACCGGACTAGCGGATGCTAACGGATTAATCTATGATTCGAAAGGTGCACTAAGCTCAATCGCACTCGATATAACTGACTCGGCACGACCGTGACACGACGTGACTCTACGCGTGACTGTGTAACTCTGAACCAACGAGGGTAGTAACCAAAGGACTGATATATGTACTCCCAAAATGCGCGGTAACGCATTAGAACTTTCCATATAAGGAAATTTAGGAGTCTTCGTCGCGCCATGCTCATCTCGGTCATAGTGCAGCTGGTCGCGCTTGTACTCAGGGCCCCTTTACCTGTTTACAATAACCGAAAGAATTTTAGGGCGTTTTCCCATCGCAGACTCGAGCTCGAAAACGCGGTGAGAGCGACGTATGGAATATTCTTCCTACGTAACAAGTTTGTTCACGTTATAGTACATTATACACGACTGTACGATCCGTTTATCGTTACATAGTTATCATTCGGTTCCCAATATTTATTAAATAGTTATCATTCGTTAGTTAAACGAGCATTTATTCAATTTACCAACCCTATCTCCTTAAACGATCGTAGGGTCATACGTGCGCGACGGTGTCAATAGAAATCGAAACGGAGACTTACGACCTCCGTATACTAAGGCTCACATTGCATCCGATGGTATATACAGTAATTCTTCGCTTGGCGCTCGCTACTCGGGACCGGCCGTGAGCGCCAAACGAATTTAGGCGAACTTTGGGTTCGTAGAAATTTCGGCGGAACTTGAGAGCCCGGCTACTGTGGAGGCACCGATATCGGCGGCCACAGAAAGCGACAGCGAGCGAAAGAAAGAGAGGAATGAGAAGTCGGGCGTCAGTAAAAGATTAAATGCTTCGTATCGGTGAGACAACACTAATGCAACGGCGTAACTTTTTTATTGTTACTTATATCGCTATAATTTTTTTTTTTTGAAATATTGCTGAGATTGTGGTGATTAAAATGAGACGAAACACGATAGAATTTGGATTATATTTACATACTTACTTAGTAATATTATACGTAATGGGCAAGGATCCTTACAAGAAGTTTTTAATATAACTTTACGGGCTTAGAGAATAGTCTTTACCCCAGAACTGTCCGGGAAAGATCTAACTTGCATACTCTTAAAGTACAATTTCTAAAAAGTACAAAGAACAGGACAAATCAAGATAAATTTAATTATTGTAACATAAGCATCAAGTCAAAGCATCAAAATGTAAATTACTTTGCCTGCTTTGGATACTTAGCAACAATTAAATTCGAAGCTAGATTTAAACTTTGGGTGTATTAGCTTATTGTTGAAACGGCTTATTATCAACAACAAAGTTGTAAACGAGCACGTTAGTTTAATTCCTTAAGGCAAATGTGATTTTCAAAGTTCAAGGTCCACGAAATTTTACATTATTCTATTTGGTTCTGCTTATTTATTTCAAATACATTGCAAAACACAATAGAAACATGTCAAGAAATTGATAATCACCTATGTTACCTAAATCTTACAATACATAGAATTTAAATAATCCACGTTTTTAAACAGTTCTCTTTTATTTGAACATTATAAATGTCTTGTGTTAATTAATTTTCGGTTTTTTTTGGATAGTGCAACTCAAAATATGTCGATTTATTAGAGAATAATTTTTAATATATACATGACATTAATACTGTAAAACATGTTTCAAAGGTGAAGAAAAGATATAATTCTTTAGATAATAGGACTAGAAAAAATAAAATGTAAAAAGCGTAACAAATAGACGAAGGATATTTGCGTGTAATGTCGAATTTCGCAATAAAGGCAGCAGTAATATAGAGAACAAAGTAAATGAAACGCCGTAAGCTACGTTAAACTACTAGAATAAGAGTACAGATCAAGGTTGAAAGAAATATAAACAAAAGTAGAATTACGTACCTCGTACACTATTTGTAACGATTATTAACAGAACACAATGCCACGAAATATATCATGCATTATAACGTTGTACCCTCGCGAAGCTACTGGATTTGGACTATTAACACTGCACCACGCTCTCAATTCCGCTCTTATGAATATTTTCTACGTGTTTTCCAACCGGCAACCGTCGCTGAAGTGTTACCGCTACCGCATTTCTGCTAGACACGAGGTGACTTGTTGCGTGCGAATCACGGAACTAATTTCAAAGATGTCGCCATGCTGTTGCCGCGGCAATTTCAAGTTCGAATTAATCTTATTTCTGTATTTCCCATCGCACTCACAATGAGTATAAACTATATATATATATAGCGCGGGTCGCATTAGGGCGACACTCGTATCAATAGGATTTCACATCGTCCCATGGACCATGGACCCATGGTTCATATGCTACGCGCCTGAGGAGCTTCGAGCCGCTAGGCGACCGCGGGGGCCAAGACGTGCGGCGGGGGAAAGTAGGCGTTGCCTCTGAAAATCGGCCGAAAGATCACTTAAATCCGAGGCCTGGCTTAAATAAATAAAAAAATATATGGATCTTGCATTTTTAATTACCACAGCCTTAGCAATTTTTTTAAAGTAATAAAATAAATGTTAATGTGATGCTAGAGCACATTAGATAATACCAACATTCATAGATTATCTTAATACATCGACAGGGAATCGTAACATAATTTCTAGTTTTAGTTGAAAAAATCTCTTTTCTAATACTAGTATGTTTGAAGCTGCATATCTCTTATGTTAGACGGAGAAATTATAAACGTTGAATTTGATAGAAGATGATGCAGCAATAGTTGACAAATGAATTACAGTTTACAGATTTTTAAAATCGGACAAAATTTTTTTACTTTTGGCCATGTTGTTGGACTTTTTTGCCACTGTCCGTCGTATACAGTATTGAAATTTGGTTGAAAGAAGCCGTACACTGTGGGTATAACTAGACATATTTAGTACTTTAGTCTAGTATACACTCAAAACACGTGTGTTCTCTTATGCTGCCTGACTACAACAGAGCGCAGGTCGCGAGCCAGCGACCTCATATCACATTCATATTTAGTTGACAATTCGGGGCTTCCACGTTAAAATCAATTTTGGCCCTGAAAAGAGCCGATTGGTTTTGCCGGGAACAAGTCGACATTATTTCCACATCAACTAGATATGTTCGACTTTCAAAAGCAGATTCATCGTTGGGCCTATGGTGACCAGGCTTTCAAGCAGCTTGGCCAGCCAGTTGGTTACGCGAAGCGGTTGAATTGCTAGACTTACAAACCATCTCTTTACAACTACGGGTAAAAGGAACATATCGCAGATGTGGAGTCAAATCGCTACAGGTGTCGGCAGTGAAGTCTCCAGTCCTTTTATATCGTATGCACGACGCTCAGCGCTTCTGATTGGCGGGCGAAACACAGCGGGCCAATGGCGCGCCAGCTCCTCCCCGAACCCTGAAGCGCTATACTTACCCCCACCCCTAACCCAAGAGATGTAGCTCTATATAAGTGGAGTCATATCATTTTTATATTTATAGATAGCCTTGAACCCCGTCTTGACGAACTACTTATTTAGCGTGGGACATGTCTATCACGATGACGCGTAGTGTCGCAAGAAGGAGAATCGGAGTTAAAGTTGGCAAAGTCCGAAAGTTGTTCAGGAAGTCTATCAAACAGAAAAGGAGGTGGAGGACGGATACTTACGTTATCCGCACCTATGCTGTGTTGAAGAACGTCGACCCCCGGAAGGGAATATCGAGAAGGACCACGAGGATGTTTGCGAGCAAGTCGCCGCACGGCTTCGTCGCTAACGTAATTGAACGTACAAGCACAACCATCAGCTCGCAGAGAATTCAGGACAATCTTAACCGGCCCTTTTCAGGGCCACCAATTACTTAATTACGTAGACAAAATCATTTTCAAAATTATATTTAGATCTTGCAATAGTAGATTACTTAACGCAACTCTTATATTTGTAATATTGCTTAGATGCTACAATTCATTTTAACGCATTTTTGCCATGGTTCAATACATACAGGTAGGAACGGTTAATAGCTTTAGAACAAATGAAATCCGGTCGAACCTCCCTTATCCGAACTAATGACAAGAGCCAACGGATAACGGTACAATCACTTTCCGGATACATTTCATTTATGCACTTAAATAAAAATCAAGGGACTTTACAATTCGTCTAGTATACCATAGGATACCAAATCTTCTTAGCTGCTGAATCACATTTATTTTTCAAGTTAGCTTCGCACTAAATTCTTGTGATCAAAATACGTTCGACCGAATGTTCGAAACTATACCTACAAATTTCGGATAAGTGAGGTTCTACTTTGGCTGATTGTTAGTGGTACCTATCTGTTGTCTAAACAAGAAAAACAAAAAACGGCATTCCTGATTGAAAAAACAGAGAATCTACATACCCATTGTTATATCTTTCGACCAAGAGCGTCTCAGAATCGGGTCACCGGTCTACAAAATTGCTTATTGATTGTGAGGAATGAAAGTACATATTGTATACATACCATGTAGGAATGTTGTATAGAGGACAGCGATACATTGTTGCCCGGAAGACGTAGGGCGACGCGACGTGCGAGCGAGGAAGTTCGGCGAAGAGCCGTTCGTGAATAAAGAATTATAGTGCGTCCAGAGCTAAATGAAAAAAGTGGAGTGAGAGCGGCCGATTGATGCTGCCGATCGGCAGGGCCGTGGCGCTCTACCGATGTTGCGTTCTAAGCAATAAGATGAGACGCTTATGAATTAATTAGTATTTACACTAATAGTTCAGTTACTACTAGTATAGCTATACATTTTATTTAATATTTTAAGTATTTGATAGAACTTTAATTCTTTGCGCAGTATTATCCTTGGTTTGTAGTACAGAAACCACTTTCGAAATATAACGCTCATAGAGCTACCATGCCAATGCGACATCTTTTGTTTTAACAAACTCTAATGTTCCAAATATAGAGACAATGTTCTGGTCATTCCGTTTAAAACCACAAGCCAGGATAGCAGAGACTTCTATATACAATTTTATTTCCGTTACTATTTGTTATATTTAGACTCAGATTTTGTACTTCATGGCAAGTAAGGATGTACTTGTCACCTAGTACACTATTCTAATTAATAAAAAAATTGTAACATCAGTATCTTTTTTAAAATTAGAGATATCTATTTTGTAGGTAATCATGAGGAAATTTATTTAAATATCTGACGATTAAAACAAAAACACTTAATTATAAAGTATAACAACCACCTTCGGTCTCTCCGATATAATTATATCTTGTTAATTTATATATATTCTATACATATTTGTACAGATATATGTATTATTCCTGAATATTTATTAATGGTTTTGAAACATAATAAATTGAACGTTAATAAACTTTGTTTTTTAATTATATGTAATAAATGCCTTACAATAAAGATAAAGATACAATGTGGTCTGAAATATATCATGTTTGGTCTCATTTTAATCGGAAAAATTTCAACATGTTTAAAAAAATTGGAAGTCGAAAAAACTAAAAATAAAAAAGTCAAGCTGTCGTTTTTATTATAGCATCGTTTTGCATTTGTGTAATCACACCGACACGGTGGCATTTAAATTTCTCGGCTGCCTCGGCCATCGTTCTATCCTTGTTTTTTCGGTAATTATTTAGAAAAGGGGGGGTCTCACCGATTTTGATAATTTTCGAGTATGTTATAGAAATCAACATTTTGAACAACTTTTTCCTATACATATAACCGCCGCTCGGCCTTAGTTTCCGAGATTTTTCCCAAAAAAGATCGGTACTACTACATTGAATTCTGTCTATACGTACGCGTCCGTGAAACCGTATGCGTAAGCGTTTGATCGGCAATTGTCCATCGTTTCTATATATAACAGCGTAGCGTCCAGCGACCAACATTATACAATGTGTAAAGCAAATTTTGTTCTGCACTGATCTCCTTATTAAACAGAAGATGAATGTCTGGCTGGCCGCCTGACGGCGGCCGGAATTAATCCTCTAACCCAAACCTAAACCGAACTTAATCCATTAAAATAGTTACTAGGTAGAAAAGTTCGATTTGAGTAAGGTTTGAGTCGGATTTTTATTCCGTAAGGCGGCCGACTCCCAAATCGAGTTCTTAAGCGCACCCGTTATACGCGTCCATTGCCGGCCGTCTCGATGTGTTTCAAGAAACCGTGGACAATCGCCGATCGAACGCTTACGCATACGCTACAACGGACGCGTACGTATAGACAGAATGCAATGTAGTAGTACCGATCTTTTTGGGGAAAAATCTCGGAAACTAAGGCCGAGCGGCGGTTATATGTATAGGAAAAAGTTGTTCAAAATGTTGATTTCTATAACATACTCGAAAATCATTAAAATCGGTGAGACCCCCCCTTTTCTAAATAATTACCGTTTTTTCCTTTACAACCTAGCGACACCGACTGACACTGTCTCAAACCATTTACACATTGATCAACAGTATATCATATACTGTATATGTGCACCCATTTCAAATTGGCATGGCACTGCCCTGCTCGGTTCGACGAGCGGTCGAGCTTTGTAGTTCATTTAGTGGGGTGAGAAATCCCCACACCACTTTTTTCATTTAGCTCTGGACGCACTATAGTTTGATTTGCGGAACCCCGACAATCTTAAGGTGGGTATAGACGAGCGCGCTGCGGCTGCAACGCGGCACGGACCGAACGTGTTTGGGCGAATATTCGTTCGTGTGGACGGTGACGTGCGGCAGTACTGCAATGCCGCGCAACGAACCATTTCGAGTCGGTTTTTTGAGCGAACACAAAGGGATTCGTTGCCGCAGTGTGGACGGTTTTCTGTGGGTTTGCCGCGTTCGAGCCCAGGCACAGTGCGTATTTTAAATGGGCGTTCGGGACAAAACTCCAAAAATGCATATAATGTATAAATAATGAACATTTTTATAGTGGAAAAGATCAAACTAGTTGTATGACATAACATCATCATAACAATAACAACAATTGTATTCCTTACCTACCGATAAATGATTATTTTGGATAAAAAGTTCAAAAATCATTCATGATTTTTTCGACTGTGCCAAGCACCGAACACAATAAACCGCTTTATCCGCGCACGTTTCTTCATTTCTACGAGCGGATCCTTTCCTGGGTTTTCCAGGATGGTTTCGGGAAAAGGCGCATCGGGGACACGAATGACTCGTGTGTTTTCTTCAGTCAGCGTATTTTTTAAAGAAAGGAAAACTCATTGTAAGCTAAAATTATCACTGCACTACTAGCTATAATAAGAGCTTCATCGTCTTTGGCGAATGCGCGTTGAAATTCATGGTTCGTTCCAAGCGCGGTGCGTGTTGGTGGTAAAAACGGAACACCGCGCACACCTTCTAATGCCGCGTTACTGCCGCGTTGCAGCCGCAGCGCGCTCGTCTATACCCACCTTTACATACCATAATGAAAAATAAATCTTCCAATATCAAATGCAGATATACATTTACCTACCTCGTTGAATTTAATATCCTAAACAATTTTCTTGTTCATCGTTATACACAATTGTTTGCATTATGCGTTAAAGGAATTAAAGTAATCAGTTTATTGGCCATAGCTATAAATAACAAAGTCGAACAAGTAACTCTGGACAATTTCATGTGAAATGGGCTGCATCAATATAATTGAAGACAAAATTCGGGTAACTATATCAGACAGTGTTAGGTGATAGTGGTAGGCAAGTTATAAAACTGCATTAAAACTGTAGCAAGCAAGTTTTAATGATATACAGGTGTGAAATATACATATGCAAATGTCGTCCACGCAATTTCTTCAGTTTACGAGGTTTGATAGACTCTGTGATATTTTCTTCGGAGTAATTATTAATTTCTTTCTTCAACATTGTGTTTGGCATCTGTAGGAGTAATTGAATTCCATTTTCTTATTTAGTAATAAATTTTCAAAGGCGCTGACAGTGTCTCACATTGCTCGCCATTTTACTTTCTATCAATATACCACAATCAAAAGCACAGTGCTGTTCAAATCTTCATTAATATTTTCAAACTACGATTGTTACAGACTAACTGCTTCCTTTATTTCTTTCATAAATCTTAAATAAATCAAAGTAAATTCCACTTGAATATGCACGCGCAAAGTCTTTCCGTTGCGGCCGAAGCAAAAAGTGTTCGTTAAACAAAAGGACGACAATAAACATTAATGCTGTTCGGGGAGGGTATTGTATTTATACCTAGTCTGTATAGTACTTCATTTGCAACCATTGTCAAAGATGTCAGTATTATGGACAAGTCAATCCTTGGTGTCTCATATTTCTGCCCTCTCCGCCACACCTAGGACCATCGAATTGAAGTACAACTAACTTCGAAGCTTTCATGCTAGCCTGATACTTCTGTTGACACAAGATATTACCATAAATAAGATTCCATTGAGCTCAATTGTCCGTCTAATTCAGTTAGGCCCTTCAAATAATCTCGCGGCTATAAATCACAATCACGTCAGACCCTTCCGATTTATAGTTTAAGAAAGTCAAAAACATGTTTTCCTGATCCAAAAAGAGATCAAGTGCCTTCAATCGTTAACCCTGTCGCTTAGTTTTCTTTTTACTCTTTGCACGGACCTTATTACGACACGCATTGCGACAATGAGCCGTAATTCGGACATATTGTTCACCTTCGTCAGCTTCATACTGCCCTGGGAAAAATGTCTACACAAGGAGCTAGTTTCAACAATGAAACTTGCTTATGAGGCGTGAAATTGGCATCAAGTAAAATGGAACTTGGAGTTTCTTGAAGTTGAAAGGAAGATTTCCGTTTCACAAGCTTTTATTTCGCTTCGCTTATTAGTAAGCTAATTTTGACCCAATTCCACATATTCGAACGACTTGAAATTTTGCACACATACGTAGTTCTGATGACAATACAATATTTTCATGTGGATTTACACGTACGAAAAAATAGAACAATGTTGCAGATATGCAATCGGTACGCGATAGGTGCCGGCAATGAGACCTCCAGCAGTGGCGACTCGTAGCTAAAATTAGTGGGGGTGCTGCTCCAGAAAATTGTTAGCCCTTGTTTTAAAATTGTGTAAAAGGCACTGCGGGAGCGACAGTGCTCTCTCTCCCTGGCAGCCCGTATGCGGCTTTCTATGTGTGCATGCGCACAATAGTCAAACAACACGCCGCTAAAACTGTGAAGCGCACAGCCCCATACAAAGATTTTTATACCTCTTTCATAAATTGCGAGATGGCTGATGACACTAAGCTTAAGGATTATATATTGTACAAGACTAAAGAAAGAATTAAAGAAAAAAAAGACTCATTGTAATAAATGTTATCGATAAATTATCGACGATAATATCAAGTATATATAATAATATCAAGGCTTCTATGGGTTTACTAACTTGCATCGAGGCCTGGTCACTAGCACCCCTCAATAAAGAATAAGCTTTGGACGATGAGGGAGATACAATCTTTTCATTATTTCGAAAAATGAAGTTCCATTATTGCTGCAACTATTACCTACCCTCGATTAGCTAGTGCAATTTTTAATGATCCGAAAAATTGTATAATTGAGGAACAAGATGTTCAATGTAGGCTCGAATTATGTAATTTGCAAGCAGACCAATTTTTAATCGGCAAAAATGAGCCCGGACGGAATTTTTCAAAGACTTATACTATAAGTCTTATGGTATAAGACTTCTACGAACGCACAATCACCCTGGTTTAATATTTGAATGCCAGAAGGATTTGCTAGGATGTTATCACAAGCAGGCGGGGTAACCGTGGAAAAAGCTGTCATGGTAGACGAAAATGTGCACACACTTGACAAGAAGAAGTTTCTTCATTTAGTTTGCTTGAAAAATTTCTCGCCATAGCGAACCGTGGCATAGCGTTGGAAATTCGAGTGCAGTTTCATACAGCTATCGTTCTGGGCCCCTCTGTCACACCTTATTAATTTCGCCCAGTGGTTCGGTACATCAGCATTTCATTTTGCAGATTCCGCGGTCGTAGAAAAACACAGCGGAAGTATTTGAACTTTTCGTATCCGTAAAACAACACTAATCCAGTGATACTCTGCCCCTCTCTTGCACACTACAGACTAAAATACATATGTATAATCCAAGCCTAATCTAAACTCGTTTCTGCCAAATTAAAATTGGATTTGTATTAGGTTTTGTGAAGAGTCTGCTGCACAAAAGCGATAAGAACTATATTATATGACTGAAATGATATATTCATCCCCAATTTTGTTATTTTGGAACTGCATTTATAAACAAATTATAGACAATATTGCGCACAATTGGAGATACTTCTTCGAAATCACAGAATTTAATACAATTATAAAAGGCAATTATTCGATAAAAATATTTCAAACTATTTAAGAAATACATTTTTATTGATATTTACAAATATTAATTTCCCAGTCAACCAATTCTGCGCATACCGGATTCCCAGAGAGCCAATTCTGCTGTAGCAGATTCGATCGAATTCCTCCTTGCAGGTTTTGTAAACGGGATAGCTACAGATTTGACGCAGGGTCCGTTAAATCCAGCCATCGTAGCAGATTGACAGCAAAAATGTAACAAAACCTGCTGAGTAGATTCGTTGACAAAAATCGTACAGAATCTGTTGTTGATCTGTTCGGTTTCTGTCCCCAATCTGTTGATACAGATAGGTACACATGTTCGAAGTAACGAACATGTGTCTGCCGTGTGCATGTAGAAGCGAATGCTTGGCAAATCGATCAGATTTTGTATCGACCATAGAGACGATCGAATGAATAGTGAATAAATCTTGATTCGGGCGTGAGACCAAGTTTTCATTACACAGTACTGAATTCATTCGTCGGTGAGTGACCAATTTCGTCACACGTAGAAACAATAAATCCTGTCGCACCATCTCAAAATCTTTCATTAGACATTAAAGTGGCCGTGCAATGAAAGTGATAGTGAAGTGAGTTCACCGACTCATTGAAGAAATGGATTTAAGTTAATGGAGTTAAAATAATACATATAATAACTTTTTAGACATGTAAATAATAGCACTTTGATAGAGCCGAAAAATATACAATCATAAAAGATTCATTATTAGAAAATCATTAGTATAAGAGCAATTTCTAAGTTGTATGTAATAAATCTTCATTATATATAAAAATAAAGTTCCATTGTTCCTCCAACAAAACAATATTTTATTTATTTAATAGTTTTACATATATTAGTGTCTAGTTATCCTACTTAAAATATGACAAACACGCCCAGTTTGATTAGATTCGAGTCTCTAGTTAGTGCAACAATGAGAATTACATTAAATATCTGACGAAAAAGCAGCTAAAAGCAAAAGTGCTTGGATAACTATAATCTACATAGTTTCTAGAATATAATGGTGAAGAGATTCTCCGCCCAAACCTGGCCAATTTGCGTAATTAAGTAATGTTTATATGACATTTATTATGAAGTGAAACAAAGCTCCATTTTGAATATCAAGTTTTTTTTTTAATTTTTGAATTATTATACCTGCAAGGTTATGTACTGCACAACAATTTTATGTAAAATCGTCAAATAGACGTACTAAACAATACTAGGTATCTATTATTGGTTACCCTGAATTATCTAGTGGGAAAAATAGAAAAAAAATTGTTGTACATAATAGGAAAAGATTCATAGTTTTTTGCCTATAAAGTTAAATTTTCAAATTCGAATTTGTTTTTGCCCCAATGTCCAACGATACAATAGGGTCGCCCCCGTGCGCGCCGGAGGGCGTTACGCGCCTGGGCCCGTGGATTTCGGGCGCTCTGATTAGTCAGTGTTTTAGGTTAATAACTCAAAAACCAAGCTTCAAACAACATTTTGGTCAAGGAAAAAGTTGTTCAGTATCACCCCAGCTACCCTCGATTTCCCGATGTTGCGGTAGTTACGGGACATCCTGCATATTTGGAGAGTTGACCTGCGAGATTTTCACTGTTACGCTATCGCGTTAGCCAGGCTTAATGTCTAGTAACATCGAATCACGGATCGACAATAAAGTCGCACTTATCGATAGCGATAAGAACTCGGGAGCGAAATTCAAAGTCAGATGAACATATGGACTACCCCGATTTATACATCAGTTAATTAATGTACGCGTATTCTTAGAAAACGCTGTAAGACACTTCGACTTTTTAGCATTTTCTTCCAGGTTTTTTCCATGGCTCCCCATTTACCGTTACCATGCGACTTTCACGCGTTTACCGGGTTTTTCCCATTTCTCCCCTTTGCGCGCACACCCCTTCGTCCGTACCGGAAAGCGAAAATGTTGCCACCTCCACGCGCCCGAGGGCGACCCAAGGCCCAACGAGACTCAACCTCATTGGCCGCTACCAAAGGAGAGGGGGGGAAAGCAGGAACTCAAGAAGAAGAACCAGAGCCGTAATGGAAACAAGAAGAAGCCACATTCAACAGAACTTCTTTATTTCTTGAACTATCAGTATCTCTTACGCTGAATAATAGAATAAACAGTCGTTCTTTCTAAACTCTACAACCTGTGTTCGATTATTTCGCGCCTCTTCACAAGCAGAGCGGTTCAGCGCTCCACGGGCAACCGAACCTGCATAAACTCCCCATATCCCACCAATAGATACGCAACATCACCAATAAAGGCAAGTTTTATTATAACTGCAGCCTTATTACCTTCCTAGTGACTTCTATTAATCTGTCGTGAAATTTACGAAAAATAATCTCCACATTATTTTAAATAAACAATTTTTTAACAAAAAAAGGAATTGTTAGTCTTCAAATTATTTAGAAATATATTGTACTATCATCAAATGTAATAAACTGTTAAAGTAATTCGGTTTGCGTGCGATGGTTTCGAATCAGCAAGTGTCCTTTCTCCTTCTTTCTTGCCGATCCTGCAGCTCTTGATTGGTCGAGGAAGTCAAGCCAATTAGCTGCGAGAGTGCAGCTCGGCTCTTAAATCTTAAGGTGGGTATAGACGAGCGCGCTGCGGCTGCAACGCGGCATTGCAAGGTGTGCGCCGTGTTCCGTTTTTTCCACCTACACGCACCGCGATTAGAACGAACCATGAATTTCAACGCGCATTCGCCGAAAACGATGAAGCTCTGATTATAGCTAGTAGTGCAATGATAATTTCAGCTTACAATGAATTATGAGTTTTCCTTTCTTTAAAAAATACGCTGACTGAAGAAAACACTAAATAAACAGCTAATCAATAAATAATAAATAGTTCACGCAGTAGCAACGAAATTAATGACAGTTAATCAATAAATACCGAGTATTTAACGCCAAAGCAATGCAATAAATGACATTTAATCAATTAAACAAATTCCATCTTCCATCCGCATTGCTTTGTCTTCATAACATTGCAGTTTAAATTCCGCGCGCGTTGGTTCACAAAACGCTAAATAGAGGGAAAATACAGCAAATTGAGGGTAGACACAATACAGTACTGATCATTTGCCAGAAGATGGCTAGTGACAGCTATTGCGTTCTTACTCTCTTCCACCTCTCCTGCACCACACAGAGTTTAGAAAATTGACGTAGCCTCCCGATCAAAGTGCATACTATGTATTAAGAAATTGAATGATTTCCTGAGACTACGCCAATGCTTTGGAATCATTCTATTTCATTCTGTCTCGATATGCTGATCGTCGAACTTTGTCACCGTCTTCAGCCAATAACAGCAACGCATGCGGTAGCAGCGGAGTGATAGCGTGAACTGTCACCAGCCATCTCCTGGCGAAGGATCACTAGGTCTCTATAGGAGAAAAAAACACTGATGTTTTCTGCGTTTATTTCAAGTTGTACCCAAAGAGTTTGAATAAAGATTTACATTCGTGTTATCCTATAACGAGCATTTTTATTAGTGAAATACATTAATCCCACTCCGCGTACCATTGGGAAAGAAAGACCTGAAGTGTTTAGAGCAGTTTACAGTTATGAGCAAAGAGACATTATGAGAAAGCGAAAGAGGAGAGAAAAATTGAGGCAGATGTCGTTGCATTTGAGTTATTTACCCAACAAGTGAGTTAATGGCAGTAAATTAGAAAAGGCATGAAGCTACTTGACATACGTAAGTTCATGTGTTTGAATGTTATGATTATATATGTAATACAAAACTAACCCCTTCCTGTTTCAATTTAGTCCAAAAGTTATCCACTGTTGGATGCTAAGGATTCTGGGGGTCTCTTTTTCTCCTCCGAACCCGCTTCTTAGCAGCGCAAAGCACCACTTTCACACGTTCCACAACTTCCTTGCGGAAGAGTCTTGGGTAGTGACTATTGTGTAGCACATCTGAAAATCAAATGTAAGCAAAACCTATATATTAAGAACACTGAATACCACATACATTCATAATATTGCAATCATACGAACAGTGATATTTACAGTGAATAGGATGGATAGCTGTGGTTTCACAAAGAGAGAAATTGTTTTCATCGCTGCCCAACCAGGAATACCATGTTAATACGCTGTTTGGAATTCCACAGGGCTGTTGCAGCTGCGTCTCCTGCTGATGCTGCATACAAGAAGAAGGTGAAGAGAACGAAGGGACCACACACTTTACTATATTAGATCGTATCTCATTCCTTATGTTGCGCCTCTGTTTATATCGGTTTCCTCAACACGGATACCTTTAAATTAAAAGAACTCATGACTAATTATGCCAGCATTCTTGCCTATTGACTGGAATTACGGAATTCCAAAATATTGATGGTGACAGCTACAGGGAAGCTGTAAGTCAAACAGAAGTCTGATTTTATTCATCTTTTTATTAAACTATACATTTACCTTATGTTTTCAAGAAACATTTAGTGACTGCTTATTGACATGGTATTCCTGGTTGGGCAGCGAGGAGAACTATTCCTGTCTTTGTGAAACCAGAGCTGTTCGTGCTCTTCACGGTAAGAATTACTGTATATACAGGGTAGGCTGGAAATCGTAGTACAATCGTGTCGGGTTAAATCTACTTTAAAAAAGAATAAAATATTTTGGTATAACATTTTCTCATCTGGGGCTCCCTTTTCGAGAAAATCAACATTAAAAATATACTCGGTACACGTACACTCGTCCAAGTTTTAACTTAACGGATATCAGTGTGGACCACATTGGTAGTCTGATATAAACTAAGATCTCTATTCGACGAGTGCAACAGACGGATACAGACGGACTACACTGAAATCTGTTGAGTTGAAACTTGGTCGAGTGTACGTGTACTGTGCAGATCTTTAAAACCGATTTTTGCGAAAACAAAGTCTCCAATGAAAAAATGTTAATTCTATATGTTTGACATATTTTTTGACATAGAATCGCCCCCTGCCCGGTTGCTCTACGATTTCCCACCCACCCTCTATAATTGTGATACTATTACTTTATATGGTCTATTGCTTACATTTGATTTTTAGTCGGCGTGCTGCACAATCAACACGTCCCAAGGCTGTCCCGCAAGGAGGTTTTTGGAAGATATTAAAGCAATGCTTCGCACTGCTATTTGGTGTGTGGAAATTAGTCACTAAGATTGCAAATAACAATATATTTAAATAAAAGATTGAAGTGTTTTGCACGATTTCAATCTTCTCATCTAATCGGATAATTGTTACAAATGTCAGTGAGTAATTTACCAAGGTGAAATTCCTTATAGCCAATACAGTGCACTAATGAACTGTAATGCGCCAAAATCATGGAAACTGTTTATACATATGAATATATGTATACAGATTGTTAAATACCAGCGGTTGATCTTGCGATCGTTCTGGCTTTGTTGTTAATTTGCACGAGGTGTGTGCCGACTAAATGTTGTATGTGGTTGCTTCTCGAAGGACCAGCCGGTATTCAATTCCCGGCACGTGTATAGTTGCGGAAGGAAAGAGAGTTGATGTTCTTTTCGTAGTACTTTGTGAATTAATACTTTATTAGAAAAGGTGCTTCCTTATATACTAATAGTGGACACACAGTGTCGTCCAATCAGAGGCCTCGCCGGCAAGTTTGGGGTAGCAAAGCATGCTTGCCCCGGTTAACGGTATCGGGCGCGTGGGCCCAAGGGTTGGCCGTTGGTTTTTTCCACCGGAGCGGCGGAGGTTTATGATACGCTAATTTCTATTCAGAGACGGCAGGCGAAAAAGGTGCATACTTTTTGGCCCAGGGCTGTTTTATTGGGAAAACGACCAAGGAGCGCGGGTTACTATGCCAGATGTCTCTGAATAGAATTGTCAGGTATCGCATCGTAAAGTTAGAGGCCGACGATCGAATCGCCGAAGTCTTAACACAGATATTTATATATGCATAATATTTATAATTTGCAGCAGGCGGCGGTTCAGCCATGAAGAGGAGCTGAAAAAGTACTCAAGAAAATCTGAGGTGTACGTCTGAAGAGTACCTAAAGAAGACCTGAACAGGACCTGCATTTGAAGAAACTTGTATAAAAAAACGTATACGAAGATTGCGTACATATATTGCCAGAGCCTTCAGTAATAGCAACTTCCCACTTCTGTTCTCTCTATTTTCGATAAATGCATTTCTTTGCTCTAATTGCAGAAGTTATTTCACTCACCAATTTGGAAGCATCTATTTAGCTTGATTCGTGTAATTTCGATTCCATATCAAAACTTAGCATCCAAGTTCTCCGGATTTCCTCTGTCCTCTTCATGGCTTTGTCTGTCGTCGTTTTTTATTTATCTACTATTTATTATAATAGATCAATGCGACTCTTCGCTGATTGCCATATGCGCTTAACACTAGGTTTACGGAGCGCGTTAATTTGACACATTTCAGAATTCGAAAGACAAAGATTAATAAAGGTCCGTTAATATTTTACAATTAAATTAAGCATATTTCATTTCTGAATTAGACGACTTAATTTAAAAAAAAAAAACGCTCATTTTTATTGACAATCGTTAATCCGAGAGGAGTCAGGAAAAGTAAACGTTCAGAATTTCCCGTAAACCTAGTGTTAAACCAGTGTCTCCAGTTTTCCAACTTGATACATTTCGCAGAAAACTGCAAATAACAAAATCGTACAAGAAAAAAGTAGCTTACGTTGAAATATTGGGGACATGTTCCATCATTTTCTAAATTCGCATAAACCAAAGCAATGTCTTACAATGAACCTAAAATCGCATGCCCATGTTTATAATAATTTAGGACAATAAGAACACTTAACAAAAAGTCGAAAATCTGAAAGAAATTAATATAAAACTTGGACTAAATTTGTTTTAAAACTTTATTCATTTAATTTGATTGAAAAGTGTTGTGTCTACCCTCAATTTGCTGTATTCTCCCCCTATCGAGCGTTGTGCGAACCAACGCGCGCGGAATTTAAACTGCAACTTCAACTTTGTGAAGTGAAAGCAATGCGGATGGAATTTGTTTAATTGATTAAATGTCATTAATTTTATTCCTTTGGTGTTAAATACTCGGTATTAATTAATTAACTGTCATTAATTTCGTTGCTACGGCGTGAACTATTTATTATTTATTGATTAGCTGTCAATTATAAAATATTGGCCAATAGGATTAGTTTTAATTAATTTGTTAAACTTACGTTCATTTTAATTGGCGACAAAAAAAGTTGTTAAATGTTTTAATCTTAAGAATTGAAAGTGAGCTTCTGTGCATTCATTCTATCGCCAGCTATGAAAGCGATAGCACGCACATAAAGTTTAAACTCTTCCTAAAGTTTCTTAAGTTTTCTTAATCAGTTATTAAAATTTAATTCATGTTTAAATAGTTATTCGTTTATTTTCCTTTCATAATTAATATTCTACCACGAGCAGAGCGTTTTAGTGCTCCACGGGGGCACGAACCCAGTATTAAACAATTCCCTGAGGACAAATTCGCAACAAAAGTAACTATTATTTCTACATTTTGTCACTATAAATTGTTGGCATGGATGTTACTGTTTAAGTGTGCAATGAATCGACACACTTCTTCGTATTTCGTACGTTTCATTGCAAATTGCAACCGACTATGTCACATACATACTTACAGAATATAATTACCGTGGGACTTAACCATTCTCTTCACTTTATTTTGTTAAGAAATTACACTGTACGCGTCACGAAAATTAATCTATTTTTATAATAATATTAGGAAATGCTGTTCTTTGTAAAATTGGATTTTCTATCCTTTATTAAATTTAAATGTTAAGATTTTAGGGAATTTCTATGTTTAAACCAAATAGTTGAGAAATTATATAAATTATTACAGAAACTTTGAAATACCGAAAAGTAACCGAAAACCAAAAATCGAACCTTAAGGTGGGTATAGACGAGCGCGCTGCGGCTGCAACGCGGCACGGACCGAACGTGTTTGGGCGAATATTCGTTCGTGTGGACGGTGACGTGCGGCAGTACTGCAATGCCGCGCAACGAACCATTTCGAGTCGGTTTTTTGAGCGAACACAAAGGGATTCGTTGCCGCAGTGTGGACGGTTTTCTGTGGGTTTGCCGCGTTCGAGCCCAGGCACAGTGCGTATTTTAAATGGGCGTTCGGGACAAAACTCCAAAAATGCATATAATGTATAAATAATGAACATTTTTATAGTGGAAAAGATCAAACTAGTTGTATGACATAACATCATCATAACAATAACAACAATTGTATTCCTTACCTACCGATAAATGATTATTTTGGATAAAAAGTTCAAAAATCATTCATGATTTTTTCGACTGTGCCAAGCACCGAACACAATAAACCGCTTTATCCGCGCACGTTTCTTCATTTCTACGAGCGGATCCTTTCCTGGGTTTTCCAGGATGGTTTCGGGAAAAGGCGCATCGGGGACACGAATGACTCGTGTGTTTTCTTCAGTCAGCGTATTTTTTAAAGAAAGGAAAACTCATTGTAAGCTAAAATTATCACTGCACTACTAGCTATAATAAGAGCTTCATCGTCTTTGGCGAATGCGCGTTGAAATTCATGGTTCGTTCCAAGCGCGGTGCGTGTTGGTGGTAAAAACGGAACACCGCGCACACCTTCTAATGCCGCGTTACTGCCGCGTTGCAGCCGCAGCGCGCTCGTCTATACCCACCTTTAGTCGATGTTACCTTCTCCAAGGCTGCGGACAGAGAAAGATTCAATTCAAGTTTTAAACAATGTAACCGTAATTTATTTTCTACATGTTGGAGAATATCGAGTTGAGAGCTCAATAACATTATTCATTTATTATATTTTGTTTTGTTAAGGTATTAAAGGTTACTTGGTCGGAAAAAAAATTTATTTTATTGTTATCCCCTTCAAGAAGTATAGAAATATCATAGATTAATCGAAAATGAAATCAGTGGAAAAGCATCGGAATTTAAAAACCAGAAACAATAAAACTTAATTTGTGCTTCGATGTCAATTGTTTTGTTGAAAATGTAAGAGACCCCGAGCTGCGAGCACCCTAGCTGGGCATCTGGGGTACGTCAGCGCGAGACCCGATAGCGCACGTACCTAGAGGATACCATAAACAAGGCCCTTGAAGGCATTGCGTCGTGGGAACATGGGACAGCCCGCCTTTTTGGCGACCACGATGCAGCGCGGCATTCTTGTATCGATCGCCGATCGGGACAGTCCTGACGATAGTCGACCAGCGCATTATAATATTGTTACCTATTGTATAATAAAGTAAGAGGTGTCTTACAAAAATTATGACAAAATATTCTATATTGTTCTTCACGCATTTCTACATGCATACTATTTTTATTTACTTGAAGACATACAATGCCACCATAAGGAATCGGCGAAAGTGATGAAATAAACGGAATTCTTGGCTCCACGGTATCGGAAGTCCACGATGATATACCGGTCTTAACCCTCAACAATATTCTGTTTGAAACTGTCGTCGAATCGGTTGAGACTGGATGTTGTTGATAATCGTTTATTCAAAGTTAGCCTCTTGTTACAATAGTTTACAGATCTTAATGTACTTTTACTTTACGTCGGAGTATTACGGCTCCTACTAACTATCTCGTCTTAATTTTTCTACTGAACTGCTTCTGTGTCGCGGGTTCCCTTTTTATATTGGGAAAAGTGCCGGAAAAGCTGGAGTGGGAGCTAGCCAGGGAAGGAATTTTGGGTGCAGGGGTTACGTACTTATTTCCTGGAATTCTATCCGGACAAGCAAGCTTCTGTTTAGGATTTAGATAGTAGGGGTCAGACCTTAGATAGTGTTTAGAATTTTAGAAGGGTGATAACCGGATTCGTTCGACAAAACGAACCGTAGGGTGGCGATTCTTGTCTGAACGGATAATACAAACCAGCCTATATGTATGTAGGAAATGGAAAGCGATATCCCTTTTAACAGGAGACCATGAATGCTTTGGAGTTTCGTCTAAGAAACAGGGTGGGGATATCTAGTTTAGATTACTAATTTTTCAGAAAGTACTGCACTTGTAGCTGCCGATCTTATTGTTTGGTGTACAACAAATACTTCTGAGAGAATTCATAGGGGGAAATTCGATCCATTATTACCTAGTTTCAATGAATTTCTGATGCCTAATGACAGTATGGTATGTGTTTTTGTATGCCCTACTTTATATTAGTAAATTACGAGATCAGATATAATTAATAGCACAGTACAATTATTAATAAAAATGGTATTCTCGAAATCTTCGAAAGCCTTTATTCCGAACTTTCTAACAATGCATCTGCGGAAGACTGTCCAAAAGGTACGAACATAATTACTACTTATGTAGATCTACTCGTGCTATAGCAAAATATCTTGTGCAACGCTAATGGCATGAAATACCAGGCATTGTAATTTTAAATATATATTTGTTGTTTCTAAGCATGTTTTGAATTTTTCCAAGTCAATAACATGACTGTAAAATATAGCTTGCAGAATAGTACGTAAATTCATAATCAATTGCAGTTAGTTGATGCCTGTAACTTCTATACTTGGAGTCGAATATTTAAAACTTGCCGAGTCCAGTTTCTACCGTTTATGGAGCCGTATCCTGAGCTTGGCCTGTCGTCTATAACAGGCGTCGGCTAACTTTTTTTCGAAAGGGCCAGGCCGTAAAATATTACATGGGTAAAAGCTTCTCATAGAGCAAAAGAAAAACAGGTTCACAATGTTTACATTAGGAAGGAATATTTTTACATAATATTAATACACATGCTGCCACTTACAAAAAAAACGAATAAAATATTTCCATTTATTAATAAGCGTATTATAGAACTGGTTAAATTTTGTACTATTGCGACGAACGTAATTGTTTTTTCTGAGATAATATTTCATCATACTGGAGTTTGAAGTTGAAGTGTTTCCTATCATTAAAATTGATTGCAAATGGTCATCTGTTAAGAATGATCTGTATTGCAATTTCACATACACTTCATTATTCTCAATTCGACTATCGCCCGTTGCGTTACAGCGCGTAATTTGATTTATTTTTAATTTTGTCATGTAAAAAACCATATTAACCCGAGGGCCGCAGTTTGCCGACCCCTGATAAGACTCAATTCCTATTTGACCCCCTTTCGTAATTTAATTTTGCTTACTAGCACATAACCCTCCCTCAACTGGTAACTTATGCACATCCTGAACGGAAGACTAGGAGCGAACAATGAAGAGAACTTACAACTGAAAGAAGAGGAGTACGTGCATATACACGTATTGATACACGAGCTGCAGCCTCGCGTGCAGCTTTCTATGTGCGCATGCGCACTACAGCCAAACGCCACGCCGCACAGTGGGGAAAAACGGCTATTCAGGAGTTCAAAAGTCGAAAAACAAAACACGGAGTAGGCCTATAATTTTATATCCAATATCAAGATAGATGTCCATAGCAGCTAAAAACGACATTTTCATTTCTTAAATCCATTGTTGTTAAGCGTGACAAGGGATACAAGCGTTAAAAATTGAAGATAGCTTAAAAATGAAGAATACTATTCTCACCTGTTATCTAATGCTCAGGACCTTAATGGTATTTCTGTTGACAGGAACTGTATCAACAAGGATTAGGAATGTGGAAAAATGAAAAGAAAAATTTTTGAATAATTTTTTTCAAGGAAGTTTCAACAAACCAATTTTCAACGCGTTCTTTTATGAAATACTTTTGAACTCCACTCGACTTCGCGCTAATTTTTATATACACGTTAAGAATGGGATGTATACTATATGCCCTATAAAATTTGGCTGCAGCCAGCTGCAGCTGCAAAAGTTATTGCACTTTTTATAGAATAGTTCAATGCCGAGAACGTTCGCACTGATGCGGCCTACGGTAGACGGTAGATGATCGGGTCCCTCTTTTTCATTTATGAACATGTATAATTTACAGGAATAAAATTTACAATAAAAATAATAACAATATATATAAAAACAAAATAATATTTACATGATACTTATTAATAAAAATATTAATAAAATATAATATAAATTTAATCCTCAACGAAAGGAAAAAATATTAAATTACAACAAATTTATAAAAAATTAGAAAGAAAAACAATTTGCTTCGAAAAATTGTCAGTTCGAAGTTATTGATCCTCTACTTCGAGAAGAGCTCTCACTTCATTTTCAAAGATTGAAATTTTTCGAGAGCATAAGCTTTTCAAAGTTTATGACTAAACATTAGTCAATACAAGCATAGTTATTCAGTAATGGATTTACTTTTATGTAGTGCACTTTGTAAACTAACGAATCTATATTTTTCGGTAAGATTTTAATATCCATAATTTAATATCCATAAAAAATATTTAAATAATTTAATATCTATAAACTAATTATGGAATATGTCAATCGTTTTTCTTCTAGTTAATTGTCAATAAAAAACGCGACATCGAACTATTCCATTAAAAATGCAATAACTTTTGCAGCTGCAGTTGGCTGCAGCCAAATTTTATAGAGCATAAAGTATACATCCCATTCTTAATGTGTATATAAAAATTAGCGCGGAGACGGGCGGAGATCAAAAGTATTTCATAAAGAAAGACTTTTGCACTCCTAAATTGCCGTTTTCCCCACTGTGCGCCGGAACTGTGAAACGCAGTTCCATGCAAAGATTTATACATAAATCTGGGGGATGGCTGCTGACAATACGCTTAAAGATCATATATTGCACAAGTATAAAGAAAGAATTAAATAAAAAAGGACTCATTATATGCAATGTTATTGATAATGTGAAGTGGAAATAGGAGGTGCTGCAGTTCCACAGTGCCTATACGCGAGCCGTCACTGAAGATGACTATCCTACAAAATATTGGAACGGAGAGTGCATACATTTTAAATATTTGTTGGCCCTGAAAAGGGCCGTTTGTGAATTCGGTTGAAAGTCGCTACGCTTATCCTCCAAAACCGTACAGGGTTTTTCCTTGACGTTTCAGCGCGTAGACAACGTCCATAGCCGTAACTGTCTTCCTCTTGGCATGTTCGGTGTAGGTCACAGCATCTCGGATAACGTTTTCTAGAAAAACTTTGAGAACGCCACGGGTTTCTTCGTAGATCAGGCCAGATATGCGCTTGACACCACCACGACGAGCAAGACGACAGATGGCGGGCTTTGTTATACCCTGGATGTTGTCACGAAGAACCTTCCTGTGACGCTTGGCTCCTCCCTTTCCCAACCCTTTGCCTCCTTTTCCACGTCCAGTCATGATGCACTTCAGGTAGTTCTAGTCAGAAAGCAGAAACTAAATGAGAATCAAATTTTTTTTTTTTTTTTTTTTTTCCTCTTCTTTCAGTGAGTGGGGGGTGACCGTGCCTGAGAGCGCACTTTTGTCCTCTTACCGGTTGAAATTCAGGGGTTGCATGGTGTTACCATCTGGAAATGAAGGGGGATGTGAAAGAGGTCAGGGGATAAAATTTACAAAAAACCCCTATTTCTTGGGAGGATTGCCTCCTTATGTGGGGGCAGGTGAGAGTGAGTTTAGATGTAAGGTTGTTGAAATGCTGAGGTGAAGGAGTAGTGTGAACAAGCTTGCGATACGGTTTGTTATAGAGAAGTAGCAGGGTCACATTTCTACATGTGGTTTTGAGCCAGGGAATGTTAGCTTGATTTTGTATGGGATACGGTTTCTGTCGTAGAGCCCGGTTTGTCGAACCAGTTGGTTTGTGTGTTTACTGACAGTGTAATTTGAGGCTAGGGAGTTCACGTAGAAGTTTATGTCCTCCACGTTTAGATCGGCTAGGAGTTTCTGAGTGGAGTAGTCTTGCGGTTTCCCAGAGATGATCTTTAGGATGCGGTTTTGCGTGTGGCGGAGCTTGAGGAGAGTTGACTTTGGGGCTATGTTCCATATTTGAGCCCCGTATGTGAGGACTGGTCGGAGGCAGACCTTGTACAACGAGACCCTGAGGTGCTGATGTAGTGCTGAGGTTGTGCTGAGGTGTCGATGCATGGCTCCGGCTGCAGCTCTGGTTTTTTTGATTCTATCTAGAATTGCTGGTGTCCAAGAGAGTTTTTTATCGAGGAGAATTCCCAGGTACTTCACTTGCGAAGACCAGGGAATGTCTGTCCCGAGAATTGTGAGATGTAGGTCCTGTCGGGGTCTGGTTTTTCTCGTGAAGCAGATTGCCTGAGTTTTCGAGGGGTTGACTGTTAGTTTCCAGTCGTGGAAGAAGGAGATAACCCGGTTGAGATAGTTTTGAAGTTTCTTGACCAGAAGCGCGAATGACCAAGAAGATTCAAGGAGTATTGTATCGTCTGCATATAGCGCGATTTGCCCAGAGGTGGAATTTATTGTTGGGATGTCGTTGATGTATATATTGAAAAGGATGGGACCGAGTATTGAACCTTGTGGGACACCAGCTGTGACGGGCAGTTTTTGGGACTTAGTTCCATTGATTGATACGAAGAGTGTTCTTCCGGAGAGATATGATTTGATTATCCGCACGGTATTTACGGGGAGTCCTGTGTTTATCAGTTTATGGAGCAGCGCGTCGTGCCAGACCGTGTCGAAGGCTCGTGTGAGGTCTAGGAGGACCATTCCAGCATATCTGCCTACATTTACTTCGTGCGTGACTACTTGGGACACTCTTAGAAGCTGGTGAGTTGTGGAGTGGTGTGCCCTGAAGCCGAATTGCTGGTCAATGATAACGTTGTTACTGGCAAGGTGTTCCGCTAGGTGCTTACAGATGCACCTTTCAAAGACTTTATCTAGAATCGGAAGTAGGCTGATGGGGCGGTAGTTACCGGTGATTTTTCGGTCTTTACCGGGTTTTGGGACCGGTACGACCTTGGCCGTTTTCCAGCTGGACGGGAAATATGAGAGTGTAATGCAGCCGCGGAATATGTAGTACATCTGCAGCTGTATTTTCCTCCCCGCATATTTTAGCATCTGCCCATTGATTCCGTCGTCTCCGGGTGCTTTTTTTGGTTTGAGGCTTCGGATTATTGTGGCGATATCTCTGGGTGTAAAAGGAGCTTTCTTGTTAGGGGATGGGGGATAAGGAGGGTGGCGTAGACGAGTAAGGCTGTCCTCTACTTCCGGATTTTTGGGAGATGAGAGTGTCGAGATGCTATTGTGGGTCTCAGTGAAGACGCGGGCGAGTGCATTTGCTTTGTCCAAATCGTCAGTGAGGTAGTCCTGTCCGTCTGAATGCCTGAGTGGGGGATATACTGTTTTGGAGTTTGTCATGATTCTGAAGTTATTCCAGAAGACCGGGTCGGTCTTGTTTAGTGATTTGATTTGGGATTTCCAGTGTTGGGAGCGTAGAAACGTGATTCTGCATTTGATCTCGTGGGATAAATTTCGGATTACAGTTTTAAAATAATCTATACCGGTACGTTGATAGAGCTTCCTGCTTTTTCTACGACTGGCGATGTAGGATCTTAGGATGGGGTCTGTGTTGAAGGGGACGAGGCCAGGCTTGTCCTTAAAGGTGGATGCTTTCCTTTTGCAGGTTGTTAGGAAGGATGACAGAACGGTGATGGAGTCATCGATATCATTTTCAGTGCTAAGAAGAGTGGTTAGGCGAAAATTTTCGGTGAGGGAGTGATATTTTTCCCAATTAACCACTCGGGCTTTGTTAGGGGAGTGAACGGTCCCTTGTTGCGGGGTTAGAAGGACTGGTCGGTGTTGGGTGGCTGCATCTTCAGTTATTATACTCTCGAAGTCTGAGGGGTGATGTACTAGGTAGATGTTTAGTGTTGAGGGCCTTTTACTAGGCCCTCCGTGGTATGTGAATTTGTCTGGATGAATCAGTCTGTAGGGAGATCTTAGCGCATGATCGGAGAGTACGTTCCCGTTGGAATTGTTTGCGAAGTTATTCCATGAGGTATGCCGAGCGTTGAAGTCTCCTCCGATGATGTACGGTGTGGGGAGATCCGTAATGTGATTGGCCGTTTCGGAGGAAAGACGGGTGGATGGGGGGACATATACCGCTGCTATCGAGAGTGAAGGCGCGCGGAGTCGGATGGCGACCATTTCGATCCCGGGGAGGGGGCTGGGATGGATTTCCGAAAAGGTTAACGAGTGGTGGACTGCTATTGCGACCCCGCCATAGGAGGAGTCTGGGCGATCATAACGAACTATCCTGTAGCCAGGGAGAGAGAAGGGGATACCAGAGTGAAGCCAGGTTTCGGTGAAGAGAGCAACGTGGACTTCGTGTTTCTGGAGCATGAGAATAAGTTCATTCCTCTTTTGAAGAATGGAGTGTGTATTCCAGAGCATTAGTCGAGGGAAGAGACCACCGACATGAATGCCTGGAATTGCTGGGCTTTGGAGGTGCAAGTGCGGAGTTTTTGGAGTAAGGTTTCTGCTGCTTTGAGCATAGCGCTTACATCGCAGATCTCTGAGATCTGCTTGAAGACATTGAGGGTATGCCCAATAGAGGTTGGTTTACTATCGGCTGCGGGTGGTAGATTGCTGGGATTTGCAGGCATTTTTGGTTCTGTGAGAGCTTCTAGGTAAGAACGAGAGGGTATCCGTGTGGAGGAGAAGCCTCCATTGTTGTTGGAGAGGTGGGGGAAGCTGTCGCTTGTGGCCACTATACGCGGAGTGGGGGGTAGGGGAGGTTTGGGAGTGTTTCTTTTTAGCAAGAATTTCTCCAGGGCCGGGCATTTTGAATAGTTTGCTGTGTGTTCACCGCTGCAGTTAGCACACTTTGGGGCCAGCTCTCTAGGCTTTGTACATTCGTGTGTGAAGTGTGGGAGAGCGCATTTCACGCAACGAGGGGCTATATTGCAGTTCACGGAGGAGTGACCGTAAGCCTGACAGCGGAAACATTGGGTATATGGCTTGTTTGACATGAATTTTTCCCAGTAAATCCTTGTGTGAAATAAGAAGCCAACGGCTTTGATATTTTTGAGGGGTGTGCCTGCAGGAAAGTTGATTTTATAGACCGCGTGTCTAGATTCGGTGTTGTTCCGTCTTGTTAGCGGGGCACAGGAGGAAGGCAGGAGCCCGGCAGATTTTAATTCCTCGATTAAGTCTTCGGGGTTCATAAGGGGGAGTCCTTTTAGGGTGAGGGCAAGTGATTTCTCGCTGTTTAGAGTAAATGTATGATACTCTTTATTGCTTTCTTTTAGTTTATTTTTGAAATTTGTGAAGTCGCATACTTGGTTGAAATGTATACGTATTTGTTTCCCCAGATATTTGAGGGAGAAGTTATCGCCGTATGCTGCTTGGAGCGATTTCGCGAAGGCGTTTATGTGGCCGTCAAAATGTGGGACGTATATTGGAGGGGGGCGGACAGTGCGGTTCTCTGAGTGGGTTTGTGTATTTGATTGGGTTGGAGCGGGGGCGTGAGAAGCACTCTTGCGTTGCGGTTCACGAGAAGGTATGGTTTTGTCGTTGTCGGTGAAGAAACTAAGGGGGTCGAATTTGTTGCTGACTGGGACGTTTGGGAGGATGTTCATTGTGCCTATTTCAGGCAGGGACGGAAAGGTTGTTCCTTCAGCTGATAGCTTAGGTTTTTTGGAGATGGTGCCTGAGGGGGCCATGTTGGATGGTTTCGTGGGTTTACTTGCGGATTGGGTGCGTGGAGCGATGTGGCATGGGGTTATACGACCTTGGCTGGTTCGCTGCGTGTTGTTTGGTGCTGATGGTTGTGGGGTTCCTGCCACCGTTGGGAGGCTGTCCTGCAGAGCCCTGGGTTCCAGTGTAGTCCGTCGGATGCTCATTACTTTGTATTGAGCTTGATGGTGTGGTGACCTCCTCCTGGGAATGGAGGAGGTGTGCGTGGGTTTCCCCACTGCCGGTGAGGGCGTCAGTTCACGTCGGCGTTGTGGGAGCCTCACTGTTCACTACACTGATCGGTTACTTTCACTGATTCACTGTGGAGATGACTGATTTTAGCACTGGGGAGCGCTGGTTAATAATTCACTTCTTGTTAATGTCGTCCTATTAGTGAGGCTCCCGGGCGTAAAATGTCCTTCGCGGACGCGCGTGGGGAGCGCACCGGCGTGCGATCGGCCCCCCTGCACCCCACCAGCGAGAATCCTGGAACGTTCCAGGACTTTATGTCCGAAATGAATAAACTAAAATCATTGGTCGACATAAACTTCATGCTTTCTTCCATCCGGAAGCTAAACAATATGCTTGTAAACTGTAAAACCTTACCCTCGACATACTTACTGGTATGGGCTCTCCGTATATTATTGGAGGCGACTTCAACGCCAAACATCCGTTGTGGAATAACTACGCCTCAAATCCAAGTGGAAGGACCCTCCACAATCACTTCTCCAATTCTTCCTATGACATCATCCACCCGGACACATTCACTTGCTTCACTCCTCGGCGTCGCGCGTCCACCTTGGACATCATACCTTAAATTGCGATGTACTCGACCGCGGCCCTTCGGACCATGCCCCTGTCACCCTCCTACCTGCCCTGCACCAGGCCAGCGTCGGCCTCGATCGAGTCGTCGATTGGAGCTTGTACAGACACCACACCAATGATTTCTCCCTGAGGACGGATTTTGCGACCACCCCAGACATTGATGAGTGTATTGCGGACGTCACCACCTGCATGCACTCCTCCGTCCGACTAGCTACTTCAAAAATTAATACTGCCACAACACGTCACGGGTTCCTTATGAACAACGACTATTTGACTGCCCTCATTCGCAGAAGGCGTAAAGTAAGAAAAATGGCCCAGCGCCTGGGCCTGGCCCACCTGGGGGATGTCCTCAAGGACTTATCCATTGGCATCAAGAGGCAAACTTCCTGTCTCAGAAACAAAGAATGGGTCGACAAACTCGGTGCCTTCCGCAAGGTCGACCCCACTTTTTGGGCGACCTACGCCGCCCTATCCAATAAATTCGACAGGCATAAGCTGCCAATACTTAGCGATGGCATCAACAACATCTGCTCGGCTAAAGACAAATCAGAATTATTGGCTCAGGAGTTCGAGTCCGTCTTCAGGGAGGCTTGTTCTCTTAGCACTCCTTGCGAGCCCAAGATAAACAAATTCACCACAACCTTTCATAGCACCACCTCTACTGATTCCGACTTACTTTGCCCTGGCTTATCTCCCCGCAGCATATATAATAAAATCTCACGCCTCGGCGACAAAAAGTCGCCGGGCGACGATCGCATAAGCTCCTTGATGCTCAAAAACCTATCCAAAAGATTGATATGCCAGGTATATTACATCTTCCGGCACTGCCTTCTCCTTGCCTACTTTCCTGAACCGTGGAAGCTTGCTCGAGTTTCCGCCATTCACAAGCACGGCAAACCAAAAAACCTCGCCTCAAGTTACCGTCCGATAAGTCTTCTTTCCATCTTGGGTAAGGTATTCGGGTCTGTTATCCACGATCATATCAGCAAGTTCACGTCCGACAACGACATAATCATCCCGCAACAGTTTGGTTTTCGGCGCAAGCACTCCACAATTCATCAGATCGTGCGCATCGCCCAGAGGAAGACGCACGGCTTCAACATCAAGCACGTCACTGCAATGGTCCTCCTGGACCTCCAGAAGGCCTTTGACTCGGTTTGGCACGACGCCCTGATTTTTAAACTCCACACCCTCGGCTTCAGAGGTAATTTTCTAAGGCTAATGAAATCTTACATGGCCGGCAGATCATTCTACGTTCGCGTCAGCGGAGTCGCGTCAGATACTCGGCCGGTCCTCGCTGGTGTCCCGCAAGGCTCAATCCTCGGCCCGATGTTATTTAACCTCTTCATTAATGATATCCCCACCCTCCCTACATGCACGCTGGCCCTGTTCGCGGACGACACCGCGCTCCTCGCGTGGCGCGCGATCGCCTTCAGATTTACCTAAACTCGGTCCTTGATTTCTTCTGGCGATGGAAGCTCGCCATAAACGCCAGTAAAACAGAAGCCATTCTCTTCTCGCGGCAACCCACTTGCACAGTTGACAGCCTCATAGTAAACGGACACTCAGTTCAGTGGTCCCGTAAGGTCACTTACATTCTGGATTCCAGGCTCACCTGGAACGCGGCGGCGAGCGACCGCATCACCAAAATGCACAAAGTCGCGGCCGCCCTCAGACCGCAAGTGTCCCCGCACTCAAACCTGTGCGAGAACATTCGCTTATCCATCTACAGCATGTGTATCCGCCCGGTGTTGACCTACGGGATGCTGGTCTACTGGGACTGCCTGTCTTCGGAAAATCGACGGAAGGTCCAGACCGCTCAGAACGAGGTCTTAAAAACTATCTTCAAACTGCCTCCTCATTTCTCTACTAAAAAACTTCACCTCCGCGTCAGGCTGCCGATAATCGACAAATACATCGGCAAACTAATGTCGAATTTTAACTGCGACGAGCATGCCAATCCATTGGTCCGCCGCCTGGCGGATTTCAACATCCACACAATACCCTATCGGATAAAATACGACTGACCGCTTCACTCTAGATTCTACCACCCCCCTGACTAACTCGCGGAGCACCCCCCCCCCCAAGCCCGCGTCCATGACCTATTACTACTCTTGTCTCCTACCCATACTCGCCCGCCCCACACGCGCCCACGCGTCCAACAGTTCTCCAGTTCCCCCTCACCCAGCTGGAGAAATTCTCCTTTTGCTACCTTTGTCCTCCTTTTAGTCTTAATTTATACCCTTGGCGGTTTTTTGCAAATTTTCCGCCATACCCTATCTTATTAACTTTCTATTCGAAACACCCCACCTCATGCAGTTAACTGCACGATCATCCTCATGTTTACCGGTAAGCTGGCATCTAGCTAGCAGGTACGGCACAAAAATGCAGGGGGAAGGGGAAATACGGGGAGAAAGCACGCACACGCTGCGCAAGTCTTGCTGGGTACCTCCATCTCTTCGTCTCTGTTGCTCCCCGTTACCCCCCCCCCCCAACTCATCGCTAAAATATAAAAAAAAAAAAGCCAGACCGTATTTTTCGTTCTGACTATACATAGAACTGGTTGTTGCGTGCTTATACTTTTGAGAAGCAATGGCTCGTACCAAGCAAACAGCTCGCAAGTCGACTGGTGGAAAGGCTCCACGCAAACAGTTGGCTACCAAAGCTGCACGTAAAAGTGCACCCGCCACTGGTGGAGTGAAAAAGCCTCATCGCTATAGACCAGGAACTGTAGCCCTTCGTGAGATTCGTCGCTATCAGAAGAGCACTGAACTTTTGATTCGCAAACTACCGTTCCAACGTCTGGTTCGCGAAATTGCTCAAGATTTCAAAACTGATCTCCGATTCCAGAGCTCGGCCGTTATGGCCCTGCAGGAAGCCAGCGAAGCGTACTTGGTTGGTCTTTTCGAAGACACGAATTTGTGCGCTATTCATGCAAAACGCGTCACCATCATGCCAAAGGACATTCAGTTGGCTCGACGTATTCGTGGAGAGAGAGCTTAGGTAGCTAACCAAGAAAATCGGTCCTTTTCAGGGCCCAAAATGATTTGAACGTAATGACTCCTTCAATATAAAATATGTACACATTTGAAACGTGGAACGAAGAATTTTACTACTCATTGACGCAAAAGGCAGGATTCATTTGCGGTAATATGCCATATAATTGCTGGTACATTAACATGAAAGCGACCAGCGCACAGTGGCGAAAAAGCCCGAAAATGTGGCCAAAAGTAAAAAAAAATTTTGTTTGATTTTTAAAATCTATAAACTGTTATTCGTTTATGAACTATTGTAGCATCATGTATCAAATTCAGCGTTTATAATTTGATCCTCTAAGAGATATGCAACTTCAAACGTAACAGTGTTAGAAAAGGGATCTTTTCAACAATAACTAGAAATTATGTTACGATTCACTGTCGATGTATCAAGATAATCTATGAATGTTGGCATTATCTAATATGCTCTAGAATCATATTTACGTTGATTTCATTATTTTTTAAAAATTTAAGAAGCTGTGGTACTAAAAAATGCAAGAGCTATACATATATGTTTTTCTTCCTTTAAGCGAATAGTTGTGTATGCCGCGAGATGCCGCGTTCATTTTTTTTTAAATGATGTTCAATGGTGACAGAACAAGTTACGATTGAAAAAAGTTGCGCCAATTTGCGCCCCTGCCAATTATCGTCATTTGTTTATCGCCTTCCATTACGATATTCCTTTCATCAGCTTCGTAACAGTGTTCCACGTGTCTGTTTATGTGCCTTATTTTTGTAAATTATTTGTGATACCTTAGTTACTGTTTTAATAATGTTTCGTTACTCATTTATTTCTTACTTTGTTGTTAGGACTTCGGTAATTGACGACTTCGACCCACCGGTTTATAATACGGCTGCCTATGAATTGTATTGAAAAATCTCGGCCACACTAGCTAGAGTTTTTTAATTATCGTAGTAACAAGCACAATTCTATTCCAAAACGGAAGTCATCAACGTCTATCGTCTCTGAATAGCAATTGCCGGATCATAATCCCTTGGTGCTTCGCTGGGGAGGCCGCACAGTGGGACGATTCTCTAGTTCTATTTCATTTTCTATAGAAAGTATTAGCTTTTTAAAATTAGGTTCAATTACTACAGTAAATGAAGTTTCTTCATCTGACGAAAGCGACGAATAATTTTATTTATTATTTATTTATTATTATTAATATTTAACATTAAAATTGTACATTATTCACCTTTTGAAGTCATTTTGTTATAATATATACCAATAATACACCGTATAAATGCAAATTTTAGTTTTGTCCACATTTTCGGCCTTTTCCGCCACTGTGCAACGGTTGGGTATATCTGAGTTCACTCCAGGCATGCCCTAACATTAAACACCATCATATTGGGCGGACCCAAAATGCATACTAGAATAGGACCCTATTTCCACGACGCAAAATGTCTATCTAAATGCACGATCTGTGCAGAGGCCGTGCATCTGCTACTTGAATAGTTGCTTTTGGCGGAAATTGGTTCATGGTTTAGATTCGAAACTTTAGACTCTTTATATGGATGTAGTATACATAAATGGTGGGCTAGCACTGCAAGGGTCGGCACGCCTGGACAGAAAGTAATAGGTTCAGGTATACGGCCAGGGCCGACCCTAGGGTAGTCGACGCCCTGCTGCGAAGTTCTGTTATAGCCCCCCCCCCCCCATATTTTTTTAAAGACAAAAGTAGTTAATTTTCGGGAGACCAATAATACATACTGATAAACCGCTAATAAATTATAATCATTCACAATTGGTATTTACGTTACATTCAAGTATTTACGTTATATTAAAAATGCAACCATAATTTTCATACCATCCCTTTTAACGAATATTCGTTAGGTACAGGAGCTTGAGATGAATCTAAGGGCAACGCACAATGCTAGCTTATTAAATCTTTAAATGTATAATAACAAAAGCTACGTTAATACTGATTGATGTATGTATGTATATTCAGTTATATTGAAACGTAAAAAATTCAATTCAATTTTCAGTTTAAAACTTTGAAGCTACAGAATGGAAAGCTATTAGAAATTTATAAGTAGGTAATTATGTTAAAACTACTATATCGTAGTTTAAGAGAACTTGTTACTGTAATTGCGTCCTCTTTATGACATAAGAACGCTATAAACGCACAAGTCATCACATTAACCCATACAATATCATGCATTCTAGTTGCTAATTAAATCAATTTTAATAACGATAAAATTAATGTAAGTCGCACAGGGAAAGAAATGGGGATCAGTCTATCTTTGTTTCTTCTACAGTCTGTATAATTGGGCACATATTATTTATTCGAATTAAAATTATTTGACGCTATTGCTCTTTAAAAACTAACGAATGTAACATTCTCTAGCAGGGACTTCCAACTAGCGGCTCGCGAGCCATTTGTAGCTCCTTCCCCTATCTGGAGCTTCCACCTCCACCGAACTGGTGGCTCGCGAGCCACGCGTTTCTTGCCCCTGTGCCACACAGGTAGTGGGGACTCGGTGGCTCTCCGATGAGAAATGCTTGGCAGTCCTTCTTCTATAGTATTAGTAAAATCGGTGTATCTACCTCTACAACAGGGCCTGGCCAAGCTCGAAAATAATGTGACGTTGATATGGCATGACCAGGTCGCTGGAGGTGGAAAATATAAGCAGGGGAAGGGGACACACGTGCCCCGCGTGTCACCAGTTCAGTCCCTACTCTACAATATTAAAACCAACAAATGAAATGATTAAACTTTAAATATTAGCTTTGGCTTCATGTTTTTTATGAAATTGAAATTTCTGTTAAACGTTAGTCTATTACACGAACACCATCAGATATGCTCCATTAATTTTTTTATGTTTCAAATCCAAGAAATTTTCTAAGTTCCTATTGGATATGGTGTGTTAAATAAAATAACTATTGTATTTTTCTCAATCAATGTATTTAAAATAGCTCAGAAGGAATGTCCTTTGACTCTGAAATGCTCCCTCGAACGGAACGGAAACACCCCAAAAGAAGTGGGGTCCACGTATACCTGCGAATGCGTATTGTCTCATTTTACAACCTAGGTCTTTTTGACTCGCCGAGTACAGACCCATCTGGTTCCCTTACTATCTCGTTTAGTAAGACATTTACATGAACGTTGAGACAATTTTGCTCTAGCATGATATATTATATTTGTAGTTATATTATATTATATATTATATTATAGTCGACCAAGGAGCGTTGGACGACGCCGGTGTTGCCGTCCGTCGTCAAACGGACTGCCGCGTACGATTTCTGAGAAGCGATCGTGACGTCGCGTTGCCACGAGTCTCGAAAAGATCGCGAGAGCGTCACATTCGACCAGTTAGGCCTTAGCAGCCAAGGAGGCCAAAGTCTTACAAATAAACCAGCATTTTTACAGTTACGGATTGTTCTGTATGACTAATTTTAGGGTAAAGTTACCCAGTAATGTTTAAACGCGTATTTATTCGTACTACATAGAGTGTCCCAAAGCTGCATCATGGGCGCCCAAAAGGCGGGGTCGTTGGGCCCACGACGCAGCACGTTCAAGGGCCTGCTTTGCGGCACCCCCAAATGTATGCCGTTCCCGCTCGCGTATCGGCCTCTCGGCGACATTTCCCAGATGGGCATACGTGTTGCTAGTTTAGGGGGTGGATAAAGACATCACGCATTTTTGGCGTGAAGAAACTAGACAGCAGGGAGGGAATTTCCGCCAAATGTACCTTCAGCCTGAAAGTTGTCAGCACCGCTTATCGCCCTATACAAATGAGGATTTGTGGGCATATTCGGTTATTTCAAGGAAGGGTTAAAAGAGAAAACTATATTAATTCCTGGCTACCTGCGCGTGGTGCACACGGAAACATCCGTTTGCCTGATTTAGTTCAGTTCCCGTCTTATAATAAATGCTAGTAATTCCAACGGTATTCGAGTTCTGTAATTGAATTGCAGTAGAAGTCTTAATAATATGGTGTCAAAAACGAGTTTATCTACGTAATAAAGAAATTAGTGGTCCTGAAAAGGACCGATAGTTATGGACTGCTGAGTTGAGTTTACTTCGAGCTGGTGTACTTGGTGACAGCCTTAGTGCCTTCGGAGAATAGAATATTTTATATAGAATATTCTATAGAATAGAAAGTAGAATATTTTGGTCAAGGAAAAAGTTGTTCAGCATCACCTCAGGTACGCAAAATTTAAAAATACGGCGAGACTTATGGGCCACCCTGTATAGCGAACGAGTTTCCAGGACGAATTAGATCGTTATACGATACCACACTGTAGTATTAAAACTAGAATTTAGATAGAAAACACATTATCACTCAAGGCTGTTTGAGAAAATTCCAACAGTATCAAGTCCTAAGGCGAGCTTGTCGGGCCCACATCGCAGTGCCTTCAGGGGCCTACGGCACCATCCATTGTCCGCCGTGATATTTGCCAGATGGTCATCCTAGGCGCTCCGAAACCTCGGTTTTCCTTAAAGGTGGGTATAGACGAGCGCGCTGCAGCTGCAACGTGACAGCAACGCGACATTACAACGTATGCGCGGTGTTTCGTTTTTATCACAAACACGCGCCGCGCTTGGAACGAAACATGAATTTCAACGCGCATTCGCCATCAGTTCAGTGTTTATCGCTGAAGATAGAAGACGATGAAGCTCTGATTATAGCTAGTAGTGCAGCGATAATTTTAGCTTATAATGAGTTAAAAGGGTCAACAAAAAGGAAAAGAAGGCAATGAAGATGGTGGCATACAGATCTACAGGGTGGCCCACAAGTCTCGCCGTATTTTTAAATTTTGCGTACCTGAGGTGATGCTGAACAACTTTTTCCTTGACCAAAATATTCTACGAAGCTTCGTTTTTGAGTTATTAACGAAAAACACTGGCCAATGAGCGCGCCCGTATAGCGCCCGGCCAGGCACCACCGCGCGCGGTTGTCATCGGGTGCATCGAGGGGCAACGTACGGCAAATATTACATCATCTTAAATTAAGAATAATGTGTAATTATTCGTTATTCATGAATAACAATTTAATTATCAAGTCGTTTAATAACTGTTCCATACTTTTATTCCTTATCCGAAACGTATGAGGTATTTTATTACTTATGAAAAAAACGTTTGGATAATTAATGTAAGAAAAAGATAGTTAAATAAACTCATCCTTTCGTTCACAAAGTAACCTGCTTCGACGAAAGTTAGTCCTTGGCAGTTGGTCGTTGTACCGATCCTGACCTATCTTAACAATTTTATGCCACGAAACACACGTCTCGGCGATCGATACCGATCTGATTCGCACTTGTTTCCACACGCACTACAATCGTTACTACTAATCGTTAATGTGCGTGTCGTGTACCCACTTCCGTCGAAGTAGATTACTTCGCGAACGAAGGGGTAAGTTTATGTAACTATCTTTTTCTAACATTAATTATCCAAACACTTTTTTCGTAAGTAATAAAACAAAACAAAATTTAAAAATACGGCGAGACTTATGGGCCACCCTGTATAGTATACATACAGTCGTGGACTAGTTTTGTTCATAACCGGGTATCGGTATTTTTTTAGGCGATATTAACCAGAACAAATAAATTCAATCACGTGATCATTTTCATCTGTAGCAATAATGCAGACCACTTTCTGTGTTATTTGTTACTCACTTTCATTCTACACGCATATTTTTCAATTTACATAATTTTAATTATAAGCTTTTTATACTTCATACTACTGTAATTTGTAATATTCTAGCCATAGTATTATTCTAAATGTGGGTAACAAATTTATCCTGTTTCCTGGTATAGGATGTTTTGGGGGTTAAGCGAGGTCCCGCAACAACGGATGAATCGGGCAATAAACGAGCCTTAACGGCCATGAGCCGTTTTCGGCAACTCTTGAATAGGTCAGAATTTTTGCCCGAAGGCACACGCACCAATGCGGCCGATCCTCCCGCTCAGGGAGAGAACGACCACAACAACAAGTAATCGGACAGCAAAGCAGAGAACGAACCAGACTGCACACGGGAACGCGAATACAGCGACACGTCCGCACACTGCGAATGCTCGTCGAAAACTGTCGTAGAAAACTTGATATCTCTATGTGCCTAGAAAACTGAGAAAACTTGCCGTAGAAAACTTGAGAAAACCGAATCCAAATTTTTTATATATAGCGATGAGTGGGTTGAGGGGTGGGGCATCGCCCGGTCACTCCCCTCTCCCTTGAGTCGTACCTGTGAGCGCGAGCCCACTTACCGACAGAGTGGTATAGAGGTGTTACCTACTTCAAATGATTAATAAGGTGAGGAAAATTTTCAAAAAACCCACGGGTAGATCGGTAAGAATTGGTTATGAGTTGGAAAAGATAAGTGATCTTGGTCGCGGCTGGTGTAAGAATTGCCTGATGACCGCGCGGAAGGACTGTTCAAGCTCAAGCTCAGGGTTTTGGGATGCTAGCACAATGTCGGGTTAGGCCGTCAACATTGGGAATGGGATACGGTTGGTGAAAGGAATTTGGTCGGCTTGGAAAGAGCCGGTGAGACGTACGAGGGGGTTGACGTGGTCAGAAATGTTGTAGTTGGAGACTAGTTTTGTAATGAAGTCCTTGATTAGAGGAACTGAGGCCATTTCGTGTAGTTCTACCGTGGGCGTGAGTCTTGGTTTATATAGAATTATTTTTAGCATTTTATTTTGAATGATTTGGACTTTTTTGCGTATGTATTTGGGGACAAGGTGCCACCAGATCTGGGCTCCATATGCCAGGACTGGACGGATACGCATCTTGTAGATGTTGATTCGGAGTTCGACCTTGAGAGAGGATTTGCGGTGTAAGTGAGGTGACAGAAAGCCGTAGACTTTTAATGCTTTTGAGATGCGGTCGTTAACGGCAGCGATCCAGTTCATGCGCCCGTCGAGGACGATGCCGAGGTACCGTACGGTGCTTGACCATGGAACAGGATGAGAGTGGATGAAGAACTGATGTAGTGGTTTGAGTTTATATCGAGAGTAACGTCGCGAGAAGAGGATGGCCTCAGTTTTATCAGGGTTAATCATTAGTTTCCAGGATTGAAAGAATTCGAGAATTCGTTTGAGGTAGCTCTGTAACCTTGATACGAGCGCTGGAAGTCGCGAGGAAGTGGAAAAGATCGCGGTATCGTCGGCAAATAAGGCGAGAGAGAAATTGTTCGCGGATGGGATATCGTTTATGAATAAGTTAAAAAGGGTTGGTCCCAGGATGGAACCCTGGGGCACTCCGGCGAGAATTTGGTATAGCCCAGAGCTTGAACCATTGTAGTGCACGAACAGTTGTCTATTGCTCAAGTAAGAGCGAATTAGGCGGGTAATGCCGCAGTCGAGGCCGATGCTGTTCAATTTGTACAGCAAAGCGGCGTGCCAGACCGCGTCAAAAGCATTGGCAAGGTTGAGCAATATCATCGCTAGGCAGCGTCGTACGTTAAGGGAAAACGAGATATCCTGCCCAGTGCGGACCACTGGTTGGATGGTGGAGTGGCGTTGCCGAAAACCAAATTGCTGATTTATGATTGTCTTGTTTTCGGCGAGGTGCCTGGTGAAGTAAGCAAATATGCATTTTTCGAAGACCTTGCCCGGGATGGAGAGCTGATCGGTCTGTAGCTGGAAACTAACTTGCGAGGTTTTCCCGGTTTTGGCACTGGAGTGACCTTCGCCACTTTCCATGCTTGTGGGAAATGACTTTTGAGTATGCAACCGCGAAAGATGTAGCAGAGTTGACAAGAGATCTTTTTTGAAGCATGCTTCAACATCGGGGAAGTGACGCCTCCGTAAATTTGACCCCGTCGACGTAGCTGTCTCCTGAGGTGAATTAGGGACAGCAGTTCTCCGTCAGCTACAAGATGTAGGTATTTGGCGACTGAGTTGTCGAATCTGGATGTTGCTCGTCGGTGACAGGCGTGCATGAATAAAGTCGCTACGAACGGAGTTGTCAATGTCCTCTGCGGACTTGAATTTAGTTTTTAGTTTGAGGTTGCTGGTGAGGTTGGAGTACAGGTTCCAGTCAACTACCCTGTCGAGGCCTTCAGGGTGGAGTTTTTTTGCGGTCAGGATAAGAGGCAGGTGATCGGTGCCGAAACGATCGTTTGTAACACAAGTAAGTCTAACGGCGCCATACGGCGTGGTCCAAACGAGCGAGCATTCCAGAGTAGGATTTTACGATACATTTTAATCAATGTTTTGGAATACTGACCAGAAGGCCTGGCATTTTTCGGCCGTGGAATGACATTTACGCAGCCGTTGTATTAATGTTCTGGTCAAGCTCAGCATTTGGTCGACATTGACCAGTGAATTTAATTCGTTCATAGCTTCGGCTAGCTCGGCCATGGTACTAGTGCCATCACCCATCGTGGGGGCAGGGGGTGAATTTTGAGGTAAGGGGTGCCGTACACTGGCCGCTACGTTGGCGTACGTGCCGCGTGAGGTAGTTGCGGGTGGGGGCGCAGCTGAGACGAGAGGAGGAAGTACCCGGGTAGGAACTAGTACCGACAATCGGTTGGAGGTGGTGATGTCAGGGGTCGATTCGACCTCCATGCTGGATTTGGTGCTGGTGTTGATTCCTCTGGTGCTGCTGAGCGAATTCCTTGGGGATTCTCTTTTCCTTTTTGGTTTGCTCATTTCCGCCTTGGTTTCTGTGACGATGGACCAGTCTGATTCGACTGAGCCCTGAGAGAAGGCCGGTGAGGCCGGGCGAAGATCAGGTTTGTTGATCTGTTGGCCAGTTAGGTCGTCGGCTCCTTTGTTGTACCTTGGAGCCGTGTTAGCGTGAAGCCGGACATTCTCGGCCGTGAGTGAAGGTCCGGATCGCGGACCCGGAGCACGGCGGAATAGGTCAACCCGTTTAGGGTTCTTCCCCGGACGCAACGGTGGCGGAGGCAGCCTGCGTTGATTTGATTACTGGGATGTAGTCAATTGGACTATCGCTGGAGAGTAGACTACTAGAACTGGGCAGACTATGAACTAGGAGCACTAGTAACGATGGACAGAATAATGCTGAGGATCAGCGCGGAGTGGATCGAGACACGTGTGCCTCGGTCGGCAGTTAGAGCTGGAGTGACTGTGAAAATCGAATCCAAAAATTTTTTTTTTATATATTTAATGAGTATAGGGTGAGAGGAGGTCTGCGGAGGCGAAGTAATCAAGCTCGCGTACCCAGACCCTCACCCTACGGGAGCTGCGCCTGTGAACCTTGGCTCACTTATCAGCTAATTTAGTGATAGTGGTATTACCTATAAAAGTAGGAGGATAAGCAATTGATTGTTGGCGGGGGAAATTTTCAAAAACCCCTCATGCACATAAAAACAAGAAAATGGAAATATTAAAGTACAGGAAAGTTGGGGGAGTGCAAATCGGAACTCCTCTAGTCCCCACCAGGTCCGTCGGGGGGAAAACCACCGAGCCCAGGGAGGGAGGGGTGAATACAAGGAAGGTTGATAATTGTGTCTATGATTGCAGGATCTGCAGACTGAGATATACATGAAAAGTAAGGATATAGGAGAGAATATGGTATAAAATGTTAATATCCTGGAACGAAGTATTATCATTTAAAGGACAGCGGGAACGGTATTCTGGCCCAGTATGGAAGTTTATCTGTTGTGTATTCGCCGGTCATGCGAATCAGTGGATTAGTATGATGTTCGACAGAGAAGTAGGCAATCAAGCTGTTAATATATTCGTCTAAAAGAGGAAGATTAGCAAGAGTGTGCAATTCCCTAGTAGGAAACCTGATCTCCTTATTAAGAATGAATTTCAATATTTTAGACTGAATGATTTGAGCTTTTTTCCTGGACGCTTTGGGAAGAATTTTCCACCAGTTGACGAGCCATAAGTGAGAACAGGCCTGAGACACATGTTATATGTTAGATTACGGAGTTTAAATGATAGATTGGAGCGCGTTGAAATAAACGGAGATAAAACGCGGAAGGCTCGAAGCGTCTTATTGATACGGTCTGTGAGAGCATGATCCCAGTTTAATTTGGAGTCTAAAATGACACCAAGGTACTTGACTCGAGTTGACCAAGCGACGGTCCCACCATCAATTGAAAACTTGTATTTGTTCATAAAGTAATTTAAGGTAGGAGATTTAGCATTTGAGAAGATTATAGCCTCAGTTTTGGCTGGGTTAGGCATCAATTTACAATTTTTGAAATATTCAATAATATGGTCTAGATATTTTCGAACTCTCTTAAACAGAACCAGACGAGAATGTCGGGTGGAAGTAGAGTATATACCAGTATTGTCAGCATACAAGGCCACCTCACAAGATCGCATGGAAGGAATGTCATTGATATACAAGATGAATAAAAATGGTCCAAGGACAGATCCTTGTGGAACACCAGTTTGGCAGTTATATATAACTGATTTGTGGGAGTTGTACCATACATAACAAGTGCGTTCCAGTAAGTATGTATTTAGGAGTCTTAAAATCGAATGTGTTAGGCCCATCGTGTATAATTTATACAAGATGGCCCTATGCCAGACGGTATCAAATTTTTTGGACAGATCCAGAAGAACCATTATTGTATCACGATGAACATTGAGCCCGTGGGGGATATGTTGAGATATTCTGCCAACCTGGTGGGTGGTGGAGTGTCCTGGACGAAAACCGAATTGCTGATTGATAAGAATATCGTTTGATTTAACAAATTCATCAATGTTCTGGTATACCACTCTTTCGAGCAGTTTACCAGGTATAGGTAGAAAACTTATCGGTCGATAGCTAGCCGGATCCGATGAGGGTTTACCAGGCTTGAGAATGGGAATGACTTTAGCAACCTTCCATGCGACAGGGAAGTAGGAGAACTTAGAAGAGAATTTAAAAATATAATAGAGCTGGCAGAAAATTCTGCGAGAGGCATTGGCCAACATTGGAACGGTTATTTTGTCAGAACCTGTAGCTTTACTGGGTTTCATCTTGCAAACTGTTTCATAGATTCTTTTAGGAGAGTACAGCTTCGCCGAAACACTATCCCCAAGAATAGACCATTCGAAATTATTGTAAAATGTATTAACGTTCGAATCATGCCTGGATACAATTCGAGAAACCTTGTTGTGAACCTTGGCAAATGAGTCGGCTAGAGCGTCTGATTTTTCGTGTGAATTGTAGATCTTATTACCGTTGACTTCCAGAACAGGAGTAAATGTTGAACTTTTTTTGGCTATGGATTTGTACGTTTGCCAGAATGTAGGGTCTGGTTTTTTGAAGCTCTGTAACATCTTGGCCCAGGCTTGCTGCCTGACTTTAGAGATTCGGTATCGAATCAGTTTGGTATATTGTCTTACTTGTAGTGCAAAGAATTTGTCGCTTGAAATTTGATAGAGCCTGCGCATTTTTCTCCTGCCCTTTATGAGGGAAGTCAAGGTATCATCGCATGACAGTGCCTTCCTCCGGATTGAACTCGGGGAGTTTGCCAGCGTGAAGTCACGTATAGTGGCCTCTCGAAGAGACCCAAGCATGAATTTGTTTAAGGAGTCGATACATTGGTCTATGTTAGATGGTGAGTCAAATTTGGGAACAATGTTCCAGTTTTGCGTACTATCTCTGTACTTGTCTCAGTCAGTGGATAGATAGAAGAGGGATCCTGTCGAAGGATCCAAAGAAGTGGCCTTACGAAGTGAGACAGGTTTATGCTCCGTTCCAAAGTAGTCCAAGGCAACGCACAAAAAGGAGTGAGGCAAGTCTGTCATAAAGAAGTCAATAATTGATTGTAGGATTTGAGGCCTGATGTAAGTAGGAGAGTCAGGAGCAATAACGGTAAAATTAGATTTAATCATGCTCTCATAGAGAGTGGTACCAGCCTTGTTAGCCCTGGTGTTGTTCCAGGAACGATGTTTCGCGTTCCAATCTCCACCGATTATATACGGAGAGCCGAAATGAGTAATCAGTCTCAGGCCGCTCTCACTCAGGAACCGACTGGGTTTGGAGTAGAAAACACCAACCAGGATGGAAGGATAGTCGAGCCGGACCGCCAAAAACTCCAATGGGGTATGGTCACGGACAACTGTAAATTTTAGATTGCTATTAATTAATATTGCGACTCCTCCCCTCCTGATAGGCTGATCCTTACGGACAACCGAATATCCAGGGATCGAGAAGTTGATGTTAGGAGTAAACCAGGTTTCCGTAACCAGGAGAATATCACACTCAAGCTTATCAAGGTTGGCTATGATTTCGTTTCGTTTTGGGAGAATCGATCCCGCATTCCAAGTAATGATGTGTCGAAAATGCGCCATGTTCCTTTTTAGGGAGATGTTTGATCCAAGGCCGAAATGACCTGCCAGAAGGTTTGGAATTTTTGTGAGTTTGTGGTACACTGCCTTAATCTGGATACCAGGGTCTCGACAGTGTTAAGCATGAGGTTAAGATCACAGAGGTTATTTAGTTCATTAAACGCATTTGTTAATTTCTGGAATTGATTTATATCGTGATTAACTGTTGTGTTTTGAGAGTGGACATCGTTATGTAGGAAAGTGTTTGGGGTTTTGACTATGTTCGCGTAGGACTGGTGAAGGGCTTGACGAGAGGAGGCAGGTGCTTTTGGTTGGGACAGTCGAACCAGAGGGTTCGATGGAAGGGGGGGGGGGCAAAGTCTGCCAGGGGAGGTGGTGGTTTAACATGAACTGGAGGGGTTTCGGCCCTCGCTACGACAAGTAACTTAAGAGTGCAGGGCACTGAGAAAAGTTTTCCGTGTGGTCCCCGTTGCAATTTACGCAGCGAGGGGAGACATCGTAGGGTTTGGTGCACTCGGATGGTGGATGAGATGCAGCGCATTTGACACAGCGCGCCGGGAGGTTGCAGTTATTCGCTGAGTGGCCGTAGGCCTGACAGCGGAAGCATTGAGTGTAGTTTCTCTGTGATAGGAACTTTTCCCAGTATACCCTGGTATTGAACAGGAAACCGATTTTGTTTACGGTCGATGCAGGAGTGGAAGGTGAGAAAATGACTTTGTATATGGCGTAGTAGGATGTACTATTTTGAGGGGAAATATTGGAAACTGAGACGGGGTTCAAACCTCGAGAGTTTATCTCGGAGGATAATTCGGCTATTGAAATGGATGGAAGGCCTTTCAGGACCATGACCAAGTTTCTTTCTGAGTTGAGTAAAGATAGGAATCTTGGTTTCTTTTAGAGACTCCTTAAAGAAGTCGTGCTTCTGGAACTCCGTGAATTGTAGACGAATTCTAGGACCTAGAAACTTCGCTGAGTAGGAATCTTGTCCGAAGTCTGCATTCATTCGTTTGTGGAAGGCTGGAATGTTACGGTCGAAATTTGAGATGTATATAGGAGGTGGTCGAGGTTTCCTGTTGGAGGGAGGCTGGTGATCGGGGGGATTGGGTGTGGTAGGATGAGGAGTTTGTAAAACTGGTATATGATCCATGGAATTTGGATCGTTGAGAAAAGAAGTATGAAGTACACCCGGTGTGATTGGCGCGGCTAGCTGCGTGCGCAAGCAGTGGTGTGAAGTGAGAGGGTTGGGAGAGGTGGGTATAATGCCACGTGGTGGGAAGAGGCAGGAGAGTAGGGGTGTTATTGTTCAGAGGTAGCTTGTGTTTAGGACGTTACCCCTGGCCAGGTGGGAAAGGAAAACCCCGTAGCCACGTAACGCCATATTGCTTCTAGAATATACACAGAATATACGAGAGCTATAGCAGGAAATTATTAATATAACTTAATATGAATTATAACTTAATATTAATTAATGTAACGTATGTATGAATGCTCGTGGGGTAAATCCCCGCACTGCAGAATTTTTACAAAAAGGAAAGAAAATAAGAGCTAAATGAAAGAATAATGGAAAGGCTAAAAAAAAGAAAAGTTGTTAGAGAAATTTTCTATAATAATGCACCCTCCATGGGTTGCCCTACTGAGGCGAATCAATGAGGTAGAATTTAACTGTTGACTGTTGAGGAAAACCTTGTAAATGTTCTACTGTCGCACAGCACGAGAGACGGTTCTAAGCGACCACACTCGACGGCGGCTCGCGAGAGACTCACGTTGAAAACTTGACTGTGAAAACAGAATCCAAATTTTTTTTTTTTTTTTTGGCGATGACTTGGGGGGGAGGGGTAACGGGGAGCAACAGAGACGAAGAGATGGAGGCACCCAGCAAGAACTTGCGCAACGTGTGCGTGCTTTCTCCCCATATTTCCCCTTCACCCTGCATTTTTTTTGTGCCGTACCTGTTAGCTAAACGCCAGCTTACCGGCAAACATGAAGATAATCGTGCAGTTAACTGCATGAGGTGGGGTGTTTCGAGTAGAAAGTTAGTAAGATAGGATATGGCGGAAAATTTGCAAAAAACCACCAAGGGTATGAATTAGGACTAAGGGGAGAACAAATAGCAAAAGCAAAACGCGCGTGGGCGCGTGTGGGGCGGGTAAGTATTAGTAGGAGATAAGAGTAATAATAAGTCGCGGACGCGGGCATGAGGGGAGTGCTCTGCAAGTTAGTCAGGGCGATGGTAGAATCTAGAGTGAAGCGGGAAGTGGATGTTAAAGTCCGCCAGGCGGCGGACCAACGGATTGGCATGCTCGTCACAGTTAAAATTCGACATTAGTTTGCCGATGTATTTGTCGATCATCGGCAGTCTAGCGCGGAGGTGAACTTTTTTAGTAGAGAAGAGAGGAGGCAGTTTGAAGATCGTTTTTAAAACCTTGTTCTGAGTTGTCTGGACCTTCCGCCGATTTTCCGACGACAGGCAGTCCCAATAGACCAGCATCCCGTAAGTCAACACCGGGCGGATACACATGCTGTAGATGGATAAGCGAATGTTCTCACACAGGTTTGAGCGAGGGGACACGTGCGGTCTGAGGGCGGCCGCGACTTTGTGCATTTTGGCGATACGGTCGCTCACCGCCGCACTCCAGGTGAGCCCGGAATCCAGAATGACCCCGAGGTAAGTGACCTTGCGGGACCACTGAACTGAGTGTCCGTTTACTATGAGACTGTCAACTGTGCAAGTGGGTTGCCGCGAGAAGAGAATGGCTTCCGTTTTACTGGCGTTTATGGCGAGCTTCCATCGCCGGAAGAAATCAAGAACCGAGTTTAAGTAACGCTGAAGGCGATCGCGCGCCACCCACGGCCTGCGCGACTCAGTGAGGAGCGCAGTGTCGTCCGCGAACAGAGCCAGCGTGCATGTAGGGAGGGTGGGGATAGCATTTATGAAGAGGTTAAACAGTATCGGGCCGAGAATTGAGCCCTGCGGGACACCAGCCAGGACCGGCCGAGCGCTTGATGCGACTCCGCTGACGCGAACGTAGAACGGTCTGCCGGCCAGGTAAGATTCCATTAGCCTTAGAAAATCACCTCTGAAACCGAGGGTGTGGAGTTTAAAAATCAGGGCGTCGTGCCAAACCGAGTCAAAAGCCTTCTGGATGTCCAGGAGGACCATTGCAGTGACGTGCTTAATATTGAAGCCGTGCGTCGCCCTATGGGCGATGCGCACGATCTGATGAATTGTGGAGTGCTTGCGCCGAAAACCAAACTGTTGCGGGATGATTATGTCGTTGTCGGACGTGAACTTGCTGATATGGTCGTGGATAACAGACTCAAATACCTTACCCAGAATGGAAAGAAGACTTATCGGACGGTAACTTGAGGCGAGGTTTTTTGGTTTGCCATGCTTATGAATGGCGGAAACTCGAGCAAGTTTCCACGGTTCAGGGAAATAAGCGAGGCGTAGGCAGTGCCGGAAAATATAATACACCTGGCATATCAATTTTTTGGATGAGTTTTTGAGCATCAAGGAGCTTATGTGATCGTCGCCCGGCGACTTTTTGTCTTGAATATGCTGCGAGGAGATAAGCCAGGGCAAAGCAAGTCGGAATGAGTAGAGGTAGTGTTATGAAAGGTTGCGGTGAATTTATTTATCTCGGGCTCGCAAGGCGTGCTAAGAGAACAAGCCTCACTGAAGACGGACTCGAACTGTTGAGCCAATAATTCTGATTTGTCTTTAGCCGAGCAGATGTTATTGTTGCCATCGCTGAGTTTTGGCAGCTTATGCCTGTCGAATTTATTGGACAGGGCTGCGTAGGTCGCCCAAAAAGTGGGGTCGACCTTGCGGAAGGCGCCGAGTTTGTCAACCCATTTTTTGTTTCTGAGGCAGGAAATTTGCTTCTGGATGCCAATGGATAAATCCTTGAGGACATCCCCCAGGTGGGCCAGGCCCAGACGTTGGGCCATTTTCTTACTTTGCGCCTACTGCGAATGAGGGCAGTCAGATAGTCGTTGTTCATAAGGAACCCATGACGTGTTGTGGCAGTATTAATTTTTGAGGTAGCTAGTCGGACGGAGGAGTGCATGCGGGCGGTGATGTCCGCAATACACTCATCAATGTCCGAGGTGGTCGCAAAATCCGTCCTCAGGGAGAAATCGTTAGTGTGGTGTCTATACAAGCTCCAATCGATGACCCGATCGAGGCCAACGCCAGCCTGATGCAGGACAGGTAGGAGGGTGACAGGAGCATGGTCCGAAGGGCCGCTATCGAGTACATCGCAATTTAAGGAATAATTAACCGATGATAAAAAAATGTCCAAGGTGGACGCGCGCGCCGAGGAGTGAAGCAAGTGAAAGTGTCCGGGTGGATAATGTCATAGGAAGAATTGGAGAAGTGAGTGTGGAGAGTCCTTCCACTTGGGTTTGAGGCGTAGTTATTCCACAACGGATGTTTGGCGTTGAAGTCGCCTCCAATAATAAATGGAGAGCCCATACCAGTAAGTATGTCGAGAGTAAGAGGAGTCAGTTTGGTTCTGGGCGGAACGTAAACCACGCCAATGTATACGGAAGGTGAATCTAACTTAATGAAACAGCGCTCGGCCGGTTCGGAAAGTGGATGAGCGATTGCTCTAAAGGCAAGGGCGCGGTGGATAAGAATTGCCACCCCGCCCCCCGACTGTCCCTGTCGTGTCTAATGACCTCAAAGTCAGGGACGCTGATGCCGTCCGCGGGCGCCAGCCGCGTCTCCGTAAGAAGCAGGATCTCAGCCTGCTCTCGCGCGATAGTAAGCAGAAGCTCATTTCTGTTTAGAATGAACGAACCAATATTCCATAATACGATCTTGGGAAGGGAAGCCATTCTAATCTAAGTTGTTCAAAACCTCAATGAAAGCTTGAAATTTTTCACTGTTTGTTCTACAGTTTACAAGCATATTGTTCAACTTCCGAATGGAAGAAAGCATGAAATTTATGTCGTCCAATGATTTTAACTTATTGACCTCAGACAAGAAGTCCTGGAACGTTTCAGGATTCTCACTGGTGGAGTGTAAGGGGGCCGATCGCACGCCGGTGCCCTCCCCACGCGCGTCGGCCCCTCTCGTCACGTCCGCGAAAGACATTTTACGCCCGGGAGCCGGTGCAGGCCGCGGAGCCTCACTCGGGCGTACCGGTATGGAAATGGGCTTGGGAGCCGCACGCGTGGCAGGCTTGTTTTCCCGAATGTTCAGGTAGTTTATTAGAGCCGGACATTTGGAGAAATTGGCCGTTTGCTGGCCTTTGCAATTTATGCAGGAGGGAGCGACGTCCAATGGTTTGGTGCATTGGGACGTGTGGTGGTCGCCAGTGCACTTGACGCACGCGCGGACAGCGCGTTGCAGTTAGTGGCTGAATGTCCGAACGCCTGGCATCGAAAACACTGAGTGTGGTTCTTTTTTGAGAAGTACTTATCCCAGTACACGCGGTTGCTAAAAAGGTAGCCAGCCTTGTTGACCGTGTTCAGCGAGGTTCCCGCCGGGAAATTCACCCTATAGACAGGTCTGTTTGCAGACTTGCCGATGCACGTGCAGTTAGTCGGGGGCAAGCCCGCTGTGCGCAATTAGTTGAGAACTTCGTCGACCGGGGTCGGCGGGAGCCCCTTCAAAGCCAAACTCAAGATTTTTTCACTACTGGGAGTGAACGAGAAGAAGGACAAATTTTGTTCGCGTAGGAACGTGATGAGTTTAGTGTGGGTCGAACTGGACACGGATACCCTCCTTTAGGAGCTTGAGTTTGAAGGTACCCCCGCATAACTCAGTCAGCTGTCTCTCGAGGACATGCGCTGAACAAGAATACTTGGTAATATAGAGGGAGGGGGGGGTCTTGATTGAGACCCGGCCCGACACCGGTCTATCGCTGACAATTCGCGCCTATCCGTGGCAGAGCGTTCGCTGACCGAGGCTCGACGAGAAGTCTCTGTCTCTGTGGTGAAGGCACGCGAGAGGGGGGAGAATCGATTTGACGTTGGGACGTTTGGAACGTTGGAAATTACGATCGTTTCTACGCTGTTTTGAGATTTCGCGTTGCGGTTAGGAACAAAGCCGCTGTCGGTATTTTCCAAGGATGCCCACGGTAAGGGTAACTGCGCAGGAGCGCGGCCGACGTTCGCGCCGGGAATTGATGAAGATTTAAAGTTAAAACTATTGTTAAACCTATCAGAACTATGGGAGCTTTGCTCCTGCAATTGAACCGGAACGTTGAAAAGCTTGACTATACGCGCGGCCTTTTCCCGCGAGGGTTCAAATAATTCCGTGGAATTGACGGATTCCGTGGAACGACGGAAGGAAGCAGCAGGATCGGAATGCCTGTTGGACGCTTGATCGCCCGAAGGCCAATAGGAACAGTTGTCACTCACCGGACTGGTGTTACCCTCCGCGCGTTTAGCCGGGACGGAATCGCCTGATTTACCTTGCGACAATGAAGCCGCAGCCAATGAAGTCTTGGAGAGTGATAGACCCTGCCTCCTTGAAAAGGATGTTTTCTTCGGGACTGTGCGCGACCCCGTAGGAACTGGAACTGATGAAATGAATCCAGACGACGAACGGGCCTTGACAGCCATTGGCCGCTATCGGCAACCACAAATTAAGTCAGAGTTCTTGCCTAAAGGCACACTCGCAGATAGGGTCGGCCCTCCCACGCAGGGAGAGGACGACCACGAAAAACACAAGAAAAAACACTAGAGAATGCACTAGGACCGAACAGAATTGTAACGCGGCGGAACGCAACGCGTGAAAGCAGACAACGCGCAGGCGCACGAGAACAAAGGCGCACGAGGCACGGAGCGACAGGCACGCACGTCCGGTCGCTACGAGCGCTCAAAGAAGAGTCAATTCGTTCTCCGTGTGAAAACCGAATCCAAATTTTTTTTGTTTTGTTTTGTGGCGATGAGTGGGAGGGGGTTAAGTACCACCCTCCCTTGGGTCGTACTTGTGGGCGATAGCTCACTTACCGACAGAGTAGTGTATTGGTGTTACCTACTTTAATTAGATGAGAAGGAGTGAGGTGATCATGGAAAAATTTTCAAAAAAACCATGGAGTGATGGATGATAGTAGTGATTCAGATAGTGTTTTTAGTTGAGGAAGGTGGAGGATGCAGGGGTGACTGTGACCTCATGAACACGGCATGCCTTGTCAGTGCATGAGTCCGTGCATGGGAGGTAAGGGATGCTCTTGGTCATTGGGTGTCGCCGTAAGATCGAGCTAAGCCTTTAGCATCGGAAATGGTACACGGGTAGTGAATGGTAGGTTATCGGCTCGGAAGGACCGGTAAGTCGTACAAGTGGGTTTGAGTGGTCAGTGACAATATAAGTGGAAACTAATTTCCCTACAAACTCCTCGATTAGAGGAACCGAGGCCATTTTGTGTATTTGCAGTGTAGGAGTAAGTTTTGGTTTGTTCAAGATGATCTTTAGCATTTTGTTTTGGACAATCTGTAGTTTTTTCCGTATGTATTGTGGGATGAGTGGCCACCAGATCTGAGCACCGTAGGTCAGGACTGGGCGGATGCACATTTTGTAGATGTTGATGCGTATATCGACCTTGAGGGAGGATTTGCAGTGAAGATGAGTGGACAGGAAGCCGGCCACTTTTACCGTTTTAGAGATACGGTCGTTAGCGGCGGCTATCCAGTTCAGTCGCTCATCGAGAATGACACCGAGATATCGGACAGTACTTGACCACGGGATGGGGTGAGAATCGATAGAGAACTGGAATAGTGATTTGAGTTTGTAACGCGAGTGTCGACGTGAGAAAAGAATGGCCTCGGTTTTGTCGGAATTGATAACGAGTTTCCATGAGCGAAAGAATTTAAGAATCAGGTTAAAATGGTTTTGCATCCTGAGCACGAGTGCTGGGAGGCGTGAGGAGGTGGAAAAGATCGCGGTGTCGTCGGCGAACAGGGCCAGGGAGCAGTTATTTGCTGATGGAATATCATTTATGTATAAGTTAAAGAGAATTGGTCCCAGGATGGAGCCCTGAGGTACACCGGCAAGAATGTGATATGGACTAGAGCTTGATCCGTTATAGTGTACGAACAGGTGTCTATTGTTCAGGTACGTTCGGATTAGGCGGATAAATCCAAGGTCGAAGCCGATTCGGTTTAATTTGAATAAAAGAGCGTCATGCCATACCGTGTCGAAGGCTTTGGCAAGATCGAGCAGGATCATTGCCAGACAGCGTCGGACATTGAGGGTGAACGAGATATCCTGGGCAATACGAACAACTTGCTGAATAGTAGAGTGGCGTTGCCGAAAGCCAAACTGCTGGTTGATAATTATATTGTTTTCAGTGAGATGTCTGTTGAGATGAGTAGACATACATTTTTCGAAGACCTTGCCCGGGATGGAGAGGAGGCTGATCGGCCTGTAGCTCGAGACTGACTCGCGCGGTTTGGGTATTGGAGTGACCCTCGCCACTCTTCATGCTTGTGGGAAGTGACTTATGCGTATGCAACCTCGAAAAATGTAATAAAGTTGATAAACTATTTTTTTTGAAGCCTGCTTTAGCATCAGGGAGGAAATTTTATCTGGGCCCGGAGCCTTACGGTCACCTAACTTGGAGATGATATCTTTGATGGTGGAGGGGGAGAACCACACCCCACCAGGGACTCCGTCGGCGCTCCCGTCTAGCGTAGTCAGGAAGTTATTAATCGCAGACGTGTGGGGAGAGGGCAACTGGAATGCATTGTTGTGTATGTTAGCAAAATTTTTTGATAAGGCTTCAGCTTTCTCTTTGTCGGAGATCATGATGTTGCCACCAAACTTTAATGCAGGCAGATGTCGGGGTTCGCGACCGGAATTGCATGCTCGGAATGTGGCCCAGAAGGTGGGGTCGGTGCGTTTAAAAGATTCTAGGGTGCTCTCCCATTTGGAATGACGTAGGTGAGAGATGCGTTTTTTAATTGCCTTGGAGATGTCTCGGTTAAGATCCGCCCCCATAGATTTGTGCACGCCGACGCAGCTGTCCCCTGAATCGAATTAGGGATGATAGTTCTCCGTCTGCTACGAGATGTAGGTGTTTTGTGGCAGAGTTGTCGGACTTGGAGGTTGCGCGTCGGTGACAAGCGTGCATGAAGGAGGTCACTGACGGGCAGAGTTGTCGATGGCCTCAGCGGAGTTGAATTTAGATATAATTTTGAAGTTGTTAGTGAGGTTGGAGTAGAGGCTCCAGTCTACAGTTCTGTCGAGCCCACAGGGGCGATTGGTATTTTTGGCGGTGAGAATAATAGGGAGGTGATCGGTGCCAAAGCGGTCATCCGTGACACAGGCGAAGTCGTGATGATCGTTAGTTATGAAAAAGTCTATAGTGGAGGGTCTCCTGGTAGTGTCGAAGCGGGTGTAGGAGTCAGGATGGACAATTCGGTAATCTGATTTGAGCATGTGGTTGTAGAGATTTTTTCCGGATAGATTTGAAGAATGATTATTCCAAGAGGTATGCTTGGCATTCCAGTCGCCTCCTATTATGAAAGGAGAGCCGATTCTTTCTAGTATGTCAATAGAATTGCTAGAGAGACGAAGGACTGGCGGGACGTAGGCCACCCGCATCACTAAGCTGGGGCATGTGGTTTTGATGAAGCTTGCTTCTATGTTTGAATTGAGCGGGTTGTTGATAACTGTGAAGTCGATGGAATTGTGGATGAGCATGGCGACGCCTCCTCCCCTTCTCGGGGGTCTCCGATCGCATCGGATTGTAGTATAGCCTGGGATTGAGAAGTGGTTGCCTGGTTGAAGCCAGGTTTCCGTTATTAGGACTATCTCGATTTGAAGTTCAGCAATAGCAAGGATTAATTCGTTACGGCGAGGTTCCAACGATCGAGCATTCCAAAGTAGGACCTTCGGATACATTTTTAGTCAATGTTATTGAATATTGACCAGAAGGCCTGGAATTTTTCAGCCGTGGAGTGGCATGTACGTAGCCGCTGTATTAGCGTTCTGGTCAGGTTGAGCATCTGGTCCACGTTGACCAGGGAATTTAATTCTTTCATGGCCTCAGCAAGCTCGACCATGGTGCCAATCCCATCTCCCAACATGGGGGGTGGGGGGTGTTTAGGGGGGCACGGACTGCCTCACTCCAGCAGTTATGTTGTCGTACGTGCCTCGCGCCGTCGCGGCAGGTGCTGGCATGGCCGGAGAAAGTGGGGGGAGTGCCCGAGGAAGGGCCGTCGCGGGTGGTTGTAAGGCTATTCCGCGGGTGCCCTTGTTATTGCTTTGGCGAACCTGGAGGTACGAGTCGAGTGACGGACATTTTGAAAAATTGGCGGTGTGAGCACCACCGCAGTTGGCGCATTTTGGAGCTTCTTTCAAGGTTTTCGTGCATTCGGATGAGTGGTGTTTCCCAGCACATTTAACGCACTGGGGGGGTAAATTACAATTTGTGGCAGAGTGTCCAAAGGATTGGCAGCGAAAGCACTGAGTGTGCTTTTTGTTGGACCAGAATTTGTCCCAGTATACTCTGACACTGAATAGGGAACTGATTTTGTTGACCTCGTTTACCGCGGTGCCTGACGGGAAGTTAACTCGATAGATGGTGAGGTCGCGGTTGTTGGTTGTGCCGGAGCGACGGATTTGGGTGCCCTTTGGTTTTGATTTCTTGGAGGATTTCTTCAGGAGGAGTGTTGGGCAATCCTTTGAGAGCCATACTGAGGGATTTTTCTGAGTTGATGGTGAATGTGAAGAATGGGATTTTATCTTCACGTAGGGTGGCCTGGAAATGTTTGAAGGAATCGACCTTTTCGAATTGTAGTCGGATTTTATCGCGGAGGATTTTTACGTTGAATGTTTTGCCGTATTGCGCGGCGAGTTCGCGTTCAAATTTGGCAACGTTGTATGCGAAATTTTTAATATATATTGGAGGAGGTTTCATAGGTACCCTCTTGGTGAACTGGTTATCCTCCTGGATAATTCTGGGTTGGCCACGATTGTTGCTCGTGGAATCGGATGAGCCGCCGCTGCGGTTGGCTGGGCTCCTGGTGTCAGCACGTTGGTGGTGCGGGCTGGCTTCGTCGGATTTTTTGGTACCTCTTCGTCCGGCTGGAACGCTGCTAGCACCAAGAATCTATTTGAGACGAGCATGCTAGGAGTTGATTCAGCCTCCATGCTGCTTGTGTTGGATCCGTTGAGCGAGTTGTTTGGGGAAACTCGTTTCCGTTTGGGGAGGTACCTCGTGGTCACTGGCTCGGCGACGTCAGAGCAATCGGAGTCCATTGAGCCCTGGGAGTGGGCCGGGGAAGCCGGGCGAAGGTCAAGTTTTTTTAAGGGTTGACCCCTCATGACTTCAGCTCCTTTGTTGCGGTTTGTGTCCCCCTTCATGTGGAGTCGGACATTCTCTGCTGAGAGCGCCGGTCCGGTGCGCGGGCCGGGCGCACGGCGGAACAGGTCGATCCTTTTGGGGATTTTCCCGGATCGCGGGGGTGGCAGAGCCAGCCTGCGATGTTACACTTACTGAGTGTGTAGTCAGGTGTTCTATTTCTGGAGAGTTGGTTACTAGGCTATGCACAGTGTGAGCTAGGAGCACTGGAACACTAGGAACACTTGTCACGATGGAACGAGTAGAGCTGGAGACCAGCGCGGAGTGTGTCTCGATCGGCAGTCGGCGAAGGAATGTGATATCTGTATGCGAAGCCAAATGCGAGGTAGAAAACTTGGAGAAAATGCGAGAAAACTGAAAGTCAAAGACTGATACGAACAATGCCGTGTGAAAACCAAATCCAAAATTTTTTTTTTTTTTATTATTTAAAGAGTATAGGGTGGGAGGAGGTCTGACCGGGCGAGGAGAAGTGGGCTGCGCCTGTGAGCCCTAGCCCACTTATCAGCTAAATGAGTATGTTTGGGGTTACCTAAAGATGTAGATGGTGATTACAGGTGATTATTGTCGGGGGAAATTTTCAAAAACCCCTCGTAGAATAAAGAAAAGCTATTGAAATATTAAGGATAGGATTTGGGGAATAGGAAATCGAAAAATTCGCCAGGACCCCACCGGAGCCGGCGGGGGAGGGCCACCGGTCCCGGGGGGGGGGGGGGATCACGGGAAGATGATAATGGAGTAGTTGGATATATATACTGCAGTAGTAAATGGAGGTAGAAAGTGAGAATAAGAGAGAAGTGAAAGATGTGAGTGTTATTAAAAGGAAAGCGGAAACGGTATTCTGGCCCGATATGGAAGTTTTTCTGTTGTGTATTCTCCGATCATACGGATCAGTGGGTTCGTGCGGTGTTTAACGTCAAAGTTTGTAATCATGCTGTTAATGTACTCGTCTATAAGTGGTATATTAGCAAGAGTATGTAACTCCTTGGTAGGAAATCTGGTCTCTTTGTTCAAAATGAATTTTAGAATTTTTGACTGGATGACTTGTGCTTTTCTTTTAGATGCTTTGGGCAGTGTTTTCCACCAGCCAACCGAATCATAAGTGAGAACAGGCCTGAGGCACATGATGTATGTTAATAATCGAAGCTTAAGTGATAGATTGGAGCGAGTAGAAATAAAGGGAGATAAGACCCGGAAGGCACGAAGCGTTTTATTTATGCGGTCTGTGAGAGCATGATCCCATTTTAGTTTGGAGTCTAGAATAACACCAAGGTACTTGACTCGATTTGACGAAGCGACAGTCCCACCATCAATTAAGAATTTGTTTTTGTTCGTGAAGTAGTTTAGAGTAGGAAATTTTGAATTAGAAAAAATAATTGCCTCCGTTTTGGCTGGGTTTGGCATCAATTTCCAGCTTTTGAAATATTCAATGATAATATCTAGGTATTTTTGAATTCTCTTAAACAATACCAGGCGAGAATGTCGAGTGGATGTAGAGTAAATGGCTATATCATCTGCATAAAGGGCTACTTCGCAAGATCGCATGGAAGGAATGTCATTGATGTATAGAATGAATAAGAATGGTCCAAGGACAGATCCTTGAGGAACACCAGTTTGGCAGTTATATATTACTGATTTGTGAGAGTTGAACCACACGTAACACGTGCGTTCCAGTAAGTAGGAGTTTAAAAGTCGTAAAATTGAGTGAGGTAGGCCCATCTTGTATAGTTTGTACAAGATGGCCCTATGCCAGACAGTATCAAAAGTGTTCCGTTCCAAAGTAGTCCAATGCCACGCATAAGAAAGAGTGAGGCAAGTCTGTGATAAAAAAAGTCGATAATTGATGGAAGGATTTGCGGCCTGATGTAAGTAGGAGAGTCGGGAGCAATAACAGTAAAATTTGATTTAATCATGCTCTCATAGAGAGTGGTACCAGCCTTATTTGCCCTGGTATTGTTCCAGGAACGATGCTTCGCGTTCCAATCACCTCCGATAATGTACGGAGAGCCAAAGTGTGTAATCAGTCTCAGGTCGCCCACATCCAGGACCCGGCTGGGCTTGGAATAGAAAACACCAACCAAAATGGAGGGATAGTCGAGCCGGACCGCCAGAAACTCCAAATCGGTATGGTCGCGGACAACTGTGAATTTTAAATTATTGTTAATTATTATGGCGACTCCACCCCTCCTGATAGGTTGGTCCTTGCGGACAACCGAATATCCTGGTATGGAGAAACTTATATTTGGAGTGAGCCAGGTTTCCGTGACCAAAAGAATATCACACTCTAACTTGGAAAGATTAGCTATTATTTCATTTCTTTTGGGGAGAATTGATCCCGCATTCCAGGTAATAATATGTGGGAATAAGGCCATTGATCCGTAAAACTAAGGAGCTGTTTGATCTAAGGCCGATATGACCTGCCAGAAAGTTTGGAACTTTTGTGCATTAGTTGAGCACTGTCGTAGCCTGGTAACCAGTGTTTCGACAGTGTTAAGCATTAGATCTAGGTCACAAAGAGTATCTAATTCATGGAAAGCATCAGTTAATTTTTGAAATTGATTTATATTTTGGTTGACTGATTGACTTTGAGCGGGTAGAACACCGTGTGAAAGAGGATGCGATGCTTTAAGCGCATGCGCATAGGACTGTTGGGGAGGGTGACGGAAGGAGGGAGGTGTATTGGACTGAGGTGGTCGGGAGAGAGGGTTGGATGGTAAGGGGGCAAAGTCCGCCAGGGGCGGAGGAGGTTTGGAGTAGACTGGAAGTGTGGGAGGTTTAGGCCCACGCTTCGATAGGTAATTAACAAGTGCAGGGCACTTAAAGTAATTTGCAGTATGGTCCCCGTTGCAGTTGGCACAGCGGCGGGAGATCTCATACGGTTTTGTGCATTCAGAAGAAGCGTGTGAGGCAGCGCATTTGACACAGCGAGGAGGAAGATTACAATTACTGGCTGAGTGGCCATAGGCTTGGCAGCGGAAACACTGAGTATATGTTCTTTTGGATAGGAACTTTTCCCAGTACACCCGGGTGTTGAAGAGGAAGCCGACTTTGTTTATAGATGGAACTGGAGTAGCCGGAGAAAAAATGATTTTGTAGACAGCATAGTAGGAAATGCTGTTTTTGGGAGAAATGTCGGAGAGTGAAGTGGGGTTAAGGCCTCGCGACTTAATTTCGGTAGTTAATTCGTCAATGGGGATGGATGGTAAGCCTTTCAGAACCATCACCAAGTTTCTTTCGGAATTTGAGCTAAACGTGAAGAAGGGGATTTTTGTTTGTTTTAACGTATCCTTGAACACATCGTGCTTTTGGAATTCGTTAAATTGAAGTCGAATTCTGGGACCCAGGAATTTTGCGGAGTATGAATCTTGTCCAAAGTCGTGATTCATTTTTCGATGGAAGGCAGGAATGTTTCTGTCAAAATTAGAAATGTAGATGGGAGGAGGACGTGGTTTCCTGTTGGTAGGAGTTTGATCGGGAGGATTGGGTGTAGAGGAACGGAGAGTTGGAACGTTTGGTATTTGGTCCATGGCGTTAGAATCATTGAGGAATGAGGATAACATCTGAAATCTGTTGCTGGTGACTATGGGCTCTGGCGTGGTAGGTGAGGGGGTTGGGTTTTTTAGAGGAGATACTGAGCTCCTATTTTTTGATTTTTTCAGCTGTGGGAGCTTTGGAGGAGGATGCCATGGCTCCCAAGTGCTTTGTACCTACAGGAGAGGATAAAGGAAGTGACTGTTCTAGAATGTCTTGGGTGTAGTCGGAGGAAGTTTCCATTTCCCGAGCAGGGGTGTTGGAGCGGGAGGGGAGCATGCCGGGGATTACCTCCTCGACATGTCCCGCCCTAAGGACAATCTTCCTTTTATGGATGATAGTAGGCTTTTTCTTGCAGGAAAGGCCTTTACCTGGAGGAGCCAGGTTGATTATGAACGCCCGAAGTGCTTAACCACGACGGGTTGCTTGAACAATGGGTGCCGTATGGTGGGACAAGGCAGGAAGGTAGGGGAGTTGTTATAAAAGGTGAGTTATGTTTTGAACGTTTTCCTTGGCCGGCGGGGAAAGGAAAGAAAAACGCCGAGCCACGTAACGTTCTCCTGTTTCTAGAATGTTCCCGTCAACTCGTTTGATATGCAAAAACTTGTCGAGAATTTAATATTAATAATAGATAAGTACTTAACCATACGTAAACTAGGTCTATAGGTAGAAATGCTGTACACTTAATTCTAGGTAGTAAATAAAGAATAGACTAAATGTAACAAGTAGTATACAATATGAACTAACGAAGTTTTCTATTATAATTAAGTTTACTAAATTTATTAAATTTGCCCTCCATGGACAAAGTCCAGGGGGGAAGACTCATGTAGCTGCCCAGGGGTTTCCTTCTGACGCACTACAATCGTTACTACTAATCGTTAATGTGCGTGTCGTGTACGTGTGGAAACAAGTGCGAATCAGATCGGTATCGATCGCCGAGACGTGCGTTTCGTGGCATAAAATTGTTAAGATAGGTCAGGATCGGTGCAATGACCAACTGCCAAGGACCCACTTCCGTCGAAGCAGATTACTTCGCGAACGAAGGGGTAAGTTTATGTAACTATCTTTTTCTAACATTAATTATCCAAACATTTTTTTCGTAAGTAATAACACACTTTAACGTTTCGGAAAACGAATAAAAGTATGGAACAGTTATTAAACGACTTGTTAATTTAATTGTTATTCATGAATAACGAATAATTGCACATTATTCTTAATTTAAGACGATGTAATATTTGCCATACGTTGCCCCTCGATGCACCCGATCACGACGGCGCGCAGTTGTAACTGAGCGCGCGCTATACGGGCGCTCGCATTGGCCAGTGTTTTTCGTTAATAACTCAGAAACGAAACTTCATACAATATTTTGGTCAAGGAAAAAGTTGTTCAGAATCACCTCAGCTACCTCACATTTCCGAATACTGCGAGACTTACGGACCACCCTGTATACTTTTGTTTAATAACGTATTTTTGTACCGATTCATCCGTAGAAACGATATATCGCAGCTTTTCCTAACTATTGTATATATCATATCATACAATAGCTCAAGATTTCTCATGATACAAACATATAAAAGTGTACCGTAGGGGGTGATGGTCATATCTTTCACAATTGTTGCTTCATATCTGCAAGAAATGCAAAGAAAACGCGTATAATATTAGGCGGGATAGCGATGAACTTTGTAACGCGCAAATATTGTATCGCAGAACTGATATCAATGATCATGAATATGTGTAATATTCGGTTTACGTCCTCTCCATAATTTTTTATTGGACATTTCTTGTTCTGTATAGCGCTTGGTACAATTTTAGTGCACGTTATTGTACTTTAAAAGCATTTTCTAATATTATTCCTCCGGTGGAGACAGGTTTGCTGTCTCCATCCGAAAAATGTTTCTAATTTCCATAAATAATTTAATTTGGTATTATACTTCTGTTTAGTACGAATAATATAAATTTAGCAATTTCATTGTTAATATTGATACCTTTGGTAAACGGACTGTAATATATTAAGGATGCAACGTTTTCTCTTAAATTGACATTTATAATGATGTAGCATTAGTCTACAATACTTTACTACGATATTTATTTTAATCGTTGAATGTATATTGTGTATTGCCACAGTGCAAAATTGGTATTGAATAATATAATTTAGGGGTTGAAGTATTTATTAGACTAACTACGCACGAAGTAAAAATGGCTTCAGCTCCTTGTGTATACGTATTTGACTGATAGAGTGAGTCAGTGTTAGAGGAATGTAACCAAAATGGAATACCATTTTGTTTTTTGAATGCCATTGTTACAAATCAAACGCAATAAATGAAGTTTTGATGGGCACTCAAGCACATATTTAGGCTTTCCATTAGAACAGCTTTCAATTTCTAACATTATAAATAATGGTCGATATTGAAATAACATTATGTAGGAGGTGGACACAGTGAAACTCAGACAAGTAATGAGTAAATATAAGTTTATTAAAAGATTCCAGGACAAGTCGAGCTTGCCCTGTTTACGCTACGTGACAGAGGTGGGAGGGCCGAACTTGGCAAGTACTGTGCCCTACGACGCCATAGGCGTCTGAACTATGTCACAGACCCAGAAAGCCTATCTCCCAAAGCTAAACAGTCTACAATTAATAACAGATAAATTGGACCAAATATGGAATATGTTCCCAAATATGGAATCCGTGACAATAGGTACAATATTTTCATAAAAAACGGACAAGAAATTGTTTTTCTTATTTATTACAGCACTTCGGTTGGAATATCACATTTGAAATGATAGTAAATAAACAAATATCTATTACTTGCAATAGTCACATATCCATGTGTTAAACTGTGCACCAGCAAATTCGTTACGGTATTCGCTATGTTGGATTCCGGGGTAAACGAAATCGTGTGCAACACTTACTTTTGCAAAGAGGTTTTATTTATATTTTATTCTTATGAATACCGTGGCACAACACTCAGGGAACATCGGAGTATAGGGTGTAGCTGGGGCGATTCTAAACAACTGTTTCCTTGACCCAAATGTTCTGGATAGTAATGTTTTTGAGTTATTAACGAAAAACACTGGCCAATGATAGCGCCCGCTGTGCATCGGCTGACGCGCGCTCAGGTGCGAACCGATCACCTGCGATCGGTCGTGATGGGGGCATCGAGGGTTTCGAGGGAAGCGTGCGGCAAATGTTACATCGTCTTAGTTAAGAATAATGTGGAATTATTCGTTATTCGTGAATAAGAAATACACTAATGAGTCGTGTAATATTCATTATCCGAAAGGAATAAAGTGTTGTATTACTTATGAAAAAAATATTTCTTTTATCAGTACGTTTTCAGGTGGATAAATTATGTTTTAAGACAAACGATTTGCATAAATAATGTTAGCAAAAGCTAGTTAAAGTTACCCATTCGTTCACGAATTAATCTGCTTAACATTGTGCGAATCCTGACCTAGGCAACGGTCAACAGCTGATAATACAGCTGATAAACGGCTTAGTATCCCTGCACGATCACTTCACTTCACGATAACTTCACTTGCCACTGTGAAATGTGGAGATATTTAAAAACAATTTATTGCTCCAACGTTTGAACATTTTGTAATATTCTGCGTTTGTACGATTCATGTTGCTCGTTTGGTTAACAGCATGGCTCTGTCAGTTTAAACGTTCGCACTCGCTTCCACACGCACACGCACACACACCGTCTCCAAATTTAGTGGAAATCGGCCCTTATCTTGACTCCGCCGCAGCGCGAGCGTTAGCACTACAATGTTATCCGCATTAAAGAACATTCGTGTGCGTGTGGAAGCAAATGCGAACGTCTAAGCTGGCAGAGTCATGCTGCTCATACTTATAAAAATATTTCACGAAGAACTTTTTGTTGATATATTGCGGCATTGATGTTACATGTCTGTCGATTAATATTAATGGCGTTAATTGTATTAAAAAATGAAAAGTGATGCGTCGATTGAAATTGCATGGTTCTTTACCATGTGTTCTTTTATTCTTATCCATACCATCTAAATCCTGCACTCAGATGGTCGAAAGGCTAAAAATTACTCCGCAAAAATAATGTTAGTTTCGACCGCGTCAAAAACCTGACCGAGGGCCGAACTCGGCATGCACCCACAGCAGTCCTACGTCGCCAAGGAGGTCTGATCTATCTCATAGGCATAGGTCCAATGAGCCCTATCTCCCAAGACTGAACAATCTACAATGCATAGGAACAGCGCCGCACAGACGAGTTCACACGTTTACGGCAGTTCACTGGCTCGTTTGGGGCGGGTAAAATATGATATGAGGAAACAAGACACGCTCCACATTTGTTCCCAAACCTCTTCCAGACCACTTGACTTGGTACTTATCCCGGTAACAGTGTGAGGAGTGAAACAAGTGTGGATCCGCCTTTAGATGGAGCGAACGGTTTCAGAGAATGCACGTGGAGGCTAGAGTGCATGATGGCCCGTGGTCGACATGTGACACATGGCAAGGCTGTGTGTGTCGGTGTGTGCCCTAATGAGTGAGAACTAACAAAGGATAGAATGAGAGGAATGCTAAGAGTGAAAGAATATATTGAGTGGATGATGCGTGCGCGATTCAAAGTCGAAGCAGAGTCGAGTTGGAATTGAGAGACGACTCAGGGACGAAACAGAATCGAACAGAGTCGAGTTAGAATTGAGAGAGAGTTGAAGCAGAAACGAATTAGCGAGGTTCACACACGCGAGAGAGCGAAGTAGTTTCCGAGACGTGTATAACCATACTTCTTTAAGTTTAGAATAAGCTGAGTTAGCAGTTCATAATTTGTCTCATTTTACTAGTAGTATTTGTTTATTCTGTGTAATTGAGTTAGATAAAACCAATTATTTCTTAATGGTATATTCAGAATGAGTTCCACCACGTAATGAAGTAATTGTTGGTCGTGAAAAGGACCGAAGTGGACTTGCTTCAACACCTTGTAGATGTAGATGGCATAACTTTCCTTCCTTTTTCTCTTCTTCTTCTTGTCAGTCTTGCTGATGTTCTTCTGGGCCTTGCCAGCTTTTTGTAGACGTTTCGAGCACTCAACCGACGACGACACCTGGTAACAATTTAAGGGCCACGACTCCTTTGGGGCGAACTCTGAATCGATCTAAGCGCCATTGCAAAGAAACGGGCATTAGTGAAAACAAAAAATTGGCAGGTTCGACATTTGACGAGGTGACATCTAAAGGCATTATACAGAATTATAAACTCACGGTGTGACATATAACGTCATTAGGCACAATTATAAACGGAGAGTGGGAGGCCATAGTTGCCAAATCACATAATTTGGAGGTTCTGTCGCACTGTTGCCACATCTGTTACAATCCTGGCCATTAGCAAAATGAATCGGCTCCAGCCGAGATTTTGATTCCTGCCAGTCGGAGACATTGCTTCTGAACCGCTGGAAATGTTTTTGCAGGTTAATTTTTTTTAAATTCCTAACTATATGACAATGATAAATATTTGCTTACCAATATTTTAAAAACATTTTTTTAATATTTTAATTTAATATACGTATGTAAATCTGAAGATAGAGCGCTGTTCGTGCTACCGTTTCAAACAGTGGGATGTTTTACTACTATTTCGGCTTTCTTTTAGAACACACAATTATTTTTTTTACAAGTATACTGAATAGTGTAAATGAAGGAGATTCCAAGGTCATGTTGAACAAAACAGATTGATAGAACAATATTAATATGTGTAACAATAGAACGTTTTATTCATATTTTGTACGTATTTCATGTATATACATATATAAATTTATCAATTTCTTCTAAAATAATTTGTTGAACTCATGAGAGAAGGCTCTTATTGCTGCTTGACATAGGTCAGGCACAGCCAACTGGCGGGTCGCGGGCCACGTGCGACATGCGTCGTAGTATGCGGTGTCACACCGATTCCCGTCTTGCTGTGCCTGTCATAAGTCCATCAGACGTACATAACACCCTTTCGGAACTGTAATAGATTAAACAATGTAAATATACATATATATATAGTTGTTATTGTATAAGCGGATATAAATTATAAATTCATATATGTATATTTCGAAGTTGTAAAACATTACCTGAAATATGGGAAGGAGCAGTTCGCCGGGAATGGGCAGTTCGTTATCCCTGAGCTGGCTATGCGATGGATTATGTGAGATTCGCCAAACGTTTGACGAACGTTGATTTATTAAAATCCACACAGAATTATAAACTGCAGGAGACTGCACTTTAAATTTCTATGGCTTTGTTAACAACTGTTTAAGTTTGTTGCTCAAAGTTTAAATTGTATCTATACTATTTTGCCAATTGTGCAACATTTCCATCTGTTTTGTCTGCTCCAATTCATAAATATTTTTAGCCATATCTGGCTTTTGGGCGTTCGGTCCGTAATTTAAATCCTTTTCCAAACGAAATTGTTTCCGCAACGTGTTTCGCAATCCTTTTTGCCTTCAGCTTTTCAGTGGATTGCTCATTTTCTTTCTTTCTTCTGTTCTCCATATTGCTCAAAATAAGTGGCGGTTCCTTGTTCATCGTCGTAGTCAATCGGGACAACACTTGTTTCGTGTCATACTGGAGGACAGCAGCAGCACATCTTCCCGTGTATGATCCCCTCTCGCTCAAATTCACTCTTTTTCAACCAATGTATTTGGCGATGATCCCGTTGAAGCTTTCTACGCTATCATTGTTACAGTTGTACAGCAAACTCTCGGCATGCGCCAACAATGGTCGAAGTGTGTCTTTGATTTGTCCATACACTCCCATCTTCGTCAGTTCTGGAACAATGCTCACCTCATCCTTCTTACTGCTTCCATCGCAGAAGTGTTGAAGTTTTGAACAATCTGCGTGTTCACCAAAAACGTGTCTAGGGACGTTGTGTATGTCGGCATACAAATTCTTAATCTTTTCTGCGATTGTCACATTCTGACTGTATCTATATTCTGCGGCTTTCAGTATGTCCGCGCGCATTCGCCGAATACTAGTTTTCACGATTTTCCTCAACGGGCCAGGTGTTGTCTTCTTCACAATTTCCTACATTTTTTTACAAAAATTTCTTAGCAAATGGTTAGTGCATTCTATTTTATTTACCCGAATCTGCGTTCGGTATGGATCAGCATCTATAATTTTCTTGTACACACTGCTGTCCCCATCAGCAATCAACGTTGAGTAAACGAGTCCACGTTTTTCGATGCAAGTCTTGAACCCATCAACTATCGCATCACTTTCCACCGCCGTTGATGCCTTAGTCGTGCCCCAGTTTTTGAAGCACGTATGGGTTCGGGGCTCTTCTTTCTTTGTTGCAGCACACCGGCAAATCCTGCAAAGTTTGTTCCTCACGCCGGTAAATACAACCCTCTTGCTATGGTATCCAATTATGACGCCGATTCCAGACGCGGAATCGAACGATCCAGTCCTGTAGGAACGTTGGATCCAGCTTCCGTCGTCCACAACGGGGATGTGGGGTATGCCGATTCCTGGAACAATATCGCCTCTTTCTATGGCCAAACGTCTTTTTTCCTCTGACGCTGCCACCATTTCTTCCTCTGCAGCAACAATTAGGGACTTCACGATTTTATCGTGGTGCTTCCTAAATTCTTTCTTAGACATGGAGGGTCTGGAGGCAATGGAGGGTCCATTGCTGCAAGGAACTCCTCCATTTGCTATAACTACCTCCGTTCAGAATTGTCCCAGCAACGGCACTCTGGTTTGTTTCCATTTTACTGCTTTCGTCAGGTTCACTGTGGATTTCACCTTTATATTGGCACATAACTTACATTTACCGACTGATTTGTATTTTTATCGACTCTGACGATAACCTGATCAAATTAACTAAAATGTGTCATAATTCTTCTGCATAAATCTTCTGCAAGCAGTTTTTCGAACTGTTCACAATTGACTAGTCAGTCTCGTACACATGTTTCAATGGTCATATGAAAGTTTTGGACAATATTATGATGACAAAAATGCAAGAAAAGATTGACTGTAGAAATGGACTATCCCCTCCACGTGGGGGGAACTCCCTTGGCGATAGTGACGTTCGACAAGGAAGCGGTGTAATATGATCCGAACCGGAGTATCGGTGTGACTAATACTAATTCAACGATGAAACTTTTTTAATCATTAATTTTTTTACATGTAACTTTTACATGTAAAAGTTTCGCCGGCACAGTACGCACGAGGAGACTAAAACACAGGTCTGTGGGTCGGTTTGAACGCCAATAAACACTATTCGTTGAGCCAATGTCATTTTTACAAATGTAAACTTGAGACAGAGACACCGATGCAGGCCAAAGATGGCTGCCGGCATCTCGTCGCATGGTTCATTTAGCAAATATTGAACGATTTAATCGTTTACTCACTGATGTCGCGTACAACAGCCATTCCTTGAAATACCACAATGCCACAGAAATTCGACTGTTCACAATTTATCCCTTCTGGAAGGCGTACGATCTAATTATATGATTTGCACGCATCGGACGTAAGAATAGTTCACTGATTTTCCGTCAGAGGCGTTTATGCTATATTTTAGTTAATTTCACCACGGTATCGTCAGGGTCGATAAAAATAGAAATCCATCGGTAAATGCAGGTCGTAATTTCACACCACGAACGGCGATTCACACGTGAATACGTGATGCGTCAATACAGACACAAGTAAGGCATAGTTGCCGTCACGTACCAAGGCATCCGTCACGCTGTTGCCACATCTACTACAATTATAACTTTCAGCAAAGTGAATCGGCTCGAGCCGTAGCCAATTTTTTTCTAGGTTCGAGTCCCCTTGCGGTTCATTTTTTTTACATAAATTTTGTTAAATTACTAACTATATGACAATGATCTATATTTGTTCACAAATGTTTAAAAAATATTTGTTACATATTTGAATTTAATATTACATACGTCAATATGAATTAACAATAAGAGCGCTTTTCGTGCTACCGTTTCTTTTGCCATGTATCTTGCCAATTATGGTTCTGTTTAATATTTATAACATTTCGACCTGTATACACGTTAAACCAAAGAAAATTTCAGGAAGGGAATACAACATAAAAACATGTAATGATTTATATATATATTTGCACTATTCATTTGTGAAAGTTTATTTTTGTTTAATTATAAAAACAGTTTAATTATAATTATAGAAAGTTTAATTATAAAAATTATAATTTATAATTTGGGTTTAACGTCAGGTACAATGTTATGAAATTAAAAATAAATTTTAACATTTAAAAAATTAAATTAAGTGTAATTGTTTACAAAAAAAAAATTGTTTTCGAAAGGGGGCCGGATAAGGGGGTCAAGTGTGCCCCTAAACCAAATTCAATTTGTGAGGAGCCATTCGATAGCTTGTGAAGAAAGCCAATTTCTGCCAAGTTTCAATCCTGTAACTCAACTGGGAGGGTAGTTACAGGGAAAAAACAAAAATCTAGTTTTTGGACAATATCTTCCATTTTAACGAACAAAAGATTTTGATTAATGTTAAAAAAAATGAACCCGAAGAAGGCTCGAACCTACAAAAAAGTCTGCAGCAGTTTAGCAGTCGGACACTTAACCGCAGGACCACCGCCGTTGTTGAAAACGTATGAAATACGTAGACTTCACCACAGCCCTTTTGCTATGTCTGAACGCCAATAAATTCATCATTCGTTCAGGAGAACGCTATTTCTGAAACTGGCAAGCTTGAGACAGACATCGATGTAGGCAACATGATGGCCGCTGCATCTTGACACATTTCACATTTCGCAAATATTGAACGATTTAATGGTTTATTCACTGCTAAAACCACCAACCGGGCTTCCTTGAACTAGCACAAGATCACAGAAATTCGATTTTTCACAATCTATCACTTCTGGAAAGCGGAGGAACAATATTACGATTTGCACGCATCCGACGTAAGAATAGTTCAATGATTTTCCGTCGGAGGCGTTTATGACACATTTTAGCTAATTTGGCTAGGTTATCGTCAGAGTCGATAAAAATACAAATCAGTCGGTAAATGTAAGTTATAATTTTACACCACGAACGGCGATTCATACGTGAATACGTGATGCTTGAACACAGACGCAAGTAAAACATAGTTGCCGCAACGTATCAAGAACTCTGTGACGCTGTTGTCACATCTATTACAATTATACCCATCAGCAAAATGAATCGGCTCAAGCCGAGATGTTGATTCGAGCCGTTGCAAAAACTTTTTTGTAGGTTCGAGCCCCCCTCGGGTTAATTTTTTTTCTATAATTTTTTTTTAATTACTAACTATATGGCAATTACCTATATTTGAAAAAGGAATAAGAGGAAGGAATAAACAATAAAAACACGTAATGATTTATAAATATATATTTATTTACGATGTAAAAAAATATATATATATATATTTGTTTATATTTGTAAAAAAAAATAATTGTGTGTTCTAAAAGAAAGCCGAAATAGTAGTGAAACATCCCACTGTTTGAAACGGTAGCACGAAAAGCGCTCTAACAAGGAAGACTCTTAACTGGTCGACTCGGATTTTAATGTACTTTTGCAGGTTGATATTACAGAGGCTCCTGATGGTCTACGTAAAATATTAGGTGTAGTTATTCAGAAACTTTAAAGATATTAACAATTAAAGTTACATACCTTCTATGTGATGTCTATATCTTCTATAGATAGAGAGGACTCTTCAAGAAGATTGGTAGCTAAGTGAGATGGTGTATGGCTTGTACCGTAGAGGCCCTAGGTTCGATTCGCGGTTAATTAACTTTTTTTAAATTTATGGTTCCATTTTGGCGACACTGTGCACTTTCTAAATTATAGCTAGTTCTTTTCAAATGTTAATAACTTTGAAACAAGTTTTCGAAGTCGGTCCAAGATGCATAGCTAGTCCTGTAGGAATCAGTGTAGTTTTTGTAGCCTAGCGAAAGGTATTCCTCTTCAGTTCGATTTTTTATTGTGTTTGGTGTATGTACAATGTTATTTAATTTTTGTGATTTGTGGACATTGTTCGAATATGTGGCCAAAATGAAATCATGAATGAAAAAAAATAATTAACCGGGAATCGAACCCGGGGACCTCTACCGTACAAGTTATAAACAATCTCGCTTGGCTACCAATCGTCTTGAAGCTCTTTCTCTATTTATAGAAGATATGTACATCACATAGAAGGTATGTAACTTTAATTGTTAATATCTTTAAAGTTTCTGAATTACTACACCTAATATTTTACGTAGACCATCAGGAGCCTGTGTAATATCAACCTGCAAAAGTACATTAAAATCCGAGTCGACCAGTTAAGAGTCTTCCCTTAAGTTCAGACTTACATACGTATATTAAATGAAAATATTTAAAAAATGTTTTTAAAATATTGGTAAGCAAATATTGATCATTGTCATATAGATAGGAATTAAAAAAAAAATTAATGTAAAAAAATATACGCGAGGGGGATCGAACCTACAAAAAAGTTTGCAGCGGTTCAGAAGCAATGGCTACGTATGGCAGGAATCAAAGTCTCGGCTCGTGCCGATTCATTTTGCTGATGGCCAGGATTGTAACAGATGTGGCAACAGTGTGACAGAACTCCCAAATTATGTGATTTGGCAACTATGGTCTCCCACATTCCGTTTATAATTGTGCCTAATGACGTTAGATGTCACACCGTGAGTTTATAATTCTGTATAATGCCTTTAGATGTCATCCCGTCAAATGTCGAACCTGCCAATTTGTTGTTTTCACTAATGCCCGTTTCTTTGCAATGGCGCTTAGATCGATTCGGAGTTCGCCCCAAAGGAGTCGGAGCCCTTAATGCAATTATAGAGACGCGGGATCGATTCTACGAAATCGAGCCTCTCTCTCGCGCATGGCGTATACGTGCATGCTTTCCTTTGTTTGTGTGAGTGCACGCACACAGGTCATGGCGCCGGGAGTCGGGGCCCTTAAGAAAACTCGCCGCAAAACTATACTGCGTTTTCTAGAATTGTGTTGACTTTTGGGATAGATCTCGCACCTTTAGTTCCGATTTATACCGTGTATTGTATCCGTTTGATGTGTTTCATGTTTAACACATGTACTCACGATTAGTTTATGGCATAATTATAAATTCTCTAAATTTTCTTTATCTTTCCTTTCTTATTGATGTTTCTTGCATTGAATTCTTTGTCTTGATTTCTGTACCATTAGAGTTTTCTTTTCGATACGAAGGTCCTAAAATTTTCACGAATTTTATGCTAGATTTCCAGTTATATTGTCGCATTGATTTTTTTATCAACGACTTTTATTGTTGCGATGACGATTTCTCTCATATACTGTTATTTCAATTTTCTTGATGTAGAGAAGACGCGTTATGATTCGTTAATATTGTTACGCTATCGCGTTAGCCAGGCTTAATGTCTAGTAACATCGAATCACGGATCGACAATAAAGTCGCACTTATCGATAGCGATGGGAACTCGGGAGCGAAATTCAAAGTCAGATGAACATATGGACTACCCCGATTTATACATCAGTTAATTAATGTACGCGTATTCTTAGAAAACGCTGTAAGATTTTTCAACTTTTTAGCGTTTTCTTCCAGGTTTTTTCCATGGCTCCCCATTTACCGTTACCATGCGACTTTCACGCGTTTACCGGGTTTTTCCCATTTCTCCCCTTTGCGCGCACACCCCTTCGTCCGTACCGGAAAGCGAATATGTTGCCACCTCCACGCGCCCGAGGGCGACCCAAGGCCCAACAAGACTCAACCTCATTGGCCGCTACCAAAGGAGAGGGGGAAAGCAGGAACTCAAGAAGAAGAACCAGAGCCGTAATGGAAACAAGAAGAAGACACATTCAGGAGAACTTCATTATTTCTCGAACTATCAGCATCTCTTACGCTGAATAAAAGAATAAACAGTCCTTCTTTCTAAACTCTACAACTTGTGTTTGATTCTTTCGCGCCTCTTCACAAGCAGAGCGGTTCAGCGCTCCACGGGCAACCGAACCTGCATAAACTCCCCATATCCCACCAATAGATACGCAACATAGCTATATCTTTTTGGTGACAGCGGTGGGATTATTCAAAATAAGGAGGATAAAATTGGAAATTCATCCTCGGCAGCCGGCTTGTGGAAGGCGTTCATCGACGGTGCAATCTCTCTCTCCTGGGTTTTGCACGGTTTCCCCAGGAGCAAGGATAAATATCGGAGAGGAAAGCGGTAACTACGGCCGTGCCGACTACCCTGGTTTATCGCATGCACATCCAAGACGACCTGAAGGACAAATAACGAGAATTCCATCCACGACATCGAGGCAGAAACGACGACCGACGGATAGCTGTGCACTGACCTGCAATCCATCAATCGAGGAGACGACGAAGGAACAGTGGACCATCGAAAACGCAGTTGGAGTGGCAACGTGTTGACCTTAAAAGACAAGCAAATTAAGTGAACTTTGCGCGAACGGTGTTTAGTTATGAACAAGAACCTCGCGTAAGTCTGTAACTCCGGAAATTATATTAGATTTCATTATGAAATAGAACCATAGCCAGAATATTTTCGTGATCGCGTCTCGGAAACGTAGGACGATCCGCAGTGGTGGTAGAAGCCCCTTTTTCAATTAAAAATTTATCTGTAGTATCAGCTCGACGGAATTTTCCCTCGAGCGCCTCAGACAGGCAACCCGTTATTCCACGTTTCGATGGAAGCCCTTGCTGGCTTATACAGTTCGAAAAATTGCAGAGAAGCCTGCACTTCAATTAACCCCGTAAATAAATGGCTGCTTCTCAGTCATACCCCGCACACATGTGCAAGTAGAATTGAAATTTATTTCCCAAAAGAGAGTATTACAAACAAGAAGACTCGTTAAGAAGTACTGATGTTCATTATAGCCCCAGGGATCAGAAAGTGATTACCTTCCCTGTCGTTTTCTTTCATTCGATTTTTCCCTCACACCGTTCTGCTCTTGCGTTGATATTGGGTCTCGTCGAGTATTCATGCATTGTATAACGTGTTTCGCATTCGTGTATGCATGTGCGAGTAAGATACCTTTCCGACGTTTCTGTACCCTCGTATATATCTATCATTGGAGATCGAACGAGAACGTTGTGTCGAGGAGGAAAGGACGTACAGACGAATGAGTTCAACCACCAGATAGAACCTCTTTGGCGAGGCTTGAACAAAAGTCGAGACATTACCCTTACACCCAGCACCCACAAAATCCAAAAACACCCGGAGCTTTCGTGTGTGACACTCGCAGGCGCCGGCGAGCTGTTACCCGCGGATTCTCTGGACTCCAATCCTACCCAAACAGAATTAAGAATTCGTAGCCTCCGTTTTCCTAACGCGTGGGAAGACGGTAGCGAAAAACGAAACCGGAAATTGACGATACGAATCCTGACAAACATCATACCACAGACAAAGAGGAGGTTCCTACTTTCCCTATGAAGCCATCTTCAGGAGGATTAGGGCCATCCCTCTACGCGACCGGGAATAGCTACGCAGAAGACGTAGATTGTGCAAGGATTGCGTTCACCCGCATCGGAGTTGATGTTCGAAACAGGAGGCTGGTGAACCGGATAGGTTGTATAACCCACAATTCCGGACCAGCCCCGGCTAGAGCTCGCTCGATGTCGGAGGAGGAAAAGGTTACGTTGCAATACGTAAACGGTGCTGTCCTGACGAAGTTCGGAAGCACCATAGTGTATAAGAGAAAAGTGCCATAAAGCACTTGTTGTTGGAACGCAAATCCAAGCTGGGAACGAAGCAGTGTGAGATATCTGCGAAGAAAAGAAAACGTTAACCGAAATGTGACACAGATTCTACCCTATAGAACGACAGATGACGAACCTACCCTTCTCCGTTACCTACATCAAGGAAAGAAACAGAAACCTGTTCACGTTCCAAGGTAACTTTACCAGAAATCCTGATACCATACCCTTACACAGTATAAATTTGGAAACTATAGCCATTGTACCCACAGAATCAATTCATCAATCGATACGAATATCCCAGAGACATCCATATAGATCTCTATTATACTTCACCAGGCCGATAACAAAAGCATTTGGTAAGATCTCAATAATCACAGGATTACATCCACCGCATTTCAACTACAACCATTTGGCTCTCTCGTTCACATACATTCAGTCTTCACAGATGATCTAAAAATCATTATTCCACCAGAACATGCCACTCCTGTAAACGAAGTAACCGATCCCCAATGATTTGCCCTACGAAGTTAAAATTTCAATACTATCTGAACTCTCTAAGGAAAAGATACCTCGTATACTTGCCCATTATCTGGATAAATTGTTCACAAAAAGATCTCCACTACCACAGCTGCGATCAGAAAACCAAGCTAGAGAAGTCCAGAATGTTATACGAAACGAATATCGAACCGTGGCCATACCTTGTAACGAGTCCACAAAACGACTTGACTGAGTTAGAAATAGGAAACAACAAACTAGGAAGGTCCACACAAATAAAATAAAAATCAGCTTCCCTGACTCCTAACCGTAAACAATAACAATGCGATTAACGTCAACCGACACGTAGTCTTGAGCTTGCTCGTCATGTACGTAACGTAATGTATACCTGTGCAATTGATAAAATTGGAAAATTCGCCGATCATCGCGTAGAAATATCCACTCATGTATAAAAGTATGTAATTCGAAAGCTGTCACCCATAGGTAACACCTTTTGATAAGGGGGGAGGTGTTACGCTATCGCGTTAGCCAGGCTTAATGTCTAGTAACATCGAATCACGGATCGACAATAAAGTCGCACTTATCGATAGCGATGGGAACTCGGGAGCGAAATTCAAAGTCAGATGAACATATGGACTACCCCGATTTATACATCAGTTAATTAATGTACGCGTATTCTTAGAAAACGCTGTAAGATTCTTCAACTTTTTAGCGTTCTCTTCCAGGTTTTTTCCATGGCTCCCCATTTACCGTTACCATGCGACTTTCACGCGTTTACCGGGTTTTTCCCATTTCTCCCCTTTGCGCGCACACCCCTTCGTCCGTACCGGAAAGCGAATATGTTGCCACCTCCACGCGCCCGAGGGCGACCCAAGGCCCAACAAGACTCAACCTCATTGGCCGCTACCAAAGGAGAGGGGGAAAGCAGGAACTCAAGAAGAAGAACCAGAGCCGTAATGGAAACAAGAAGAAGACACATTCAGGAGAACTTCATTATTTCTCGAACTATCAGCATCTCTTACGCTGAATAAAAGAATAAACAGTCCTTCTTTCTAAACTCTACAACTTGTGTTTGATTCTTTCGCGCCTCTTCACAAGCAGAGCGGTTCAGCGCTCCACGGGCAACCGAACCTGCATAAACTCCCCATATCCCACCAATAGATACGCAACAATATCATCCCCAGTGGCGGCTCGTAGCTACAATTAGTCGGGGTGCTGTTCCAGAAAATGTATAACCACAGCCTTCTCTAGTACTAGCCGTGCTGAAGGTAAAAATGGCAACGCAGCGGGAGTCCGGGTGTGATATATATATCAATATACCTAGCCCAACCCACCCGACCGGACTCTCAGTTTCTCCATACCGGCCTCTCACTTTCCCGCTTATTTTTCGAATGTTTGCACATCAATCTGTACTTATTGTCAGTAGAAACTTTTTAAAATATAAAAGTAAGTGCAGTAATGCAGGGAAGTTTCATTTATTAACTATGTAGGTCTTAATCTTTGTGTATAGCACATTTATTTACTAAAAGCTATTGTGCATTCAATATATTTCAATTTAGTGTTAATTATTGGAAAACTAGATTATGAGGAAGTTTGATAATGTGTAATACACAGTTCAGTTTAATAAAAGAATACCTTATTATATTGTAAAGGGAAGGTACGTCCTTATTCAAAGGAGAAACTCTATCGAATGAATTTAGAATAGAAGGGTCAAGCATTCGGACCCTATGGGTCCCTTTTAACATAAAACCTCGTATAATCAGTGGCATTCTATTCCACAATACATTCCCAGAACTTATAAGAGATAATTTTGGTTTAACTGGGCTTTATTCAATAGATAAAACCAACATTAATAACATTTTAATAGTATCATAACTAATTTTTTACAAGTTCATATTTATTATATACATACACAATTTTTGAAAAATTCACAAGTTTCATACTATATTTATTAGTTAATAATGCCACAGTGTTGTTATGTTTCCAATTGTAGGGGAATAATATTAATGATCTTCATAATCTTCCTGCCGATGTAAACGGATTTTCAAAAATTTTCAATACCGAATATTTATCCACGTGTGTTGTAGATGATTATATTAATATTTATATATCCGGTTATGGGTCCCATTCCGTTGCTAAAAAATTAAATTGTAATATATGTAAATAATTGATTTTGGGAGGATAAAGGTACAACTATAAATAATGTACATTTTGATCACTTACAACGAGGTGGTCTTTCCATTCCCACAGAAGAAGTAATAACCTTATTTACTCATATATGTGAAACAATGAAAGCCATAATAAATGGTACCAATTTGGAATCAGATTTTCTAAAATCTGAAAATCATAAGCACATTTTATGTAAATTAACATATATTAATATTCAATCAAATGCACATCATTTAGCTTTTTCTGATACATGCATTTGTGGTGAAGATTTTATAATTACCTGCACAACCTTTCCCTTCCAACTTATCCAACCTCTTTCCGTGCTCACTTAACCTCTTTGACTTCGTATCAATAATTTTGTCTATTTCAGGTTTCTATTAACTTATATATCACTCCATTCATTTTCAAATGTTGCGTTTTAGTTTAAAGATGATTCTATTTCGCTTCATACTTACATTTTCTTAAAACTACTGTAAAATATTTCCAATTTTATGTATCACATCACCAAACCATTCCGAGAGTCCACAAAATGTATACCACATTTATAACTATTAGTATAATTTAATATCACTTCTACTTACCATAGTTATAATATTTATATATTACTCAGACATAATTAATAAAGAATTGTGTACTTTAACATAATTTTCTATGAGAAAATGCGTTAATTGTAATCCCAAGTACAAGACTCCCATTACTGAAAATAGGACTCCCGATCGGTAAACACGCGGTGTTGCCACGTTGTTCAGCACGGCTAGTACTAGAGTAGGCTGTGGTATAATCTTTGTTCTAAAATTGTGTAAAACATGCGCACAACAGTCAAACACCACGCCGCTGAAACTGTGAAGCGCACAGTTCCATACAAAGATTTTTATATCTTTTTCATAAACTGGGGGATGGCTTCTGACATTAAGCTTAAGGATTATATGTAAATATGTAAAATATATGCAAAAAGATGATTCTATATAATAAATGTTATCGATAAAGTGTCGACGATAATATCACGTGAAAATTAGGGGGTGCTGCAGTTCCGCAGTGCCTATACTCGAGCCGCCACTGATCATCCCTATTGTCTTGCAGAAAAAATGTTTACCTTACAAGGAAGGTTAGGCAACCCGAAGATTCCGAAAATTATGAAACTTTGCATACAAGTACAGTATGTCCTCCGTAATACAACCCTATTTTCCAATTGTGCCATAACTCGGTTTTAAGGGGTGAAATCAGCCCTTGAAAAAAATCGAGAATTTTCTTTTTTGTGAGATATCTCAGGAACGCTGAGAGATATCTGAAAAAAGTTTAATTCAAACTTGCATCGTTTTATTGTGTTTACGTAACTGCGTAAAAAATTTGTTGGAAAAATACGTGGTTTTCGAGTTACCCCTCCCCCCACCCTCTCCGCCCTAAGAAAATATTGTTTACTCTTGGTGCTGAAATACCTCTGGGTACCCTCTTTTCATATCTCTAAATGACATATGTGTTAAAATTTTTTTTTTTAATAAAGAAAATCATTATTAACGTATTTGGAGTCCATTTACGCACTTTTCTTCAATAAACTGGTCTCACAACGCAATACTTAAATAATTTACATTTATTTTAAGTTCATTCACATGAAAATTATTCATATTAAATTTAATTGTAGCAGTATAACAGTTTTTAATAATAAAATAAGTATTTAAACGTTTCCATTCTCTTTTTGTACATTTTTCCACATCGAAGGGTTGTGTAAGTAACAAACGACAAAAATAGTAAAACTCACGGTTTGTAATTGGTACAATAATGATATTGCTCGTAGAAATGTTCGAAACAAAGGTACTCGCCACACCAAGCACATCGCATAAAGGCCGCCCCGCCACAAATACTACACTTTGGTATAGTTTTTTCACTCCTATAGTAACAGAAATCTACGGGATTTTGGAACTCGCTGGGATGCGTGTCTATATATCCGCTTTTAAACCAAGCATATTGGAAAAGATTTTTGAATCTGGGCGAAGAAAGTTGGTTATGGGTTAACGACTGCAATTTAATTATTTCATTGCGTGAATGCAGATTGATATTTTCGTCCAGGAGAATTACATTATCCGAAAATGTCCGTACAAAATTTTTCCAAATGCGGAAACCAAATACATCCAAAGGTTGAATCATACCCGTCGTTTTCTTTGGAATGATTGAAAATGCCACTTCTTGATTTTCTGGAATCAGCTGATTTAACTGATTTGGGCAGTGTCCAGACCACGAATCGAGTAGTAGCATACTTTTGCGGCCAGTATTGGGCAGATATACTTGGCTAAACCAAGTTTTGAAATGTTTTGCCGTGAGTTTTCCTGATTTCGAAGCTTCGATGTAAATATTACTTGGTCGGAATAGTGTTTCTTGCACCTTCGGGCCAAATGTTCCTGTATGCTCCTTCAAAACTATGTATAAGGGTGAAAGCAGACGCCCGCTTGCTGAAATAATAGGCATAATAGTGTAACTGTGTGTCGTAGCGGACACCGATTGAACCACTGCTTCTACTGTTTTCACTCCTGATTTTGCCAATGTTCGTCCAGAATGTATTTCAAGGTTGAAGCCACTTTCGTCTGCATTATAAATTTCTTCAACTCCGATTGTTGGAATGCTAGATCTTACGTTCGAAACAAAAGTTGCTGCAACATTTTGCAAGTTACCAATATCTTGAAACGTAGATCGCGTTCTGAATGTTGTTATCTTGCGAGATACGATTCCATGCACATTCTTGAAATTCCAAATCCACCATTTACTTGCCTTGAATTCGGGTAGGTCCACTAGTAGGTCTTTTGCTTCCAAAGCCCATAATCTCAAATTCATGTCATGGACAATAAGTCTCCTGTCAGAAGCTTCTTCGAACTTTTGCAATACATATTCCGTAATAAATGTAAGTTTATCTGCATTTGTTCCACCCTTCTCAAGACCTGCAGCCCACCTGTATAGCTGATGCACCGATTTAACCTTCCGAAAGTTTTTTTGTACAGTGGTTAGCGGTCGAAGTGTTTGTCTTCCGCTTTTCCAAAACTCCACAGCTTTTTTCTTATAACTTATATCGACTTTTCCACCTACTTCATCAACAATACACTCTCCAGGGTCAAAATTATCTTCTTCATATTCTGTAGGCGTAATATGCTCTACAATTTGAGCACTATGTGGTTCTGATGGATCATCAAATTCAAGCACATAATCATGTTCAATTGATGGTGAATAATACGTACTTTGGAAACTATTGATAATATCACGAATTTCATTATGTATGTCAACTTCTACCGGCTTTATTGGTGTCTGCGTTATACTCGCGATTTGAAACGTAGTAGCTAACATGTTTATTACGGTAGCGATATTAATCGACTTCATTTTAACGAAATGTCTTTGAATGCAATGAACACTGACTTTTAAATGGCACCGTGTGCACTTGACTACTGTCGTACATCCAACTGTAAATGAGCTACATCCTCGCGAACATTTATATACAAGCATCACCGGAAAACTGCGCAAAATAAGTAACATTTCGAAGATAAGTGTAACGATAATAGAAACCTCAGACGGTCAATATTATTATTAATATTTCAAGGTTTTCAATAGTATTCACAATACGTATTGACCGTCTGAGGTCTGAGGTTGACATTGTTTGAACAGTTATGTTTGTACAGTGCTTATCGTTATATTCTGATACCGAGTTGGAGTGAAATGTTCGTGGAGCGGCTGCTATTCGCCGATATGCGTGGTGTCGCGAGTACTTTTGTCTCAAACATTTCCATGAGAATTATTGTTATTGTACTAATTATAAACCGTAATTTTCATTGTATTCATCATTGGCTTAATAGAGAATATTTAAATATTTAAATAAACATTTTATTAATAAAAACTGTTTTACTGCTACAATTAAATTTAATATGAATAATTTTGATGTAAGTGAACTTAAAATAAATGTAAATTATATAAGTATTGTGTTGTGAGAGCAGTTTATTGAAGAAAAGTGCGTAAAAGGAGTCCAAATTCGTTAATGTTTTTTTTTATTTAAAAAAAAATTTCAACACATATGTCATTTAGAGATATGAAAAGAGGGTACCCAGAGGTATTTCAGCACCAAGAGTAAACAATATTTTCTTAGGGCGGAGAGGGTGGGGGGAGGGGTAACTCGAAAACCACGTATTTTTCCAACAAATTTTTTACGCAGTTACGTAAACACAATAAAACGATGCAAGTTTGAATTAAACTTTTTTCAGATATCTCTCAGCGTTCCTGAGATATCTCACGAAAAAGAAAATTCTCGATTTTTTTCAAGGGCTGATTTCACCCCTTAAAACCGAGTTATGGCACAATTGGAAAATAGGGTTGTATTACGGATGACATACTGTACTTGTATGCAAAGTTTCATAATTTTCGGAATCTTCGGGTTGCCTAACCTTCCTTGTTAGTTATTGCATGGAAGTAGTGGAAAATTCCCCCGCTTCCGGAAGAAGTAAATGGTCTCCAATGGTAAATGGTGATACGTGACTATTATACCCACGTTCAAGTGATTTAAACACTAATGGTTGGTATATGTCTTCAATACTAAAATGTATTCAAGCAGAGTCTAATTAAATGCAATGATAGATTTGTACTGTAAGAGGTTTTCCTCTCCACTTAATTATCAAAATTGAAACACCAATTATTCCGCTAACTAAATAATTTAATAAATTGTTATATACATATATTTTGGCTTGTATAAATTTTACAGAAAATAGATAAAGAAGTAGGCTTTGATGAAAATTCGTATTGTCATTCAACAATCGCGACAATATACCCTTTTCCCAAATATAATATACTTATTGATATCTTTGTATGCATATTTTATATCCTGCATACTTTTGCATATTTCGTATAAAAATATTATTTTGCCTTTGGTTCGGTTTGAATTAGGATAATCTTAACACTGTTTTCAGGAGTTGTTCTAGTGTGGAAGGCGTAGTTGCAGATTGTTTTTAGGATTTTTTTGCAAACAGATATGTTCAAGATTGGAAACATTTCGCGCCCTACTGGGAGGGCGCTCGTAATCTCTGCGCCTTGCGCTATTCCGTTGCTGGTTGAATGCCAGAGAGATTGTGACCCAAACATTGCATTTACCAGGCGAGGTGTCGATTCCATGTTTACATGCCGCTCCAGCTGCTAGCCGAGCGTGATATGGTCAGCAAAAAGAAAATTACTTTATCCATGGACGAACGATTGAAAGTCTTAGATGACTTGAAAACGTTCAGCATTTCGATCGTTGCAAGAAAATACAACGTGCACCAGTCAACAATTTCGCGGATAAAAATTAACGCCTCAAAAGTTATGGAGTTCGTCGACAAAGGGAAGATGCAGCAAAAACGACGAAGGATCAGACCATCGTTCTACGACGCATTGGAGCAAAGTTTGATGGCTTGGTTCATGGAAAGAAGATCTTTTGGCGACTTCATTTCGAATGCTGTGCTTGTGCAAAAAGCAACGGAATTAAGGAACAATATGGGGTTGCCGTCGGGATTTAAAGTTAGTAAGGGCTGGTTAGATGGGTTTAAAAAAAGACAAAATATACGATTAGTAAAAGTGCACGGGGAAAGCGCCAGTGCTGATGAAGATTCAGCGAAAAAATTCTGCGACAATTTTACAAAGTTATTGAAAGAAGATGACAGTATTCACAAAGACAATGTGTATAACATGGACCAGAGTGGGCTTTTATGGAAAGCCTTACCTTCAAAAACATTGGCGGGAAGAAAAGAAAAGTTCACCAAGGGGTATAAAAACCGCAAAGAGCGAATTACGGTAGCACTATGTGCAAATGCATCTGGGACGCACAAGTTGATGCCGTTAGTAATTAACAGCTATGAAAATCCGAGAGCTCTAAAGCATTGCAAAAATAATCTTCCCGTCATCTTCAAATCGCAGAAGAATGCGGGGATGACGCAAATACTTTTTCGTGATTGGTACCAAAATTATTTTAAGCCCAGTGTACAAGCACACCAGGTGCATAATGGAGTGACTGGTAAAGTTGTTTTACTATTAGATAATTGCAGAGGACATCAAGTGCCACCAGAATTACAAGATGAAGTGGATTTTAAAATTATGTATCTGCCTCCTAATACAACCAGTTTAATTCAACCCATGGACCAAGGCGTAATAGCTAAGTTGAAAGCACTGTATCGCCAGAAAACAATAAACAAAGCTCTTCCATATGAAGGTGGAATATATGAATTTCAAAAGCAATTGACATTAAAAGATTGCATAGAAGTATTACACGATTCCTGGATGGATGTATCAGCAGAAACTATAATTAATTCGTGGAAGAAAATTATTCAGAATCAACTGGATACAGTTTGGACTACGAGGCAGGACCTAAGCAATTTAACAGGAAATACATACAAGGAAGAGGATATCATACAATTTGTATCCAGTTGTGAAGAAGAAGAAAGAAGAAAATCCACAGAGCAGAAAGATGAAGAAAAGCAGGGAGATGTAGATACAGAAGAACAAGGGAATGAAAGAGAGGCGCTACCATATTTATTTCAACATTTGGAGCAGCACGTATTGCAAGAAACGCCTTTCATTAAAAATGTGTTCAAGGTCTTCAAAAACCATTTTTTAGGTAATGTTTGTATTAATTATAAGGGCAATTATATAATTTTATAAAAATTATAGACATAATTTTATAAAAATTATAGACATAATTTTCATTTTAATAACTAATTTTTACTTTTTAGGCATCAATGATTAACGTCTGAAAATATCAAAGGAAAGTAGGATAAATGAATCTGGACATCATTTTAAAAAAATATATAAAAAAACTGTTTAAAAACCGCGCTTATATTAAAATGCACTAAAAAGGAGAAAATAATTTTTATTCTGGTTCTCCATGAAATACCGTTAAATGATTATTAATATTTTTCCCCAAAATTTTAAGCAATTAGTTCAAAATTTCTTCAGTTATAAAATTAGTTAATTTAGATAAAATCATGACATTAGTGAATATAAATAAAAGCGTGGAGCGCTCACCAAGATTACAGCAATATAGTTTAGCACTCCACGCTTTTATTTATAGTCACTAATGTCATGATTTTATTTAAATTTTTATTACATTTTTCTATCTACTCCGACACTAATTTTTTTTTTACTTACTCTCTCGACGACGCCACGCGCAGTTAAAACCAAAGACTAGCATTTTAAATTTTCTTTATTACTTGTTATCCTATTGTTAAAGGTTTTGAGTATTTTTTAGAAATAAATAGAGTAAATCCATTTGTGTTTATTATTATTATTTGTGTGTCTATCGGTAAGAATCGGCCACAAAATTGGTGACCCCGACGTGATCACAAATGGATAGCCAAAACACGCTACGCGATCAGAAATTTATCTGTTAACCCTCCGACAGCGATGCCGGAGTCATTGATTTGGAGACCGATACGCACACAGTGATGGAGCTGTTTGTGTTAGGCGCGAGCGGGCCGTTTTAGCCGTACCCCAAAATTGGAAAAACCCGGAACTCGCTTGGCTGAATGGAAACAAATGTGCAGCGAGAGATTATTCTTGCGACGACCAGCGACTTGAGCGAACCTCTCTTCGAATTCCTTTACAGTTTTCCGTTTTACTTGAGTCAGATAAAGCGATCAGATAAACAGATAACAGATAAAGTGTTCTAATCCAAAAAGGTCAGGGAGTCATGCTATCTAGATCTCCAGATCGCGCCAGCACAGTAGAACCAAACACGACTGGTGGAAATGCTCCACCTATATTAAGTACGCCTGACTTGCAAACTCAAAACCCGCTCAATGAAGGCATGGTTTACACACTAAGCAGGGCACAGCTGCCCGTTTTCATCAAGGAGCAGATTGATTTGTGGTTTGTGTTGGTAGAATCTGCATTTCGTGCATCCAGAACGAGTAATGACGAAAACAAATACAATCTAGTACTACAAGCCTTGGATATGGATACGTTGCGTTACGTTACGGATATTCTCCATCATCCACCAGAAAAGAACAAGTACGTAACTTTGGAGAATGCTTTACTACAACGTGTTTCTGATTCCAGTGCAAACGCGTTTCGTTGCACCTTGCCTTGTAATTTTACCAAACAAAGTCAGGGAAAAACCATCGTACCATCAAGCAGTTCTTGGGCGAGTCCACATCGTCCGCAAGAAAAACGACGGTTGGAGACTATGTGGATACTATAGGCAATTGAATGCCATGACTCAGTCGGACAAGTATCCACCTCCACTCATTCAACATCTTTTTGCACTTCTTCACGGGAAATCTATTTTTTCTACGTTGGATCATGAGAAAGCGTATCATCAGATACCGATGTTCGAGGACGACATTAAAAAGACTGTTATATGTGCGCCCTAGGCTTTATATGAATATCTAGTCATGGCTTTTCGACTTAAGAATGCCACACAGATGTTTCAGAGGTTTATTAATTCAGTTTTTCGAGGTTTTGATTTCGTTTTCGTTTACATTGATGACATCCTGGTCATGTCTGAGAATGAAAACGAGCACAAAGAACATTTACAAAAAGTTTTGCAGAAGTTACAACAATACTCGCTATCAATTTATCTGGATAAATGTACTCTTGGACAACAAGAAGTAAATTTCCTGGGTTACACCATGAGTTAGACAGGTTTCTCGCCTACAGCAGAGAAGATCGAGAGAATCGCTAGTTATCCGAAATCACAGACCATAATGGAACTCCGTCGATTTTTAGGCATGATCAATTATTACAGAAAAGGTTTATCTCATGCAGCAGAACTCCAGACACCGTTAAATAATTACCTGAACCAATCGAAGAAGAATGAAAAGACCAAGATTACATGGAGCGACGAATCCAATAAAGCATTTGAAGACTGCAGAAATAGCCTCACTCAAGTTGCTCATACAGCTCATACAGCGACAACAGACGCTTCCATGACCGCCATAGGTGCGTCATTGGAGCAATTGGATGATAACATTTGGAACCGATAGGGTTTTTCTACCGCAAACTCAGCAGCACAGAGCAGAAGTACAGCACGTACGATCGAGAACTTCTCGCCATTTTTGCAGCAACATAATTTCAACATCTCGTTGAATGCCGTCATTTTATTATCAGAACCGACCACAAACCACTCATATACGCTTTCAAACAGAAGCTGGGGAAAGCTTCTGAACGACAACTGCGACAGCTGGACTACATTTCCTAATACTCCACGGATATAATTTATATGAAGGGAGATGAGAACGTAGTTGCGGATGCACTTTTTCTCATTGACACCACCAATATGCCAACTGTATTGGATGCAAAGTCAATATATCTGGAACAGCAAAATGATAATGAGTTGCAGGAGCTCATCCGAAACTCATCATCATTGAAACTTCAACAGCTAACAATAGAGCCAGCCCCAAAATCTACTGTGATATTTCATCCGCCACTGTAAAACCATTTATTCCAGAATCACTTGGTAGCGCAGCTTTCAACATTGTCCATAATCTGCCTCACCCCAGCGGCAGAAACACATTACGACAGTTGAGAGAGAAATTCATCTGGCCGGGCATACAACGAGACGCCATTAGGTGGTCTCGCCATTAGATGTTTAGCTTGCCAGAGAGCGAAAGTCCATCGTCACAACAAGCTGAGTCCAAAACACATAGATGTTCCGGACAGTCGTTTCAGTCATACCAATACAGTCTGACAGTCATCGACCGATTTTCCAGATAGCCAGTCGCAGTTCCACTTAAGAATATCACTACAGACACAATAGTTACTGCTCTTATTGACCTTTGGATCTCTCATTATGGAACGCCGATCACAATTACGTCAGATCAGGGATCACAATTCGAGGCCGCATTGTTTCAAACTCTGTCGAATATCATTGGGGCCAAGAAGAACAGAACAACGCCGTTTCACCCACAATCCAAAGGATTGGTTGAGAGATGGCACGGGACGTTGAAGACGGCTCTGAGGTGTTCACCGGAATCTTAAGGCTGCTTAAGGCCGCTTAAGGCTGCGGTCAGAGTGGATCCGATATCGGTCGATTCGACAGACGACCGACTGCAGTCTAACATGCACGATGTCTTGGCATGCATGTGGGTGTGTCTTTTCATCCGATTTCGTCGTCCTACATGGTCAGAGTGGCACCAATGTCGGGTGGTTCGCTCGGCGCCTGACCTCAGCTAAAATCTGTGAGCGTTTCGATGTGTTGAGAGGCATGTGTGTAGTTTATCGGTGCAGCCGTTCTCGTCGGGCAAGTCGAAGTCGGACAAATTCAACAATTTTGAATTTTGTCGTAACATACACTTGAGACGCCTCCTGGTCCTCATTACTAGTAAGACAAACCTTAGCACGGTCAGGCTGATAGACGTTGGGGTTCTCGCTGATATCAACAATTAAACTTTGCTATTGCTCATTCTTTTGTTATGAAACTTTTACCCAGATATTAGTGACATTTTCCTGATTACAATGACACCAAACACGTTTATTTGATGGTAATAAGTTTTGAACGCTGAAAAGGATGGCGCGTGAAAAAGAAAGAGAAGCTGCGACTGTGACAATCGGCAAAGACCAGATGCGTTTTTGTACTGATCAAGAGAGCAATACATTGCAATATTTTTCATTTTCAGTTGTTTTTTTGTATACAATTTTTATTAACATATTTGTGATATTATTCCGATCAAAATGAGTCCAATGACGACATAATTTGAGTATTTTAAATAATATTTTGTTTATAATATTAACAATCAGGAAGCTGACATCCTTACTTTATTTAATAAGAGACACACAAGAAAGATCATTTCAACATGCAAATCAGTGATTTGTTACGAGCCGAGGGCAAAGAGGGCACGGCTGCGGAGCCGAGGATCGGTTATTTAAGAATTTGTTAGTTACGAACTAACCGGTGCTTATTTCGTCACCGGGAGTCGCGTTAGATAGGAAATGCGTGAATGAGCCGGTGCCTATTTCATCACCGGGTGTCACAGGAAGGTAGAGGTAATCGTGGACTTGCCGGCGCCTATTTCATCGCCGGGAGCCACAGGATGGTTGTCGTGGACTTGCCGGTGCCTATTGCATCACCGGGAGCCACAGGATGGTTGTCGTGAACTAGCCGGTGCCTATTGCATCACCGGGTGTCACAGGATTGTTAGTATGCGGGCTCGTAATTTTTACTATGTTGATACACCTTGAGCGGTTAAGATGTATCTATAGTGGAATGATACTGCCAATGATCGGTAGAGGAGACTGAATAAAACAAATGCGTTTAATTGTAGAATAATATATATTGTAAATTCTTTGGTTTGAATAGAGTCTAAACGCGGAACTACAAAATCCACCTTTCTCAGTCTGTACGGACTAGAACGTAAATTTGCCAATAAAGAGGCCTAACGATATATCCTAAGATATTTCGTTTGAAAAAACTAACGTGTAAAAGAATTGCTCGAAGGGGACTAAAACCCGATCTCGCTGAGCTTAGATATCAATACAGTCGATTACGGAACGTGCACGAAGCTAGATTAATACTGAGCCGACGAGAGCAGAATTCTTGCCCTTTTTATACTCGATAGTCGGACCAAAAAGATGGTGGGGGCACGGAATCTTTCAAGGGAGTTCGAAAAGATCCCCCCAAAAGGGTCGACGTCATCACGACGTCGCGGAAGGGGCAGACTCGACTGCATGCACTCCCGCTTCCCAAATAAGGGCATAATAGAAACGCGAGGAAATAATACTTCCTACGTAACAGATTCATAAAGTGAATAATGTCACTTCGTTTTTATTTTACTCATTTTTATTTTTGTAAATAAATACAAATATTTTTCTATTTGTAACAGAATGGAGCTTTCTCAACAAAATGTCACCATTTGGCCGCACGTTCAACATCGCGACAGCGTGGTTGTATTGTCTTCGAAGTTCCTTGGACCGCCCATGTCGAACACATGCGGCCATTGTCACCCATTCAAGTCCTTACATTTTGTTTATTAAGCAATATCCTATTTTCTTCAAAACAGGCAAAAACCTCAAGGACTTTTCGCATATAAAGTACTTCGTTCCTAAAACCCAAACTCTCTTTCCAGAACCACATCCACCCTTGTTAACAACCAATACCAATTCGTATTTCCACTGCCACACAATAGTAACGGCCAATAGGTAGATCGAGCAAATACCACACTGTGCAATGTCAAGAACTTCGGGACTATAAATGACCTCTTTCCTAACAATCAAATTTACCTCCACACTATCACCATTCTCTTTTTCAATTAAGTTTTAAATTTAAAATGCAGTAACAAAAAATGAACATAGAATCTGAAATTGTTACAATCAGTTAAAAATGTAAGTTGAAATAAATTAATATTTGTAAAAATCAATAAAAATGTATTTGTATTAAATAATTGGATTAAGGGGGTAGACACGGGTAATGCAGCGTGTTTTCGATAGCAGTGTTTAAATTGTGTTAAAAATAAGGTAACGGATTAGGACGTTTTGTGCTTTACACCGTTTATTAAGAACTGAGAATAAATAACTTTTACAAGTATTTAGAGTGTCTTATAACTATTTAGAAACGTTGATTTTCACCTACCGCGCGTTTGGCTGTTCGCTTCTGAACTATTGCTTTGAATTTACTGCTGATTCTGCTGATTACACTGATACTTGTCGCTCTCTGGTCTCCTTGCCCTCGCGCATTAGCATAAATATGCTCGTGCGGGGCAAGGAGAACGAAAGGATGGTGAGGAAGGGCGCTCTCTCCTGTGGCCACGGAACAGCGCTAGGCGCGGAGAAAGTGAGCGCCCTCTCATGTATGCGAATCCGCAACATTCCGCCCGCCTTGGCGTGCGTAGCACGGCGAAATTAGGGGTTAAGTGGTGGTGGTGTCCGACCTGCGACACGTGGCAAAAATGTGTGTGTCGGTTCAGGAAAGGCGAGGATAGACCGAGTGACGGGATTATCGAAGGCCTCAAAAGTCCGATGAGGCCTGTGGTAGTGGACAGATCTTGGCGATTGGCCGAGTCAGCGTGGATGTGGCTGTCCGTACCGAAACCACGCGGACAAGGTTGTCGTCGCCGGCGTGCGTGGCTGTGATGCGACCCAACGGCCAACGAGACGGTGGCGTCGCTTCATTCTTGACCAGGCATAGATCCCCAACACGCACATCGGGCTGAGGAGTGCGCCACTTCCCTCTGGTTTGCAGCTGGTGGAGGTATTCCGTGGCCCACCGCGTCCAGAAATGGTCTCTCATCTGTTGCACGTGGTGCCATCGCCGCAACGGAGACACCTTGGTCAGGGTCAAGGAAGGTTCAGGAATGGATAGCAAGGGAGCCCTTATTAAGAAATGCGCTGGCGTAAGTGCATCGATAGAGTTGATTTCGTCGGATAAGGCCGCCAGCGGCCGAGAATTAAGGCAAGCTTCTATTTGAGTGAGGAGAGTATTCATTTCCTCAAATGTTAGTGATGTTTCGCCAACGACTCGGCGCAAGTGAAACTTCGCGGACTTGACGGCTGCTTCCCAGATGCCGCCGAAATGTGGAGCCCCAGGAGGGTTGGAGTGCCAGGAAGTTCCCTCACGAGAAAGGCGGGAGACCACATCTGGCTTGTTGAGGAAGGCTGATGTCAGTAGTCGACGAAGCTCCCGGTCAGCTCCGATGAAGTTGGTGCCTTGGTCGCTGTACATCGTGGTTGGTATCCCTCGACGAGATGTGAAGCGGCGAAAGGCAGCAAGGAAGGCCTCCGTCGTACAGTCGGAGACGAGCTCCAGGTGCACCGCTTTTGTCGCTAGACATACAAAAAGAGCAACGTATGCTTTCCTAGCATGATGACCTCTGCCCGGTGAGGTTCTGATGAGGAAGGGACCGGCATAATCGACACCGGTATGCGTAAATGGTCGCGAGGGCTGAACGCGGGGAGAGGGGAGGTTGCTCATTTGCTGGTGCGCCGCTTGGGCGCGCCAGCGCCAACAAACTGTGCACGAGGCGATCGTGCGTTTTACTGCGCGTCGCCCCGCGATGATCCAGTAATTTCTGCGCAGTGATGCCAAAGTAAGCTGCGTCCCCCCATGGAGTAGCCTGAGGTGAGTGTCTCGTATCAGTATGGTTATGAAATGACCCTTTGAAGGTAGAATGACCGGATGTTTCTCCAGGTCATCAAGGAGGGAGTGCTTCAGTCTTCCACCCACTCGTAGCAGTCCTGTGCCATCGATGAATGGCGCCAGTCGAGACAGCGGTCCACGTGAAATGTGGGCGCCGCGCTCTAGGAGTTTCATCTCCGTGGGGAATTCATTGAACTGATAACAGTGTAATAAGGTGCGCTTAGCATCATTCAACTCCCTCGCAGTTAATTGGGGAGATACTTGCGCTTGCGTTGCCTTGTTTCTGGTTGTACGAAGAAAGCGAAGGCACCAGCCAACTGTGCGTACCAACTTCCATAACGATGAAAACCTCGCGATCAAGTCGGTAATAAAACAGTCACCAGTGCCGGTGGAAAAACAGCCCACGTGTGGTGCGCGAGCCTCCTGGTCGGTGACACTCGCGTTAACCACGTGTTGATTGTAGTTATAATCAAGTTGAGAGAGGAAGGGCGGTCCCTTCCACCATAGCTTTTTGTCATGGAGCTGGCTGCCGAGCAAACCCCGAGATGCCATGTCGGCCGGGTTTAAAGCCGATCGTACATGTCGCCATTGAGCCGAAGGGAGAGACGTCTGTATCTCTGCCACGCGATTCGCGACAAAAGTTTTCCATCTCGTGGGGTGCCCCTGCAGCCAACTCAGAACCACTGTTGAATCCGACCACAAGTGTACGGTGCACTCTCCTATTTGTAAACTATTTAGTGTTGTTTTGACTAACCGTGTCAATAGGGAGGCTGCGCACAGCTCGAGCCGGGGCAGAGAAAGTTGTTTTAGTGGGGCTACGCGCGTCTTGGAAGTTACCAGTGTACTGAATGGTTTCGAACCATCTGTAAAGGAGCGCAGATATACGACTGCAGCGTAAGCCCGCTCAGAGGCATCGGCGAACCCATGGATCTCCAATTTGGCAGACCGTGCCCCATTGAAGAGCCATCGAGGAACCCTGAGAGAAGAAATAGAGTGGAGTTGTTCATAATAGTGACACCAATATTGTGCTTGTGCCTGTGGTAAGGGATCATCCCAGTTGATTTTAAGCAACCATAGTGATTGCATGAAGATTTTGGCGGTAACCACGACCGGAGCAAGAAGTCCTAGCGGGTCAAAGAGACGTGCAACCTCACGGAAAACTGTCCTTTTAGTAATAGGAGATTCGGGAAGCCGAGGTTGCACCTTGAAAAGAAAGGTGTCGGTGGTCGCCTGCCATTTTAAACCAAGAAGTGATGCAGTGCCATCAAAATCGCAGGCCAGTTCGTTGCTGCGGTTTCGGGCCGCATCGGGAAGAGCTGTCACGAGTTCAGCTTTGTTCGAAGACCATTTTCTAAGATTAAAGCCGCCCGCCCTGAGGAGCGCCAAAAGCTCCCTTTGAAGGCTGAGTGCTTCAGTGATGGAGTCAGCTCCCGAGACGACATCGTCAACATAAATGTCTTCCGCTAGACAGGCAGCGGCCAGGGGATAATTTTGCTTTTCATCGGAGCTTAGCTGCTGCAATGTTCGCACCGCGAGATACGGTGCGCATGAAGTGCCGTAGGTAACTGTCAAAAGCCGAAAATGCATGGGCGGTTCTCCAGAGGTTTTCCGCCAGAGTATGCGGTGATAGTCGCGGTCTTCCGGAGCTAGTTTGATTTGGCGGTACATTTTTTCAATATCCGCAGAGAAAACGACAGCGTGCTTCCGCCAGCGCAGAAGGAGATGAAACAGTTCGGGCAACAAGTTGGGCCCAGTGTGAAGTAGGTCATTTAGAGAGACCCCGGAAGTTGTCTTTTGTGAAGCGTTAAAAACAACCCGCAGTTTGGTTGTCGAACTTGATTCGCGCAGGACGCCGTGGTGAGGCATGTAGTAAGAAACCCTGGACGTTAGCTCGTCCAAGGGAACTGGCTCCATGTGACCCAGTTGTAGATATTCCGCCAAGAAAGAGTTATATAGAGTTTCAAGATTTGGAGTCCGTTGTAATCGACGCTCCTGTTTTAGAAGAAGAGCTTGGGCGGAGTTCAGAGAGTTTCCCAGTTTAGAGGGAGGTTCGCGAAATGGCAGGCTCACTTGGTAGCTGCCAGATAATTGTCTGCAGTGAGAGGAGAGAAAATAACGTTCGCAAGAGAGCTCTTCGGTTGTGAGCGAGTTTGAAGGTGCAGCGACCTCCTCGATAGACCAAAAGCGCTGAAGAAGGTCGGACGTACTGTCCCCACCTGAGGAACAGTGCGCCGTGATCGTCCGTAGTTTTGAAGATTTGGAGCTTTGTTGCAAGTTACAGAGACCCGTGAGGATCCATCCTAGCGAAGTGAGTTGCGCGATGGGAGTATTACGCGGGCCCTTGCGCAGGCCTTCCCGAATGATTTGAGCGTATACATCCGCCCCTAAGATAATCGCAACCCGTTCAGCTGTCCGATAATCGGGATCGGCAAGATCTAGATCGCGCAAGTGAGAGAGTGGGAGCTGTGACGCTGGAGCTCGAGTGGGGCGGTAGGCAGACAGTCGCGGCAGTACGTACGCGGTAGTTGAAGAAATCTCGGAGGGGTTGAGGCGGGAGGAGAAGCAGACTGGCACTCTCCCCCTCGTATACACCTCGGCTTCCCCGACGCCCCTGACCGGAAAGCGCGCGGCGTCCCGACGGAGCCTCAAGGATTGCACAAGATTCTCCTCGATTAACGAAACCTCCGAGCAGGGATCGATTAAAGCGCGAACCGCAACTTTCTCACCCCGACCCGAATGCACCAGTATTTTTGCCGTTGCAAGCAAGATCGATGACCGATTTTGTGGCTCCGACCAGGAGATTGGCGCGTACTGCGCCGTCCTCACCCCCGACACCGGTTCTTGTCGAGCGGTATCACGCGAAACATGTAATTCGGACTTTATGTGAAGTGAAGTATGATGCTTACCGACGCACAGCTGGCAGCGCTTCGCTGACTTACAAAACCGCAACGAATGAGGTTTCAGGCAATTGTAGCACAAGTTGCTCTCCGCCACTAGTTTCTTCCGTTCCGCAGCGGTCATCCCTTGGTATTTGGCACAAAAGAGAATGAAGTGGTCCTCTGCGCACAGGGGACATTTCGTACTGCTTCCTTCCGTCCTCGCTGTGTCCGTGCGTGAAGCGGTGTGGGCCTTGAATTTTGCTAAGTTCGTGTTGATTTTTAGGTGTCCTTGCTGCTGGCCCGATGACTTCAAGAAGGCGGAGGGATCCTCCATCGCTTCCAGCGCTCGCATTCGCGCACTTAGGAAGGCATGAAGCTGCTGGAACGTTGGGGGGTCGGTGGAGGCGCCGACTGACGTCTCCCACGCCATTCTTGTTCTGGATTCCAGCTTGCTGACGGTTATGAAGACTAGCCAGTCGTCCCAATGCTGTACCGGCCGGCCCAGAGATTTGAGTGCTTGAAAGGTGTCCAGCACTCCGTTGAGGAGCGGTTTCAGTTGTGATGCTGCTTCCCGCTTCATTGTAGGAAGTGACGAGAGGGCAGCCAATTGAGCGTTTATCTGGATTCTCAGATTTTCGTAGCGCGCAGTAAGTGTTTCCCACGCTCCCTTGAAGCTTGCCTCCATAAGAGGAACATTTTGAAGAAGTAGAGCTGGCTCACCTGTCAAGCTCGTTTTCAAGTAGTGGAGTCGCTCTACGCCAGAAAGAGTGTTGTTTTCAATAACTAGCGATTTAAAGAGATCGCGGAAGCTTGCCCATTCTCGGTAGTCGCCCGAAAAGTGGGGTAGTGTAATTTTAGGTAGTGATCGCGACGCGGAAGGAACCAAGGGCAGATTTGAATTGCCCGTTGGTTTGTCCATCAGATCCAGCAGCGTTCCCTTTTGTTCCAGGTATGCCTCTACGCACAAGGCCATGTAATCCTTTTAAAAATAAGGCAGCTTCTTTTCGTCCTCGGACACGACATCCAGCAATTGATCGTGTCCTTCCGAAAATGTATTCCAATCCCTCTCCAAGAGTTCCAGCCGTGAAGTTAGAACTCCCTTTGTAATCTTAGCAGCTCCCATTTTCTTCATGTTCTCCACGGTTCGGCTTATTCGATGAAATATCGCCAATTGCTTTGTAGCGTACTTCTCCATAGTAGCGGTTGACGACAAGAATTTTATCGCTTGAACTTGTTGATGCGCGCACTATGAATGTCGAACAAGAACCACTTGGTACACTCTCGAGAGGTCGAAAAAGAAAGTTAGCCTCGACAAAACAATGTTATTGCCTTTGACCGTACCTTTTGTTGTAAGCACTAGGTAGGTCGAAAAAGAAACACTTGACACACCCGTGAGAGGTCGAAAAAGAAAGTTAGCCTCGACACATTTGGCTTCGACCTTGTTTTTCGTTATTGTTATATTGTAATTTATAACCGTTGAATTGTTCGGCAGTTTCAAACGCGAATTTTGGATATCGTTATTATCCCTTTAGATTTATGCGTTTTAGTTTTAAGTAATTATAGCAGTTCTTGTAATTTAGATTATGGATGTAATTTTATAATCCGTCCGTTACCTATCCGGCTCGAAGGACCAATGTTTTCGATAGCAGTGTTTAAATTGTGTTAAAAATAAGGTAACGGATTAGGACGTTTTGTGCTTTACACCGTTTATTAAGAACTGAGAATAAATAACTTTTACAAGTATTTAGAGTGTCTTATAACTATTTAGAAACGTTGATTTTCACCTTCCGCGCGTTTGGCTGTTCGCTTCTGAACTATTGCTTTGAATTTACTGCTGATTCTGCTGATTACACTGATACTTGTCGCTCTCTGGTCTCCTTGCCCTCGTGCATTAGCATAAATATGCTCGTGCGGGGCAAGGAGAACGAAAGGATGGTGAGGAAGGGCGCTCTCTCCTGTGGCCACGGAACAGCGCTAGGCGCGGAGAAAGTGAGCGCCCTCTCATGTATGCGAATCCGCAACACAGCGAGCTGTATACCGACACAATATGGACCCAAAACGTCGGTGCAGAAAGGTTCGTTTTTTTCCCTTATATGAGAATATTTGGAGCTGGGTGAGGGCGCATTCGAAAGAGGAAGGTTCAACGCGGAACGCTGCAGAAATGTTTCAACGAGATTGTGTTGATATCTTATAATATGAGTGTGCAAAGTGTAAGAAAAAATCTACAAAATACCCGCAGAATACATGCATTTTTAGGTTACTAAAAGAGTTTTGTGACACAAACGGAGCCTGCAGCGCTCCGTGTTGAACATTCCTCTTTCGAATGAGCCCTCACCGAGCTTAATATCTTTTCATATAAGGACAAAATATGTATGTTTTTAACCCATGTTTCGGGGCCATATTGTGTCGGTAAGCAGCTTGTTGCATTACCCGTGTCTACCCCCTTAAGGGCCGCGACTCCAGGCGCCATGACCTGTGTGCGTGCACTGACACAAACAACGGAAAGCATGCACGTGTACGTCATGCGCGAGAGAGACACTCGATTTTATAAATTAGACTTTTCGTCTCGATAATTTGCGTAAATCAAATTTTCGCCGGTACAGTACGCACGAGGAGACTAAAACACAGGTCTGTGGGTGAGTGGTTGGGTGAGTGGGTGGTTGAGCGCCAATAAACACTATATGTTGAGCCAGTCATTTTTACAAATGTAAACTTGAGACAGGGACACCGATGCAGGCTAAAGATGGCTGCCGGCATCTCGCCGCATGGTTCATTTAGCAAATATTGAACGATTTAATCGTTTATTCACTGATATCGCGTACAACAGCCTTTCCTTGAAGTACCACAATGCCACAGAAATTCGACTTTTCACAATTTATCACTTCTGGAAGGCGTACGATCTAAGTATTTGATTTGCACGCATTGGACGTAAGAATAGTTCACTGATTTTCCGTCAGAGGCGTTTATGGTACATTTTAGTTAATTTCACCACGGTATCGTCAGGGTCGATAAAAATAGAAATCCGTCGGTAAATGTAGGTTGTAATTTCACACCACGAACGGCGATTCATACGTGAATACGTGATGCGTCCATACAGGTTCGAGTCCCCCTGTAGTTCATTTTTTTACATTAATATTTTTTTTATTACTAACTATATGACAATGATCAATATTTGGGTAAATATATAAAATATATACTATACACTTCTATATATTTATAATATATATTACCTCATCGATTTCGATGATTTTTGAATATGTTGTAGAACTCAGTATCTGTAGAACATTTAATCAGATATGAGTTTGGGTTAGGTTTGGGTTAGGTTTTTGTCCTTGTAGGGGCTTAAGTAGCCGTGATGAGGCCCAAGACCATGCCGGCGGGAGTTCGTTCCCGGCTGGTCCAATCATGCCGGAAGGGCTTGGGCTGAACGGTGAAAACTAAGCAGCGGCTCACCGTGTGAATGGTGCGTGAATGGGCTGCGGTCGATGCCCCATGGATATTCCCGGCAGACTAGCCAAGGGGGGAGTAGTTGCCCCCCGACCGGAGCGGCGCGCGATGTTAGTACCTGACCTCTGCGGTAGTAATAAGGGTAATCGTAAGTCCTGAAATTATGGCAAAGATCCCGTGAACCCGTAAGTTAAACGTGGGAGAAGTGCTCACACGTTCGCTGTCCGGAGCCAATGACGGGGTTGAAGTGGGGTATTCGGGCGCTGGTATGGAGGATTACCTGGTCAGTATTTCCTCATAACCGACGTTGCGTAGGTTAAATCGCAGCACGTCTAGCCCGAGGTTTGGGTCTGGCATCGGCTCGGATCCGGTGTCGCCCACTCGACAGGGGTGACGTTAAACCTTTAGCATCAATATGGCGCGGGCCTATCCCGTAACATTTTTTCTGTAGAGTCAACTGGTGCCGATAGGACTGACCATCCGAAAAACCGCTTCTCGGCTTCGGCATCCATAACTAGGGTCAAACTTAAACGGGGAAGTGCCCCCACCGCGGTGGGGGTCCCATGATGGGCGAACCGTTCTTTGAATTACCTGCCAATATGTCCCTTGCAAACAAAAAACAAACACGGAGAGAGGAGGGAGCGCGCTCGTGTAGCGCGAGTCCGGCGAGGAGGGTCGCACCCACGGGGCAACCTGTGGGCGGCGACGGAGGAACGGAGGCCACCCCAGGAACATCGAGGGTTAGCACGAGAAGGAGGGAGGCGACGCAGTTCCTCGGAGCGGCCTGCGTCATATCCGACGATAGAAGCGGAGGCCAGACGAAAATATGTCAAGGGAAGGAGGACTGTCAGCCCCGACGAAGACCTGTCTCCGCCGAGGCGCTCCTCGGCGTCAAAGAAAATGCCGACGGAGGTGGAGTTGGCGCAGGAGCTGCGGGAGCAGCCGACGCCAAATCTGGGGGCTAAAATCCTCACCCAGATGGCGGTGGTTCAGAAGGTGGCTATGACCAGCTCCCACCTGAAGGGCACCTACATCAGGGATCTCAAGGTGGCTGCGCTTACCGTCAGCGTCGCGACCACCGAGATGGCCAAAAGGTCGGCCACCACAAACGCGCAACAGATCGAGGAGGAGAATCTACGACTGCGCGGGCGGGTGGCTGACCTCGAGGTGGCACTGGCCGCGGCGAGGGCGGTCTCAGCGATGATTCCGACGGGCGCCGAAGAGGAAGCCGGAGCCGCCCGCAAGAAAGGGGAGAAGGCGAGGGCTGCTCGCCCCTCCACGACCGTGAGTCCCCGCCAATCACGGACGAGCGTCTGGGGGCACTTTTCGACGCGTTCATGGGGCGGGTGGAGAGGCGGCTCGTCTCCCTCAGAAAGGAATTGTCGGCGGGGTGGGCGAGAGACGCTCCCCGGAGGACCTCGTCGGCAGGAGGGAGGACGGAGACGAGAGGCGAAGCCCGCATTCGGGAGGTGAGGGCCGAGGCGAGGAGACGGGAACTGCCTCCCGCGCCGACGCCGGCCCCCTCCCCAGCCCCACAGAAGCAGGGAGGCGGCGACACCTGGGCCGTCGTGGTCGGCAGGAAGGCAAAGAGGGCGGAGGCTACCGGCCGGGCCACGGGAAACGTGGCCACGAACCCGGCTCCCCGCCCCGCGGCCAGCACTGGGAAGGGGCCCAAGCAGCAGCGGCAGCAGCAGCAGAAGCCGGCGCCGAAGGAAGGGGGGAAAGGAGCCAAGGCCGTCCCTCCCAAGGTCCAGCAGAGGAAGCCCCCGCGCACGGCCGCGATCACCCTGACCATACGGGAGGGGGCGAGGACAACGTACGCGGCGGCGATGAGCTCCGCCAGCAAAATATACCTGGCGGAGCTGCGCCCCAAAAGGGCGATCACCGGGGGGCTCCTCCTGGAGATACCTGGGCCGGAGGGAGCTGCCAAGGCGGACGCCCTCGCGGTAAAAATGCGAGAGGTCCTGAGTTCGGAGGACGGGGTCACCGTGGCGCGCCCCGTCAAGATGGCCGAGCTCAGGGTAAGGGACCTGGTGGCTTCCACCACCACCGGCGACGTGGCCGCGGCCATTGCGGCCGCCGGAGGATGCGCCCCGGCGGAGGTGAAGACCGGGGACATAAGATCGTCCCCGATGGGGCTGGGCACCGCCTGGGTGAGGTGCCCGCTGGCCGCGGCCAGGAAGATCGGAGCGGCGAAGAAGATCCGGATCGGATGGACCACGGCCTGGGTGGAGGCGCTGGCGGACCGCCCGCTGCAGTGCTTCCGCTACCTGGAGACGGGACACGTCAGGCAGCGGTGCACCAACACTGTGGACCGCAGCGGGTGCTGCCATAATTGCGGGAGCCCCGAGCACAGGGTGGCGCAGTGTAACCGCGCGCCGAAATGCCCCCTGTGCTCCGACCTCGGGAGACCCGCGGGGCATAGGATGGGGACAAAGGGGTGCGCGCCTCCGCCCAAAGGAAGGAGGAAGCAGGGAGCCATGGGGGGGGGGGATACAGCAGACCCAGCTGGTCCCCAAACTGACCGCGGGGGCGGCAGCACCCGGGGCTCCTGGCCCCCAGAGGAAGGGAGTGGAGGAGGCGATGCCACCACCGGCGACCCCAGCCGCGACGGAGGAGAAGAGGCCCGTGGAGGAAGGGGCCATGCACCAGAATCAGTGAAGGGGCCATGGCCCTGCTGCTCCAGGCCAACCTAAACCACTCGGCCGGTGCACAGGACATGCTTGTCCAGCACATGGTCGAGTGGGGTGTGGGGTTGGCGGTCGCTGCCGAGCCGTACAGGATCCCGGACCACCCGAATTGGGTCGGCAACCCGGGTGGCTCGGTAGCGATGGCCCTTGGGGGGGGCCTCGACGCCGTTGCCGTTCTCCCTTTTGGAGAGCGGCGACGGATACATCACGGCGCAGTGGGGTGACCTGCTGGTGACCTCGGGTCCTTCGAGGAGTTTCTGGACGGGGTCGCGAGATGCGTCTCGCGGTATCGGCCCCGTCCGGCCATCGTCGTGGGGGATTTCAACTCCAAATCCCTGGCCGCCGGGGACGGGGAAGGGGGGGTGGGGGGGTCTGTGTCCCCTGGGCATCCCCCTAATAATAATAAGAAGAGGTGGGCGCTGAAGCGCCTGGACGAGGACGCGCTGATGGCGGCGTCCCTCGCCGTGGCCTGACCCGAGATCCCGGCTGGACCGGTCGTGGACGTCGAGGAGGAGGCGGCGCGGTTCCAAAGGGGTATTTGCGAGGTTGCCATGCCCCGGTCCCGCCCGCCGAAACGACGGACAACGTACTGGTGGTCGCCGGAGATAGCGCGGATGCGCCGCGCCTGCGCGCGCGCCCGGCGACTGTTCCAGAGGGCCCGTCAAAGACGACGTCGCGACCTGACGAGGGAGCGGCAGCTGTACGAGGGCTACCGGGAGCAAGTGGTGGCCCTCCAGCTGGCCATGAAGAGGCGAAGGCCGGCGCACGGTCGGAGCTCCTCCAAGACCTGGACCGTAACCCGTGGGGGCGCCCGTACAGGATGGTGATGGGCAAACTTCGCCCATGGGCGCCCCCCGCGACGGAAACCCTGGACCCCGAGTTTCTGGACAGGGTGGTGACCACCCTGTTCCCCCCCAGACGAGGGGGGAAACCGGCACCGGAGCCCGGGGAGTCGGACCCGACCATCTGGTCCGAAGACATGGGGGTCACGGCGGAGGAGCTAGACGCGGCCGTCAGGAGGATGGGGGCCCGAAACACCGCCCCGGCTCCTGACGGCGTACCGGGCCGAGCCATGGTCCTGGCCTTGCGCGTCCTTGGGCCCCGCCTCAGGCGCCTGTTCGACGGCTGTCTGAGGACGGGGCGTGTCCCGTCCGGATGGAAGGGGCAGGATGGTCCTCCTAAAAGAGCTAGGAAAGCCCGCCGATTCTCCCTCGGCATACCGGCCGATCTGTCTCCTCGATGAGGTGGGGAAGCTCTTCGAGAGGGTGCTCGCTTCCCGCCTCTCGGGGCACCTGTCCCGGGTAGGTCCCGACCTGGCCGAGTCCCAGTTCGGATTCAGAGGGGGACGATCGACGGTCGACGCTTTTCACTCCCTCCCCTGTGGCCGTATAGGGGGGGCACTCGAAGACCACGGGGTGCCCCTCTACGTGAGGAAGGTCCTAAGGGACTACCTGAGGGACAGGTGGGTGGAATACCCGGGCAGAGAAGGCCGGATGTGTTCGAGGGTGGTCGACCGCGGTGTCCCACAGGGGTCGGTCCTGGGCCCCATATTGTGGGACATCGGTTACGACCAAGTGCTGCTGGCTTCCCTCCCGGCTGGCGTCGGCTTAACCTGCTACGCCGACGACACGTTGCTGATGGCCGTCGGGAGGGATTGGAGGAGGACCGTTCGCCTAGCCGAGACGGGACTGGCCTCCGTCGTCGAGGGTATCCGGGGGCTGGGGTTGCGGATCTCCCCGCAGAAAACCGAGGCCATGTGGTTCCACCACAGGTTTCGGAGCGGGGGACCGCCCCGGTCTTGGATCCTGGTAAGGGGGAGTTTGTCCAGGTAGGGGACCGAATGAATTACCTCGGTCTCCTCCTGGACAGCCACTGGCGTTTCGAAGCCCACTTCGACCGTCTGGTCCCCCGGCTGGAGAGGACGGGGACCGGCCTTGGTCGCCTACTCCCCAACGTCGGGGGTCCGGAGTAGAGGGTGCGCCGCCTATACATCGGGATCGTGCAGTCCATGGCCCTGTACGGCGCCCCGATATGGTCGTCTGCCCTGATGGTCAGGCGGCGCAGCAGAATGTTGCTGCGCCGTGTGCAGAGGAGGATGGCCATCAGGGTGGCCAGGGGGTACCGCACGATATCCCACGAGGCGGCGCTGACATTGGCGGGCACCGTGCCTGTTATAAATTATACTTTAAGAGTATGCAAGGTAGATCTTTCCCGGACAGTTCTGGGGTAAAGACTGAGCGGTCAATCACAGTTCATTTACCAAAAGGCATAACCTTCCCCACTCCGTGGCCAGATCCTCCAGGAGCAGAGTCCCTATACCTTGGTAATACGGCGACAGGCCGATTGCCATGTTTGGTCTTTCACTCCACATTCAAATAAACAATCCTTCGACACCAGATGGTTGGAAAACCCAAAGTGGTCGCCAGCCATCGTCGGCCAACAGGATGTTCAGTCTCGTTCATTCATTCTTAAAAACCCCTAATAAACGGTCAATCCTGGGACATTCGATAGTTGAATAGCGTCGGGCCACCAGCCATCGTCTGTCGTCCAGATTGCCCGTTTCCAAGACACTCTCCAACCATACGCAGGCTAAGTCCCTATCATAAATTCTTCCCCGAATGAATAGCACTTCGCCATTCGGTCCCTTTCTTTTCGTTAAAAATATGCTGTCGCTAACACGGCCAGACTGACCTGCTTCGCGCTCTCGAGAAGCATCTACGACCAATGCACTTCATACAGCCCAAACTATTTGCATTTTACCTTTTTCACCCAAGTACCATTTACAGTCTTTCATAAATTCACACAACCCAATCATACAGTCGTATTTCAACGAATCACGCACAAGATGATCGTTCTCCCGACTCCGTACACACCCGTTGTATTACAAAATACAACCCAGCATCTTCCATTGAGACGTAACGGCCGCAACCCTGTGATACAAACACTATGTTGCCGTTACTCTCAATCATGCTGCAACCATCTCAGACGGCCCACAAAAGCTCGCCTCACATTTCAACAACCGTGACACCACAAAGTGACACGCAGCAATGGACCGTACAACCCACAGGTGTACTCCAAACCCAGATAGCATTACAAAATACTACTGTAACGGCATAATATGCCCAAATATTGTTCAATCACAATGAACAATATTCCACGCACAGCTAGTATTACAAAATACTACTGTAACAGCACGATGTCCTCAAGCATTGTTCAATCACAATGAACAATACTCACCAGCGTTCTGCCAAAATAAGTGCTGTACATAAACAACAAATTAAACAATTTTCAAGTCACATAAACAGAATATATTTGACCAGGATATAATGTCAAAGCAAACAAAAACAATATACGCAATCTTGCGAACAATACAATATTTTAATTATTTGAACCCGCTAACACGGTTCATTCCGGACTCCCATCGTCCTCGCTTTCTGACGGTTCACCCGACAGCTCACCATCCCAACGGCGCAAGCGATCCTTAGGTGCCACTTGAGGTCTACCAGATTTTCCTATAATTTCGTAACGGTCGTTCATTAAAACTTCAGAAATGACGAATGGACCTTCGTATTTCTTTTCTAGTTTAGCGTTACGTGTAGTGGCTGGTTTGATAAAAACCGTATCACCTTGTTTGAACACAACATTTGTTCGTCGCTTCTTATTAAATCTATTATCCTGCTTTTCGGCATTTTCCAGCAGACGTTTGAACGCGACTTCCCTGTCCTGATTCAAATTAATTTCCTCATCTGGACTTGGCAAATCTGCCTCCACGTGTACTGCGTTACCTGCACTACGTTCAATACCGAACAATAACCGATGCGGCGAGAACCCCGTACTACTCTGCACCGTAGTATTCAACGATTCTTCCACTTTACTAATTTTGCTCGGCCATTCTGAAATTTTTGATAATTCCGCGGTTAACAAATTTGTAACTGTAGCTACGTATCTCTCGGCTTGACCATTAGCTCTTGGAGCACCGGTAGCAATTAAATGTAACTGAACATTCTGCTTTTCAAAAAATGATTGCAAGGATTTATATGTGAAATTTGTACCGCGATCTAACACAACGACCCGTGGTCTCCCGAAAAGTGTCAACCATTCCCTGAAAACTTGCAATGTCTCCCCACCGGACAAAGATTTTAAAGGGATCAGCTGCAGGTATTTCGTAAATGCATCTACTATTATTAGAATATGTTGATAACCATCCTTGGACCGAGGGAAGGGGCCCACACAATCACAATGGATGGTATCGAAAGGAAACGGTGTCTTTTTAATAGAATATAGTAACCCTTGTTTCGACCCGGCCTGACGTTTAGACACAGTGCAGGTAAGGCAATGCCCTACGTACTTCTTTACAAAAGGACGCATCTGCGGGAACCAAAATTTACGAGCAATACATTCGTAAACCTTTTCACTACCAACATGTGAATTCTCGTCGTGATACAGTCTTAACAAACCGAACCGACTACCTTTGGGTACATAAAACCTGTAAAGGATTCTTTGCTCGTCGCTACACAGTTTGCGACATAACAAATCGTTGACTACTTCATAGTCACTAATTATAGCGTCTTTGGCTTTCACCCTATCAATTAATTCTACCGTATCCTTGTCATTTCTCTGCGCGACTTGCAACCATGACTCAACCGATATTAAATTTGCATTGCAAGCATCTGCAGAAACTACATTATCAGGTACATCCATCGGCGGATTTCTACTAAGAAAATCTACGTGTTCTATACACTTTCCCTTACGGTATTCTATATCAAAATTAAAATCCTGTAGATACACCAACCAACGAGCGACGCGAGGTAACAGGTGCTTCTTATTCTTGGTGGCTTTTATCGCGTTGCAATCCGTTACGATTTTAAATTGAATACCTAACAAATAAACTCGGAAATATTTTAACGCGTTTACAATCGCGAGGGTCTCGAGCTCGTAAGAGTGATAGCGCGACTCCGCAGCCGTGGTCCTCCGACTGAAGTAAGACACGACTCGCAAACCACCGTCTATCTTTTGGAATAGAATAGCTCCATATCCAATAGCACTTGCGTCTGTATGCAATTCTGTCTCCCGAGACGGATCAAAAATTACAAGGAGCGGCCTCGATACTAAACAACTAATGATATATTGTCGCGCCTTATTCTGTTCGTCGCCCCACAACCATGGTTCGTTCGCTTTCGTTAATTTAGTAATACACGCCGCGCGCGCAGCGAACTCGGGAACAAATTTCCGAAAATAACTGGCGAGACCCATGAATTGACGAACTTGTTTTACGTTAGTCGGTATAAGTGTCTCTTCCAATGCTTTTATTTTTTTCGAGCTCGGTCGTATACCATCTGCCGACACCTCCCGGCCCAAATATTCTACGGTAGTTTGAAAGAATTTGCATTTCCTAACATTAACGGAAAAACCAGCTACGTCTAAAGCGTGTAATACGCGACCTAGAGCCTCCAATCCCTCCTCCACAGTTCTAGAGGGTATTAAAATATCGTCCAGGTATACGACCGCTATGCTAAAACGCAAATTTCCTAAGGCAGTATTTATTGCTCTTTGAAAAACCGCCGGAGCATTTGCTAGACCAAATGGCATTCGTAGATACTCATAGTGACCATCCGGTGTAATGAAAGCAGTCTTCTCGATTGATTCAGCGGCTATCGGAATTTGATGAAACCCCGACGCCATATCAAGGATAGTGAAATATTTTCCTTTGCCTAACCGGTCTAATTGATCATCGATCAAAGGCAAAGGGTAACTGTCCTTTGTCGTTATTTTATTTACTGCCCGGTAGTCTACGCACAGTCTATCATCGCCATTTGCTTTAGCAACTAAAATGATTGGACTTGAGAATGGCGAGACACTATCGCGTATAATGCCATTCTCCAGTAAATCGCTAATTATTATCCTAACTTTTTCTCTTTGTGAAAAGGATAGCCGATATGGTTGATACCTGACCATCTTGTTTTCCTTTAAAACGATGTTCAACTCATCGGTGTTCACGGGTCGAACTTTGTTACCTGCCGTGAACATGTGCTCGTAGCGCCCCAATAACGCCCTCAAGGGTTGACGAACCTCAGGTGACAGTTCCTCGGCCAGGTTACATTGCGGCTCGGCAGGAAGGTTGCACCTCGACTTCGCAGGTAGAAGCGACGATCCCGTTGAAAAATACAACAATTTCTTCTCGCCGTTGACCTTCTTGACGCACAGGTTTTCATAGTCCAACACGTCTTCGCCAATGATTACGTCGTATGGTAAACTGACGTCGGGCACTACCAGAAAGTCCAATTCAGCAGCGGTATCCTCCGCCTGAATTAAAACGTTCGTACTGCCTACGGCTCGTATGCGCCCACCACCAAGTCCACGCACTGTCGTACTGCACGGTTCGACTTTACAACCCGCGCGATTCGCGACTCTCTCCCGCACCATTGACTTATCGGCGCCCGAATCTAACAAGGATTGCACCATCGTGTTTTTGAACAAGATAGGCGTCAAACCAACATCCTTTACGGTCCCCAAGTTCGCCCGTAGCTTCTTCCCGTCGGCAAACGATTTTCTTCCTTGCGAATCATCCCTCTGGATGCGCTGCTTTGCACAGCATTGGGACTCCTCGTGACCCTTCTTAAAACAAAAGCCGCAAGTATTCAGGATTGGCGTCCCGGGCATTGTACGTCGATTACCTGGCGAATCCGTCCTTCGTCTTTTCGGGCAGTCGAACTTCACATGACCGACATCACCGCACGCAAAACACCGATTACGATTTTCATTGTCCCTACGGTTATCATTGTTCTTACGATGCCGTTCGTCCTGTCTACGCGAAACATGATAAGACTGCTTATCGTTTTCGCGGTCGCCCTTCCCTAATTTGAATTGGGCAATTCCTGTCTTTAGTGACGCGGTCGTCTGATAGTTTGAATTTACCAACGATTGCCGCACTGTTGGATCGGTAACATGTCCTATCACTAAACGTATTAGTTCCTCGGGTTTAAAATTAATGCCCGTTTGATTATAATATTTCAGTTTGTTGCGCACGTATTCCGAGGAGGATCTCGCGTTGTCACTCGTATATGTTACGGCGCGAACTAATAACTCACAGAGCCTATCTCCCGAATCGAATTCCGCGCACAAATCTTCCCGGAATTTCTGCCGTGTCCTCGGATGACCCTGCCACGTCGCGTACCATGTCTTCGCTGCTCCCGCCAACGCATGAGTCGCCAAATTCAACCGCTGAGTATATGGTAGCGATTCCGTAGCGTTTTCCACAATATCACACCATTTCTCCGCATTGTCTCCGATATCCGTGCCTCCGAATTCTGGTATCGCCTCCGCTACATGCGCCGGTATCGAAGTAGAAGCTCTCGGCTCGCGATTCATCGTAGCTTCCATGAACTTCATAAAAAGCGACTCGAATGTCGGTGCACTTCGCTCACTTGATACACTATTATAATCTTCCATCTTCAGGCGTTAATTCTCTAACACAGTAAAACAACTATGCTAGTATCCCACTTCTGATGTTATAAATTATACTTTAAGAGTATGCAAGGTAGATCTTTCCCGGACAGTTCTGGGGTAAAGACTGAGCGGTCAATCACAGTTCATTTACCAAAAGGCATAACCTTCCCCACTCCGTGGCCAGATCCTCCAGGAGCAGAGTCCCTATACCTTGGTAATACGGCGACAGGCCGATTGCCATGTTTGGTCTTTCACTCCACATTCAAATAAACAATCCTTCGACACCAGATGGTTGGAAAACCCAAAGTGGTCGCCAGCCATCGTCGGCCAACAGGATGTTCAGTCTCGTTCATTCATTCTTAAAAACCCCTAATAAACGGTCAATCCTGGGACATTCGATAGTTGAATAGCGTCGGGCCACCAGCCGTCGTCTGTCGTCCAGATTGCCCGTTTCCAAGACACTCTCCAACCATACGCAGGCTAAGTCCCTATCATAAATTCTTCCCCGAATGAATAGCACTTCGCCATTCGGTCCCTTTCTTTTCGTTAAAAATATGCTGTCGCTAACATGCCCTTCGACTACCTGGCGGAGGGAGACGCTCACGTCTACGAGCGTCTCCGAGAACTCCGCACGGGGGGCGCGATGGTGTCCGTCGAGGAAGAGGTGGGAGTGAGACGCCAGGCCCGGCTGGCCGCGCGGAGCAAATGGAGGACGGAGCTCCTGGACAGGGGAGCTTCGCATCGGGCGGTCGGGGCGGTCCTGCCCAGCTTTGACGAATGGCTGGACCGCGGCAGAGGGACCCTTACCTACCGGGTCACGCAGGTGCTCACGTGCCACTGTGCCCCTTGGATCTCTATTTTCGGTGAGTTGACCGGGTATACAGTTTCTTCGCCGGCCGCCGCGATATGTGTATACATATAATCACTAGACAAGTGAGATTCAACTTATTATGTTGGACGTGTACGGGTTAAAAACTTATTTTTTTTAGCTCTCAAGACCGTAGTCTATAGACCAATGCCTGCTCTTGACCTAAATTCAATAGAATTACATTCAATAGAATTACAATCAATAGAATTACGTTCAATAGAATTACATTCAATAGAATTACTTTCGATAGAATTACATTCAATTTAGTTCAATTGTATATATCTAAATTCAATTTTTCAAGACATACCTTATTATACTTTGGACATTAGAAAAGGATAATCTGTTTATTACATAGCAACAGAAGGCTATGCAATAGAGATAGCAACACTAGTAAAGAACCGCTTCAAACAATTTTAATTATATCTGACAGTTTCATGCAACTATTCTCGCGTTGTGGGATTTCCAATATATTCAGGCAAACGACTACCTCACGATGGTCCTCTTTGACCATTTTATGTTTCACCCTAAGAGAAAGCTATGCTAGACAAAGATAGTGTGCATCGGCGAAATGCACATGGTCCATCTCAGCCGTTCACTTACTTCGAATATTCTAACCGATTCATAAAAACTTATAGGGATAAAAACTAAATATATATATAAATGTGTGTTTCATAATTTGTTAATCATAATTTTAATTATACAAATTATTTCAAGCGCTAAGTTCATATTTACATACGTATATTAAATTAAAATATTTAAAAAATGTTTTTAAAATATTGGTAAGCAAATATTGATCATGGCCATATAGTTGGGAACTAAAAAAAAGTTAATGTAAAAAAATATATCCGAGGGAGATCGAACCTACAGTTTCAATCTTACACTCCGTAGCCTTTTAGAAACTTCTTGAATGTTTTCGTTATGCTTTTTCAATGTTTTTCCATAAACTTCACTATGATAAACTATATCATCTATGTATGCCTAAAGCATCTTTTCCCAATTAATCCTTTTAATCCGTTATTAGTCATTCGTTGAAATGTGGGGGGTGCATTCTTCAATCCAAACGGTATTGTATTATATTTGCAATGACCTTCAGGAGTTGAGAAAGCTGTTTTTGGTTTATCTACTTCTTCCATTGCAATTTGATGGAATCCTGAAGTCAGGTCGAATTCAGACAAGTATTTTGCTGATCCCACACTATCCAATATTTCTTCGATGTTGTTCTTAGTTCTTTTCGGTCTTGTTTATTCATGAAAAATGACTTTATTAAATTAGAAACTTTTAATAATGATAATTTAAAATTTCGATTTTGCATTCGGTTGACATTTTGATTGTTCTGACCGTAACACAGTGGAATAAACAAGAGAAGAGATAATAGAATAAACAGGAAAAGAGGCACGGAACTCGGAGGCACAACGTCAAGGCATCGACGCAGATGAAACATGACAGGTGGGTATAGACGAGCGCGCTGCGGCTGCAACGCGGCACGGAACGAACGTGTTTGGGCGAATATTCGTTCGCGTGGACGGTAGCGCGCGGCAATACTGCAATGACGCGCAACGTACCATTTCGGGTCGCTTTTTTGCGCGAACACAAAGGGATTCGTTGCCGCAGCGTGGACGGTTTTCTGTGGGTTTGCCGCGTTCGAGCCCAGGCACAGTGTGGCATTTAAATGGGCGTTCGGGACAAAACTCCAAAAATGCATATAATGTATAAACAATGAACATTTTTATAGTGGAAAAGATCAAACTTGATTGTTGTATGACATAAAATTATCATAACAATAACAACAATTGTATTCCTTACCTACCGATAAATTATTATTTTGGATAAAAAGATAAAAAATCAATCATGATATTTTCGACTGTGCCAAGTACCGAACACAATAAACCGCTTTATCCGCGCACGTTTCTTTATTTCTGCGAGCGGATCCTTTCCTGGGTTTTCCAGGATGGTTTCGGGAAAAAGCGCATCGGGGACACGAATGACTCGTGTGTTTTGTTCAGTCAGCGTATTTTTTAAAGAAAGGAAAACTCATAACTCGTTGTAAGATGAAATTATCACTCCACTACTAGCTATAATCAGAGCTTCATCGTCTTCGGCGAATGCGCGTTGAAATTCATGGTTCGTTCCAAGGGCGGTGCGTGTTGGTGGTAAAAAATGGAACACCACGCCTTGCAATGCCGCGTTTCTGCCGCGTTGCAGCCGCAGCGCGCTCGTCTATACCCAGATTAAGACGCAGTCAAGAAATGCTATAAAAGCCCATTGACAGAACGCATAAGGACTCATTCAAGAACTAGAGTTCATCGCCGACAGTTGCCAAGTCAAGAGTATTGTAAATACAATAAACTTTTGTTTTTAAAAACAAGTTTTCTTCATCATAGCCTGTGACATTGTTTGCATGATATGTTGTTCGTAGTAGTAGTAAGTAGGTTTAATTTTTGCCTTTCGGCCTCAAAATCGGGTTACATATTCTTTTAAATAATCGCCTCTTCTCAGCCCCTTGCACTCTTGGAACATGTGACTCAGCGTCTACCTGGCCTCTTTACATAGTCTGCAAAACTGTCTCTTTTTCGTCCTTCCGGTACTTGTTTCCCCACCCTTCATTTCCACATCTGAATCTTGCGCTCATGCTTTGGTCTCTACCTCTGCAGTCTACGGTTAGCTAATTAGCTCTCTGGTTATCCCTGATTTCTATGTAATGTACGGTGTATCTGTCTCCTAGTATTCTATCGTATTGCCATTGAACCTGCTCTGTCCTGTCCCTTTGCGCTAGTTCGTCAGCAAAATCTTTGCCTCTCCCTCTTTCCACTTCTATTTCCTATCAGTCTTTGCCTATAGTTTGCGTCTCTCATTTCCTCCCATTTCGACTTTTTCGCTTCTTGCTTCGCGTCTATTTCCCTCCAGCATTCTTGAACTATTTCATTCTTCTTCAACCGCTTCGTTTTCTACTCATATTTTATCGCTCATATTTTGTTAACAATTGGATTACAGTGAAAAAACTGAAGTCTGCATACGCCACGTGTTAAGACGTGGCGGAAAGTGAGGTTAGGGCGACCGGAAGCGGCCATTTTGTTTCCGGTTTGGGCCCTGGCGTCCATAGTAGGGACATTCCACGGACTTTTATGGCAGAAGTAACGTACATAGGTTATACCACCTAGGGACTTTCTAGACAGCTTCTGGTGACTTTTAGGTGACTTTCCAGTAGTTATAAAATATAACAGTGTGGATCATTTAGGGACTTCCTGGGGAATGTTTTTCTGACTTTGCGAAAACTGTTGACGCTGATTGGAGGGTGCTAGAGCGCTAGTGAATGTCGAAAAAGGTGATAAGGCTCGAGCAAGAGGAAGCATGTCTGAGCTCAGTGATGACGACTATGTCCCTGGCGACTATTGTGATGATTACATGGAGGTGTATTGGAGCGATGTCTCCGACGCAGCGGGACAACTGAGCGTGGTCACCCCTGAGCCAGGAGTTGCTCCACTAATGGAGTCAAGTCCACTCTTGGGGATGAACCATATCACTCGAATCCTTTTGAATCCTGGATTGAATGACAGCCTTCACTGGCAGACCGCGCTTACTGCAGTGAGGAGTGTAGTGGAGAAGCACTCTTTGGCCAATTCGGCAATGAAAAGAGTAATGGAGAGAATGGGAGAGGTGGCCCAGTTGGCTAGTGACAACTTGGATGCTATGAACGCACTGCGAGCGGTGCTGAAAACCCTCTGCGCCAAAATCAAGTATGCTGCAAGCATAAGTGAAGAAGGGATGGAGAACAGGCCGCTCGATGGTCTGCAAAGAATGGAGGCTGCTTACGAGGAAGCGAGCAGTAACGTAGGAGAGTGCAAGCTGGAGCTTGCTAACACGAAGAAGGCGCTTGAGGATAACTTGCGTATCTTAATTGCGTTGGCGCGGGAGCCCAAGGCCACTGTTGTGACGAAGAATTATCGGCGATGGGAGTCACCCGCCTCCCCTGGAGAGGCACTGAAGAGGAAAACGGCGAAAAGACTGAAACCAGCCAGAGGAGTTATATCCGAGGTAACAGACGCGGAGACTGAGGATGGATTGAGCTTCGCTCCTTCCAGAATACAGAGGAACTCGAAAAGGAAGAACGAGGCGACTGGACCCAGCAAGCCAGCGACATACGCGAGTACGGCTGGTAAGGGTAAATCGGAGCAGAGCGCAGCAAAGACAAGGGTGACGAGACTGCTGAAGACCAAGCCAGCAGCAGCAGCGCTAACAGTCAAAGTCAGCGACGATCGTACAAAGATCGGAAAAGTGAAAAGACAGGAATGCCTCATGGGCAAAGAGGTAGTACTGACAGCTGCTCGGCAGGCAGCGGTAGGCTTTCTACTGCTGTAGTTTGCCAATACAACTGCGCCGGAGAAAATCGAGCAAATGAGAGGCGATATTGTTAAAGCAATGGGAGAGGGTGCAACGCTGAACCCCTCTAGGAAGAAGCACACGATGCAAATTAGAGACCTTGACTCGCTCACGACCAAGGAGGAAGTGCAAGAGACATTGAGCGAACCCCTCCCCAACACCACATGGAGGTTGGCATCATTGAGGCCAGGATACGGAGGAACGCAGAGGGTCATTGTAAACTGCGACGATGGCCCGGAGATGAGGAATATGCTGGCCGATCCCAAGATAAGGATAGGCTTTGTGTCATGCAGACTAACGCTGCTGCCAAGCGTATTGAGATGCTACAGGTGCCACAGCCTGGGGCACATTGCGGCAAAGTGCAACTTAGAGAAGACAGTAAAGGAAGTATGTAGGAAATGCGGGATAGATGGCCACAACATAGCTGCGTGACGAAACCCTCCTCGGTGCCGTCTTTGCATTGAGAGAGTAAAGATTGTAATAGTTTATCGGCGCAGTTTACCTTTATTTCCTTTACCACTTTACACTTTTAATATTTTTTTCAGGACCATGGCATATATTCTGTGCGCTGTGTTTAGGATCGTTATTCCGCTGTGTTCCTCTATCTCCTTTTTTTGAATATTGGTGAAATCACACCTTCTTTCCACCTCTCCGGGAGAGAGAGAGAGAGAGAGAGAGAGAGAGAGAGAGAGAGAGAGAGAGAGAGAGAATTCGGCCCATCGCCGTAATGGCGCCTTCGAACAGAATACTTTCTCCCGCTGACATTTTTCCAATCATACAAAATAAGCGATATATTTAAGGTGGTCAAGTTAGGTGAAATACCCTGCATAAGACAGAGACCCTTACTTCACCGTTCTTGTCGAGGGGTTGTTCTACGGACATTTTCGTTCTGCCAAAAGATGGTAGCGCATGGTTTCCAATCTTTTGATTCGCTTGCTGAATCTGATGCGGCCGGAATATTTATTGTTAACTCATTGTTCTCCTTTGGATGGTCCTTTTCCGGGCTATGTCGAAACCTTTTGAATTTTCTGACCAGTAATATGGTTAACATGACCGCTATTTGCATCATTACCCCAATAGAAGAAGAAGTTGTAATCTTTACATTTTGTAAATACGCTTGGCGAGTTTCTACAATTTTTGCATGATGCTCTATTTCGGTGAGTGATGAAGCCGCCGAGAGGCCATCCCAACGTGCGATATTTTGTGCGCTCCCTTCTAATGTTTCAAAATGGTGTTCTACGATTTCCGGTATAAGTACTGATAAATTATAGGGTTCAGAAGGATAGTACCCAAAATTTTGTAAGGTTCCAATAGGTCCTAGTGATTTCAATTGTACTGAATCTATTGCTGCTTGGTATCCAGGTTCCAGTTTGAAAATTCCAATAGTAGAAATGTTCCGTGTTACTGGTTTTTCATTATTACAATAAATTTGTGCCTTTTTATTTCCCGGCATAAAATAAAGCCAGGTAGCCGGAGCGCTCAACGTTTTCCAGTTTGGTTTTAGGGGTGTAGTCACTTTGATTTCGCAAATGGTCCAGTTTATTAAAGTAGGGCTCAGTAGTAATGTAGATTCGCAGATTGACTGTCGATCCGTTTGATACAATGGTAAGATAGCTGGACCCAAGAATTTGTTGCGATGAAAGCGGCAAGTCTTTAGATATTCTTCAGTCGGTGTAAAGTATTGTTGTTCTTCGGAAGATACTGCAATAAACAGAATCTGTGGCCGGATGTATGAAATCACCTCTTTCGTGACGAGGTTGTGTATCGATGGGCAAGGATAAACTTTATACAAGCCGTAAGTTTTTTGCTCCAGAAGGGGTATGGTGAGTTCGAAGAGTATCCTTCCTCTTATGAACATGACATTTAATGTTGTTATTTTCTCAATTTGTTCGGTAAGTAATTTCTCTGGTGTTAAGGGGAATTCATACGCCACCGTTTGTTTAATTTTTTGAGCAGATCTCAATAATTGTTACTGTGAGAGTATTGCGGGGTGTAAAATTCCTTGTTTCGCTAGTAATATTGCATCTATCAACATCAGTAGATTTGTGCTGTAATCGTCTAATCCCCTCTCAATTTCAATCACGGAATCCCCAATTATTGTTTCGAAAAGTAATTTATTTATGTTTGACTGCGTTTCTTGTAATGCGTCGGAATGTTTGATCATCAATTGGGTCATTTGGGATGTGACCTTACTTAGATTAACTAGTCTTGCGTGTGTGGCTGAAAATTCTCGTTTAATTACATGCGTCTGGTTGGCTATTAATTCTGTAATCTCACGTTTATCTTTATAAATTTTATTTAGTTCGTGGTAATAATAACCTGCGTCTTCTTGCGACAAGGTTCCGAATAATACTTTACTGAGAGTACCAATGAAACCAAAAGGCACACTGCGTCGTGGAGATGGCACTTTCAAATATGAGGTGTCGCCTATTGCAGAGCGTATTAAATTGCTGTAGCGAACGGTGTTTTCTTCTTTCTTGATTAAACGAGGTCCCAGTTCCTTACTGAGGCAGTTAGTAGAATTATGTCGTTTGCTAAGCTGATTCATTGCCAAGATATGATGTTCCACGTGTGGAGCATGTCTGAGATATCTGCTCACGTCCAGGGATGTGACCAAACGCCATTGTGAGTGAAAGGTCTTTATATCGGGTAGTTTCTCATAACAAAGCCCAGCGTTTTCTCCGATTGATTTTGTGGTTGAACTATCGCTGAAGACAGCAAGCGGTAACAGCAGCAAATACACGAAAAAAATGTTCGATTTTCAAGCTAAGTCCTGAATCTGAGCCGACACTTTCCAAGAAATCCGATCAGGTAAACCATCGATGAAGTTTTCTTTAACGTCCTGTTCCATTTCCTTGACGAAATCTTCAGCGTGATCCAGATATCTTTCCCGGATAGCTCCGCGCGTACAATAAACAAGATGACTTGTTCTATCGACATATTGTCGAATACTTTCTCCGTCACGAATATGTAGTTTCGCAATTTCAACTTGAAAGTGTGACAAATTTCTTCCCGGTGCGAATCTCCTTTTCAAATGCTTAATTAAAGCCTTAACAGAGTCGAATTTATTCCATATCCTGCATCTACGTGCTGGAGCGATAAGCTTAGTCAAAACAATTGCAAGATACTCCGCTTCCGTACCCCCAGGAATCAAAGTTAACCCGTCTTTCACATTTTCTGCAAAGTGCGTCAACGATGGCTTTTCTCAGTCAAAGGTCGGAATGGACGATGTAATGTTCTGTATACACGTCCGTTGCGTTAAGAGTGTCATTGAATTGGCAATCGAAACAGTCAGGTTTAGCATCTCATTAGAGGAGACGTTCGCTTGTGGGCTTGCCATTTAAAAATATTACTAATGTAGTTAACTAGAGAAAACTAGTATACTGTATATGTTCACCTACGAGTAATAACGTATTTTAAAAACCAAAATTTACGGCAATTCTAAATCAGTAGTATCGCACCGCTGTCACCAGTTTTGTTACGAGCCAGGGCTGTGGGCAACGCCTAGACACCGTAGAAACCGAAGTGTTTATATACCCCCGAAATGCGCGGGAATGTATTAGAATTTTCCATATAAGGAAATTAGGAGTCTTCGTCGGGCCACGCCCGTCTCGAACGTAATGCAGCTGGTTGCACATGTGCTCAGGACCTCTTTACTTGTTTGTGATAACCGAACGAATTTTAGGGCGTTTTCCCTTCACAGACGCGAGCTCGAAAACGCGTTGAGAGCGACGTATGGGAAATATTCTCCATACGTAACACTAGTGTTGGTTCGTGAATAGTAATAATTACGATATAATTAAATATAACCGCGAAAGCGCTAAAGAATAAACAAACACAGGAAGCAGCAAACGTGCTGCAAAGAACATAGCAATTGGGAACAAACAAGAAAGAAACACTATAAATTTATTGAACGAGAAATAATCATAACATCACGTGGATGCTAAAATAATAAGCGCAATAACGATGATCCGCGCAAAATACCGCAGGGACACAGTAGAAATAAGTAGGAAAACGTTTTATTGTGTTTACTAAACTGCGTAAAAAATTTGTTGGAAAAATACGTGGTTTTCGAGTTACCCCACCACCCACCCCTCTGTCCTAAGAAAATATTGTTTACTCTTCGTGTTGATATACCTCTGAGTACCCTCTTTTCATATGTCTAAATGGCATAGGTGTTAAAATTTTAGTAAACACAATAAAACGATGCAGGTTTGAATTAAACTTTTTTCAGATATCTCTCAGCGTTCCCGAGATATCTCACGAAAAAGATGGTGGGGCTGATCGCAAGGGCTGATTTCACCCCTTAAAACCGAATTATGGCAGAATCGAAAAATAGGGTTGTATATCTGTACTTGCATGCAAAGTTTCATAATTTTCTGAATCTTCGGGTTGCCTAAACTTCCTGGTGAGGTGATTCTGTACAACTGTTTTCTTGACCAAACTATTGTTTGAAGCTCCGGTTTTGAGTTACTAACGAAAAATACTGGCCAATGAAAGCGCCCGTATAGCGCGCGCTCAGGCATAACTGCGCGCGGTCGTGATCTGCTACATCGAGGGGCAACGTACGGCAAATATTACATCGCCTTAAATTAAGAATAATGTGTAATTATTCGTTATTCATGAATAACAATTTAATTAACAAGTCGTTTAATAACTGTTCCATAGTTTTATTTGTTATCCGAAACGTATAAAGTGTTATTATTTACGAAAAAAATGTTTGGATAATTAATGTTTGAAAAAGATAGTTAAATAAACTTACCCTTCCGTTTGCCAAGTAATCTACTTCGACAGAGGTGGGTCCTTGGCAGTTGGTTATTGTACCGATTCCGACCTATCTTAACAATTTTATGCCACGAAACGCACGTCTTGGGGATCGATACAAATCTGATTCGTACTTGTTTCCATACGCACACGACACGCACATTAACGAACGTAGGTGTCATTGTAGTGCAAACGGTCATGGCGCGTCGTAGGTCTTCTCGTGGTTAACCGATCATGTAGCGCAGAGAAACGGCATCTACGGCCGGTGCCGCCCTGTGTGATCGGTTTGTCTGACCGATTCTCCACTAAATCTGGAAACCAGATGTCGGCCTTTGATGCCGTCGTCTGAGTGCTGCGTGATCGGTTAATCCCGTGTCGCAAAGATTAAGTTGTCAACCTACACGTTGACGGGTGCTGCCAAAAATTGGTATAAAGGATGAGAATGTAATCCGAGAACGTGGGCAACCAATCGTTTCGCAGGGCACTCAAATTGTAACAAACTCCGATGAGGAGATAAAAATTACAGCGGTGTTCGCTGACTTTGCAAGGAATTCAGGAAGATTCAACACCGCAGTGCGTCACCTAAGATGTTTGCGACGGAGGCGTATGCGAAGAGGTGGAAAAGCTGTTGGACCGATATAGCCGCATGATTGCAACATGAAACAAAGTAGGATGCATGAGTACAGGAGAGCTGAAGGTCAAGGTCAAAGAGGACAAGGTAATTAATTATCACCCTTATCGTTTGTCCTTTTCCGAGCGCGGTAAGGTACGGAAGATAATTGACAATTTATGGGAAATGGTAGTATATGCGAGAGTGCTTCACCGTCTGCGAGCCCTATAATCTCGGTGAAGGGAAAGGATAATCAGGATCGTATGTGTGTCGACTTTCGTGCTCCTACTAGATTTACCATGAAGGATCGCAACCCGTTGCCCTTGATAGAGGATCAGCTTGACCGTTTGGGACAGGGAAAGTATTATACGATTTTGGATATGACATCCGGGTTTTACCAGATTCCGATTGCCGAGGATTCTATAGAGAAAACGGTCTTTGTGACCCCGTATGGTCACTATGAATTTTTGCGGATGCCATTTGCGCTGGCCAACGCACTCGCGGCATTTCAGAGAGCCATAAACACTGCTTTAGGAACGTTACGAAATAGGATAACTTTAGTGTACACAGACGACGTTTTTATCCGGTCGCAAACAATAGAGGAAGGGTTAAAACATTTACAAATAGTATTGCAAGCACTTGATACTGCGAGATTCTCGTTAAACATTGTGAAATATAGATTTTGTCAAGAAACGATTGAATATTTAGGTTGGGAAGTCCCTGCCAAGGGTATTAGGTCAGGGAAAGATAAAGTCCGTGCTTTGTTAGAGTCACCGATGCAATGCAATGCAAGTTAGGCAATTTATGCGCTTGACTAGCTATTTCCGGAAGTTTGTTCCTGAATTCGCTGTGAGCCTTTATTACCAAGCTGACGAAAAAAACGCACAATGGTGCTACGTAGGAAGTATTATTTCCTCGAGTTTCTATTATGCCCTTATTTGGGAAGCGGGAGTGCATGCAGTCGAGTCTGCCCCTTCCGCGACGTCGCGATGACGTGACCCTTTTGGGGGGATCTTTTCGAACTCCCTTGGAAGATTCCGTGCCCCCACCATCTTTTTGGTCCGACTATCGAGTATAAAAAGGGCACGAATTCTGCTCTCGTCGGCTCAGTATTAATCTAGCTTCGTGCACGTTCGAGCATTATTTAACACGTTATTTAACACGTTATTTAACGCATTATTTTACACGTCATTTTACACGTTATTTTACACGTTAGTTTTAACGTTATTTTACACGTTAGTTTTTCAAACGATATATCTTAGGATATATCGTTAGGCCTCTTTATTGGCAATTTACGTTCTAGTCCGTACAGACTGAGAAAGGTGGATTTTGTAGTTCCGCGTTTAGACTCTGTTCAAACCAAAGAATTTACAATATATATTATTCTACAATTAAACGCATTTGTTTTATTCAGTCTCCTCTACCGATCATTGGCAGTATCATCCCACTATAGATACATCTTAACCGCTCGAGGTGTATCGACATAGTAAAAATTACGAGCCCACATACTAACAATCCTGTGGCTCCCGGTGATGCAATAGGCACCGGCAAGTCCACGACAACCATCCTGTGGCTCCCGGTGATGCAATAGGCGCCGGCAAGTCCACGACAACCATCCTGTGGCTCCCGGTGATGCAATAGGCACCGGCAAGTCCACGAAATCTTACCATCCTGTGGCTCCCGGCGATGGAATAGGCGCTGGCAAGTCCACGATTACCTCTACCTTCCTGTGACACCCGGTGATGCAATAGGCACCGGCTCATTCACGCATTTCCTATCTAACGCGACTCCCGGTGACGAAATAAGCACCGGTTAGTTCGTAACTAACAAACTCATAAATAACCGATCCTCGGCTCCGCAGCCGTGCCCTCTTTGCCCTCGGCTCGTAACAAATTGGTGACAGCGGTGGGATACTGCTTAGTCTTGATTGGAGAGAGACTTGAATTTTAAATGTGTTTTAATAAGAAAACGGGAGTTCCGCACCGGCGTACGACACCTACTTTCGTGGTGAGTCCGGGTTATTTAGAGAACCTGTGCTGTAGGGCTTGGACAACCACCTTAGAGAACGGTACCAAGGTCTGCACACAGTGCGCGTTAACATCACCGTTAGACGTAACGAGTTCTGCAACTGAACATTGGTTTCAGCGTGATCCGCATACGATATTGTGTGGTTCATGTGACGAACCGTTGTACACGACACAGCCCATAGTGGACTGCAACGTGTGCTCGTTGAAATATTTCTTACGCGGTGAACGCAAGTAAGAATTAGAATTTAATATATTCTAAAGAAGAATTTAACTTTTCACTTTTCGATAATTAGAACCTAAAGTGTTCTAAGGAAGAAACCTTTATAAAAATTAATAATTAGAATTTCTATAGAATTCTAAGGAAGAAAATCTATTTATTAATTTGATTGATCGCCTAATAATTCTCAAATCATGGCTTCACTTTCGGTCGAAGAATTGGCGAATTTAACGCTTTCAATAACTAGTTCCATGACTGTGTTAACAAGACGTAATTGTATACAGCATGCGACAGCAACAATACCCATCTTTGATGGAGAAAATCCACGTTTGTCGAGCTTTACGCAAAGTTTAGAAAACGGGTTAGCTTTGATACCGGAAAACACGGAGCAAGAGTATCTAGCCATAATATTAACAAAGTTCACGGGTCCGGCAAGAACAAGTATCCAAGATAAATCGTTCGCGAGTGTCGCAGACCTAGTTAAATTTTTGAAGAAAAGGTACGCTCCAGGACGGAGCCTGGCGTACCTCCAAGGGGAAATATCGCGTCTTCGTATCCGTAATGATGAGACGTTAAGAAAGTACATCGATCGAGTAAGCCATCTAATCCACTGTGCGCGGACGGCAATTAAAGAACGATACGATGCCAACGTCGCGCAAATCATTCGGGAAATGGAAAAGGACGCGTTAGAAAATTTCCTCGAGGGGTTACCGGAACGCGTTGCGTTAAGAATAGCGACGCTAGAAGAAAAGGTAAAGACATTAGAAGACGCATTCGAGGCGGTACTATTAATCGAGCGGCGGTTGAGGAATCGTCGTCAAATTATAGAAGATCGACCGTCGAGGGATGACTTCGAAAGAAGAGATTCTCGAGAACGAGAATACCGATCGCCGGCACGGTATCCGCGATCACCATCTCCAGCCTACCATCGAAGAAATCAGGATAGGAGCACCTCTCCATCCGAGTCGGAGTACGATGGACGTAGGAAGACTGCAGCGGCAATGACTGTACATAGTCGACACAAGTCGCCTGCGTATTCATCGGATAATTTGGAAAATGGGGAATACCATGGATCGGAGCGTGGCCGAGCGCACCAGAGGACTAGTTACAACAAGAAACATCTGTTTTGTTGGAACTGCGGGGAAAAAGGACATGATGGAAAGTTTTGCAACCAACAGCAAAATTTTCAACGAGGAGCTGGATCTTCGAGGGATTTTTCTCCGAAACCTTTAAACTCCAAAGGCGCTTACCGCACAGACGATACGGTGAGCGTACTGAAGAACAATCGTCAAAAAAGTATCCGGTTCAGCGACGAGAAGAACGAGGACTCGTCAAGGAAGCTCCAACACCACGGATCAGGGTCAACGTTCCGGAATTAATAAACAAACAGGGAGAATTCCTTATTGACGGTGGAGCCTCTGTGAATCTCATCACCCTGGATTCTTTGGATGATAAAACGAAAATTACTTCACGGGAGGAAATAGAGATAACTGGGTTATCTCTCCCTTCTATTCAAACCATGGCTACGACGGTGTTACATATCAATAGCATTCCTGCACATTTTTATGTCATCGACCACCTCCCGCTGTCAGCGGACGGTCTCATAGGGAGCCCTTTCTTACTACAAGAGAGAGCTGAAATTTCTTACCATCACGGGACACTTGTAACAAGCAGTCAGCCCATTAGGCCTATTCGCTTCACGAATTTTCCTCAAGTGGAGGAACGTGCTAAGTCCTCTAAACAAGTGACGGAGCATAGGATCCCGGGTAGGACGACGCGTCAATTTGCAGTAAAGATAGCCAACCCTAATATAAAGGAAGGATATTTACCACGTCTTAAAACACCAAAGAATATTTATGTCGGGGAGGCTGCGGTCAAGAACCACGACGGGTCATGCTATGTTTTGGCCACAAATACCGGGGAAGAGGAAACTGAAATTTATTTGGGACCTCAATACCTGCAGCCATATGACATCTTGGATACTTCCGACGAAGACATCACATATTCTGCAGAAACGAGTGCTGTTCAAGGAAAAAAGAGGAATCAACAAATCTGGAACACCTTGGAAACCAACCACCTCAACGCAGAAGAGCAACGTCATATTCAAAACATCATCGAAGAATTTTCTGACAGATTTTATCTGCCGGGAGATGATTTAGATAAAGTACCACATTTTCATCATTCAATATTTGTGAAGGATGATATTCCGGTCAATACCAGACAATACCGTTACCCTCCTATACATCAAGAGGAAATTCATCGACAAGTGGGGACGCTATTACAACAGGGAATCATCAAACCTTCTGTTTCACCATACATTTCTCCTTTATGGATTGTACCGAAGAAAACGGGCGCCGACGGGAAAAAGAAATGGCGTATGGTCATTGATTTTCGTGCTCTCAACGAAAAAACCGTCAGCGACAAATATCCACTACCACAGATTACAGAAATTTTGGATAAATTAGGAAGCGCAAAATATTTCTCAGTATTCGATTTGGCCAATGGATTTCATCAAATTGAAATGAATCCAAAGGACAAGGAGAAGACTGCTTTTACCACACCATACGGGCATTACGAATTCGTACGTATGCCTTTCGGATTGAAAAATGCACCACCCACATTTCAACGACTTATGGATCAAGTTCTCACGGGGATGCAAGGAACGGAATTATTCGTGTACCTTGATGACATTGTGGTTTATTCATCGTCACTCAGGGAACACGAAATCAAAGTCAAAAAGTTACTACACCGATTGAGGGACAATGGACTCACACTTCAAACCAGCAAGTGCGAATTTCTTCGCAAGGAAGTGACCTACCTGGGACATATAGTTTCATCAGATGGAGTTAAACCAGACCCTAGGAAATTGCAAGCTGTACAGAATTTCCCTGTACCGTCATCACAGAAAAATATTCAACAATTTTTGGGATTAACTGGATATTACCGCAGATTTATACAGGATTATTCAGCCAAGGCAAAACCGTTAATTCAATTACTCGGAAAAGGAATCCGTTTCAAATGGACCGAAGAACAACAACAAAGTTTCGAGTTATTGCGAGATGAGTTCTGTAAAGAACCTATTTTGCAATACCCCGACTTCAATAAACCATTCATCATCACCACCGATGCCTCGGACTTCGCAATTGGCGCAGTTTTGAGTCAGGGAGAAGTGGGCCAGGATTTACCAATAGCTTATGCTTCTCGTAGTTTAAATCCTGCGGAAAAGAGTTATTCCGCTACTGAAAAGGAATGTTTAGCAATGATATATGCTGTACAATATTTTAGACCTTACGTTTTCGGAAGGAAATTCACTTTAATAACCGATCATAGACCGTTAGTTTGGCTCCATTCCGTAAAAGATCCTACATCAAGATTAGTGAAATGGAAGTTGAGACTTTTAGAATACGAATTATTTTAGAATAATTCACAAGTCAGGGAAAACTAATAAAAACGCTGACGCTTTATCTCGCAATCCAGTAAGAATTTGCCTACCCTTAGTACCAAGGGAGGGTGACAAGGAATTTAAAATACAAATACCAAAGAACACAGCACCTGTTACCGATTCCATTGGACAACGCATTCGAGAATTACGACGAAATCAGGAGACGAAACGCAGTCGTGAGGTGTTAACCTCCGAAGAATCATCGGATCAGGAAACCACTCCAAGAAGGCGACAGAACCTTCGTAGAAGAAAAATTGATCAACAACCAACACATCAAGGACCAATAAACCATTCACCTAGCACCATATCAGGAAACCCCATGGCAAATTCAACACGACTCCTGGAGGACACCGAACATCCAGTAGCAGGAGAGGATACTACCGTCAATGCAGATTTAATTTCCTTCAACGATTCAAATCCTTTGAACGCTACAGTTATTAATCAATCCCTTTCACAAACACTACTAGAAGAACCAAATGAACGAAATTTACCTGCATCATTAACTCCAACCGTAATTCAATATCCACTCACTACTTCTACCCCATCCATTCAGCAAAATACCTTACCTAATATATCCAGTTTCGTTAATTCTGTACCCTCGGATTACGAATCTACACCACCCGAGGACAATAGCTCAACTGAAGAGGAGTCGGATGACCACGCGGTCACCCCAGCAATAAAACCATCTGGAACCATTCTCACACCACTCGAAGAAACCAGGAATTAACTAATTGAAGAGGCCCATAGCAGCTTAATAGGAGGACACAAGGGTGTCACGAAGACATACAACCGTTTGAATGCAAAATATCATTGGCAGAAAATGAGGAGTGACATACAGGATTTCATCAGGAAATGCAGGAGCTGTCAGGAACAGAAACTGGTTAGAGCAAAAACTCGTCAACCAATGATTATTACCGATACACCTTTGGAACCTTTCGATAAACTTGCATTGGACACAGTCGGACCTCTTCCAGAAACACCTTGCGGTAACAGATATATTTTAACAATGCAAGATAATCTTACGAAATACTGCATTGCGGTTGCCATACCGGACATACGGGCTACAACCATAGCGGACGCATTTGCTCGGCATTTCATAGCAATATATGGATCACCACGTACAATATTATCAGATAGAGGAACTAGTTTCATCGGAAAGGTAATGACACATCTGGCAGAAATCTTCAAAATTAAACAAATAACGACATCAGGATACAGACCGCAGACGAACGGTTCATTGGAAAGGAGTCACGCTGTTCTTGCAGAGTACTTGAGACACTACATGGAGTCACATGCAGACTGGGACCTGTTTATTCCATTTGCCATGCTTTCGTATAATACCTCCGTTCACGAGGCAACCAATTTCACGCCCCATGAACTGATCTTCGGTAAACAAGCAAGAATACCGAGTGCCTTTCCGTCTGGACAACGGCTGGAAACCTATGGAACCTACCTCACCAACCTTGTTGAACAGATGACAGAAATCCGAAACCAAGCGGCTGACAAATTAAATAAAGCAAAGGAAAGGTCCAAACGCTATTACGATCGACATAGAAGACCAAGAGAATTTAAACCTGGAGAATATGTTTATGTACAAAAGGAGCCTCGAGTAAACAAGTTTGACCCACATTATATTGGACCCTATAAAATATTAAATACTGCGGACTTGAATAATGTGGTTTTGGAAATAGATAAACATAAAACTATTCGAAAACATCAAGACAAATTAAAACAGGCATACTGACCATACTTCCAATAGCCACTTACTTACAAAAAAAAGGACCAGCAATAAAATACAATTGACACGAAGGAAAAATTTACGGCACAATACTTCACCGTAATAAATTGGAATCTTTATGGGCGAAGGAAAAAACCTTCTGCGGAAAATGGTCTAAACCTCATCAACATCAACGATGCTAACATCAAGCATTGGATGCCGGGTGAGCCTGCCGTTCAGCGTTGTCGCAGAATACAATTGCGTATACGCAACATCTTCGAGGACGAGAACAAGGACGAGCCGCATCTGCCGTTGGGAGATTCGCGGTAAAAATCTTGGGGAGAAGGACCAACCATCATCCGATCCCGAGCATCCAGCAGAGGCAGCCGACAGACCTAAAATTCCGTCCCGTGGCGTAAGTACTCGACTGCATTTTACACCTGTGATCGCGTTTCCCAAAAAGGGGTAAAAGCATCGTAATAAACGATGTTTTATCTAAGGGGGGAGATGTTACGTAGGAAGTATTATTTCCTCGCGTTTCTATTATGCCCTTATTTGGGAAGCGGGAGTGCATGCAGTCGAGTCTGCCCCTTCCGCGACGTCGCGATGACGTGACCCTTTTGGGGGGATCTTTTCGAACTCCCTTGGAAGATTCCGTGCCCCCACCATCTTTTTGGTCCGACTATCGAGTATAAAAAGGGCACGAATTCTGCTCTCGTCGGCTCAGTATTAATCTAGCTTCGTGCACGTTCCGTAATCGACTGTATTGATATCTAAGCTCAGCGAGATCGTGTTTTAGTCCCCTTCGAGCATTATTTAACACGTTATTTAACACGTTATTTAACGCATTATTTTACACGTCATTTTACACGTTATTTTACACGTTAGTTTTAACGTTATTTTACACGTTAGTTTTTCAAACGATATATCTTAGGATATATCGTTAGGCCTCTTTATTGGCAATTTACGTTCTAGTCCGTACAGACTGAGAAAGGTGGATTTTGTAGTTCCGCGTTTAGACTCTGTTCAAACCAAAGAATTTACAATATATATTATTCTACAATTAAACGCATTTGTTTTATTCAGTCTCCTCTACCGATCATTGGCAGTATCATCCCACTATAGATACATCTTAACCGCTCGAGGTGTATCGACATAGTAAAAATTACGAGCCCACATACTAACAATCCTGTGGCTCCCGGTGATGCAATAGGCACCGGCAAGTCCACGACAACCATCCTGTGGCTCCCGGTGATGCAATAGGCACCGGCAAGTCCACGACAACCATCCTGTGGCTCCCGGTGATGCAATAGGCACCGGCAAGTCCACGAAATCTTACCATCCTGTGGCTCCCGGCGATGGAATAGGCGCTGGCAAGTCCACGATTACCTCTACCTTCCTGTGACACCCGGTGATGCAATAGGCACCGGCTCATTCACGCATTTCCTATCTAACGCGACTCCCGGTGACGAAATAAGCACCGGTTAGTTCGTAACTAACAAACTCATAAATAACCGATCCTCGGCTCCGCAGCCGTGCCCTCTTTGCCCTCGGCTCGTAACAATGGCATTGGGGCGAAAGATAAAAGAAGGCACGGTGTTATATTTTCGAAAAACTAAGCTCCAATCCGTTGCTTGTAATCTTTGATCATGAGAGAGAGAGAGACGGAATTGCATACAGATGCTAGTGCAATTGGTTTTGGAGCCATACTTTTTCAGAGGGTAAACGGCGATTCTAGGGTAGTAGCATATTTTAGCCGATGCACTACACCGGAGGAATCTCGTTACCACTCATATGAATTAGAAACGCTTGCAATTATGAACGGACTGAGACACATCCGTGTATATCGGTAGGGCATTAATTTCAAAATTGTAGAAGTTATTTTCAGTAAACTTCACGTAGATGGAATATAGGGCAGGTAGGGTAATAAGACGTCAGTCTCCTTCAATTAACAACTAACTTTATTATTATCAAACGTCGACACACGACAGTTCTCTAACAAACAACGACTCTCACACGACACTCACAATATTCACGACTCTCTACTCTCGACGATACTCTCCTCAACATTCCCTTAGCTCTGCCTCGCGCACGCATCATCCACTCCATATATTCTTTCACTCTTTGTTACTCTCTCATTCTATTCCCCATTTGCTGTCACTCATTTAGGATATACACTGCAGACATTCCTTGGCGACAGTCAGTCGCGTCTACCCGAATCCTTGGGCCGCTGTACCCTCCGTTCACACGATCTTCTCAAGTACTCAGGTCCATACATATCTTTGACACCCCGGAATCATTCTAAACAGTCACGCAGTATTTCCAATCGCACAAAATTGTACCTGATTGTAATGCTATAAAAGCTACGAGCAAAAAGAAGGACTTGCTGCCGCGTGTTGCAACATGGTGGATCTTTTTGCATGATGATTTGAGCCGAAATACGCTTGAAAACTGTCGTAGCGATACTATTTGTAAAGGCTCGTGGTTAGAAGTCGCCCAGCGAAAGGATGAGGAAACGAGGTATTTTGTAGAACGTATAGAAGCGAATAATACCGTGAGTCACGGTTTCGAAGTTCGACAAGCGGTTTTGTTTATGAAAATACGAAGAGAATCAGGGCGAACGGTATATCGTAGTTTGCTCTCGAAAGGCACTAGAATTGGCTCACTGCGTTTGTACGAAACGTTGTTTCAAAACGACTCACAGGTCCAAAACAGGGACTGTTGCATTCTATTAACAAGAAAGCAACACCTTTTTATATGTTACATTCTAATTGTGTAGGACCATTTGAACTGGCAAAAGACGGTTACCAACACATTTTAATTAGCATAGATGCTTTTACGAAGTACGTGCAACTCATTCCGTTAAAATCATTGTCTGGTCCGGAAATGTTGCAAACAATTAGGGAGAGTTTAACATTATTCGGTACACCTAGAGTTGTTGTAATGGATCGAGCAACAAATTTTATTGCCACGGGAGCACCTTGTGCTAACGGGCAGGCCGAGCGGTATGTTGTGCGGTGACGGTAGTAGCAGAAGTACACCACGGAAGTAAATAAAATTTCAGAATGGCCGAACAAATTAGCTAAGTTAATGCTTTCATTGAATACAACCGTTCAGACAACCACTGGGTTTGCTCCGTACCGTTTATTCTTTGGCGTGGAACGAAGTAAGGGCGCCGCCGATCTTGCTGAAACTGAACTGCCGGATACGAATGATCCAATTTACATTATTAAGGATAGAGAGTTAGCATCGGAAAGGTTGACGGAAAATGCTGAAAAGCAGAATAGTAGATTTAACAAAAAGTGCACAATAAACATAGTTTGTAAAGAGGGTGATACGGTTTTTGTAAAACCCGCGGATTTAAGGCATGCGACATTAGGGCGCAAATATGTACGACCATTTGTAATATCTAAAATGTTAAGTAATGATCGATATGAGATTGTTCGAAAAACCGGAAGATCGCAAACGGTGCCCACGGATCCGTTTGAGGTTATGGAAGGGCGAGATGTTAGGTGATACGGATTTGAATGAAAGTTTAATTGACGAGAGCGACAGTGGAGATGAACCGTGTTAGTGGATTATATGTTCTACGGAGTTTTTATTATTCGTATTATATTTGTATTGTTGCTTTGTAGTCAATTAAAAGTAATTTATACGTAATTTGTCTCTAATTTATTGCTGTCATGCAGTTTTACGGTTATCAACATTAATGATAGTATGAATGCGTATAGAAGTTGCATGAGAATGTAGGCATTCTGATGTCACTATACAGGGTGGCCCATAAGTCTCGCCGTATTTTTAAATTTTGCGTACCTGAGGTGATTCTGAACAACTTTTTCCTTGACCAAAATATTCTACGAAGCTTCGTTTTTGAGTTATTAATGAAAAACACTGGCCAATGAGCGCGCCCGTATAGCGCGCGGCCAGGCACCACCGCACGCGGTTGTCATCGGGTGCATCGAGGGGCAACGTACGGCAAATATTACATCGTCTTAAATTAAGAATAGTGTGTCATTATTTTTATTCATCAATAACAATTTAATTAACAAGTCGTTTAATAACTGTTCCATATTTTTATTCGTTATCCGAAACGAATAAAGCGTTTTACTACTTATGAAAAAAGTGTTTGGATAATTAATGTTAGAATAGGTTAGTTAAATAAACTTACCCATTCGTCCACAAATTTACCTGCTTTGTTACGAGCCAGGGCTGTGGGCAACGCCTGGGCCCGGCGAGGTTGATATTATCTAAGGAACTTGTTAGTTTGTCTCGTAACTCTAAATTCATATTCATTACAACTCGAGCGGTTAAGTTGTATCTGTCGGAACGTTACAACTAATATAAAGGATTACGGAGTAAAGATAGGTTTGACGAATCTACTCGATTTAATGGTGAACAATTTATATATATTAAAATCAGTTGTATGTACAAATGTAATTGTCACATTATTTATGTAGTGTGTAAATTATTACTTAAAGCTGCACGGTGTTGACGCACTGGCGATGCGGGGTCTGAGAACGGTTACAATAGTATACCGAAAGAACTTCAACCGAACTTGCGGAATCCAACGGGCTAACTTGTGTTCTGACCGGTGCCCTAAGCCCGATCTCACTGAATGTAATCGACTCTGAACGAACGTAACACTTCCGTAACTGTGTAGTTATTAACCGAAGATGATTGAAATGGAAGGGTTTATATAGTCCCAAAATGCACGGAAGGGCGTATTTAGGGTTTCCATATAAGGTAAGATCACGGAGAGCTCGCCGGGTCGCGCATGTACTTAATCGGTCACGATGCAGCTAATCAATATCAAAGGCCCTTATTGTCCGTATACGATAGTGACAGAAATCATTGGGCCTTTCGCGAAAGCGCGACTTTCCTTCTTACGCGGCACGTGCGAGAGCAGCGTTTAGGGAGTATTATTTATACGTAACAGATTTATCGTTACATCGAACGATTGCGAGGGCTGGAAAGTGAATCCTTAGATCTTGTAGATATAGATCGTGTGGAACGGGTGAATGTCGCGACTCCGATCCTCCTAGAATGATTTATCCTTATATCGAACGATGCCGAGGGCTGGAATGTGAATTCATACCTTCCGTCGATACAGAACGTGTGGAACGGGTGAATATCGCAATTCCGAGCCTCCTAGTTTAATTTATCGTTATATCGAACGATTGCGATGGCTGGAAAGTTAATCCATAGCTCCTGTTGATACAGAACGTGTGGAGCGGAAAGTGAATCCTTAGGTCCTGTCTATACAGAACGATTGTAAATGGTGAATCTCGCGATTCCGAGCCCCCACGAGTGATTTATCGATGCACCAAACGATTGCGAGGGCTGGAAAGTGAATCCTTAGCATCTGTCGATACAGAACGATTGGGAAGGGTGAATATCGCAATTCCGAGCCTCCTAGAGTGACTTATCCTTATATCGAACGATGCCGAGGGCTGGAATGTGAATTCATACCTTCCGTCGATACAGAACGTGTGGAACGGGTGAATATCGCAATTCCGAGCCTCCTAGTTTAATTTATCATTATATCGAACGATTGCGATGGCTGGAAAGTTAATCCATAGCTCCTGTTGATACAGAACGTGTGGAGCGGGTGAATATCGCTAGTCCGAGCCTCCTAGAGTGATTTATCGATAGAATCAACGATTGCGAGGCCTGGAAAGTGAATCCTTAGCTCCTGTCGATACAGAACGATTGGAAATGGTGAATATCGCGAGTCCGAGCCTCCTAGTTTGATTTATCGTTATATCGAACGATTGCGATGGCTGGACGGTGGATCTTTAACTTCTGTCGGTACAAAACGATTGGAAAAAATGAATCTCGCGATTCCGAGCCTCCTAGATTGATTTATACTTTAATCGAACGATTCCGAGGGCTGGAATGTGAATTCATACCAACCGTCGATAGAGAACGTGTGGAACGGGTGAATATCGCAATTCCGAGCCTCCTAGTTTGATTTATCGTTATATCGAACGATTGCGAGGGCTGGAAAGTTAATCCATAGCTCCTGTTGATACAGACCGTGTGGAGCGGGTGAATATCGCTAGTCCGAGCCTCCTAGAGTGATTTATCGATAGAATCAACGATTGCGAGGCCTGGAAAGTGAATCCTTAGGTCCTGTCTATACAGAACGATTGGAAATGGTGAATATCGCGATTCCGAGCCCCCACGAGTGATTTATCGATGCACCAAACGATTGCGAGGGCTGGAAAGTGAATCCTTAGCATCTGTCGATACAGAACGATTGGGAAGGGTGAATATCGCAATTCCGAGACTCCTAGTGTGACTTATCCTTATATCGAACGATGCCGAGGGCTGGAATGTGAATTCATACCTTCCGTCGATACAGAACGTGTGGAACGGGTGAATATCGCAATTCCGAGCCTCCTAGTTTGATTTATCGTTATATCGAACGATTGCGAGGGCTGGAAAGTTAATCCATAGCTCCTGTTGATACGGAACGTGTGGAGCGGGTGAATATCGCTAGTCCGAGCCTCCTAGAGTGATTTATCGATAGAATCAACGATTGCGAGGCCTGGAAAGTGAATCCTTAGCTCCTGTCTATACAGAACGATTGGAAATGGTGAATATCGCGATTCCGAGCCCCCACGAGTGATTTATCGATGCACCGAACGATTGCGAGGGCTGGAAAGTGAATCCTTAGCATCTGTCGATACAGAACGATTGGGAAGGGTGAATATCGCAATTCCGAGCCTCCTAGAGTGATTTATCGTTATATCGAACGATTGCGAGAGCTGGAAAGTGAATCCTTACCTTCTGTCGATACAGAACGTGTGGAGCGGCTACATATCGCGATTCGGAGCCTCCTAGAGTGATTTATCGATAGATTGAACGATTGCGAGGGCAGGAAAGTGAATCCTTAGGTTCTGTCGATACAGAACGTGTGGAACGGGTGAATATCGCGATTCCGAGCCTCCTAGTTTGATTTATCGTTATATCGAACGATTGCGAGGGCTGGAAAGTTAATCCATAGCTCCTGTTGATACAGAACGTGTGGAGCGGGTGAATATCGCTAGTCCGAGCCTCCTAGAGTGATTTATCGATAGAATCAACGATTGCGAGGCCTGGAAAGTGAATCCTTAGCTCCTGTCTATACAGAACGATTGGAAATGGTGAATATCGCGATTCCGAGCCCCCACGAGTGATTTATCGATGCACCAAACGATTGCGAGGGCTGGAAAGTGAATCCTTAGCATCTGTCGATACAGAACGATTGGGAAGGGTGAATATCGCAATTCCGAGCCTCCTAGTGTGACTTATCCTTATATCGAACGATGCCGAGGGCTGGAATGTGAATTCATACCTTCCGTCGATACAGAACGTGTGGAACGGGTGAATATCGCAATTCCGAGCCTCCTAGTTTGATTTATCGTTATATCGAACGATTGCGAGGGCTGGAAAGTTAATCCATAGCTCCTGTTGATACGGAACGTGTGGAGCGGGTGAATATCGCTAGTCCGAGCCTCCTAGAGTGATTTATCGATAGAATCAACGATTGCGAGGCCTGGAAAGTGAATCCTTAGCTCCTGTCTATACAGAACGATTGGAAATGGTGAATATCGCGATTCCGAGCCCCCACGAGTGATTTATCGATGCACCGAACGATTGCGAGGGCTGGAAAGTGAATCCTTAGCATCTGTCGATACAGAACGATTGGGAAGGGTGAATATCGCAATTCCGAGCCTCCTAGAGTGATTTATCGTTATATCGAACGATTGCGAGAGCTGGAAAGTGAATCCTTACCTTCTGTCGATACAGAACGTGTGGAGCGGCTACATATCGCGATTCGGAGCCTCCTAGAGTGATTTATCGATAGATTGAACGATTGCGAGGGCAGGAAAGTGAATCCTTAGGTTCTGTCGATACAGAACGTGTGGAACGGGTGAATATCGCGATTCCGAGCCTCCTAGTTTGATTTATCGTTATATCGAACGATTGCGAGGGCTGGAAAGTTAATCCATAGCTCCTGTTGATACAGAACGTGTGGAGCGGGTGAATATCGCTAGTCCGAGCCTCCTACAGTGATTTATCGATAGAATCAACGATTGCGAGGCCTGGAAAGTGAATCCTTAGCTCCTGTCTATACAGAACGATTGGAAATGGTGAATATCGGGATTCCGAGCCCCCACGAGTGATTTATCGATGCACCAAACGATTGCGAGGGCTGGAAAGTGAATCCTTAGCATCTGTCGATACAGAACGATTGGGAAGGGTGAATATCGCAATTCCGAGCCTCCTAGAGTGACTTATCCTTATATCGAACGATGCCGAGGGCTGGAATGTGAATTCATACCTTCCGTCGATACAGAACGTGTGGAACGGGTGAATATCGCAATTCCGAGCCTCCTAGTTTGATTTATCGTTATATCGAACGATTGCGAGGGCTGGAAAGTTAATCCATAGCTCCTGTTGATACGGAACGTGTGGAGCAGGTGAATATCGCTAGTCCGAGCCTCCTAGAGTGATTTATCGATAGAATCAACGATTGCGAGGCCTGGAAAGTGAATCCTTAGCTCCTGTCTATACAGAACGATTGGAAATGGTGAATATCGCGATTCCGAGCCCCCACGAGTGATTTATCGATGCACCGAACGATTGCGAGAGCTGGAAAGTGAATCCTTACCTTCTGTCGATACAGAGCGTGTGGAGCGGCTACATATCGCGATTCGGAGCCTCCTAGAGTGATTTATCGATAGATTGAACGATTGCGAGGGCAGGAAAGTGAATCCTTAGGTTCTGTCGATACAGAACGTGTAGAACGGGTGAGTTTCGCGATTCCGAGCCTCCTAGTTTGATTTATCGTTATATCGAACGATTGCGAGGGCTGGAAAGTGAATCCTTAGCTCCTGTCTATACAGAACGATTGGAAATGGTGAATATCGCGATTCCGAGCCCCCACGAGTGATTTATCGATGCATCGAAAGATTGCGAGGGCTGGGAAGTTAATCCTTAGCATCTGTCGATACAGAACGGGTGGAGCGGGTGCATATCGCTATTCCGAGCCTCCTAGAGTGATTTATCGATAGTCTCAACGATTGCGAGGGCTGGAAAGTGAATCTTTAGCTCCTGTCTATACAGAACGATTGGAAATGGTGAAAATCGCAATTCCGAGCCTCCTCGAGTGACTTATCGTTATATCGCACGATTGCGAGGGCTGGAAAGTGAATTCTTACCTCCTGTGGATACAGAACGTGTGGAACGGGTGAATATCGCGAGTCCGATCCTCCTAGAGTGACTTATCGTTTTATCAAACGATTGCGAGGGGTTGAACGTAAATCCTTAGCTTCTGTCGATACAGCACGATCGGAAAGTGTGAATATCGCGAGTCCGAGCCTCCTAGTTTGACTTATCGTTATATCGAACGATTGCGATGGCTGGGAAGTGAATCCTTACCTTCTGTCGATACAGAACGTGTGGAAAGGGTGAATATCGCGATTCCGACCATCCTAGAGTGATTTATCGATAGACCGAACGATTGCGAGGGCTGGGAAGTGAATCCTTAGCTTCTGTCTATACAGCACGATCGGAAAGGGTGAATATCGCGAGTCCGAGCCTCCTAGTTTGATTTATCGTTATATCGAACGATTGCGATGGCTGGACGGTGGATCTTTAACTTCTGTCGGTACAAAACGATTGGAAAAAATGAATCTCGCGATTCCGAGCCTCCTAGATTGATTTATACTTTAATCGAACGATTCCGAGGGCTGGAATGTGAATTCATACCAACCGTCCATACAGAACGTGTGGAACGGGTGAATATCGCGAGTCCGGGCCTCCTAGTTTGATTTATCATTATATCGAACGATTGCGAGAGCTGGAAAGTGAATCCTTAGTTTCTGTCGATACAGACCGTGTGGAGCGGGTGCATATCGCGATTCCGAGCCTCCTAGAGTGATTTATCGATAGATTGAACGATTGCGAGGGCAGGAAAGTGAATTCATACCTACCGTCGCTACAGAACGTGTGGAACGGGCGAATATCGAGAGTCCGGGCCTCCTAGTTTGTTTTATCGTTATATCGAACGATTGCGAGGGCTGGAAAGTGAATCCTTAGCTCGTGTCGATACAGAACGTGTGGAGCGGGTGAATATCGCCATTCCGTTCCTCCTAGAGTGACTTATCGTTATATCCAACGATTGCGAGGGCTGGAAAGTGAATCCTTAGCTCCTGTCGATACAGAACGTGTGGAACGGGTGAATTTCGCCATTCCTAGCCTCCTAGAGTGATTTATCGATGCATCGAAAGATTGCGAGGGCTGGAAAGTGAATCCTTACCATCTGTCGATACAGAACGATTGGGAAGCGTGAATATCGCAATTCCGAGCCTCCTAGAGTGACTTATCCCTATATCGAACGATGCCGAGGGCTGGAATGTGAATTCATACCTTCCGTCGATACAGAACGTGTGGAACGGGTGAATATCGCAATTCCGAGCCTCCTAGTTTGATTTATCGTTATATCGAACGATTGCGAGGGCTGGAAAGTTAATCCATAGCTCCTGTTGATACAGAACGTGTGGAGCGGGTGAATATCGCTAGTCCGAGCCTCCTAGAGTGATTTATCGATAGAATCAACGATTGCGAGGCCTGGAAAGTGAATCCTTAGCTCCTGTCTATACAGAACGATTGGAAATGGTGAATATCGCGATTCCGAGCCCCCACGAGTGATTTATCGATGCACCAAACGATTGCGAGGGCTGGAAAGTGAATCCTTAGCATCTGTCGATACAGAACGATTGGGAAGGGTGAATATCGCAATTCCGAGCCTCCTAGAGTGACTTATCCTTATATCGAACGATGCCGAGGGCTGGAATGTGAATTCATACCTTCCGTCGATACAGAACGTGTGGAACGGGTGAATATCGCAATTCCGAGCCTCCTAGTTTGATTTATCGTTATATCGAACGATTGCGAGGGCTGGAAAGTTAATCCATAGCTCCTGTTGATACGGAACGTGTGGAGCGGGTGAATATCGCTAGTCCGAGCCTCCTAGAGTGATTTATCGATAGAATCAACGATTGCGAGGCCTGGAAAGTGAATCCTTAGCTCCTGTCTATACAGAACGATTAGAAATGGTGAATATCGCGATTCCGAGCCCCCACGAGTGATTTATCGATAGATTGAACGATTGCGAGGGCAGGAAAGTGAATCCTTAGGTTCTGTCGATACAGAATGTGTGGAACGGGTGAGTTTCGCGATTCCGAGCCTCCTAGTTTGATTTATCGTTATATCGAACGATTGCGAGGGCTGGAAAGTGAATCCTTAGCTCCTGTCTATACAGAACGATTGGAAATGGTGAATATCGCGATTCCGAGCCTCCACGAGTGATTTATCGATGCATCGAAAGATTGCGAGGGCTGGGAAGTTAATCCTTAGCATCTGTCGATACAGAACGGGTGGAGCGGGTGCATATCGCTATTCCGAGCCTCCTAGAGTGATTTATCGATAGTCTCAACGATTGCGAGGGCTGGAAAGTGAATCTTTAGCTCCTGTCTATACAGAACGATTGGAAATGGTGAAAATCGCAATTCCGAGCCTCCTCGAGTGACTTATCGTTATATCGCACGATTGCGAGGGCTGGAAAGTGAATTCTTACCTCCTGTGGATACAGAACGTGTGGAACGGGTGAATATCGCGAGTCCGATCCTCCTAGAGTGACTTATCGTTTTATCAAACGATTGCGAGGGGTTGAACGTAAATCCTTAGCTTCTGTCGATACAGCACGATCGGAAAGTGTGAATATCGCGAGTCCGAGCCTCCTAGTTTGACTTATCGTTATATCGAACGATTGCGAGGCCTGGAAAGTGAATCCTTAGCTCCTGTCTATACAGAACGATTGGAAATGGTGAATATCGGGATTCCGAGCCCCCACGAGTGATTTATCGATGCACCAAACGATTGCGAGGGCTGGAAAGTGAATCCTTAGCATCTGTCGATACAGAACGATTGGGAAGGGTGAATATCGCAATTCCGAGCCTCCTAGAGTGACTTATCCTTATATCGAACGATGCCGAGGGCTGGAATGTGAATTCATACCTTCCGTCGATACAGAACGTGTGGAACGGGTGAATATCGCAATTCCGAGCCTCCTAGTTTGATTTATCGTTATATCGAACGATTGCGAGGGCTGGAAAGTTAATCCATAGCTCCTGTTGATACGGAACGTGTGGAGCAGGTGAATATCGCTAGTCCGAGCCTCCTAGAGTGATTTATCGATAGAATCAACGATTGCGAGGCCTGGAAAGTGAATCCTTAGCTCCTGTCTATACAGAACGATTGGAAATGGTGAATATCGCGATTCCGAGCCCCCACGAGTGATTTATCGATGCACCGAACGATTGCGAGAGCTGGAAAGTGAATCCTTACCTTCTGTCGATACAGAGCGTGTGGAGCGGCTACATATCGCGATTCGGAGCCTCCTAGAGTGATTTATCGATAGATTGAACGATTGCGAGGGCAGGAAAGTGAATCCTTAGGTTCTGTCGATACAGAACGTGTAGAACGGGTGAGTTTCGCGATTCCGAGCCTCCTAGTTTGATTTATCGTTATATCGAACGATTGCGAGGGCTGGAAAGTGAATCCTTAGCTCCTGTCTATACAGAACGATTGGAAATGGTGAATATCGCGATTCCGAGCCCCCACGAGTGATTTATCGATGCATCGAAAGATTGCGAGGGCTGGGAAGTTAATCCTTAGCATCTGTCGATACAGAACGGGTGGAGCGGGTGCATATCGCTATTCCGAGCCTCCTAGAGTGATTTATCGATAGTCTCAACGATTGCGAGGGCTGGAAAGTGAATCTTTAGCTCCTGTCTATACAGAACGATTGGAAATGGTGAAAATCGCAATTCCGAGCCTCCTCGAGTGACTTATCGTTATATCGCACGATTGCGAGGGCTGGAAAGTGAATTCTTACCTCCTGTGGATACAGAACGTGTGGAACGGGTGAATATCGCGAGTCCGATCCTCCTAGAGTGACTTATCGTTTTATCAAACGATTGCGAGGGGTTGAACGTAAATCCTTAGCTTCTGTCGATACAGCACGATCGGAAAGTGTGAATATCGCGAGTCCGAGCCTCCTAGTTTGACTTATCGTTATATCGAACGATTGCGATGGCTGGGAAGTGAATCCTTACCTTCTGTCGATACAGAACGTGTGGAAAGGGTGAATATCGCGATTCCGACCATCCTAGAGTGATTTATCGATAGACCGAACGATTGCGAGGGCTGGGAAGTGAATCCTTAGCTTCTGTCTATACAGCACGATCGGAAAGGGTGAATATCGCGAGTCCGAGCCTCCTAGTTTGATTTATCGTTATATCGAACGATTGCGATGGCTGGACGGTGGATCTTTAACTTCTGTCGGTACAAAACGATTGGAAAAAATGAATCTCGCGATTCCGAGCCTCCTAGATTGATTTATACTTTAATCGAACGATTCCGAGGGCTGGAATGTGAATTCATACCAACCGTCCATACAGAACGTGTGGAACGGGTGAATATCGCGAGTCCGGGCCTCCTAGTTTGATTTATCATTATATCGAACGATTGCGAGAGCTGGAAAGTGAATCCTTAGTTTCTGTCGATACAGACCGTGTGGAGCGGGTGCATATCGCGATTCCGAGCCTCCTAGAGTGATTTATCGATAGATTGAACGATTGCGAGGGCAGGAAAGTGAATTCATACCTACCGTCGCTACAGAACGTGTGGAACGGGCGAATATCGAGAGTCCGGGCCTCCTAGTTTGTTTTATCGTTATATCGAACGATTGCGAGGGCTGGAAAGTGAATCCTTAGCTCGTGTCGATACAGAACGTGTGGAGCGGGTGAATATCGCCATTCCGTTCCTCCTAGAGTGACTTATCGTTATATCCAACGATTGCGAGGGCTGGAAAGTGAATCCTTAGCTCCTGTCGATACAGAACGTGTGGAACGGGTGAATTTCGCCATTCCTAGCCTCCTAGAGTGATTTATCGATGCATCGAAAGATTGCGAGGGCTGGAAAGTGAATCCTTACCATCTGTCGATACAGAACGATTGGGAAGCGTGAATATCGCAATTCCGAGCCTCCTAGAGTGACTTATCCCTATATCGAACGATGCCGAGGGCTGGAATGTGAATTCATACCTTCCGTCGATACAGAACGTGTGGAACGGGTGAATATCGCAATTCCGAGCCTCCTAGTTTGATTTATCGTTATATCGAACGATTGCGAGGGCTGGAAAGTTAATCCATAGCTCCTGTTGATACAGAACGTGTGGAGCGGGTGAATATCGCTAGTCCGAGCCTCCTAGAGTGATTTATCGATAGAATCAACGATTGCGAGGCCTGGAAAGTGAATCCTTAGCTCCTGTCTATACAGAACGATTGGAAATGGTGAATATCGCGATTCCGAGCCCCCACGAGTGATTTATCGATGCACCAAACGATTGCGAGGGCTGGAAAGTGAATCCTTAGCATCTGTCGATACAGAACGATTGGGAAGGGTGAATATCGCAATTCCGAGCCTCCTAGAGTGACTTATCCTTATATCGAACGATGCCGAGGGCTGGAATGTGAATTCATACCTTCCGTCGATACAGAACGTGTGGAACGGGTGAATATCGCAATTCCGAGCCTCCTAGTTTGATTTATCGTTATATCGAACGATTGCGAGGGCTGGAAAGTTAATCCATAGCTCCTGTTGATACGGAACGTGTGGAGCGGGTGAATATCGCTAGTCCGAGCCTCCTAGAGTGATTTATCGATAGAATCAACGATTGCGAGGCCTGGAAAGTGAATCCTTAGCTCCTGTCTATACAGAACGATTAGAAATGGTGAATATCGCGATTCCGAGCCCCCACGAGTGATTTATCGATAGATTGAACGATTGCGAGGGCAGGAAAGTGAATCCTTAGGTTCTGTCGATACAGAATGTGTGGAACGGGTGAGTTTCGCGATTCCGAGCCTCCTAGTTTGATTTATCGTTATATCGAACGATTGCGAGGGCTGGAAAGTGAATCCTTAGCTCCTGTCTATACAGAACGATTGGAAATGGTGAATATCGCGATTCCGAGCCTCCACGAGTGATTTATCGATGCATCGAAAGATTGCGAGGGCTGGGAAGTTAATCCTTAGCATCTGTCGATACAGAACGGGTGGAGCGGGTGCATATCGCTATTCCGAGCCTCCTAGAGTGATTTATCGATAGTCTCAACGATTGCGAGGGCTGGAAAGTGAATCTTTAGCTCCTGTCTATACAGAACGATTGGAAATGGTGAAAATCGCAATTCCGAGCCTCCTCGAGTGACTTATCGTTATATCGCACGATTGCGAGGGCTGGAAAGTGAATTCTTACCTCCTGTGGATACAGAACGTGTGGAACGGGTGAATATCGCGAGTCCGATCCTCCTAGAGTGACTTATCGTTTTATCAAACGATTGCGAGGGGTTGAACGTAAATCCTTAGCTTCTGTCGATACAGCACGATCGGAAAGTGTGAATATCGCGAGTCCGAGCCTCCTAGTTTGACTTATCGTTATATCGAACGATTGCGATGGCTGGGAAGCGAATCCTTACCTTCTGTCGATACAGAACGTGTGGAAAGGGTGAATATCGCGATTCCGACCATCCTAGAGTGATTTATCGATAGACCGAACGATTGCGAGGGCTGGGAAGTGAATCCTTAGCTTCTGTCGATACAGCACGATCGGAAAGGGTGAATATCGCGAGTCCGAGCCTCCTAGTTTGATTTATCGTTATATCGAACGATTGCGAGGGCTGGAAAGTTAATCCATAGCTCCTGTTGATACGGAACGTGTGGAGCAGGTGAATATCGCTAGTCCGAGCCTCCTAGAGTGATTTATCGATAGAATCAACGATTGCGAGGCCTGGAAAGTGAATCCTTAGCTCCTGTCTATACAGAACGATTGGAAATGGTGAATATCGCGATTCCGAGCCCCCACGAGTGATTTATCGATGCACCGAACGATTGCGAGAGCTGGAAAGTGAATCCTTACCTTCTGTCGATACAGAACGTGTGGAGCGGCTACATATCGCGATTCGGAGCCTCCTAGAGTGATTTATCGATAGATTGAACGATTGCGAGGGCAGGAAAGTGAATCCTTAGGTTCTGTCGATACAGAACGTGTAGAACGGGTGAGTTTCGCGATTCCGAGCCTCCTAGTTTGATTTATCGTTATATCGAACGATTGCGAGGGCTGGAAAGTGAATCCTTAGCTCCTGTCTATACAGAACGTGTGGAACGGGTGAGTTTCGCGATTCCGAGCCTCCTAGTTTGATTTATCGTTATATCGAACGATTGCGAGGGCTGGAAAGTGAATCCTTAGCTCCTGTCTATACAGAACGATTGGAAATGGTGAATATCGCGATTCCGAGCCCCCACGAGTGATTTATCGATGCATCGAAAGATTGCGAGGGCTGGGAAGTTAATCCTTAGCATCTGTCGATACAGAACGGGTGGAGCGGGTGCATATCGCTATTCCGAGCCTCCTAGAGTGATTTATCGATAGTCTCAACGATTGCGAGGGCTGGAAAGTGAATCTTTAGCTCCTGTCTATACAGAACGATTGGAAATGGTGAAAATCGCAATTCCGAGCCTCCTCGAGTGACTTATCGTTATATCGCACGATTGCGAGGGCTGGAAAGTGAATTCTTACCTCCTGTGGATACAGAACGTGTGGAACGGGTGAATATCGCGAGTCCGATCCTCCTAGAGTGACTTATCGTTTTATCAAACGATTGCGAGGGGTTGAACGTAAATCCTTAGCTTCTGTCGATACAGCACGATCGGAAAGTGTGAATATCGCGAGTCCGAGCCTCCTAGTTTGACTTATCGTTATATCGAACGATTGCGATGGCTGGGAAGTGAATCCTTACCTTCTGTCGATACAGAACGTGTGGAAAGGGTGAATATCGCGATTCCGACCATCCTAGAGTGATTTATCGATAGACCGAACGATTGCGAGGGCTGGGAAGTGAATCCTTAGCTTCTGTCTATACAGCACGATCGGAAAGGGTGAATATCGCGAGTCCGAGCCTCCTAGTTTGATTTATCGTTATATCGAACGATTGCGATGGCTGGACGGTGGATCTTTAACTTCTGTCGGTACAAAACGATTGGAAAAAATGAATCTCGCGATTCCGAGCCTCCTAGATTGATTTATACTTTAATCGAACGATTCCGAGGGCTGGAATGTGAATTCATACCAACCGTCCATACAGAACGTGTGGAACGGGTGAATATCGCGAGTCCGGGCCTCCTAGTTTGATTTATCATTATATCGAACGATTGCGAGAGCTGGAAAGTGAATCCTTAGTTTCTGTCGATACAGACCGTGTGGAGCGGGTGCATATCGCGATTCCGAGCCTCCTAGAGTGATTTATCGATAGATTGAACGATTGCGAGGGCAGGAAAGTGAATTCATACCTACCGTCGCTACAGAACGTGTGGAACGGGCGAATATCGAGAGTCCGGGCCTCCTAGTTTGTTTTATCGTTATATCGAACGATTGCGAGGGCTGGAAAGTGAATCCTTAGCTCGTGTCGATACAGAACGTGTGGAGCGGGTGAATATCGCCATTCCGTTCCTCCTAGAGTGACTTATCGTTATATCCAACGATTGCGAGGGCTGGAAAGTGAATCCTTAGCTCCTGTCGATACAGAACGTGTGGAACGGGTGAATTTCGCCATTCCTAGCCTCCTAGAGTGATTTATCGATGCATCGAAAGATTGCGAGGGCTGGAAAGTGAATCCTTACCATCTGTCGATACAGAACGATTGGGAAGCGTGAATATCGCAATTCCGAGCCTCCTAGAGTGACTTATCCCTATATCGAACGATGCCGAGGGCTGGAATGTGAATTCATACCTTCCGTCGATACAGAACGTGTGGAACGGGTGAATATCGCAATTCCGAGCCTCCTAGTTTGATTTATCGTTATATCGAACGATTGCGAGGGCTGGAAAGTTAATCCATAGCTCCTGTTGATACAGAACGTGTGGAGCGGGTGAATATCGCTAGTCCGAGCCTCCTAGAGTGATTTATCGATAGAATCAACGATTGCGAGGCCTGGAAAGTGAATCCTTAGCTCCTGTCTATACAGAACGATTGGAAATGGTGAATATCGCGATTCCGAGCCCCCACGAGTGATTTATCGATGCACCAAACGATTGCGAGGGCTGGAAAGTGAATCCTTAGCATCTGTCGATACAGAACGATTGGGAAGGGTGAATATCGCAATTCCGAGCCTCCTAGAGTGACTTATCCTTATATCGAACGATGCCGAGGGCTGGAATGTGAATTCATACCTTCCGTCGATACAGAACGTGTGGAACGGGTGAATATCGCAATTCCGAGCCTCCTAGTTTGATTTATCGTTATATCGAACGATTGCGAGGGCTGGAAAGTTAATCCATAGCTCCTGTTGATACGGAACGTGTGGAGCGGGTGAATATCGCTAGTCCGAGCCTCCTAGAGTGATTTATCGATAGAATCAACGATTGCGAGGCCTGGAAAGTGAATCCTTAGCTCCTGTCTATACAGAACGATTAGAAATGGTGAATATCGCGATTCCGAGCCCCCACGAGTGATTTATCGATAGATTGAACGATTGCGAGGGCAGGAAAGTGAATCCTTAGGTTCTGTCGATACAGAATGTGTGGAACGGGTGAGTTTCGCGATTCCGAGCCTCCTAGTTTGATTTATCGTTATATCGAACGATTGCGAGGGCTGGAAAGTGAATCCTTAGCTCCTGTCTATACAGAACGATTGGAAATGGTGAATATCGCGATTCCGAGCCTCCACGAGTGATTTATCGATGCATCGAAAGATTGCGAGGGCTGGGAAGTTAATCCTTAGCATCTGTCGATACAGAACGGGTGGAGCGGGTGCATATCGCTATTCCGAGCCTCCTAGAGTGATTTATCGATAGTCTCAACGATTGCGAGGGCTGGAAAGTGAATCTTTAGCTCCTGTCTATACAGAACGATTGGAAATGGTGAAAATCGCAATTCCGAGCCTCCTCGAGTGACTTATCGTTATATCGCACGATTGCGAGGGCTGGAAAGTGAATTCTTACCTCCTGTGGATACAGAACGTGTGGAACGGGTGAATATCGCGAGTCCGATCCTCCTAGAGTGACTTATCGTTTTATCAAACGATTGCGAGGGGTTGAACGTAAATCCTTAGCTTCTGTCGATACAGCACGATCGGAAAGTGTGAATATCGCGAGTCCGAGCCTCCTAGTTTGACTTATCGTTATATCGAACGATTGCGATGGCTGGGAAGCGAATCCTTACCTTCTGTCGATACAGAACGTGTGGAAAGGGTGAATATCGCGATTCCGACCATCCTAGAGTGATTTATCGATAGACCGAACGATTGCGAGGGCTGGGAAGTGAATCCTTAGCTTCTGTCGATACAGCACGATCGGAAAGGGTGAATATCGCGAGTCCGAGCCTCCTAGTTTGATTTATCGTTATATCGAACGATTGCGAGAGCTGGAAAGTGAATCCTTAGTTTCTGTCAATACAGACCGTGTGGAGCGGGTGCATATCGCGATTCCGAGCCTCCTAGAGTGATTTATCGATAGATTGAACGATTGCGAGGGCAGGAAAGTGAATTCATACCTACCGTCGCTACAGAACGTGTGGAACGGGCGAATATCGAGAGTCCGGGCCTCCTAGTTTGTTTTATCGTTATATCGAACGATTGCGAGAGCTGGAAACTGAATCCTTAGTTTCTGTCGATACAGAACGGGTGGAGCGGGTGCATATCGCTATTCCGAGCCTCCTAGAGTGATTTATCGATAGTCTCAACGATTGCGAGGGCTGGAAAGTGAATCCTTAGCTCCTGTCTATACAGAACGATTGGAAATGGTGAATATCGCGATTTCGAGCCCCCAAGAGTGATTTATCGATGCACCGAACGATTGCGTGGGCTGGAAAGTGAATCCTCAGCATCTGTCGATACAGAACGATTGGGAAGGGTGAAAATCGCAATTCCGAGCCTCCTCGAGTGACTTATCGTTATATCGCACGATTGCGAGGGCTGGAAAGTGAATTCTTACCTTCTGTGGATACAGAACGTGTGGAACGGGTGAATATCGCGATTCCGATCCTCCTAGAGTGACTTATCGTTATATCAAACGATTGCGAGAGCTGGAAAGTGAATCCTTAGTTTCTGTCGATACAGGACGGGTGGAGCGGGTGCATATCGCTATTCCGAGCCTCCTAGAGTGATTTATCGATAGTCTCAACGATTGCGAGGGCTGGAAGGTGAATCCTTAGATCCTGTCTATACAGAACGATTGGAAATGGTGAAAATTGCAATTCCGAGCCTCCTCGAGTGACTTATCGTTATATCGCACGATTGCGAGGGCTGGAAAGTGAATTCTTACCTTCTGTCGATACAGAATGTGTGGAACGGGTGAATATCGCGATTCCGAACCTCCTGGTTTGATTTATCGGTATATCGAACTTTTGCGAGGGCTGGGAAGTGAATCCTTACCTTCTGTCGATACAGCACGTGTGGAAAGGGTGAATATCGCGATTCCGACCATCCTAGAGTGATTTATCGATAGAACGAACGATTGCGAGTGGTGGAAGGTGAATCCTTAGCTTCTATCAATACGGAACGTGTGGAGCAGGGGAATATCGCGATTCCGAGCCTCCTAGAGTGACTTATCGTTATATCGCACGATTGCGTGGGCTGGAAAGTCAATTCTTACCTCCTGTCGATACAGAACGTGTGGAACGGGTGAATATCGCGATTCCGTTCCTCCTAGAGTGACTTATCGTTATATCCAACGATTGCGACGGCTGGAAAGTGAATCCTTAGCTTCTGTCGATACAGCACGATCGGAAAGTGTGAATATCGCAATTCCGAGCCTCCTAGAGTGATTTATCGTTATATCGAACGATTGCGAGAGCTGCAAAGTGAATCCTTAGTTTCTGTCGATGCAGAACGTGTGGAGCGGGTGCATATCGCGATTCCGAGCCTCCTAGAGTGATTTATTGATAGATTGAACGATTGAGAGGGCAGGAAAGTGAATACTTAGGTTCTGTCGATACAGAACGTGTGGAGCGGGTGCATATCGCTATTCCGAGCATCTTAGAGTGATTTATCGATAGACCGAACGTTTGCGAGGGCTGGGAAGTGAATCCTTACCTTCTGTCGATACAGACCGTGTGGAGCAGGTGAAAATGCGATTCCGAGCCTCCTAGAGTGATTTATCGATAGAACGAACGATTGCGAGTGGTGGAAGGTGAATCCTTAGCTTCTGTCGATACGGAACGTGTGGAGCGGGTGCATATCGCGATTCCGAGCCTCCTAGAGTGATTTATTGATAGATTGAACGATTGCGACGGCAGGAAAGTGAATACATAGGTTCTGTCGATACAGAACGTGTGGAACGGGTGTGTTTCGCGATTCCGAGCCTTCTAGAGTGATTTATCGATAGTCCGATCGATTGCGTGGCCTGGAAAGTGGATGCTTACCTTCAGTCGATACAGAACGATTGGAAATGGTGAATATCGCGATTCCGAGCCCCCACGAGTGATTTATCGATGCATCGAACGATTGCGAGGGCTGGAAAGTGAATCCTTAGCATCTGTCGATACAGAACGATTGGTAAGGGTGAATATCGCAATTCCGAGCCTCCTAGAGTGATTTATCGTTATATCGAACGATTGCGAGGGCAGGAAAGTGAATTCTTACCTTCTGTGGATACAGAACGTGTGGAACGGGTGAATATCGCGATTTCGATCCTCCTAGAGTGACTTATCGTTATATCAAACGATTGCGAGAGCTGGAAAGTGAATCCTCAGCATCTGTCGATACAGAACGATTGGGAAGGGTGAAAATCGCAATTCCGAGCCTCCTCGAGTGACTTATCGTTATATCGCACGATTGCGAGGGCTGGAAAGTGAATTCTTACCTTCTGTGGATACAGAACGTGTGGAACGGGTGAATATCGCGATTCCGATCCTCCTAGAGTGACTTATCGTTATATCAAACGATTGCGAGAGCTGGAAAGTGAATCCTTAGTTTCTGTCGATACAGAACGGGTGGAGCGGGTGCATATCGCTATTCCGAGCCTCCTAGAGTGACTTATCGATAGTCTCAACGATTGCGAGGGCTGGAAAGTGAATCCTTAGATCCTGTCTATACAGAACGATTGGAAATGGTGAAAATCGCAATTCCGAGCCTCCTCGAGTGACTTATCGTTATATCGCACGATTGCGAGGGCTGGAAAGTGAATTCTTACCTTCTGTCGATACAGAATGTGTGGAACGGGTGAATATCGCGATTCCGAACCTCCTGGTTTGATTTATCGGTATATCGAACTTTTGCGAGGGCATGGAAGTGAATCCTTAGGTTCTGTCGATACAGAACGGGTGGAGCGGGTGCATATCGCTATTCCGAGCCTCCTAGAGTGATTTATCGATAGTCTCAACGATTGCGAGGGCTGGAAAGTGAATCCTTAGATCCTGTCTATACAGAACGATTGGAAATGGTGAAAATCGCAATTCCGAGCCTCCTCGAGTGACTTATCGTTATATCGCACGATTGCGAGGGCTGGAAAGTGAATTCGTACCTTCTGTCGATACAGAACGTGTGGAAAGGGTGAATATCGCGATTCCGACCATCCTAGAGTGATTTATCGTTAGAACGAACGATTGCGAGTGGTGGAAGGTGAATCCTTAGCTTCTGTCAATACGGAACGTTTGGAGCGGGGGAATATCGCGATTCCGTTCCTCCTAGAGTGACTTATCGTTATATCCAACGATTGCGAGGGCTGGAAAGTGAATCCTTAGCTCGTGTCGATACAGAACGTGTGGAACGGGTGAATATCGCGATTCCGATCCTCCTAGAGTGACTTATCGTTATATCAAACGATTGCGAGAGCTGGAAAGTGAATCCTCAGCATCTGTCGATACAGAACGATTAGGAAGGGTGAAAATCGCAATTCCGAGCCTCCTCGAGTGACTTATCGTTATATCGCACGATTGCGAGGGCTGGAAAGTGAATTCTTACCTTCTGTGGATACAGAACGTGTGGAACGGGTGAATATCGCGATTCCGATCCTCCTAGAGTGACTTATCGTTATATCAAACGATTGCGAGAGCTGGAAAGTGAATCCTTAGTTTCTGTCGATACAGAACGGGTGGAGCGGGTGCATATCGCTATTCCGAGCCTCCTAGAGTGACTTATCGATAGTCTCAACGATTGCGAGGGCTGGAAAGTGAATCCTTAGATCCTGTCTATACAGAACGATTGGAAATGGTGAAAATCGCAATTCCGAGCCTCCTCGAGTGACTTATCGTTATATCGCACGATTGCGAGGGCTGGAAAGTGAATTCTTACCTTCTGTCGATACAGAATGTGTGGAACGGGTGAATATCGCGATTCCGAACCTCCTGGTTTGATTTATCGGTATATCGAACTTTTGCGAGGGCATGGAAGTGAATCCTTAGGTTCTGTCGATACAGAACGGGTGGAGCGGGTGCATATCGCTATTCCGAGCCTCCTAGAGTGATTTATCGATAGTCTCAACGATTGCGAGGGCTGGAAAGTGAATCCTTAGATCCTGTCTATACAGAACGATTGGAAATGGTGAAAATCGCAATTCCGAGCCTCCTCGAGTGACTTATCGTTATATCGCACGATTGCGAGGGCTGGAAAGTGAATTCGTACCTTCTGTCGATACAGAACGTGTGGAAAGGGTGAATATCGCGATTCCGACCATCCTAGAGTGATTTATCGTTAGAACGAACGATTGCGAGTGGTGGAAGGTGAATCCTTAGCTTCTGTCAATACGGAACGTGTGGAGCGGGGGAATATCGCGATTCCGAGCCTCCTAGAGTGACGTATCGTTATATCGTACGATTGCGTGGGCTGGAAAGTCAATTCTTACCTCCTGTCGATACAGAACGTGTGGAACGGGTGAATATCGCGATTCCGTTCCTCCTAGAGTGACTTATCGTTATATCCAACGATTGCGAGGGCTGGAGAGTGAATCCTTAGCTCGTGTCGATACAGAACGTGTGGAGCGGGTGAATATCGCCATTCCGTTCCTCCTAGAGTGACTTATCGTTATATCCAACGATTGCGAGGGCTGGAAAGTGAATCCTTAGCTCCTGTCGATACAGAACGTGTGGAACGGGTGAATTTCGCCATTCCTAGCCTCCTAGAGTGATTTATCGATAGTCCGATCGATTGCGTGGGCTGGAAAGTGGATCCTTACCTTCAGCCGATATAGAAAGATTGGAAATGGTGAATATCGCGATTCAAGCCCCCACGAGTGATTTATCGATGCATCGAACGATTGCGCGGGCTGGAAAGTGGATGCTTACCTTCAGTCGATACAGAACGATTGGAAATGGTAAATATCGCGATTCCGAGCCCCCACGAGTGATTTATCGATGCATCGAAAGATTGCGAGGGCTGGAAAGTGAATCCTTAGCATCTGTCGATACAGAACGATTGGGAAGGGTGAATATCGCAATTCCGAGCCTCCTAGAGTGACTTATCCTTATATCGAACGATGCCGAGGGCTGGAATGTGAATTCATACCTTCCGTCGATACAGAACGTGTGGAACGGGTGAATATCGCAATTCCGAGCCTCCTGGTTTGATTTATCGGTATATCGAACTTTTGCGAGGGCAGGGAAGTGAATCCTTAGGTTCTGTCGATACAGAACGGGTGGAGCGGGTGCATATCGCTATTCCGAGCCTCCTAGAGTGATTTATCGATAGTCTCAACGATTGCGAGGGCTGGAAAGTGAATCCTTAGATCCTGTCTATACAGAACGATTGGAAATGGTGAAAATCGCAATTCCGAGCCTCCTCGAGTGACTTATCGTTATATCGCACGATTGCGAGGGCTGGAAAGTGAATTCTTACCTTCTGTCGATACAGAATGTGTGGAACGGGTGAATATCGCGATTCCGAACCTCCTGGTTTGATTTATCGGTATATCGAACTTTTGCGAGGGCAGGGAAGTGAATCCTTAGGTTCTGTCGATACAGAACGGGTGGAGCGGGTGCATATCGCTATTCCGAGCCTCCTAGAGTGATTTATCGATAGTCTCAACGATTGCGAGGGCTGGAAAGTGAATCCTTAGATCCTGTCTATACAGAACGATTGGAAATGGTGAAAATCGCAATTCCGAGCCTCCTCGAGTGACTTATCGTTATATCGCACGATTGCGAGGGCTGGAAAGTGAATTCTTACCTTCTGTCGATACAGAACGTGTGGAAAGGGTGAATATCGCGATTCCGACCATCCTAGAGTGATTTATCGTTAGAACGAACGATTGCGAGTGGTGGAAGGTGAATCCTTAGCTTCTGTCAATACGGAACGTGTGGAGCGGGGGAATATCGCGATTCCGAGCCTCCTAGAGTGACTTATCGTTATATCGGACGATTGCGTGGGCTGGAAAGTGGATCCTTACCTTCAGTCGATATAGAAAGATTGGAAATGGTGAATATCGCGATTCAAGCCCCCACGAGTGATTTATCGATGCATCGAACGATTGCGCGGGCTGGAAAGTGGATGCTTACCTTCAGTCGATACAGAACGATTGGAAATGGTAAATATCGCGATTCCGAGCCCCCACGAGTGATTTATCGATGCATCGAAAGATTGCGAGGGCTGGAAAGTGAATCCTTAGCTTCTGTCGATACAGAACGATTGGGAAGGGTGAATATCGCAATTCCCAGCCTCCTTCAGTGATTTATCCTTATATCGAACGATTCCGAGGGCTGGAATGTGAATTCATACCTACCGTCGATACAGAACGTGTGGATCGGGTGAATATCGCAATTCCGAGCCTCCTAGAGTGATTTATCGTTATATCGAACAATTGCGAGAGCTGGAAACTGAATCCTTAGTTTCTGTCGATACAGAACGGGTGGAGCGGGTGCATATCGCTATTCTGAGCCTCCTAGAGTGACTTATCGATAGTCTCAACGATTGCGAGGGCTGGAAAGTGAATCCTTAGATCCTGTCTATACAGAACGATTGGAAATGGTGAAAATCGCAATTCCGAGCCTCCTCGAGTGACTTATCGTTATATCGCACGATTGCGAGGGCTGGAAAGTGAATTCTTACCTTCTGTCGATACAGAATGTGTGGAACGGGTGAATATCGCGATTCCGAACCTCCTGGTTTGATTTATCGGTATATCGAACTTTTGCGAGGGCAGGGAAGTGAATCCTTAGGTTCTGTCGATACAGAACGGGTGGAGCGGGTGCATATCGCTATTCCGAGCCTCCTAGAGTGATTTATCGATAGTCTCAACGATTGCGAGGGCTGGAAAGTGAATCCTTAGATCCTGTCTATACAGAACGATTGGAAATGGTGAAAATCGCAATTCCGAGCCTCCTCGAGTGACTTATCGTTATATCGCACGATTGCGAGGGCTGGAAAGTGAATTCTTACCTTCTGTCGATACAGAACGTGTGGAAAGGGTGAATATCGCGATTCCGACCATCCTAGAGTGATTTATCGTTAGAACGAACGATTGCGAGTGGTGGAAGGTGAATCCTTAGCTTCTGTCAATACGGAACGTGTGGAGCGGGGGAATATCGCGATTCCGAGCCTCCTAGAGTGACTTATCGTTATATCGTACGATTGCGTGGGCTGGAAAGTCAATTCTTACCTCCTGTCGATACAGAACGTGTGGAACGGGTGAATATCGCGATTCCGTTCCTCCTAGAGTGACTTATCGTTATATCCAACGATTGCGAGGGCTGGAAAGTGAATCCTTAGCTCGTGTCGATACAGAACGTGTGGAGCGGGTGAATATCGCCATTCCGTTCCTCCTAGAGTGACTTATCGTTATATCCAACGATTGCGAGGGCTGGAAAGTGAATCCTTAGCTCCTGTCGATACAGAACGTGTGGAACGGGTGAATTTCGCCATTCCTAGCCTCCTAGAGTGATTTATCGATAGTCCGATCGATTGCGTGGGCTGGAAAGTGGATCCTTACCTTCAGTCGATATAGAAAGATTGGAAATGGTGAATATCGCGATTCAAGCCCCCACGAGTGATTTATCGATGCATCGAAAGATTGCGAGGGCTGGAAAGTGAATCCTTAGCATCTGTCGATACAGAACGATTGGGAAGGGTGGATATCGCAATTCCGAGCCTCCTAGAGTGACTTATCCTTATATCGAACGATGCCGAGGGCTGGAATGTGAATTCATACCTTCCGTCGATACAGAACGTGTGGAACGGGTGAATATCGCAATTCCGAGCCTCCTAGTTTGATTTATCGTTATATCGAACGATTGCGAGGGCTGGGAAGTGAATCCTTAGCATCTGTCGATACCGAACGATTGGGAAGGGTGAATATCGCAATTCCGAGCCTCCTAGAGTGACTTATCCTTATATCGAACGATGCCGAGGGCTGGAATGTGAATTCATACCTTCCGTCGATACAGAACGTGTGGAACGGGTGAATATCGCAATTCCGAGCCTCCTAGTTTGATTTATCGTTATATCGAACGATTGCGGGGGCTGGAAAGTTAATCCATAGCTCCTGTTGATACAGAACGTGTGGAGCGGGTGAATATCGCTAGTCCGAGCCTCCTAGAGTGATTTATCGATAGTCTCAACGATTGCGAGGGCTGGAAAGTGAATCTTTAGCTCCTGTCTATACAGAACGATTGGAAATGGTGAAAATCGCAATTCCGAGCCTCCTCGAGTGACTTATCGTTATATCGCACGATTGCGAGGGCTGGAAAGTGAATTCTTACCTCCTGTGGATACAGAACGATTGGAAATGGTGAATATCGCGATTCCGAGCCCCCACGAGTGATTTATCGATGCATCGAAAGATTGCGAGGGCTGGGAAGTTAATCCTTAGCATCTGTCGATACAGAACGGGTGGAGCGGGTGCATATCGCTATTCCGAGCCTCCTAGAGTGATTTATCGATAGTCTCAACGATTGCGAGGGCTGGAAAGTGAATCTTTAGCTCCTGTCTATACAGAACGATTGGAAATGGTGAAAATCGCAATTCCGACCATCCTAGTTTGATTTATCGTTATATCGAACGATTGCGATGGCTGGACGGTGGATATTTAACTTCTGTCGGTACAAAACGATTGGAAAAAATGAATCTCGCGATTCCGAGCCTCCTAGATTGATTTATACTTTAATCGAACGATTCCGAGGGCTGGAATGTGAATTCATACCAACCGTCCATACAGAACGTGTGGAACGGGTGAATATCGCGAGTCCGGGCCTCCTAGTTTGATTTATCATTATATCGAACGATTGCGAGAGCTGGAAAGTGAATCCTTAGTTTCTGTCGATACAGACCGTGTGGAGCGGGTGCATATCGCGATTCCGAGCCTCCTAGAGTGATTTATCGATAGATTGAACGATTGCGAGGGCAGGAAAGTGAATTCATACATACCGTCGCTACAGAACGTGTGGAACGGGCGAATATCGAGAGTCCGGGCCTCCTAGTTTGTTTTATCGTTATATCGAACGATTGCGAGAGCTGGAAACTGAATCCTTAGTTTCTGTCGATACAGAACGGGTGGAGCGGGTGCATATCGCTATTCCGAGCCTCCTAGAGTGATTTATCGATAGTCTCAACGATTGCGAGGGCTGGAAAGTGAATCCTTAGCTCCTGTCTATACAGAACGATTGGAAATGGTGAATATCGCGATTCCGAGCCCCCACGAGTGATTTATCGATGCACCGAACGATTGCGTGGGCTGGAAAGTGAATCCTCAGCATCTGTCGATACAGAACGATTGGGAAGGGTGAAAATCGCAATTCCGAGCCTCCTTCAGTGATTTATCCTTATATCGAACGATTCCGAGGGCTGGAATGTGAATTCATACCTTCCGTCGATACAGAACGTGTGGATCGGGTGAATATCGCAATTCCGAGCCTCCTAGAGTGATTTATCGTTATATCGAACAATTGCGAGAGCTGGAAACTGAATCCTTAGTTTCTGTCGATACAGAACGGGTGGAGCGGGTGCATATCGCTATTCCGAGCCTCCTAGAGTGATTTATCGATAGTCTCAACGATTGCGAGGGCTGGAAAGTGAATCCTCAGCATCTGTCGATACAGAACGATTGGGAAGGGTGAAAATCGCAATTCCGAGCCTCCTCGAGTGACTTATCGTTATATCGCACGATTGCGAGGGCTGGAAAGTGAATTCTTACCTTCTGTGGATACAGTACGTGTGGAACGGGTGAATATCGCGATTCCGATCCTCCTAGAGTGACTTATCGTTATATCAAACGATTGCGAGAGCTGGAAAGTGAATCCTTAGTTTCTGTCGATACAGAACGGGTGGAGCGGGTGCATATCGCTATTCCGGGCCTCCTAGAGTGACTTATCGATAGTCTCAACGATTGCGAGGGCTGGAAAGTGAATCCTTAGATCCTGTCTATACAGAACGATTGGAAATGGTGAAAATCGCAATTCCGAGCCTCCTCGAGTGACTTATCGTTATATCGGACGATTGCGAGGGCTGGAAAGTGAATTCTTACCTTCTGTCGATACAGAATGAGTGGAACGGGTGAATATCGCGATTCCGAACCTCCTGGTTTGATTTATCGGTATATCGAACTTTTGCGAGGGCTGGGAAGTGAATCCTTAGGTTCTGTCGATACAGAACGGGTGGAGCGGGTGCATATCGCTATTCCGAGCCTCCTAGAGTGATTTATCGATAGTCTCAACGATTGCGAGGGCTGGAAAGTGAATCCTTAGATCCTGTCTATACAGAACGATTGGAAATGGTGAAAATCGCAATTCCGAGCCTCCTCGAGTGACTTATCGTTATATCGCACGATTGCGAGGGCTGGAAAGTGAATTCTTACCTTCTGTCGATACAGAACGTGTGGAAAGGGTGAATATCGCGATTCCGACCATCCTAGAGTGATTTATCGTTAGAACGAACGATTGCGAGTGGTGGAAGGTGAATCCTTAGCTTCTGTCAATACGGAACGTGTGGAGCGGGGGAATATCGCGATTCCGAGCCTCCTAGAGTGACTTATCGTTATATCGTACGATTGCGTGGGCTGGAAAGTCAATTCTTACCTCCTGTCGATACAGAACGTGTGGAACGGGTGAATATCGCGATTCCGTTCCTCCTAGAGTGACTTATCGTTATATCCAACGATTGCGAGGGCTGGAAAGTGAATCCTTAGCTCGTGTCGATACAGAACGTGTGGAGCGGATGAATATCGCCATTCCGTTCCTCCTAGAGTGACTTATCGTTATATCCAACGATTGCGAGGGCTGGAAAGTGAATTCTTAGCTCCTGTCGATACAGAACGTGTGGAACGGGTGAATTTCGCCATTCCTAGCCTCCTAGAGTGATTTATCGATAGTCCGATCGATTGCGTGGGCTGGAAAGTGGATCCTTACCTTCAGTCGATATAGAAAGATTGGAAATGGTGAATATCGCGATTCAAGCCCCCACGAGTGATTTATCGATGCATCGAACGATTGCGCGGGCTGGAAAGTGGATGCTTACCTTCAGTCGATACAGAACGATTGGGAAGGGTGAATATCGCAATTCCGAGCCTCCTAGAGTGACTTATCCTTATATCGAACGATGCCGAGGGCTGGAATGTGAATTCATACCTTCCGTCGATACAGAACGTGTGGAACGGGTGAATATCGCAATTCCGAGCCTCCTAGTTTTATTTATCGTTATATCGAACGATTGCGAGGGCTGGGAAGTGAATCCTTAGCATCTGTCGATACCGAACGATTGGGAAGGGTGAATATTGCAATTCCGAGCCTCCTAGAGTGACTTATCCTTATATCGAACGATGCCGAGGGCTGGAATGTGAATTCATACCTTCCGTCGATACAGAACGTGTGGAACGGGTGAATATCGCAATTCCGAGCCTCCTCGAGTGACTTATCGTTATATCGCACGATTGCGAGGGCTGGAAAGTGAATTCTTACCTCCTGTGGATACAGAACGTGTGGAACGGGTGAATATCGCGAGTCCGATCCTCCTAGAGTGACTTATCGTTTTATCAAACGATTGCGAGGGGTTGAACGTAAATCCTTAGCTTCTGTCGATACAGCACGATCGGAAAGTGTGAATATCGCGAGTCCGAGCCTCCTAGTTTGACTTATCGTTATATCGAACGATTGCGATGGCTGGGAAGTGAATCCTTACCTTCTGTCGATACAGAACGTGTGGAAAGGGTGAATATCGCGATTCCGACCATCCTAGAGTGATTTATCGATAGACCGAACGATTGCGAGGGCTGGGAAGTGAATCCTTAGCTTCTGTCGATACAGCACGATCGGAAAGGGTGAATATCGCGAGTCCGAGCCTCCTAGTTTGATTTATCGTTATATCGAACGATTGCGATGGCTGGACGGTGGATATTTAACTTCTGTCGGTACAAAACGATTGGAAAAAATGAATCTCGCGATTCCGAGCCTCCTAGATTGATTTATACTTTAATCGAACGATTCCGAGGGCTGGAATGTGAATTCATACCAACCGTCCATACAGAACGTGTGGAACGGGTGAGTTTCGCGATTCCGAGCCTCCTAGTTTGATTTATCGTTATATCGAACGATTGCGAGGGCTGGAAAGTGAATCCTTAGCTCCTGTCTATACAGAACGTGTGGAACGGGTGAGTTTCGCGATTCCGAGCCTCCTAGTTTGATTTATCGTTATATCGAACGATTGCGAGGGCTGGAAAGTGAATCCATAGCTCCTGTTGATACGGAACGTGTGGAGCGGGTGAATATCGCTAGTCCGAGCCTCCTAGAGTGATTTATCGATAGAATCAACGATTGCGAGGCCTGGAAAGTGAATCCTTAGCTCCTGTCTATACAGAACGATTGGAAATGGTGAATATCGCGATTCCGAGCCCCCACGAGTGATTTATCGATGCACCGAACGATTGCGTGGGCTGGAAAGTGAATCCTCAGCATCTGTCGATACAGAACGATTGGGAAGGGTGAAAATCGCAATTCCGAGCCTCCTCGAGTGACTTATCGTTATATCGCACGATTGCGAGGGCTGGAAAGTGAATTCTTACCTTCTGTGGATACAGAACGTGTGGAACGGGTGAATATCGCGATTCCGATCCTCCTAGAGTGACTTATCGTTATATCAAACGATTGCGAGAGCTGGAAAGTGAATCCTTAGTTTCTGTCGATACAGAACGGGTGGAGCGGGTGCATATCGGTATTCCGAGCCTCCTAGAGTGATTTATCGATAGTCTCAACGATTGCGAGGGCTGGAAGGTGAATCCTTAGATCCTGTCTATACAGAACGATTGGAAATGGTGAAAATTGCAATTCCGAGCCTCCTCGAGTGACTTATCGTTATATCGCACGATTGCGAGGGCTGGAAAGTGAATTCTTACCTTCTGTCGATACAGAATGTGTGGAACGGGTGAATATCGCGATTCCGAACCTCCTGGTTTGATTTATCGGTATATCGAACTTTTGCGAGGGCTGGGAAGTGAATCCTTACCTTCTGTCGATACAGCACGTGTGGAAAGGGTGAATATCGCGATTCCGACCATCCTAGAGTGATTTATCGATAGAACGAACGATTGCGAGTGGTGGAAGGTGAATCCTTAGCTTCTATCAATACGGAACGTGTGGAGCAGTGGAATATCGCGATTCCGAGCCTCCTAGAGTGACTTATCGTTATATCGCACGATTGCGTGGGCTGGAAAGTCAATTCTTACCTCCTGTCGATACAGAACGTGTGGAACGGGTGAATATCGCGATTCCGTTCCTCCTAGAGTGACTTATCGTTATATCCAACGATTGCGACGGCTGGAAAGTGAATCCTTAGCTTCTGTCGATACAGCACGATCGGAAAGTGTGAATATCGCGAGTCCGAGCCTCCTAGTTTGATTTATCGTTATATCGAACGATTGCGAGAGCTGCAAAGTGAATCCTTAGTTTCTGTCGATGCAGAACGTGTGGAGCGGGTGCATATCGCGATTCCGAGCCTCCTAGAGTGATTTATTGATAGATTGAACGATTGCGACGACAGGAAAGTGAATACATAGGTTCTGTCGATACAGAACGTGTGGAACGGGTGTGTTTCGCGATTCCGAGCCTCCTAGAGTGATTTATCGATAGTCCGATCGATTGCGTGGCCTGGAAAGTGGATGCTTACCTTCAGTCGATACAGAACGATTGGAAATGGTGAATATCGCGATTCCGAGCCCCCACGAGTGATTTATCGATGCATCGAACGATTGCGAGGGCTGGAAAGTGAATCCTTAGCATCTGTCGATACAGAACGATTGGTAAGGGTGAATATCGCAATTCCGAGCCTCCTAGAGTGATTTATCGTTATATCGAACGATTGCGAGGGCAGGAAAGTGAATCCCTTGGTTCTGTCGATACAGAACATGTGGAACGGGTGAATTTCGCGATTCCGAGCCTGCTAGATTGATTTATCGATAGACCGAACGATTGCGAGGGCTGGAAAGTGAATCCTTAGCATCTGTCGATACAGAACGATTGGGAAGGGTGAATATCGCAATTCCCAGCCTCCTTCAGTGATTTATCCTTATATCGAACGATTCCGAGGGCTGGAATGTGAATTCATACCTACCGTCGATACAGAACGTGTGGATCGGGTGAATATCGCAATTCCGAGCCTCCTAGAGTGATTTATCGTTATATCGAACAATTGCGAGAGCTGGAAACTGAATCCTTAGTTTCTGTCGATACAGAACGGGTGGAGCGGGTGCATATCGCTATTCTGAGCCTCCTAGAGTGACTTATCGATAGTCTCAACGATTGCGAGGGCTGGAAAGTGAATCCTTAGATCCTGTCTATACAGAACGATTGGAAATGGTGAAAATCGCAATTCCGAGCCTCCTCGAGTGACTTATCGTTATATCGCACGATTGCGAGGGCTGGAAAGTGAATTCTTACCTTCTGTCGATACAGAACGTGTGGAAAGGGTGAATATCGCGATTCCGACCATCCTAGAGTGATTTATCGTTAGAACGAACGATTGCGAGTGGTGGAAGGTGAATCCTTAGCTTCTGTCAATACGGAACGTGTGGAGCGGGGGAATATCGCGATTCCGAGCCTCCTAGAGTGACTTATCGTTATATCGTACGATTGCGTGGGCTGGAAAGTCAATTCTTACCTCCTGTCGATACAGAACGTGTGGAACGGGTGAATATCGCGATTCCGTTCCTCCTAGAGTGACTTATCGTTATATCCAACGATTGCGAGGGCTGGAAAGTGAATCCTTAGCTCGTGTCGATACAGAACGTGTGGAGCGGGTGAATATCGCCATTCCGTTCCTCCTAGAGTGACTTATCGTTATATCCAACGATTGCGAGGGCTGGAAAGTGAATCCTTAGCTCCTGTCGATACAGAACGTGTGGAACGGGTGAATTTCGCCATTCCTAGCCTCCTAGATTGATTTATCGATAGTCCGATCGATTGCACGGGCTGGAAAGTGGATCCTTACCTTCAGTCGATATAGAAAGATTGGAAATGGTGAATATCGCGATTCAAGCCCCCACGAGTGATTTATCGATGCATCGAACGATTGCGCGGGCTGGAAAGTGGATGCTTACCTTCAGTCGATACAGAACGATTGGAAATGGTGAATATCGCGATTCCGAGCCCCCACGAGTGATTTATCGATGCATCGAAAGATTGCGAGGGCTGGAAAGTGAATCCTTAGCATCTGTCGATACAGAACGATTGGGAAGGGTGAATATCGCAATTCCGAGCCTCCTAGAGTGACTTATCCTTATATCGAACGATGCCGAGGGCTGGAATGTGAATTCATACCTTCCGTCGATACAGAACGTGTGGAACGGGTGAATATCGCAATTCCGAGCCTCCTAGTTTGATTTATCGTTATATCGAACGATTGCGAGGGCTGGGAAGTGAATCCTTAGCATCTGTCGATACCGAACGATTGGGAAGGGTGAATATCGCAATTCCGAGCCTCCTAGAGTGACTTATCCTTATATCGAACGATGCCGAGGGCTGGAATGTGAATTCATACCTTCCGTCGATACAGAACGTGTGGAACGGGTGAATATCGCAATTCCGAGCCTCCTAGTTTGATTTATCGTTATATCGAACGATTGCGAGGGCTGGAAAGTTAATCCATAGCTCCTGTTGATACAGAACGTGTGGAGCGGGTGAATATCGCTAGTCCGAGCCTCCTAGAGTGATTTATCGATAGTCTCAACGATTGCGAGGGCTGGAAAGTGAATCTTTAGCTCCTGTCTATACAGAACGATTGGAAATGGTGAATATAGCGATTCCGAGCCCCCACGAGTGATTTATCGATGCATCGAAAGATTGCGAGGGCTGGGAAGTTAATCCTTAGCATCTGTCGATACAGAACGGGTGGAGCGGGTGCATATTGCTATTCCGAGCCTCCTAGAGTGATTCATCGATAGTCTCAACGATTGCGAGGTCTGGAAAGTGAATCTTTTGCTCCTGTCTATACAGAACGATTGGAAATGGTGAAAATCGCAATTCCGAGCCTCCTCGAGTGACTTATCGTTATATCGCACGATTGCGAGGGCTGGAAAGTGAATTCTTACCTCCTGTGGATACAGAACGTGTGGAACGGGTGAATATCGCGAGTCCGATCCTCCTAGAGTGACTTATCGTTTTATCAAACGATTGCGAGGGGTTGAACGTAAATCCTTAGCTTCTGTCGATACAGCACGATCGGAAAGTGTGAATATCGCGAGTCCGAGCCTCCTAGTTTGACTTATCGTTATATCGAACGATTGCGATGGCTGGGAAGTGAATCCTTACCTTCTGTCGATACAGAACGTGTGGAAAGGGTGAATATCGCGATTCCGACCATCCTAGAGTGATTTATCGATAGACCGAACGATTGCGAGGGCTGGTAAGTGAATCCTTAGCTTCTGTCGATACAGCACGATCGGAAAGGGTGAATATCGCGAGTCCGAGCCTCCTAGTTTGATTTATCGTTATATCGAACGATTGCGATGGCTGGACGGTGGATATTTAACTTCTGTCGGTACAAAACGATTGGAAAAAATGAATCTCGCGATTCCGAGCCTCCTAGATTGATTTATACTTTAATCGAACGATTCCGAGGGCTGGAATGTGAATTCATACCAACCGTCCATACAGAACGTGTGGAACGGGTGAGTTTCGCGATTCCGAGCCTCCTAGTTTGATTTATCGTTATATCGAACGATTGCGAGGGCTGGAAAGTGAATCCTTAGCTCCTGTCTATACAGAACGTGTGGAACGGGTGAGTTTCGCGGTTCCGAGCCTCCTAGTTTGATTTATCGTTATATCGAACGATTACGAGGGCTGGAAAGTGATTCCTTAGCTCCTGTCTATACAGAACGATTGGAAATGGTGAATATCGCGATTCCGAGCCCCCACGAGTGATTTATCGATGCATCGAAAGATTGCGAGGGCTGGGAAGTTAATCCTTAGCATCTGTCGATACAGAACGGGTGGAGCGGGTGCATATCGCTATTCCGAGCCTCCTAGAGTGATTTATCGATAGTCTCAACGATTGCGAGGGCTGGAAAGTGAATCTTTAGCTCCTGTCTATACAGAACGATTGGAAATGGTGAAAATCGCAATTCCGAGCCTCCTCGAGTGACTTATCGTTATATCGCACGATTGCGAGGGCTGGAAAGTGAATTCTTACCTCCTGTGGATACAGAACGTGTGGAACGGGTGAATATCGCGAGTCCGATCCTCCTAGAGTGACTTATCGTTTTATCAAACGATTGCGAGGGGTTGAACGTAAATCCTTAGCTTCTGTCGATACAGCACGATCGGAAAGGGTGAATATCGCGAGTCCGAGCCTCCTAGTTTGACTTATCGTTATATCGAACGATTGCGATGGCTGGGAAGTGAATCTTTACCTTCTATCGATACAGAACGTGTGGAAAGGGTGAATATCGCGATTCCGACCATCCTAGAGTGATTTATCGATAGACCGAACGATTGCGAGGGCTGGGAAGTGAATCCTTAGCTTCTGTCGATACAGCACGATCGGAAAGGGTGAATATCGCGAGTCCGAGCCTCCTAGTTTGATTTTTCGTTATATCGAACGATTGCGAGAGCTGGAAAGTGAATCCTTAGTTTCTGTCAATACAGACCGTGTGGAGCGGGTGCATATCGCGATTCCGAGCCTCCTAGAGTGATTTATCGATAGATTGAACGATTGCGAGGGCAGGAAAGTGAATTCATACCTACCGTCGCTACAGAACGTGTGGAACGGGCGAATATCGAGAGTCCGGGCCTCCTAGTTTGTTTTATCGTTATATCGAACGATTGCGAGAGCTGGAAACTGAATCCTTAGTTTCTGTCGATACAGAACGGGTGGAGCGGGTGCATATCGCTATTCCGAGCCTCCTAGAGTGATTTATCGATAGTCTCAACGATTGCGAGGGCTGGAAAGTGAATCCTTAGCTCCTGTCTATACAGAACGATTGGAAATGGTGAATATCGCGATTCCGAGCCCCCACGAGTGATTTATCGATGCACCGAACGATTGCGTGGGCTGGAAAGTGAATCCTCAGCATCTGTCGATACAGAACGATTGGGAAGGGTGAAAATCGCAATTCCGAGCCTCCTCGAGTGACTTATCGTTATATCGCACGATTGCGAGGGCTGGAAAGTGAATTCTTACCTTCTGTGGATACAGAACGTGTGGAACGGGTGAATATCGCGATTCCGATCCTCCTAGAGTGACTTATCGTTATATCAAACGATTGCGAGAGCTGGAAAGTGAATCCTTAGTTTCTGTCGATACAGAACGGGTGGAGCGGGTGCATATCGCTATTCCGAGCCTCCTAGAGTGATTTATCGATAGTCTCAACGATTGCGAGGGCTGGAAGGTGAATCCTTAGATCCTGTCTATACAGAACGATTGGAAATGGTGAAAATTGCAATTCCGAGCCTCCTCGAGTGACTTATCGTTATATCGCACGATTGCGAGGGCTGGAAAGTGAATTCTTACCTTCTGTCGATACAGAATGTGTGGAATGGGTGAATATCGCGATTCCGAACCTCCTGGTTTGATTTATCGGTATATCGAACTTTTGCGAGGGCTGGGAAGTGAATCCTTACCTTCTGTCGATACAGCACGTGTGGAAAGGGTGAATATCGCGATTCCGACCATCCTAGAGTGATTTATCGATAGAACGAACGATTGCGAGTGGTGGAAGGTGAATCCTTAGCTTCTATCAATACGGAACGTGTGGAGCAGGGGAATATCGCGATTCCGAGCCTCCTAGAGTGACTTATCGTTATATCGCACGATTGCGTGGGCTGGAAAGTCAATTCTTACCTCCTGTCGATACAGAACGTGTGGAACGGGTGAATATCGCGATTCCGTTCCTCCTAGAGTGACTTATCGTTATATCCAACGATTGCGACGGCTGGAAAGTGAATCCTTAGCTTCTGTCGATACAGCACGATCGGAAAGTGTGAATATCGCGAGTCCGAGCCTCCTAGTTTGATTTATCGTTATATCGAACGATTGCGAGAGCTGCAAAGTGAATCCTTAGTTTCTGTCGATGCAGAACGTGTGGAGCGGGTGCATATCGCGATTCCGAGCCTCCTAGAGTGATTTATTGATAGATTGAACGATTGCGAGGGCAGGAAAGTGAATACTTAGGTTCTGTCGATACAGAACGTGTGGAGCGGGTGCATATCGCTATTCCGAGCCTCCTAGAGTGATTTATCGATAGTCTCAACGATTGCGAGGGCTGGAAAGTGAATTCTTACGTTCTGTGGATACAGAACGTGTGGAACGGGTGAATATCGCGATTCCGTTCCTCCTAGAGTGACTTATCGTTATATCGAACGATTGCGAGGGCAGGGAAGTGAATCCCTTGGTTCTGTCGATACAGAACTTGTGGAACGGGTGAATTTCGCGATTCCGAGCCTGCTAGATTGATTTATCGATAGACCGAACGATTGCGTGGGCTGGAAAGTGAATCCTTAGCATCTGTCGATACAGAACGATTGGGAAGGGTGAATATCGCAATTCCCAGCCTCCTTTAGTGATTTATCCTTATATCGAACGATTCCGAGAGCTGGAATGTGAATTCATACCTACCGTCGATACAGAACGTGTGGATCGGGTGAATATCGCAATTCCGAGCCTCCTAGAGTGATTTATCGTTATATCGAACAATTGCGAGAGCTGGAAACTGAATCCTTAGTTTCTGTCGATACAGAACGGGTGGAGCGGGTGCATATCGCTATTCCGAGCCTCCTAGAGTGATTTATCGATAGTCTCAACGATTGCGAGGGCTGGAAAGTGAATCCTCATCATCTGTCGATACAGAACGATTGGGAAGGGTGAAAATCGCAATTCCGAGCCTCCTCGAGTGACTTATCGTTATATCGCACGATTGCGAGGGCTGGAAAGTGAATTCTTACCTTCTGTGGATACAGAACGTGTGGATCGGGTGAATATCGCAATTCCGAGCCTCCTAGAGTGATTTATCGTTATATCCAACAATTGCGAGAGCTGGAAACTGAATCCTTAGTTTCTGTCGATACAGAACGGGTGGAGCGGGTGCATATCGCTATTCCGAGCCTCCTAGAGTGACTTATCGATAGTCTCAACGATTGCGAGGGCTGGAAAGTGAATCCTTAGATCCTGTCTATACAGAACGATTGGAAATGGTGAAAATCGCAATTCCGAGCCTCCTCGAGTGACTTATCGTTATATCGCACGATTGCGAGGGCTGGAAAGTGAATTCTCACCTTCTGTCGATACAGAATGTGTGGAACGGGTGAATATCGCGATTCCGAACCTCCTGGTTTGATTTATCGGTATATCGAACTTTTGCGAGGGCAGGGAAGTGAATCCTTAGGTTCTGTCGATACAGAACGGGTGGAGCGGGTGCATATCGCTATTCCGAGCCTCCTAGAGTGATTTATCGATAGTCTCAACGATTGCGAGGGCTGGAAAGTGAATCCTTAGATCCTGTCTATACAGAACGATTGGAAATGGTGAAAATCGCAATTCCGAGCCTCCTCGAGTGACTTATCGTTATATCGCACGATTGCGAGGGCTGGAAAGTGAATTCGTACCTTCTGTCGATACAGAACGTGTGGAAAGGGTGAATATCGCGATTCCGACCATCCTAGAGTGATTTATCGTTAGAACGAACGATTGCGAGTGGTGGAAGGTGAATCCTTAGCTTCTGTCAATACGGAACGTGTGGAGCGGGGGAATATCGCGATTCCGAGCCTCCTAGAGTGACTTATCGTTATATCGTACGATTGCGTGGGCTGGAAAGTCAATTCTTACCTCCTGTCGATACAGAACGTGTGGAACGGGTGAATATCGCGATTCCGTTCCTCCTAGAGTGACTTATCGTTATATCCAACGATTGCGAGGGCTGGAAAGTGAATCCTTAGCTCGTGTCGATACAGAACGTGTGGAGAGGGTGAATATCGCCATTCCGTTCCTCCTAGAGTGACTTATCGTTATATCCAACGATTGCGAGGGCTGGAAAGTGAATCCTTAGCTCCTGTCGATACAGAACGTGTGGAACGGGTGAATTTCGCCATTCCTAGCCTCCTAGAGTGATTTATCGATAGTCCGATCGATTGCGTGGGCTGGAAAGTGGATCCTTACCTTCAGTCGATATAGAAAGATTGGAAATGGTGAATATCGCGATTCAAGCCCCCACGAGTGATTTATCGATGCATCGAACGATTGCAAGGGCTGGAAAGTGGATGCTTACCTTCAGTCGATACAGAACGATTGGAAATGGTGAATATCGCGATTCCGAGCCCCCACGAGTGATTTATCGATGCATCGAAAGATTGCGAGGGCTGGAAAGTGAATCCTTAGCATCTGTCGATACAGAACGATTGGGAAGGGTGAATATCGCAATTCCGAGCCTCCTAGAGTGACTTATCCTTATATCGAACGATGCCGAGGGCTGGAATGTGAATTCATACCTTCCGTCGATACAGAACGTGTGGAACGGGTGAATATCGCAATTCCGAGCCTCCTGGTTTGATTTATCGGTATATCGAACTTTTGCGAGGGAAGGGAAGTGAATCCTTAGGTTCTGTCGATACAGAACGGGTGGAGCGGGTGCATATCGCTATTCCGAGCCTCCTAGAGTGATTTATCGATAGTCTCAACGATTGCGAGGGCTGGAAAGTGAATCCTTAGATCCTGTCTATACAGAACGATTGGAAATGGTGAAAATCGCAATTCCGAGCCTCCTCGAGTGACTTATCGTTATATCGCACGATTGCGAGGGCTGGAAAGTGAATTCTTACCTTCTGTCGATACAGAACGTGTGGAAAGGGTGAATATCGCGATTCCGACCATCCTAGAGTGATTTATCGTTAGAACGAACGATTGCGAGTGGTGGAAGGTGAATCCTTAGCTTCTGTCAATACGGAACGTGTGGAGCGGGGGAATATCGCGATTCCGAGCCTCCTAGAGTGACTTATCGTTATATCGTACGATTGCGTGGGCTGGAAAGTCAATTCTTACCTCCTGTCGATACAGAACGTGTGGAACGGGTGAATATCGCGATTCCGTTCCTCCTAGAGTGACTTATCGTTATATCCAACGATTGCGAGGGCTGGAAAGTGAATCCTTAGCTCGTGTCGATACAGAACGTGTGGAGCGGGTGAATATCGCCATTCCGTTCCTCCTAGAGTGACTTATCGTTATATCCAACGATTGCGAGGGCTGGAAAGTGAATCCTTAGCTCCTGTCGATACAGAACGTGTGGAACGGGTGAATTTCGCCATTCCTAGCCTCCTAGAGTGATTTATCGATAGTCCGATCGATTGCGTGGGCTGGAAAGTGGATCCTTACCTTCAGTCGATATAGAAAGATTGGAAATGGTGAATATCGCGATTCAAGCCCCCACGAGTGATTTATCGATGCATCGAACGACTGCGCGGGCTGGAAAGTGGATGCTTACCTTCAGTCGATACAGAACGATTGGAAATGGTGAATATCGCGATTCCGAGCCCCCACGAGTGATTTATCGATGCATCGAACGATTGCGAGGGCTGGAAAGTGAATCCTTAGCATCTGTCGATACAGAACGATTGGGAAGGGTGAATATCGCAATTCCGAGCCTCCTAGAGTGACTTATCCTTATATCGAACGATGCCGAGGGCTGGAATGTGAATTCATACCTTCCGTCGATACAGAACGTGTGGAACGGGTGAATATCGCAATTCCGAGCCTCCTAGTTTGATTTATCGTTATATCGAACGATTGCGAGGGCTGGGAAGTGAATCCTTAGCATCTGTCGATACCGAACGATTGGGAAGGGTGAATATCGCAATTCCGAGCCTCCTAGAGTGACTTATCCTTATATCGAACGATGCCGAGGGCTGGAATGTGAATTCATACCTTCCGTCGATACAGAACGTGTGGAACGGGTGAATATCGCAATTCCGAGCCTCCTAGTTTGATTTATCGTTATATCGAACGATTGCGAGGGCTGGAAAGTTAATCCATAGCTCCTGTTGATACAGAACGTGTGGAGCGGGTGAATATCGCTAGTCCGAGCCTCCTAGAGTGATTTATCGATAGTCTCAGCGATTGCGAGGGCTGGAAAGTGAATCTTTAGCTCCTGTCTATACAGAACGATTGGAAATGGTGAATATAGCGATTCCGAGCCCCCACGAGTGATTTATCGATGCATCGAAAGATTGCGAGGGCTGGGAAGTTAATCCTTAGCATCTGTCGATACAGAACGGGTGGAGCGGGTGCATATTGCTATTCCGAGCCTCCTAGAGTGATTTATCGATAGTCTCAACGATTGCGAGGTCTGGAAAGTGAATCTTTAGCTCCTGTCTATACAGAACGATTGGAAATGGTGAAAATCGCAATTCCGAGCCTCCTCGAGTGACTTATCGTTATATCGCACGATTGCGAGGGCTGGAAAGTGAATTCTTACCTCCTGTGGATACAGAACGTGTGGAACGGGTGAATATCGCGAGTCCGATCCTCCTAGAGTGACTTATCGTTTTATCAAACGATTGCGAGGGGTTGAACGTAAATCCTTAGCTTCTGTCGATACAGCACGATAGGAAAGTGTGAATATCGCGAGTCCGAGCCTCCTAGTTTGACTTATCGTTATATCGAACGATTGCGATGGCTGGGAAGTGAATCCTTACCTTCTGTCGATACAGAACGTGTGGAAAGGGTGAATATCGCGATTCCGACCATCCTAGAGTGATTTATCGATAGACCGAACGATTGCGAGGGCTGGGAAGTGAATCCTTAGCTTCTGTCGATACAGCACGATCGGAAAGGGTGAATATCGCGAGTCCGAGCCTCCTAGTTTGATTTATCGTTATATCGAACGATTGCGATGGCTGGACGGTGGATATTTAACTTCTGTCGGTACAAAACGATTGGAAAAATGAATCTCGCGATTCCGAGCCTCCTAGATTGATTTATACTTTAATCGAACGATTCCGAGGGCTGGAATGTGAATTCATACCAACCGTCCATACAGAACGTGTGGAACGGGTGAGTTTCGCGATTCCGAGCCTCCTAGTTTGATTTATCGTTATATCGAACGATTGCGAGGGCTGGAAAGTGAATCCTTAGCTCCTGTCTATACAGAACGTGTGGAACGGGTGAGTTTCGCGATTCCGAGCCTCCTAGTTTGATTTATCGTTATATCGAACGATTGCGAGGGCTGGAAAGTGAATCCTTAGCTCCTGTCTATACAGAACGATTGGAAATGGTGAATATCGCGATTCCGAGCCCCCACGAGTGATTTATCGATGCATCGAAAGATTGCGAGGGCTGGGAAGTTAATCCTTAGCATCTGTCGATACAGAACGGGTGGAGCGGGTGCATATCGCTATTCCGAGCCTCCTAGAGTGATTTATCGATAGTCTCAACGATTGCGAGGGCTGGAAAGTGAATCTTTAGCTCCTGTCTATACAGAACGATTGGAAATGGTGAAAATCGCAATTCCGAGCCTCCTCGAGTGACTTATCGTTATATCGCACGATTGCGAGGGCTGGAAAGTGAATTCTTACCTCCTGTGGATACAGAACGTGTGGAACGGGTGAATATCGCGAGTCCGATCCTCCTAGAGTGACTTATCGTTTTATCAAACGATTGCGAGGGGTTGAACGTAAATCCTTAGCTTCTGTCGATACAGCACGATCGGAAAGGGTGAATATCGCGAGTCCGAGCCTCCTAGTTTGACTTATCGTTATATCGAACGATTGCGATGGCTGGGAAGTGAATCTTTACCTTCTATCGATACAGAACGTGTGGAAAGGGTGAATATCGCGATTCCGACCATCCTAGAGTGATTTATCGATAGACCGAACGATTGCGAGGGCTGGGAAGTGAATCCTTAGCTTCTGTCGATACAGCACGATCGGAAAGGGTGAATATCGCGAGTCCGAGCCTCCTAGTTTGATTTTTCGTTATATCGAACGATTGCGAGAGCTGGAAAGTGAATCCTTAGTTTCTGTCAATACAGACCGTGTGGAGCGGGTGCATATCGCGATTCCGAGCCTCCTAGAGTGATTTATCGATAGATTGAACGATTGCGAGGGCAGGAAAGTGAATTCATACCTACCGTCGCTACAGAACGTGTGGAACGGGCGAATATCGAGAGTCCGGGCCTCCTAGTTTGTTTTATCGTTATATCGAACGATTGCGAGAGCTGGAAACTGAATCCTTAGTTTCTGTCGATACAGAACGGGTGGAGCGGGTGCATATCGCTATTCCGAGCCTCCTAGAGTGATTTATCGATAGTCTCAACGATTGCGAGGGCTGGAAAGTGAATCCTTAGCTCCTGTCTATACAGAACGATTGGAAATGGTGAATATCGCGATTCCGAGCCCCCACGAGTGACTTATCGTTATATCAAACGATTGCGAGAGCTGGAAAGTGAATCCTTAGTTTCTGTCGATACAGAACGGGTGGAGCGGGTGCATATCGCTATTCCGAGCCTCCTAGAGTGATTTATCGATAGTCTCAACGATTGCGAGGGCTGGAAGGTGAATCCTTAGATCCTGTCTATACAGAACGATTGGAAATGGTGAAAATTGCAATTCCGAGCCTCCTCGAGTGACTTATCGTTATATCGCACGATTGCGAGGGCTGGAAAGTGAATTCTTACCTTCTGTCGATACAGAATGTGTGGAATGGGTGAATATCGCGATTCCGAACCTCCTGGTTTGATTTATCGGTATATCGAACTTTTGCGAGGGCTGGGAAGTGAATCCTTACCTTCTGTCGATACAGCACGTGTGGAAAGGGTGAATATCGCGATTCCGACCATCCTAGAGTGATTTATCGATAGAACGAACGATTGCGAGTGGTGGAAGGTGAATCCTTAGCTTCTATCAATACGGAACGTGTGGAGCAGGGGAATATCGCGATTCCGAGCCTCCTAGAGTGACTTATCGTTATATCGCACGATTGCGTGGGCTGGAAAGTCAATTCTTACCTCCTGTCGATACAGAACGTGTGGAACGGGTGAATATCGCGATTCCGTTCCTCCTAGAGTGACTTATCGTTATATCCAACGATTGCGACGGCTGGAAAGTGAATCCTTAGCTTCTGTCGATACAGCACGATCGGAAAGTGTGAATATCGCGAGTCCGAGCCTCCTAGTTTGATTTATCGTTATATCGAACGATTGCGAGAGCTGCAAAGTGAATCCTTAGTTTCTGTCGATGCAGAACGTGTGGAGCGGGTGCATATCGCGATTCCGAGCCTCCTAGAGTGATTTATTGATAGATTGAACGATTGCGAGGGCAGGAAAGTGAATACTTAGGTTCTGTCGATACAGAACGTGTGGAGCGGGTGCATATCGCTATTCCGAGCCTCCTAGAGTGATTTATCGATAGTCTCAACGATTGCGAGGGCTGGAAAGTGAATTCTTACGTTCTGTGGATACAGAACGTGTGGAACGGGTGAATATCGCGATTCCGTTCCTCCTAGAGTGACTTATCGTTATATCGAACGATTGCGAGGGCAGGGAAGTGAATCCCTTGGTTCTGTCGATACAGAACTTGTGGAACGGGTGAATTTCGCGATTCCGAGCCTGCTAGATTGATTTATCGATAGACCGAACGATTGCGTGGGCTGGAAAGTGAATCCTTAGCATCTGTCGATACAGAACGATTGGGAAGGGTGAATATCGCAATTCCCAGCCTCCTTCAGTGATTTATCCTTATATCGAACGATTCCGAGAGCTGGAATGTGAATTCATACCTACCGTCGATACAGAACGTGTGGATCGGGTGAATATCGCAATTCCGAGCCTCCTAGAGTGATTTATCGTTATATCGAACAATTGCGAGAGCTGGAAACTGAATCCTTAGTTTCTGTCGATACAGAACGGGTGGAGCGGGTGCATATCGCTATTCCGAGCCTCCTAGAGTGATTTATCGATAGTCTCAACGATTGCGAGGGCTGGAAAGTGAATCCTCATCATCTGTCGATACAGAACGATTGGGAAGGGTGAAAATCGCAATTCCGAGCCTCCTCGAGTGACTTATCGTTATATCGCACGATTGCGAGGGCTGGAAAGTGAATTCTTACCTTCTGTGGATACAGAACGTGTGGATCGGGTGAATATCGCAATTCCGAGCCTCCTAGAGTGATTTATCGTTATATCCAACAATTGCGAGAGCTGGAAACTGAATCCTTAGTTTCTGTCGATACAGAACGGGTGGAGCGGGTGCATATCGCTATTCCGAGCCTCCTAGAGTGACTTATCGATAGTCTCAACGATTGCGAGGGCTGGAAAGTGAATCCTTAGATCCTGTCTATACAGAACGATTGGAAATGGTGAAAATCGCAATTCCGAGCCTCCTCGAGTGACTTATCGTTATATCGCACGATTGCGAGGGCTGGAAAGTGAATTCTTACCTTCTGTCGATACAGAATGTGTGGAACGGGTGAATATCGCGATTCCGAACCTCCTGGTTTGATTTATCGGTATATCGAACTTTTGCGAGGGCAGGGAAGTGAATCCTTAGGTTCTGTCGATACAGAACGGGTGGAGCGGGTGCATATCGCTATTCCGAGCCTCCTAGAGTGATTTATCGATAGTCTCAACGATTGCGAGGGCTGGAAAGTGAATCCTTAGATCCTGTCTATACAGAACGATTGGAAATGGTGAAAATCGCAATTCCGAGCCTCCTCGAGTGACTTATCGTTATATCGCACGATTGCGAGGGCTGGAAAGTGAATTCGTACCTTCTGTCGATACAGAACGTGTGGAAAGGGTGAATATCGCGATTCCGACCATCCTAGAGTGATTTATCGTTAGAACGAACGATTGCGAGTGGTGGAAGGTGAATCCTTAGCTTCTGTCAATACGGAACGTGTGGAGCGGGGGAATATCGCGATTCCGAGCCTCCTAGAGTGACTTATCGTTATATCGTACGATTGCGTGGGCTGGAAAGTCAATTCTTACCTCCTGTCGATACAGAACGTGTGGAACGGGTGAATATCGCGATTCCGTTCCTCCTAGAGTGACTTATCGTTATATCCAACGATTGCGAGGGCTGGAAAGTGAATCCTTAGCTCGTGTCGATACAGAACGTGTGGAGAGGGTGAATATCGCCATTCCGTTCCTCCTAGAGTGACTTATCGTTATATCCAACGATTGCGAGGGCTGGAAAGTGAATCCTTAGCTCCTGTCGATACAGAACGTGTGGAACGGGTGAATTTCGCCATTCCTAGCCTCCTAGAGTGATATATCGATAGTCCGATCGATTGCGTGGGCTGGAAAGTGGATCCTTACCTTCAGTCGATATAGAAAGATTGGAAATGGTGAATATCGCGATTCAAGCCCCCACGAGTGATTTATCGATGCATCGAACGATTGCAAGGGCTGGAAAGTGGATGCTTACCTTCAGTCGATACAGAACGATTGGAAATGGTGAATATCGCGATTCCGAGCCCCCACGAGTGATTTATCGATGCATCGAAAGATTGCGAGGGCTGGAAAGTGAATCCTTAGCATCTGTCGATACAGAACGATTGGGAAGGGTGAATATCGCAATTCCGAGCCTCCTAGAGTGACTTATCCTTATATCGAACGATGCCGAGGGCTGGAATGTGAATTCATACCTTCCGTCGATACAGAACGTGTGGAACGGGTGAATATCGCAATTCCGAGCCTCCTGGTTTGATTTATCGGTATATCGAACTTTTGCGAGGGAAGGGAAGTGAATCCTTAGGTTCTGTCGATACAGAACGGGTGGAGCGGGTGCATATCGCTATTCCGAGCCTCCTAGAGTGATTTATCGATAGTCTCAACGATTGCGAGGGCTGGAAAGTGAATCCTTAGATCCTGTCTATACAGAACGATTGGAAATGGTGAAAATCGCAATTCCGAGCCTCCTCGAGTGACTTATCGTTATATCGCACGATTGCGAGGGCTGGAAAGTGAATTCTTACCTTCTGTCGATACAGAACGTGTGGAAAGGGTGAATATCGCGATTCCGACCATCCTAGAGTGATTTATCGTTAGAACGAACGATTGCGAGTGGTGGAAGGTGAATCCTTAGCTTCTGTCAATACGGAACGTGTGGAGCGGGGGAATATCGCGATTCCGAGCCTCCTAGAGTGACTTATCGTTATATCGTACGATTGCGTGGGCTGGAAAGTCAATTCTTACCTCCTGTCGATACAGAACGTGTGGAACGGGTGAATATCGCGATTCCGTTCCTCCTAGAGTGACTTATCGTTATATCCAACGATTGCGAGGGCTGGAAAGTGAATCCTTAGCTCGTGTCGATACAGAACGTGTGGAGCGGGTGAATATCGCCATTCCGTTCCTCCTAGAGTGACTTATCGTTATATCCAACGATTGCGAGGGCTGGAAAGTGAATCCTTAGCTCCTGTCGATACAGAACGTGTGGAACGGGTGAATTTCGCCATTCCTAGCCTCCTAGAGTGATTTATCGATAGTCCGATCGATTGCGTGGGCTGGAAAGTGGATCCTTACCTTCAGTCGATATAGAAAGATTGGAAATGGTGAATATCGCGATTCAAGCCCCCACGAGTGATTTATCGATGCATCGAACGACTGCGCGGGCTGGAAAGTGGATGCTTACCTTCAGTCGATACAGAACGATTGGAAATGGTGAATATCGCGATTCCGAGCCCCCACGAGTGATTTATCGATGCATCGAACGATTGCGAGGGCTGGAAAGTGAATCCTTAGCATCTGTCGATACAGAACGATTGGGAAGGGTGAATATCGCAATTCCGAGCCTCCTAGAGTGACTTATCCTTATATCGAACGATGCCGAGGGCTGGAATGTGAATTCATACCTTCCGTCGATACAGAACGTGTGGAACGGGTGAATATCGCAATTCCGAGCCTCCTAGTTTGATTTATCGTTATATCGAACGATTGCGAGGGCTGGGAAGTGAATCCTTAGCATCTGTCGATACCGAACGATTGGGAAGGGTGAATATCGCAATTCCGAGCCTCCTAGAGTGACTTATCCTTATATCGAACGATGCCGAGGGCTGGAATGTGAATTCATACCTTCCGTCGATACAGAACGTGTGGAACGGGTGAATATCGCAATTCCGAGCCCCCACGAGTGATTTATCGATGCATCGAAAGATTGCGAGGGCTGGGAAGTTAATCCTTAGCATCTGTCGATACAGAACGGGTGGAGCGGGTGCATATTGCTATTCCGAGCCTCCTAGAGTGATTTATCGATAGTCTCAACGATTGCGAGGTCTGGAAAGTGAATCTTTAGCTCCTGTCTATACAGAACGATTGGAAATGGTGAAAATCGCAATTCCGAGCCTCCTCGAGTGACTTATCGTTATATCGCACGATTGCGAGGGCTGGAAAGTGAATTCTTACCTCCTGTGGATACAGAACGTGTGGAACGGGTGAATATCGCGAGTCCGATCCTCCTAGAGTGACTTATCGTTTTATCAAACGATTGCGAGGGGTTGAACGTAAATCCTTAGCTTCTGTCGATACAGCACGATAGGAAAGTGTGAATATCGCGAGTCCGAGCCTCCTAGTTTGACTTATCGTTATATCGAACGATTGCGATGGCTGGGAAGTGAATCCTTACCTTCTGTCGATACAGAACGTGTGGAAAGGGTGAATATCGCGATTCCGACCATCCTAGAGTGATTTATCGATAGACCGAACGATTGCGAGGGCTGGGAAGTGAATCCTTAGCTTCTGTCGATACAGCACGATCGGAAAGGGTGAATATCGCGAGTCCGAGCCTCCTAGTTTGATTTATCGTTATATCGAACGATTGCGATGGCTGGACGGTGGATATTTAACTTCTGTCGGTACAAAACGATTGGAAAAATGAATCTCGCGATTCCGCGCCTCCTAGATTGATTTATACTTTAATCGTACGATTCCGAGGGCTGGAATGTGAATTCATACCAACCGTCCATACAGAACGTGTGGAACGGGTGAGTTTCGCGATTCCGAGCCTCCTAGTTTGATTTATCGTTATATCGAACGATTGCGAGGGCTGGAAAGTGAATCCTTAGCTCCTGTCTATACAGAACGTGTGGAACGGGTGAGTTTCGCGATTCCGAGCCTCCTAGTTTGATTTATCGTTATATCGAACGATTGCGAGGGCTGGAAAGTGAATCCTTAGCTCCTGTCTATACAGAACGATTGGAAATGGTGAATATCGCGATTCCGAGCCCCCACGAGTGATTTATCGATGCATCGAAAGATTGCGAGGGCTGGGAAGTTAATCCTTAGCATCTGTCGATACAGAACGGGTGGAGCGGGTGCATATCGCTATTCCGAGCCTCCTAGAGTGATTTATCGATAGTCTCAACGATTGCGAGGGCTGGAAAGTGAATCTTTAGCTCCTGTCTATACAGAACGATTGGAAATGGTGAAAATCGCAATTCCGAGCCTCCTCGAGTGACTTATCGTTATATCGCACGATTGCGAGGGCTGGAAAGTGAATTCTTACCTCCTGTGGATACAGAACGTGTGGAACGGGTGAATATCGCGAGTCCGATCCTCCTAGAGTGACTTATCGTTTTATCAAACGATTGCGAGGGGTTGAACGTAAATCCTTAGCTTCTGTCGATACAGCACGATCGGGAAGTGTGAATATCGCGAGTCCGAGCCTCCTAGTTTGACTTATCGTTATATCGAACGATTGCGATGGCTGGGAAGTGAATCCTTACCTTCTGTCGATACAGAACGTGTGGAAAGGGTGAATATCGCGATTCCGACCATCCTAGAGTGATTTATCGATAGACCGAACAATTGCGAGGGCTGGGAAGTGAATCCTTAGCTTCTGTCTATACAGCACGATCGGAAAGGGTGAATATCGCGAGTCCGAGCCTCCTAGTTTGATTTATCGTTATATCGAACGATTGCGATGGCTGGACGGTGGATCTTTAACTTCTGTCGGTACAAAACGATTGGAAAAAATGAATCTCGCGATTCCGAGCCTCCTAGATTGATTTATACTTTAATCGAACGATTCCGAGGGCTGGAATGTGAATTCATACCAACCGTCCATACAGAACGTGTGGAACGGGTGAATATCGCGAGTCCGGGCATCCTAGTTTGATTTATCATTATATCGAACGATTGCGAGAGCTGGAAAGTGAATCCTTAGTTTCTGTCGATACAGACCGTGTGGAGCGGGTGCATATCGCGATTCCGAGCCTCCTAGAGTGATTTATCGATAGATTGAACGATTGCGAGGGCAGGAAAGTGAATTCATACCTACCGTCGCTACAGAACGTGTGGAACGGGCGAATATCGAGGGTCCGGGCCTCCTAGTTTGTTTTATCGCTATATCGAACGATTGCGAGAGCTGGAAACTGAATCCTTAGTTTCTGTCGATACAGAACGGGTGGAGCGGGTGCATATCGCTATTCCGAGCCTCCTAGAGTGATTTATCGATAGTCTCAACGATTGCGAGGGCTGGAAAGTGAATCCTTAGCTCCTGTCTATACAGAACGATTGGAAATGGTGAATATCGCGATTCCGAGCCCCCACGAGTGATTTATCGATGCATCGAAAGATTGCGAGGGCTGGAAAGTGAATCCTTAGCATCTGTCGATACAGAACGATTGGGAAGCGTGAATATCGCAATTCCGAGCCTCCTAGAGTGACTTATCCTTATATGGAACGATGCCGAGGGCTGGAATGTGAATTCATACCTTCCGTCGATACAGAACGTGTGGAACGGGTGAATATCGCAATTCCGAGCCTCCTAGTTTGATTTATCGTTATATCGAACGATTGCGAGGGCTGGGAAGTGAATCCTTAGCATCTGTCGATACCGAACGATTGGGAAGGGTGAATATCGCAATTCCGAGCCTCCTAGAGTGACTTATCCTTATATCGAACGATGCCGAGGGCTGGAATGTGAATTCATACCTTCCGTCGATACAGAACGTGTGGAACGGGTGAATATCGCAATTCCGAGCCTCCTAGTTTGATTTATCGTTATATCGAACGATTGCGAGGGCTGGAAAGTTAATCCATAGCTCCTGTTGATACAGAACGTGTGAAGCGGGTGAATATCGCTAGTCCGAGCCTCCTAGAGTGATTTATCGATAGAATTAACGATTGCGAGGCCTGGAAAGTGAATCCTTAGCTCCTGTCTATACAGAACGATTGGAAATGGTGAATATCGCGATTCCGAGCCCCCACGAGTGATTTATCGATGCACCAAACGATTGCGAGGGCTGGAAAGTGAATCCTTAGCATCTGTCGATACAGAACGATTGGGAAGGGTGAATATCGCAATTCCGAGCCTCCTAGAGTGACTTATCCTTATATCGAACGATGCCGAGGGCTGGAATGTGAATTCATACCTTCCGTCGATACAGAACGTGTGGAACGGGTGAATATCGCAATTCCGAGCCTCCTAGTTTGATTTATCGTTATATCGAACGATTGCGAGGGCTGGAAAGTTAATCCATAGCTCCTGTTGATACGGAACGTGTGGAGCGGGTGAATATCGCTAGTCCGAGCCTCCTAGAGTGATTTATCGATAGAATCAACGATTGCGAGGCCTGGAAAGAGAATCCTTAGCTCCTGTCTATACAGAACGATTGGAAATGGTGAATATCGCGATTCCGAGCCCCCACGAGTGATTTATCGATGCATCGAAAGATTGCGAGGGCTGGAAAGTGAATCCTTAGCATCTGTCGATACAGAACGATTGGGAAGGGTGAATATCGCAATTCCGAGCCTCCTAGAGTGACTTATTGTTATATCCAACGATTGCGAGGGCTGGAAAGTGAATCCTTAGCTTCTGTCGATACAGCACGATCGGAAAGTGTGAATATCGCGAGTCCGAGCCTCCTAGTTTGATTTATCGTTATATCGAACGATTGCGAGAGCTGCAAAGTGAATCCTTAGTTTCTGTCGATGCAGAACGTGTGGAGCGGGTGCATATCGCGATTCCGAGCCTCCTAGAGTGATTTATTGATAGATTGAACGATTGCGAGGGCAGGAAAGTGAATACTTAGGTTCTGTCGATACAGAACGTGTGGAGCGGGTGCATATCGCTATTCCGAGCCTCCTAGAGTGATTTATCGATAGTCTCAACGATTGCGAGGGCTGGAAAGTGAATTCTTACGTTCTGTGGATACAGAACGTGTGGAACGGGTGAATATCGCGATTCCGAGCATCCTAGAGTGATTTATCGATAGACCGAACGTTTGCGAGGGCTGGGAAGTGAATCCTTACCTTCTGTCGATACAGACCGTGTGGAGCAGGTGAAAATGCGATTCCGAGCCTCCTGGAGTGATTTATCGATAGAACGAACGATTGCGAGTGGTGGAAGGTGAATCCTTAGCTTCTGTCGATACGGAACGTGTGGAGCGGGTGCATATCGCGATTCCGAGCCTCCTAGAGTGATTTATTGATAGATTGAACGATTGCGACGGCAGGAAAGTGAATACATAGGTTCTGTCGATACAGAACGTGTGGAACGGGTGTGTTTCGCGATTCCGAGCCTCCTAGAGTGATTTATCGATAGTCCGATCGATTGCGTGGGCTGGAAAGTGGATGCTTACCTTCAGTCGATACAGAACGATTGGAAATGGTGAATATCGCGATTCCGAGCCCCCACGAGTGATTTATCGATGCATCGAACGATTGCGAGGGCTGGAAAGTGAATCCTTAGCATCTGTCGACACAGAACGATTGGTAAGGGTGAATATCGCAATTCCGAGCCTCCTAGAGTGACTTATCCTTATATCGAACGATGCCGAGGGCTGGAATGTGAATTCATACCTTCCGTCGATACAGAACGTGTGGAACGGGTGAATATCGCAATTCCGAGCCTCCTGGTTTGATTTATCGGTATATCGAACTTTTGCGAGGGCAGGGAAGTGAATCCTTAGGTTCTGTCGATACAGAACGGGTGGAGCGGGTGCATATCGCTATTCCGAGCCTCCTAGAGTGATTTATCGATAGTCTCAACGATTGCGAGGGCTGGAAAGTGAATCCTTAGATCCTGTCTATACAGAACGATTGGAAATGGTGAAAATCGCAATTCCGAGCCTCCTCGAGTGACTTATCGTTATATCGCACGATTGCGAGGGCTGGAAAGTGAATTCTTACCTTCTGTCGATACAGAACGTGTGGAAAGGGTGAATATCGCGATTCCGACCATCCTAGAGTGATTTATCGTTAGAACGAACGATTGCGAGTGGTGGAAGGTGAATCCTTAGCTTCTGTCAATACGGAACGTGTGGAGCGGGGGAATATCGCGATTCCGAGCCTCCTAGAGTGACTTATCGTTATATCCAACGATTGCGAGGGCTGGAAAGTGAATCCTTAGCTCCTGTCGATACAGAACGTGTGGAACGGGTGAATTTCGCCATTCCTAGCCTCCTAGAGTGATTTATCGATAGTCCGATCGATTGCGTGGGCTGGAAAGTGGATCCTTACCTTCAGTCGATATAGAAAGATTGGAAATGGTGAATATCGCGATTCAAGCCCCCACGAGTGATTTATCGATGCATCGAACGATTGCGCGGGCTGGAAAGTGGATGCTTACCTTCAGTCGATACAGAACGATTGGAAATGGTGAATATCGCGATTCCGAGCCCCCACGAGTGATTTATCGATGCATCGAAAGATTGCGAGGGCTGGAAAGTGAATCCTTAGCATCTGTCGATACAGAACGATTGGGAAGGGTGAATATCGCAATTCCGAGCCTCCTAGAGTGACTTATCCTTATATCGAACGATGCCGAGGGCTGGAATGTGAATTCATACCTTCCGTCGATACAGAACGTGTGGAACGGGTGAATATCGCGATTCCGTTCCTCCTAGAGTGACTTATCGTTATATCCAACGATTGCGAGGGCTGGAAAGTGAATCCTTAGCTTCTGTCGATACAGCACGATCGGAAAGTGTGAATATCGCGAGTCCGAGCCTCCTAGTTTGATTTATCGTTATATCGCACGATTGCGAGGGCTGGAAAGTGAATTCTTACCTTCTGTGGATACAGTACGTGTGGAACGGGTGAATATCGCGAGTCCGGGCCTCCTAGTTTGATTTATCATTATATCGAACGATTGCGAGAGCTGGAAAGTGAATCCTTAGTTTCTGTCGATACAGACCGTGTGGAGCGGGTGCATATCGCGATTCCGAGCCTCCTAGAGTGATTTATCGATAGATTGAACGATTGCGAGGGCAGGAAAGTGAATTCATACCTACCGTCGCTACAGAACGTGTGGAACGGGCGAATATCGAGAGTCCGGGCCTCCTAGTTTGTTTTATCGTTATATCGAACGATTGCGAGAGCTGGAAACTGAACCCTTAGTTTCTGTCGATACAGAACGGGTGGAGCGGGTGCATATCGCTATTCCGAGCCTCCTAGAGTTATTTATCGATAGTCTCAACGATTGCGAGGGCTGGAAAGTGAATCCTTAGCTCCTGTCTATACAGAACGATTGGAAATGGTGAATATCGCGATTCCGAGCCCCCACGAGTGATTTATCGATGCATCGAAAGATTGCGAGGGCTGGAAAGTGAATCCTTAGCATCTGTCGATACAGAACGATTGGGAAGGGTGAATATCGCAATTCCGAGCCTCCTAGAGTGACTTATTGTTATATCCAACGATTGCGAGGGCTGGAAAGTGAATCCTTAGCTTCTGTCGATACAGCACGATCGGAAAGTGTGAATATCGCGAGTCCGAGCCTCCTAGTTTGATTTATCGTTATATCGAACGATTGCGAGAGCTGCAAAGTGAATCCTTAGTTTCTGTCGATGCAGAACGTGTGGAGCGGGTGCATATCGCGATTCCGAGCCTCCTAGAGTGATTTATTGATAGATTGAACGATTGCGAGGGCAGGAAAGTGAATACTTAGGTTCTGTCGATACAGAACGTGTGGAGCGGGTGCATATCGCTATTCCGAGCCTCCTAGAGTGATTTATCGATAGTCTCAACGATTGCGAGGGCTGGAAAGTGAATTCTTACGTTCTGTGGATACAGAACGTGTGGAACGGGTGAATATCGCGATTCCGAGCATCCTAGAGTGATTTATCGATAGACCGAACGTTTGCGAGGGCTGGGAAGTGAATCCTTACCTTCTGTCGATACAGACCGTGTGGAGCAGGTGAAAATGCGATTCCGAGCCTCCTGGAGTGATTTATCGATAGAACGAACGATTGCGAGTGGTGGAAGGTGAATCCTTAGCTTCTGTCGATACGGAACGTGTGGAGCGGGTGCATATCGCGATTCCGAGCCTCCTAGAGTGATTTATTGATAGATTGAACGATTGCGACGGCAGGAAAGTGAATACATAGGTTCTGTCGATACAGAACGTGTGGAACGGGTGTGTTTCGCGATTCCGAGCCTCCTAGAGTGATTTATCGATAGTCCGATCGATTGCGTGGGCTGGAAAGTGGATGCTTACCTTCAGTCGATACAGAACGATTGGAAATGGTGAATATCGCGATTCCGAGCCCCCACGAGTGATTTATCGATGCATCGAACGATTGCGAGGGCTGGAAAGTGAATCCTTAGCATCTGTCGACACAGAACGATTGGTAAGGGTGAATATCGCAATTCCGAGCCTCCTAGAGTGACTTATCCTTATATCGAACGATGCCGAGGGCTGGAATGTGAATTCATACCTTCCGTCGATACAGAACGTGTGGAACGGGTGAATATCGCAATTCCGAGCCTCCTGGTTTGATTTATCGGTATATCGAACTTTTGCGAGGGCAGGGAAGTGAATCCTTAGGTTCTGTCGATACAGAACGGGTGGAGCGGGTGCATATCGCTATTCCGAGCCTCCTAGAGTGATTTATCGATAGTCTCAACGATTGCGAGGGCTGGAAAGTGAATCCTTAGATCCTGTCTATACAGAACGATTGGAAATGGTGAAAATCGCAATTCCGAGCCTCCTCGAGTGACTTATCGTTATATCGCACGATTGCGAGGGCTGGAAAGTGAATTCTTACCTTCTGTCGATACAGAACGTGTGGAAAGGGTGAATATCGCGATTCCGACCATCCTAGAGTGATTTATCGTTAGAACGAACGATTGCGAGTGGTGGAAGGTGAATCCTTAGCTTCTGTCAATACGGAACGTGTGGAGCGGGGGAATATCGCGATTCCGAGCCTCCTAGAGTGACTTATCGTTATATCGTACGATTGCGTGGCTGGAAAGTCAATTCTTACCTCCTGTCGATACAGAACGTGTGGAACGGGTGAATATCGCGATTCCGTTCCTCCTAGAGTGACTTATCGTTATATCCAACGATTGCGAGGGCTGGAAAGTGAATCCTTAGCTCGTGTCGATACAGAACGTGTGGAACGGGTGAATATCGCAATTCCGTTCCTCCTAGAGTGACTTATCGTTATATCCAACGATTGCGAGGGCTGGAAAGTGAATCCTTAGCTCCTGTCGATACAGAACGTGTGGAACGGGTGAATTTCGCCATTCCTAGCCTCCTAGAGTGATTTATCGATAGTCCGATCGATTGCGTGGGCTGGAAAGTGGATCCTTACCTTCAGTCGATATAGAAAGATTGGAAATGGTGAATATCGCGATTCAAGCCCCCACGAGTGATTTATCGATGCATCGAACGATTGCGCGGGCTGGAAAGTGGATGCTTACCTTCAGTCGATACAGAACGATTGGAAATGGTGAATATCGCGATTCCGAGCCCCCACGAGTGATTTATCGATGCATCGAAAGATTGCGAGGGCTGGAAAGTGAATCCTTAGCATCTGTCGATACAGAACGATTGGGAAGGGTGAATATCGCAATTCCGAGCCTCCTAGAGTGACTTATCCTTATATCGAACGATGCCGAGGGCTGGAATGTGAATTCATACCTTCCGTCGATACAGAACGTGTGGAACGGGTGAATATCGCGATTCCGTTCCTCCTAGAGTGACTTATCGTTATATCCAACGATTGCGAGGGCTGGAAAGTGAATCCTTAGCTTCTGTCGATACAGCACGATCGGAAAGTGTGAATATCGCGAGTCCGAGCCTCCTAGTTTGATTTATCGTTATATCGAACGATTGCGAGAGCTGCAAAGTGAATCCTTAGTTTCTGTCGATGCAGAACGTGTGGAGCGGGTGCATATCGCGAGTCCGGGCCTCCTAGTTTGATTTATCATTATATCGAACGATTGCGAGAGCTGGAAAGTGAATCCTTAGTTTCTGTCGATACAGACCGTGTGGAGCGGGTGCATATCGCGATTCCGAGCCTCCTAGAGTGATTTATCGATAGATTGAACGATTGCGAGGGCAGGAAAGTGAATTCATACCTACCGTCGCTACAGAACGTGTGGAACGGGCGAATATCGAGAGTCCGGGCCTCCTAGTTTGTTTTATCGTTATATCGAACGATTGCGAGAGCTGGAAACTGAACCCTTAGTTTCTGTCGATACAGAACGGGTGGAGCGGGTGCATATCGCTATTCCGAGCCTCCTAGAGTTATTTATCGATAGTCTCAACGATTGCGAGGGCTGGAAAGTGAATCCTTAGCTCCTGTCTATACAGAACGATTGGAAATGGTGAATATCGCGATTCCGAGCCCCCACGAGTGATTTATCGATGCATCGAAAGATTGCGAGGGCTGGAAAGTGAATCCTTAGCATCTGTCGATACAGAACGATTGGGAAGGGTGAATATCGCAATTCCGAGCCTCCTAGAGTGACTTATTGTTATATCCAACGATTGCGAGGGCTGGAAAGTGAATCCTTAGCTTCTGTCGATACAGCACGATCGGAAAGTGTGAATATCGCGAGTCCGAGCCTCCTAGTTTGATTTATCGTTATATCGAACGATTGCGAGAGCTGCAAAGTGAATCCTTAGTTTCTGTCGATGCAGAACGTGTGGAGCGGGTGCATATCGCGATTCCGAGCCTCCTAGAGTGATTTATTGATAGATTGAACGATTGCGAGGGCAGGAAAGTGAATACTTAGGTTCTGTCGATACAGAACGTGTGGAGCGGGTGCATATCGCTATTCCGAGCCTCCTAGAGTGATTTATCGATAGTCTCAACGATTGCGAGGGCTGGAAAGTGAATTCTTACGTTCTGTGGATACAGAACGTGTGGAACGGGTGAATATCGCGATTCCGAGCATCCTAGAGTGATTTATCGATAGACCGAACGTTTGCGAGGGCTGGGAAGTGAATCCTTACCTTCTGTCGATACAGACCGTGTGGAGCAGGTGAAAATGCGATTCCGAGCCTCCTGGAGTGATTTATCGATAGAACGAACGATTGCGAGTGGTGGAAGGTGAATCCTTAGCTTCTGTCGATTCGGAACGTGTGGAGCGGGTGCATATCGCGATTCCGAGCCTCCTAGAGTGATTTATTGATAGATTGAACGATTGCGACGGCAGGAAAGTGAATACATAGGTTCTGTCGATACAGAACGTGTGGAACGGGTGTGTTTCGCGATTCCGAGCCTCCTAGAGTGATTTATCGATAGTCCGATCGATTGCGTGGGCTGGAAAGTGGATGCTTACCTTCAGTCGATACAGAACGATTGGAAATGGTGAATATCGCGATTCCGAGCCCCCACGAGTGATTTATCGATGCATTGAACGATTGCGAGGGCTGGAAAGTGAATCCTTAGCATCTGTCGACACAGAACGATTGGTAAGGGTGAATATCGCAATTCCGAGCCTCCTAGAGTGACTTATCCTTATATCGAACGATGCCGAGGGCTGGAATGTGAATTCATACCTTCCGTCGATACAGAACGTGTGGAACGGGTGAATATCGCAATTCCGAGCCTCCTGGTTTGATTTATCGGTATATCGAACTTTTGCGAGGGCAGGGAAGTGAATCCTTAGGTTCTGTCGATACAGAACGGGTGGAGCGGGTGCATATCGCTATTCCGAGCCTCCTAGAGTGATTTATCGATAGTCTCAACGATTGCGAGGGCTGGAAAGTGAATCCTTAGATCCTGTCTATACAGAACGATTGGAAATGGTGAAAATCGCAATTCCAAGCCTCCTAGAGTGACTTATCGTTATATCGCACGATTGCGAGGGCTGGAAAGTGAATTCTTACCTTCTGTCGATACAGAACGTGTGGAAAGGGTGAATATCGCGATTCCGACCATCCTAGAGTGATTTATCGTTAGAACGAACGATTGCGAGTGGTGGAAGGTGAATCCTTAGCTTCTGTCAATACGGAACGTGTGGAGCGGGGGAATATCGCGATTCCGAGCCTCCTAGAGTGACTTATCGTTATATCGTACGATTGCGTGGCTGGAAAGTCAATTCTTACCTCCTGTCGATACAGAACGTGTGGAACGGGTGAATATCGCGATTCCGTTCCTCCTAGAGTGACTTATCGTTATATCCAACGATTGCGAGGGCTGGAAAGTGAATCCTTAGCTCGTGTCGATACAGAACGTGTGGAACGGGTGAATATCGCCATTCCGTTCCTCCTAGAGTGACTTATCGTTATATCCAACGATTGCGAGGGCTGGAAAGTGAATCCTTAGCTCCTGTCGATACAGAACGTGTGGAACGGGTGAATTTCGCCATTCCTAGCCTCCTAGAGTGATTTATCGATAGTCCGATCGATTGCGTGGGCTGGAAAGTGGATCCTTACCTTCAGTCGATATAGAAAGATTGGAAATGGTGAATATCGCGATTCAAGCCCCCACGAGTGATTTATCGATGCATCGAACGATTGCGCGGGCTGGAAAGTGGATGCTTACCTTCAGTCGATACAGAACGATTGGAAATGGTGAATATCGCGATTCCGAGCCCCCACGAGTGATTTATCGATGCATCGAAAGATTGCGAGGGCTGGAAAGTGAATCCTTAGCATCTGTCGATACAGAACGATTGGGAAGGGTGAATATCGCAATTCCGAGCCTCCTAGAGTGACTTATCCTTATATCGAACGATGCCGAGGGCTGGAATGTGAATTCATACCTTCCGTCGATACAGAACGTGTGGAACGGGTGAATATCGCAATTCCGAGCCTCCTAGTTTGATTTATCGTTATATCGAACGATTGCGAGGGCTGGAAAGTTAATCCATAGCTCCTGTTGATACAGAACGTGTGGAGCGGGTGAATATCGCTAGTCCGAGCCTCCTTGAGTGATTTATCGATAGTCTCAACGATTGCGAGGGCTGGAAAGTGAATCTTTAGCTCCTGTCTATACAGAACGATTGGAAATGGTGAATATCGCGATTCCGAGCCCCCACGAGTGATTTATCGATGCATCGAAAGATTGCGAGGGCTGGGAAGTTAATCCTTAGCATCTGTCGATACAGAACGGGTGGAGCGGGTGCATATCGCTATTCCGAGCCTCCTAGAGTGATTTATCGATAGTCTCAACGATTGCGAGGGCTGGAAAGTGAATCTTTAGCTCCTGTCTATACAGAACGATTGGAAATGGTGAAAATCGCAATTCCGAGCCTCCTCGAGTGACTTATCGTTTTATCAAACGATTGCGAGGGGTTGAACGTAAATCCTTAGCTTCTGTCGATACAGCACGATCGGAAAGTGTGAATATCGCGAGTCCGAGCCTCCTAGTTTGACTTATCGTTATATCGAACGATTGCGATGGCTGGGAAGTGAATCCTTACCATCTGTCGATACAGAACGTGTGGAAAGGGTGAATATCGCGATTCCGACCATCCTAGAGTGATTTATCGATAGACCGAACGATTGCGAGGGCTGGGAAGTGAATCCTTAGCTTCTGTCGATACAGCACGATCGGAAAGGGTGAATATCGCGAGTCCGAGCCTCCTAGTTTGATTTATCGTTATATCGAACGATTGCGATGGCTGGACGGTGGATATTTAACTTCTGTCGGTACAAAACGATTGGAAAAAATGAATCTCGCGATTCCGAGCCTCCTAGATTGATTTATACTTTAATCGAACGATTCCGAGGGCTGGAATGTGAATTCATACCAACCGTCCATACAGAACGTGTGGAACGGGTGAATATCGCGAGTCCGGGCCTCCTAGTTTGATTTATCATTATATCGAACGATTGCGAGAGCTGGAAAGTGAATCCTTAGTTTCTGTCGATACAGACCGTGTGGAGCGGGTGCATATCGCGATTCCGAGCCTCCTAGAGTGATTTATCGATAGATTGAACGATTGCGAGGGCAGGAAAGTGAATTCATACATACCGTCGCTACAGAACGTGTGGAACGGGCGAATATCGAGAGTCCGGGCCTCCTAGTTTGTTTTATCGTTATATCGAACGATTGCGAGAGCTGGAAACTGAATCCTTAGTTTCTGTCGATACAGAACGGGTGGAGCGGGTGCATATCGCTATTCCGAGCCTCCTAGAGTGATTTATCGATAGTCTCAACGATTGCGAGGGCTGGAAAGTGAATCCTTAGCTCCTGTCTATACAGAACGATTGGAAATGGTGAATATCGCGATTCCGAGCCCCCACGAGTGATTTATCGATGCACCGAACGATTGCGTGGGCTGGAAAGTGAATCCTCAGTATCTGTCGATACAGAACGATTGGGAAGGGTGAAAATCGCAATTCCGAGCCTCCTAGAGTGACTTATCCTTATATCGAACGATGCCGAGGGCTGGAATGTGAATTCATACCTTCCGTCGATACAGAACGTGTGGAACGGGTGAATATCGCAATTCCGAGCCTCCTAGTTTGATTTATCGTTATATCGAACGATTGCGAGGGCTGGAAAGTTAATCCATAGCTCCTGTTGATACGGAACGTGTGGAGCGGGTGAATATCGCTAGTCCGAGCCTCCTAGAGTGATTTATCTATAGAATCAACGATTGCGAGGCCTGGAAAGAGAATCCTTAGCTCCTGTCTATACAGAACGATTGGAAATGGTGAATATCGCGATTCCGAGCCCCCACGAGTGATTTATCGATGCACCGAACGATTGCGAGGGCTGGAAAGTGAATCCTTAGCATCTGTCGATACAGAACGATTGGGAAGGGTGAATATCGCAATTCCGAGCCTCCTAGAGTGATTTATCGTTATATCGAACGATTGCGAGAGCTGGAAAGTGAATCCTTACCTTCTGTCTATACAGAACGTGTGGAGCGGCTACATATCGCGATTCGGAGCCTCCTAGAGTGATTTATCGATAGATTGAACGATTGCGAGGGCAGGAAAGTGAATCCTTAGGTTCTGTCGATACAGAACGTGTGGAACGGGTGAGTTTCGCGATTCCGAGCCTCCTAGTTTGATTTATCGTTATATCGAACGATTGCGAGGGCTGGAAAGTGAATCCTTAGCTCCTGTCTATACAGAACGATTGGAAATGGTGAATATCGCGATTCCGAGCCCCCACGAGTGATTTATCGATGCATCGAAAGATTGCGAGGGCTGGGAAGTTAATCCTTAGCATCTGTCGATACAGAACGGGTGGAGCGGGTGCATATCGCTATTCCGAGCCTCCTAGAGTGATTTATCGATAGTCTCAACGATTGCGAGGGCTGGAAAGTGAATCTTTAGCTCCTGTCTATACAGAACGATTGGGAAGGGTGAATATCGCAATTCCGAGCCTCCTAGAGTGATTTATCGTTATATCGAACGATTGCGAGGGCTGGAAAGTGAATTCTTACCTCCTGTGGATACAGAACGTGTGGAACGGGTGAATATCGCGAGTCCGAGCCTCCTAGTTTGACTTATCGTTATATCGAACGATTGCGATGGCTGGGAAGTGAATCCTTACCTTCTGTCGATACAGAACGTGTGGAAAGGGTGAATATCGCGATTCCGACCATCCTAGAGTGATTTATCGATAGACCGAACGATTGCGAGGGCTGGGAAGTGAATCCTTAGCTTCTGTCGGTACAGCACGATCGGAAAGGGTGAATATCGCGAGTCCGAGCCTCCTAGTTTGATTTATCGTTATATCGAACGATTGCGAGAGCTGGAAAGTGAATCCTTAGTTTCTGTCGATACAGACCGTGTGGAGCGGGTGCATATCGCGATTCCGAGCCTCCTAGAGTGATTTATCGATAGTCTCAACGATTGCGAGGGCTGGAAAGTGAATCCTTAGCTCCTGTCTATACAGAACGATTGGAAATGGTGAATATCGCGATTCCGAGCCCCCACGAGTGATTTATCGATGCACCGAACGATTGCGTGGGCTGGAAAGTGAATCCTCAGCATCTGTCGATACAGAACGATTGGGAAGGGTGAAAATCGCAATTCCGAGCCTCCTCGAGTGACTTATCGTTATATCGCACGATTGCGAGGGCTGGAAAGTGAATTCTTACCTTCTGTGGATACAGAACGTGTGGAACGGGTAAATATCGCGATTCCGATCCTCCTAGAGTGACTTATCGTTATATCAAACGATTGCGAGAGCTGGAAAGTGAATCCTTAGTTTCTGTCGATACAGAACGGGTGGAGCGGGTGCATATCGCTATTCCGAGCCTCCTAGAGTGATTTATCGATAGTCTCAACGATTGCGAGGGCTGGAAGGTGAATCCTTAGATCCTGTCTATACAGAACGATTGGAAATGGTGAAAATTGCAATTCCGAGCCTCCTCGAGTGACTTATCGTTATATCGCACGATTGCGAGGGCTGGAAATTGAATTCTTACCTTCTGTCGATACAGAATGTGTGGAACGGGTGAATATCGCGATTCCGAACCTCCTGGTTTGATTTATCGGTATATCGAACTTTTGCGAGGGCTGGGAAGTGAATCCTTACCTTCTGTCGATACAGAACGTGTGGAAAGGGTGAATATCGCGATTCCGACCATCCTAGAGTGATTTATCGATAGAACGAACGATTGCGAGTGGTGGAAGGTGAATCCTTAGCTTCTATCAATACGGAACGTGTGGAGCGGGGGAATATCGCGATTCCGAGCCTCCTAGAGTGACTTATCGTTATATCGCACGATTGCGTGGGCTGGAAAGTCAATTCTTACCTCCTGTCGATACAGAACGGGTGGAGCGGGTGCATATCGCTATTCCGAGCCTCCTAGAGTGATTTATCGATAGTCTCAACGATTGCGAGGGCTGGAAGGTGAATCCTTAGATCCTGTCTATACAGAACGATTGGAAATGGTGAATATCGCGATTCCGAGCCCCCACGAGTGATTTATCGATGCATCGAAAGATTGCGAGGGCTGGGAAGTTAATCCTTAGCATCTGTCGATACAGAACGGGTGGAGCGGGTGCATATCGCTATTCCGAGCCTCCTAGAGTGATTTATCGATAGTCTCAACGATTGCGAGGGCTGGAAAGTGAATCTTTAGCTCCTGTCTATACAGAACGATTGGAAATGGTGAAAATCGCAATTCCGAGCCTCCTCGAGTGACTTATCGTTTTATCAAACGATTGCGAGGGGTTGAACGTAAATCCTTAGCTTCTGTCGATACAGCACGATCGGAAAGTGTGAATATCGCGAGTCCGAGCCTCCTAGTTTGACTTATCGTTATATCGAACGATTGCGATGGCTGGGAAGTGAATCCTTACCATCTGTCGATACAGAACGTGTGGAAAGGGTGAATATCGCGATTCCGACCATCCTAGAGTGATTTATCGATAGACCGAACGATTGCGAGGGCTGGGAAGTGAATCCTTAGCTTCTGTCGATACAGCACGATCGGAAAGGGTGAATATCGCGAGTCCGAGCCTCCTAGTTTGATTTATCGTTATATCGAACGATTGCGATGGCTGGACGGTGGATATTTAACTTCTGTCGGTACAAAACGATTGGAAAAAATGAATCTCGCGATTCCGAGCCTCCTAGATTGATTTATACTTTAATCGAACGATTCCGAGGGCTGGAATGTGAATTCATACCAACCGTCCATACAGAACGTGTGGAACGGGTGAATATCGCGAGTCCGGGCCTCCTAGTTTGATTTATCATTATATCGAACGATTGCGAGAGCTGGAAAGTGAATCCTTAGTTTCTGTCGATACAGACCGTGTGGAGCGGGTGCATATCGCGATTCCGAGCCTCCTAGAGTGATTTATCGATAGATTGAACGATTGCGAGGGCAGGAAAGTGAATTCATACATACCGTCGCTACAGAACGTGTGGAACGGGCGAATATCGAGAGTCCGGGCCTCCTAGTTTGTTTTATCGTTATATCGAACGATTGCGAGAGCTGGAAACTGAATCCTTAGTTTCTGTCGATACAGAACGGGTGGAGCGGGTGCATATCGCTATTCCGAGCCTCCTAGAGTGATTTATCGATAGTCTCAACGATTGCGAGGGCTGGAAAGTGAATCCTTAGCTCCTGTCTATACAGAACGATTGGAAATGGTGAATATCGCGATTCCGAGCCCCCACGAGTGATTTATCGATGCACCGAACGATTGCGTGGGCTGGAAAGTGAATCCTCAGTATCTGTCGATACAGAACGATTGGGAAGGGTGAAAATCGCAATTCCGAGCCTCCTAGAGTGACTTATCCTTATATCGAACGATGCCGAGGGCTGGAATGTGAATTCATACCTTCCGTCGATACAGAACGTGTGGAACGGGTGAATATCGCAATTCCGAGCCTCCTAGTTTGATTTATCGTTATATCGAACGATTGCGAGGGCTGGAAAGTTAATCCATAGCTCCTGTTGATACGGAACGTGTGGAGCGGGTGAATATCGCTAGTCCGAGCCTCCTAGAGTGATTTATCGATAGAATCAACGATTGCGAGGCCTGGAAAGAGAATCCTTAGCTCCTGTCTATACAGAACGATTGGAAATGGTGAATATCGCGATTCCGAGCCCCCACGAGTGATTTATCGATGCACCGAACGATTGCGAGGGCTGGAAAGTGAATCCTTAGCATCTGTCGATACAGAACGATTGGGAAGGGTGAATATCGCAATTCCGAGCCTCCTAGAGTGATTTATCGTTATATCGAACGATTGCGAGAGCTGGAAAGTGAATCCTTACCTTCTGTCTATACAGAACGTGTGGAGCGGCTACATATCGCGATTCGGAGCCTCCTAGAGTGATTTATCGATAGATTGAACGATTGCGAGGGCAGGAAAGTGAATCCTTAGGTTCTGTCGATACAGAACGTGTGGAACGGGTGAGTTTCGCGATTCCGAGCCTCCTAGTTTGATTTATCGTTATATCGAACGATTGCGAGGGCTGGAAAGTGAATCCTTAGCTCCTGTCTATACAGAACGATTGGAAATGGTGAATATCGCGATTCCGAGCCCCCACGAGTGATTTATCGATGCATCGAAAGATTGCGAGGGCTGGGAAGTTAATCCTTAGCATCTGTCGATACAGAACGGGTGGAGCGGGTGCATATCGCTATTCCGAGCCTCCTAGAGTGATTTATCGATAGTCTCAACGATTGCGAGGGCTGGAAAGTGAATCTTTAGCTCCTGTCTATACAGAACGATTGGGAAGGGTGAATATCGCAATTCCGAGCCTCCTAGAGTGATTTATCGTTATATCGAACGATTGCGAGGGCTGGAAAGTGAATTCTTACCTCCTGTGGATACAGAACGTGTGGAACGGGTGAATATCGCGAGTCCGAGCCTCCTAGTTTGACTTATCGTTATATCGAACGATTGCGATGGCTGGGAAGTGAATCCTTAGTTTCTGTCGATACAGACCGTGTGGAGCGGGTGCATATCGCGATTCCGTTCCTCCTAGAGTGACTTATCGTTATATCCAACGATTGCGAGGGCTGGAAAGTGAATCCTTACCTTCTGTCGATACAGAACGTGTGGAAAGGGTGAATATCGCGATTCCGACCATCCTAGAGTGATTTATCGATAGACCGAACGATTGCGAGGGCTGGGAAGTGAATCCTTAGCTTCTGTCGGTACAGCACGATCGGAAAGGGTGAATATCGCGAGTCCGAGCCTCCTAGTTTGATTTATCGTTATATCGAACGATTGCGAGAGCTGGAAAGTGAATCCTTAGTTTCTGTCGATACAGACCGTGTGGAGCGGGTGCATATCGCGATTCCGAGCCTCCTAGAGTGATTTATCGATAGATTGAACGATTGCGAGGGCAGGAAAGTGAATTCATACCTACCGTCGCTACAGAACGTGTGGAACGGGCGAATATCGAGAGTCCGGGCCTCCTAGTTTGTTTTATCGTTATATCGAACGATTGCGAGAGCTGGAAACTGAATCCTTAGTTTCTGTCGATACAGAACGGGTGGAGCGGGTGCATATCGCTATTCCGAGCCTCCTAGAGTTATTTATCGATAGTCTCAACGATTGCGAGGGCTGGAAAGTGAATCCTTAGCTCCTGTCTATACAGAACGATTGGAAATGGTGAATATCGCGATTCCGAGCCCCCACGAGTGATTTATCGATGCATCGAAAGATTGCGAGGGCTGGAAAGTGAATCCTTAGCATCTGTCGATACAGAACGATTGGGAAGGGTGAATATCGCAATTCCGAGCCTCCTAGAGTGACTTATTGTTATATCCAACGATTGCGAGGGCTGGAAAGTGAATCCTTAGCTTCTGTCGATACAGCACGATCGGAAAGTGTGAATATCGCGAGTCCGAGCCTCCTATTTTGATTTATCGTTATATCGAACGATTGCGAGAGCTGCAAAGTGAATCCTTAGTTTCTGTCGATGCAGAACGTGTGGAGCGGGTGCATATCGCGATTCCGAGCCTCCTAGAGTGATTTATTGATAGATTGAACGATTGCGAGGGCAGGAAAGTGAATACTTAGGTTCTGTCGATACAGAACGTGTGGAGCGGGTGCATATCGCTATTCCGAGCCTCCTAGAGTGATTTATCGATAGTCTCAACGATTGCGAGGGCTGGAAAGTGAATTCTTACGTTCTGTGGATACAGAACGTGTGGAACGGGTGAATATCGCGATTCCGAGCATCCTAGAGTGATTTATCGATAGACCGAACGTTTGCGAGGGCTGGGAAGTGAATCCTTACCTTCTGTCGATACAGACCGTGTGGAGCAGGTGAAAATGCGATTCCGAGCCTCCTAGAGTGATTTATCGATAGAACGAACGATTGCGAGTGGTGGAAGGTGAATCCTTAGCTTCTGTCGATACGGAACGTGTGGAGCGGGTGCATATCGCGATTCCGAGCCTCCTAGAGTGATTTATTGATAGATTGAACGATTGCGACGGCAGGAAAGTGAATACATAGGTTCTGTCGATACAGAACGTGTGGAACGGGTGTGTTTCGCGATTCCGAGCCTCCTAGAGTGATTTATCGATAGTCCGATCGATTGCGTGGGCTGGAAAGTGGATGCTTACCTTCAGTCGATACAGAACGATTGGAAATGGTGAATATCGCGATTCCGAGCCCCCACGAGTGATTTATCGATGCATCGAACGATTGCGAGGGCTGGAAAGTGAATCCTTAGCATCTGTCGACACAGAACGATTGGTAAGGGTGAATATCGCAATTCCGAGCCTCCTAGAGTGACTTATCCTTATATCGAACGATGCCGAGGGCTGGAATGTGAATTCATACCTTCCGTCGATACAGAACGTGTGGAACGGGTGAATATCGCAATTCCGAGCCTCCTGGTTTGATTTATCGGTATATCGAACTTTTGCGAGGGCAGGGAAGTGAATCCTTAGGTTCTGTCGATACAGAACGGGTGGAGCGGGTGCATATCGCTATTCCGAGCCTCCTAGAGTGATTTATCGATAGTCTCAACGATTGCGAGGGCTGGAAAGTGAATCCTTAGATCCTGTCTATACAGAACGATTGGAAATGGTGAAAATCGCAATTCCGAGCCTCCTCGAGTGACTTATCGTTATATCGCACGATTGCGAGGGCTGGAAAGTGAATTCTTAGCTTCTGTCGATACAGCACTATCGGAAAGGGTGAATATCGCGAGTCCGAGCCTCCTAGTTTGATTTATCGTTATATCGAACGATTGCGAGAGCTGCAAAGTGAATCCTTAGTTTCTGTCGATGCAGAACGTGTGGAGCGGGTGCATATCGCGATTCCGAGCATCCTAGAGTGATTTATCGATAGACCGAACGATTGCGAGGGCTGGGAAGTGAATCCTTAGCTTCTGTCGATACAGCACTATCGGAAAGGGTGAATATCGCGAGTCCGAGCCTCCTAGTTTGATTTATCGTTATATCGAACGATTGCGATGGCTGGACGGTGGATATTTAACTTCTGTCGGTACAAAACGATTGGAAAAAATGAATCTCGCGATTCCGAGCCTCCTAGATTGATTTATACTTTAATCGAACGATTCCGAGGGCTGGAATGTCAATTCATACCAAACGTCCATACAGAACGTGTGGAACGGGTGAGTTTCGCGATTCCGAGCTTCCTAGTTTGATTTATCGTTATATCGAACGATTGCGAGGGCTGGAAAGTGAATTCTTAGCTCCTGTCTATACAGAACGTGTGGAACGGGTGAGTTTCGCGATTCCGAGCCTCCTAGTTTGATTTATCGTTATATCGAACGATTGCGAGGGCTGGAAAGTGAATCCTTAGCTCCTGTCTATACAGAACGATTGGAAATGGTGAATATCGCGATTCCGAGCCCCCACGAGTGATTTATCGATGCATCGAAAGATTGCGAGGGCTGGGAAGTTAATCCTTAGCATCTGTCGATACAGAACGGGTGGAGCGGGTGCATATCGCTATTCCGAGCCTCCTAGAGTGATTTATCGATAGTCTCAACGATTGCGAGGGCTGGAAAGTGAATCTTTAGCTCCTGTCTATACAGAACGATTGGAAATGGTGAAAATCGCAATTCCGAGCCTCCTCGAGTGACTTATCGTTATATCGCACGATTGCGAGGGCTGGAAAGTGAATTCTTACCTCCTGTGGATACAGAACGTGTGGAACGGGTGAATATCGCGAGTCCGATCCTCCTAGAGTGACTTATCGTTTTATCAAACGATTGCGAGGGGTTGAACGTAAATCCTTAGCTTCTGTCGATACAGCACGATCGGAAAGTGTGAATATCGCGAGTCCGAGCCTCCTAGTTTGACTTATCGTTATATCGAACGATTGCGATGGCTGGGAAGTGAATCCTTACCTTCTGTCGATACAGAACGTGTGGAAAGGGTGAATATCGCGATTCCGACCATCCTAGAGTGATTTATCGATAGACCGAACAATTGCGAGGGCTGGGAAGTGAATCCTTAGCTTCTGTCTATACAGCACGATCGGAAAGGGTGAATATCGCGAGTCCGAGCCTCCTAGTTTGATTTATCGTTATATCGAACGATTGCGATGGCTGGACGGTGGATCTTTAACTTCTGTCGGTACAAAACGATTGGAAAAAATGAATCTCGCGATTCCGAGCCTCCTAGATTGATTTATACTTTAATCGAACGATTCCGAGGGCTGGAATGTGAATTCATACCAACCGTCCAACAGAACGTGTGGAACGGGTGAATATCGCGAGTCCGGGCATCCTAGTTTGATTTATCCTTATATCGAACGATTGCGAGAGCTGGAAAGTGAATCCTTAGTTTCTGTCGATACAGACCGTGTGGAGCGGGTGCATATCGCGATTCCGAGCCTCCTAGAGTGATTTATCGATAGATTGAACGATTGCGAGGGCAGGAAAGTGAATTCATACCTACCGTCGCTACAGAACGTGTGGAACGGGCGAATATCGAGAGTCCGGGCCTCCTAGTTTGTTTTATCGTTATATCGAACGATTGCGAGAGCTGGAAACTGAATCCTTAGTTTCTGTCGATACAGAACGGGTGGAGCGGGTGCATATCGCTATTCCGAGCCTCCTAGAGTGATTTATCGATAGTCTCAACGATTGCGAGGGCTGGAAAGTGAATCCTTAGCTCCTGTCTATACAGAACGATTGGAAATGGTGAATATCGCGATTCCGAGCCCCCACGAGTGATTTATCGATGCATCGAAAGATTGCGAGGGCTGGAAAGTGAATCCTTAGCATCTGTCGATACAGAACGATTGGGAAGCGTGAATATCGCAATTCCGAGCCTCCTAGAGTGAGTTATCCTTATATCGAACGATGCCGAGGGCTGGAATGTGAATTCATACCTTCCGTCGATACAGAACGTGTGGAACGGGTGAATATCGCAATTCCGAGCCTCCTAGTTTGATTTATCGTTATATCGAACGATTGCGAGGGCTGGGAAGTGAATCCTTAGCATCTGTCGATACCGAACGATTGGGCAGGGTGAATATCGCAATTCCGAGCCTCCTAGAGTGACTTATCCTTATATCGAACGATGCCGAGGGCTGGAATGTGAATTCATACCTTCCGTCGATACAGAACGTGTGGAACGGGTGAATATCGCAATTCCGAGCCTCCTAGTTTGATTTATCGTTATATCGAACGATTGCGAGGGCTGGAAAGTTAATCCATAGCTCCTGTTGATACAGAACGTGTGAAGCGGGTGAATATCGCTAGTCCGAGCCTCCTAGAGTGATTTATCGATAGAATCAACGATTGCGAGGCCTGGAAAGTGAATCCTTAGCTCCTGTCTATACAGAACGATTGGAAATGGTGAATATCGCGATTCCGAGCCCCCACGAGTGATTTATCGATGCACCAAACGATTGCGAGGGCTGGAAAGTGAATCCTTAGCATCTGTCGATACAGAACGATTGGGAAGGGTGAATATCGCAATTCCGAGCCTCCTAGAGTGACTTATCCTTATATCGAACGATGCCGAGGGCTGGAATGTGAATTCATACCTTCCGTCGATACAGAACGTGTGGAACGGGTGAATATCGCAATTCCGAGCCTCCTAGTTTGATTTATCGTTATATCGAACGATTGCGAGGGCTGGAAAGTTAATCCATAGCTCCTGTTGATACGGAACGTGTGGAGCGGGTGAATATCGCTAGTCCGAGCCTCCTAGAGTGATTTATCGATAGAATCCACGATTGCGAGGCCTGGAAAGAGAATCCTTAGCTCCTGTCTATACAGAACGATTGGAAATGGTGAATATCGCGATTCCGAGCCTCCTAGAGTGACTTATTGTTATATCCAACGATTGCGAGGGCTGGAAAGTGAATCCTTAGCTTCTGTCGATACAGCACGATCGGAAAGTGTGAATATCGCGAGTCCGAGCCTCCTAGTTTGATTTATCGTTATATCGAACGATTGCGAGAGCTGCAAAGTGAATCCTTAGTTTCTGTCGATGCAGAACGTGTGGAGCGGGTGCATATCGCGATTCCGAGCCTCCTAGAGTGATTTATTGATAGATTGAACGATTGCGAGGGCAGGAAAGTGAATACTTAGGTTCTGTCGATACAGAACGTGTGGAGCGGGTGCATATCGCTATTCCGAGCCTCCTAGAGTGATTTATCGATAGTCTCAACGATTGCGAGGGCTGGAAAGTGAATTCTTACGTTCTGTGGATACAGAACGTGTGGAACGGGTGAATATCGCGATTCCGAGCATCCTAGAGTGATTTATCGATAGACCGAACGTTTGCGAGGGCTGGGAAGTGAATCCTTACCTTCTGTCGATACAGACCGTGTGGAGCAGGTGAAAATGCGATTCCGAGCCTCCTGGAGTGATTTATCGATAGAACGAACGATTGCGAGTGGTGGAAGGTGAATCCTTAGCTTCTGTCGATACGGAACGTGTGGAGCGGGTGCATATCGCGATTCCGAGCCTCCTAGAGTGATTTATTGATAGATTGAACGATTGCGACGGCAGGAAAGTGAATACATAGGTTCTGTCGATACAGAACGTGTGGAACGGGTGTGTTTCGCGATTCCGAGCCTCCTAGAGTGATTTATCGATAGTCCGATCGATTGCGTGGGCTGGAAAGTGGATGCTTACCTTCAGTCGATACAGAACGATTGGAAATGGTGAATATCGCGATTCCGAGCCCCCACGAGTGATTTATCGATGCATCGAACGATTGCGAGGGCTGGAAAGTGAATCCTTAGCATCTGTCGACACAGAACGATTGGTAAGGGTGAATATCGCAATTCCGAGCCTCCTAGAGTGACTTATCATTATATCGAACGATGCCGAGGGCTGGAATGTGAATCCTTAGATCCTGTCTATACAGAACGATTGGAAATGGTGAAAATCGCAATTCCGAGCCTCCTCGAGTGACTTATCGTTATATCGCACGATTGCGAGGGCTGGAAAGTGAATTCTTACCTTCTGTCGATACAGAACGTGTGGAAAGGGTGAATATCGCGATTCCGACCATCCTAGAGTGATTTATCGTTAGAACGAACGATTGCGAGTGGTGGAAGGTGAATCCTTAGCTTCTGTCAATACGGAACGTGTGGAGCGGGGGAATATCGCGATTCCGAGCCTCCTAGAGTGACTTATCGTTATATCGTACGATTGCGTGGCTGGAAAGTCAATTCTTACCTCCTGTCGATACAGAACGTGTGGAACGGGTGAATATCGCGATTCCGTTCCTCCTAGAGTGACTTATCGTTATATCCAACGATTGCGAGGGCTGGAAAGTGAATCCTTAGCTCGTGTCGATACAGAACGTGTGGAACGGGTGAATATCGCCATTCCGTTCCTCCTAGAGTGACTTATCGTTATATCCAACGATTGCGAGGGCTGGAAAGTGAATCCTTAGCTCCTGTCGATACAGAACGTGTGGAACGGGTGAATTTCGCCATTCCTAGCCTCCTAGAGTGATTTATCGATAGTCCGATCGATTGCGTGGGCTGGAAAGTGGATCCTTACCTTCAGTCGATATAGAAAGATTGGAAATGGTGAATATCGCGATTCAAGCCCCCACGAGTGATTTATCGATGCATCGAACGATTGCGCGGGCTGGAAAGTGGATGCTTACCTTCAGTCGATACAGAACGATTGGAAATGGTGAATATCGCGATTCCGAGCCCCCACGAGTGATTTATCGATGCATCGAAAGATTGCGAGGGCTGGAAAGTGAATCCTTAGCATCTGTCGATACAGAACGATTGGGAAGGGTGAATATCGCAATTCCGAGCCTCCTAGAGTGACTTATCCTTATATCGAACGATGCCGAGGGCTGGAATGTGAATTCATACCTTCCGTCGATACAGAACGTGTGGAACGGGTGAATATCGCGATTCCGTTCCTCCTAGAGTGACTTATCGTTATATCCAACGATTGCGAGGGCTGGAAAGTGAATCCTTAGCTTCTGTCGATACAGCACGATCGGAAAGTGTGAATATCGCGAGTCCGAGCCTCCTAGTTTGATTTATCGTTATATCGCACGATTGCGAGGGCTGGAAAGTGAATTCTTACCTTCTGTGGATACAGTACGTGTGGAACGGGTGAATATCGCGAGTCCGGGCCTCCTAGTTTGATTTATCATTATATCGAACGATTGCGAGAGCTGGAAAGTGAATCCTTAGTTTCTGTCGATACAGACCGTGTGGAGCGGGTGCATATCGCGATTCCGAGCCTCCTAGAGTGATTTATCGATAGATTGAACGATTGCGAGGGCAGGAAAGTGAATTCATACCTACCGTCGCTACAGAACGTGTGGAACGGGCGAATATCGAGAGTCCGGGCCTCCTAGTTTGTTTTATCGTTATATCGAACGATTGCGAGAGCTGGAAACTGAACCCTTAGTTTCTGTCGATACAGAACGGGTGGAGCGGGTGCATATCGCTATTCCGAGCCTCCTAGAGTTATTTATCGATAGTCTCAACGATTGCGAGGGCTGGAAAGTGAATCCTTAGCTCCTGTCTATACAGAACGATTGGAAATGGTGAATATCGCGATTCCGAGCCCCCACGAGTGATTTATCGATGCATCGAAAGATTGCGAGGGCTGGAAAGTGAATCCTTAGCATCTGTCGATACAGAACGATTGGGAAGGGTGAATATCGCAATTCCGAGCCTCCTAGAGTGACTTATTGTTATATCCAACGATTGCGAGGGCTGGAAAGTGAATCCTTAGCTTCTGTCGATACAGCACGATCGGAAAGTGTGAATATCGCGAGTCCGAGCCTCCTAGTTTGATTTATCGTTATATCGAACGATTGCGAGAGCTGCAAAGTGAATCCTTAGTTTCTGTCGATGCAGAACGTGTGGAGCGGGTGCATATCGCGATTCCGAGCCTCCTAGAGTGATTTATTGATAGATTGAACGATTGCGACGGCAGGAAAGTGAATACATAGGTTCTGTCGATACAGAACGTGTGGAACGGGTGTGTTTCGCGATTCCGAGCCTCCTAGAGTGATTTATCGATAGTCCGATCGATTGCGTGGGCTGGAAAGTGGATGCTTACCTTCAGTCGATACAGAACGATTGGAAATGGTGAATATCGCGATTCCGAGCCCCCACGAGTGATTTATCGATGCATCGAACGATTGCGAGGGCTGGAAAGTGAATCCTTAGCATCTGTCGACACAGAACGATTGGTAAGGGTGAATATCGCAATTCCGAGCCTCCTAGAGTGACTTATCCTTATATCGAACGATGCCGAGGGCTGGAATGTGAATTCATACCTTCCGTCGATACAGAACGTGTGGAACGGGTGAATATCGCAATTCCGAGCCTCCTGGTTTGATTTATCGGTATATCGAACTTTTGCGAGGGCAAGGAAGTGAATCCTTAGGTTCTGTCGATACAGAACGGGTGGAGCGGGTGCATATCGCTATTCCGAGCCTCCTAGAGTGATTTATCGATAGTCTCAACGATTGCGAGGGCTGGAAAGTGAATCCTTAGATCCTGTCTATACAGAACGATTGGAAATGGTGAAAATCGCAATTCCGAGCCTCCTCGAGTGACTTATCGTTATATCGCACGATTGCGAGGGCTGGAAAGTGAATTCTTACCTTCTGTCGATACAGAACGTGTGGAAAGGGTGAATATCGCGATTCCGACCATCCTAGAGTGATTTATCGTTAGAACGAACGATTGCGAGTGGTGGAAGGTGAATCCTTAGCTTCTGTCAATACGGAACGTGTGGAGCGGGGGAATATCGCGATTCCGAGCCTCCTAGAGTGACTTATCGTTATATCGTACGATTGCGTGGCTGGAAAGTCAATTCTTACCTCCTGTCGATACAGAACGTGTGGAACGGGTGAATATCGCGATTCCGTTCCTCCTAGAGTGACTTATCGTTATATCCAACGATTGCGAGGGCTGGAAAGTGAATCCTTAGCTCGTGTCGATACAGAACGTGTGGAACGGGTGAATATCGCCATTCCGTTCCTCCTAGAGTGACTTATCGTTATATCCAACGATTGCGAGGGCTGGAAAGTGAATCCTTAGCTCCTGTCGATACAGAACGTGTGGAACGGGTGAATTTCGCCATTCCTAGCCTCCTAGAGTGATTTATCGATAGTCCGATCGATTGCGTGGGCTGGAAAGTGGATCCTTACCTTCAGTCGATATAGAAAGATTGGAAATGGTGAATATCGCGATTCAAGCCCCCACGAGTGATTTATCGATGCATCGAACGATTGCGCCGGCTGGAAAGTGGATGCTTACCTTCAGTCGATACAGAACGATTGGAAATGGTGAATATCGCGATTCGGAGCCCCCACGAGTGATTTATCGATGCATCGAAAGATTGCGAGGGCTGGAAAGTGAATCCTTAGCATCTGTCGATACAGAACGATTGGGAAGGGTGAATATCGCAATTCCGAGCCTCCTAGAGTGACTTATCCTTATATCGAACGATGCCGAGGGCTGGAATGTGAATTCATACCTTCCGTCGATACAGAACGTGTGGAACGGGTGAATATCGCGATTCCGTTCCTCCTAGAGTGACTTATCGTTATATCCAACGATTGCGAGGGCCGGAAAGTGAATCCTTAGCTTCTGTCGATACAGCACGATCGGAAAGTGTGAATATCGCGAGTCCGAGCCTCCTAGTTTGATTTATCGTTATATCGAACGATTGCGAGAGCTGCAAAGTGAATCCTTAGTTTCTGTCGATGCAGAACATGTGGAGCGGGTGCATATCGCGAGTCCGGGCCTCCTAGTTTGATTTATCATTATATCGAACGATTGCGAGAGCTGGAAAGTGAATCCTTAGTTTCTGTCGATACAGACCGTGTGGAGCGGGTGCATATCGCGATTCCGAGCCTCCTAGAGTGATTTATCGATAGATTGAACGATTGCGAGGGCAGGAAAGTGAATTCATACCTACCGTCGCTACAGAACGTGTGGAACGGGCGAATATCGAGAGTCCGGGCCTCCTAGTTTGTTTTATCGTTATATCGAACGATTGCGAGAGCTGGAAACTGAACCCTTAGTTTCTGTCGATACAGAACGGGTGGAGCGGGTGCATATCGCTATTCCGAGCCTCCTAGAGTTATTTATCGATAGTCTCAACGATTGCGAGGGCTGGAAAGTGAATCCTTAGCTCCTGTCTATACAGAACGATTGGAAATGGTGAATATCGCGATTCCGAGCCCCCACGAGTGATTTATCGATGCATCGAAAGATTGCGAGGGCTGGAAAGTGAATCCTTAGCATCTGTCGATACAGAACGATTGGGAAGGGTGAATATCGCAATTCCGAGCCTCCTAGAGTGACTTATTGTTATATCCAACGATTGCGAGGGCTGGAAAGTGAATCCTTAGCTTCTGTCGATACAGCACGATCGGAAAGTGTGAATATCGCGAGTCCGAGCCTCCTAGTTTGATTTATCGTTATATCGAACGATTGCGAGAGCTGCAAAGTGAATCCTTAGTTTCTGTCGATGCAGAACGTGTGGAGCGGGTGCATATCGCGATTCCGAGCCTCCTAGAGTGATTTATTGATAGATTGAACGATTGCGAGGGCAGGAAAGTGAATACTTAGGTTCTGTCGATACAGAACGTGTGGAGCGGGTGCATATCGCTATTCCGAGCCTCCTAGAGTGATTTATCGATAGTCTCAACGATTGCGAGGGCTGGAAAGTGAATTCTTACGTTCTGTGGATACAGAACGATTGGAAATGGTGAAAATCGCAATTCCGAGCCTCCTAGAGTGACTTATCGTTATATCGCACGATTGCGAGGGCTGGAAAGTGAATTCTTACCTTCTGTCGATACAGAACGTGTGGAAAGGGTGAATATCGCGATTCCGACCATCCTAGAGTGATTTATCGTTAGAACGAACGATTGCGAGTGGTGGAAGGTGAATCCTTAGCTTCTGTCAATACGGAACGTGTGGAGCGGGGGAATATCGCGATTCCGAGCCTCCTAGAGTGACTTATCGTTATATCGTACGATTGCGTGGCTGGAAAGTCAATTCTTACCTCCTGTCGATACAGAACGTGTGGAACGGGTGAATATCGCGATTCCGTTCCTCCTAGAGTGACTTATCGTTATATCCAACGATTGCGAGGGCTGGAAAGTGAATCCTTAGCTCGTGTCGATACAGAACGTGTGGAACGGGTGAATATCGCCATTCCGTTCCTCCTAGAGTGACTTATCGTTATATCCAACGATTGCGAGGGCTGGAAAGTGAATCCTTAGCTCCTGTCGATACAGAACGTGTGAAACGGGTGAATTTCGCCATTCCTAGCCTCCTAGAGTGATTTATCGATAGTCCGATCGATTGCGTGGGCTGGAAAGTGGATCCTTACCTTCAGTCGATATAGAAAGATTGGAAATGGTGAATATCGCGATTCAAGCCCCCACGAGTGATTTATCGATGCATCGAACGATTGCGCGGGCTGGAAAGTGGATGCTTACCTTCAGTCGATACAGAACGATTGGAAATG